>CADEHL010001135.1:0-682500 GCA_902827135.1 Harpagifer antarcticus | reverse complement strand
GGAACAGTGGGACCCTATGCAGGAACACTTTACCCAGTTTTCACACCTTTCCAAATCATTTTCACACCTTTCCAAATCATTTTCATTTTCACCCATCAAATGTACATGAAATGGACAGATTCCTGTCCATTTCATGTACATTTGATGGTGAGTTTTCACATAACTTTTCCCCAGCTTAAGAGCCACTATTTCGGGGTACAATTTATCCATTTTCACACATTTTAATCAGCCTGGAACAGTGGGACCCTATGCAGGAACACTTTACCCAGTTTTCACACCTTTCCAAATCATTTTCATTTTCACCCATCAAATGTACATGAAATGGACAGATTCCTGTCCATTTCATGTACATTTGATGGTGAGTTTTCACATAACTTTTACCCGGCTTAAGAGACACTATTTCGGGGTACAATTTATCCATTTTCACACATTTTAATCAGCCTGGAACAGTGGGACCCTATGCAGGAACACTTTACCCAGTTTTCACACCTTTCCAAATCATTTTCACACCTTTCCAAATCATTTTCATTTTCACCCATCAAATGTACATGAAATGGACAGATTCCTGTCCATTTCATGTACATTTGATGGTGAGTTTTCACATAACTTTTCCCCGGCTTAAGAGCCACTATTTCGGGGTACAATTTATCCATTTTCACACATTTTAATCAGCCTGGAACAGTGGGACCCTATGCAGGAACACTTTACCCAGTTTTCACACCTTTCCAAATCATTTTCATTTTCACCCATCAAATGTACATGAAATGGACAGATTCCTGTCCATTTCATGTACATTTGATGGTGAGTTTTCACATAACTTTTACCCGGCCTAAGAGACACTATTTCGGGGTACAATTTATCCATTTTCACACATTTTAATCAGCCTGGAACAGTGGGACCCTATGCAGGAACACTTTACCCAGTTTTCACACCTTTCCAAATCATTTTCACACCTTTCCAAATCATTTTCATTTTCACCCATCAAATGTACATGAAATGGACAGATTCCTGTCCATTTCATGTACATTTGATGGTGAGTTTTCACATAACTTTTCCCCGGCTTAAGAGCCACTATTTCGGGGTACAATTTATCCATTTTCACACATTTTAATCAGCCTGGAACAGTGGGACCCTATGCAGGAACACTTTACCCAGTTTTCACACCTTTCCAAATCATTTTCATTTGATGGTGAGTTTTCACATAACTTTTACCCGGCTTAAGAGACACTATTTCGGGGTACAATTTATCCATTTTCACACATTTTAATCAGCCTGGAACAGTGGGACCCTATGCAGGAACACTTTACCCAGTTTTCACACCTTTCCAAATCATTTTCACACCTTTCCAAATCATTTTCATTTTCACCCATCAAATGTACATGAAATGGACAGATTCCTGTCCATTTCATGTACATTTGATGGTGAGTTTTCACATAACTTTTACCCGGCTTAAGAGACACTATTTCGGGGTACAATTTATCCATTTTCACACATTTTAATCAGCCTGGAACAGTGCAGGAACACTTTACCCAGCTTTCACACCCTCATTCCGGGGTAATAAAGCCATGTGCATGACCCTGGAGCTCTGCCTGGGACAGTGGGAGCCTGCTTAGAGCAGAGACAGCATGCACTCTGCTGCTTGTACATTTCACCCATCAAATGTACATGAAATGGACAGATTCCTGTCCATTTCATGTACATTTGATGGTGAGTTTTCACATAACTTTTACCCGGCTTAAGAGACACTATTTCGGGGTACAATTTATCCATTTTCACACATTTTAATCAGCCTGGAACAGTGGGACCCTATGCAGGAACACTTTACCCAGTTTTCACACCTTTCCAAATCATTTTCACACCTTTCCAAATCATTTTCATTTTCACCCATCAAATGTACATGAAATGGACAGGAATCTGTCCATTTCATGTACATTTGATGGTGAGTTTTCACATAACTTTTACCCGGCTTAAGAGACACTATTTCGGGGTACAATTTATCCATTTTCACACATTTTAATCAGCCTGGAACAGTGGGACCCTATGCAGGAACACTTTACCCAGTTTTCACACCTTTCCAAATCATTTTCACACCTTTCCAAATCATTTTCATTTTCACCCATCAAATGTACATGAAATGGACAGATTCCTGTCCATTTCATGTACATTTGATGGTGAGTTTTCACATAACTTTTCCCCGGCTTAAGAGCCACTATTTCGGGGTACAATTTATCCATTTTCACACATTTTAATCAGCCTGGAACAGTGGGACCCTATGCAGGAACACTTTACCCAGTTTTCACACCTTTCCAAATCATTTTCATTTTCACCCATCAAATGTACATGAAATGGACAGATTCCTGTCCATTTCATGTACATTTGATGGTGAGTTTTCACATAACTTTTACCCGGCTTAAGAGACACTATTTCGGGGTACAATTTATCCATTTTCACACATTTTAATCAGCCTGGAACAGTGGGACCCTATGCAGGAACACTTTACCCAGTTTTCACACCTTTCCAAATCATTTTCACACCTTTCCAAATCATTTTCATTTTCACCCATCAAATGTACATGAAATGGACAGATTCCTGTCCATTTCATGTACATTTGATGGTGAGTTTTCACATAACTTTTCCCCGGCTTAAGAGCCACTATTTCGGGGTACAATTTATCCATTTTCACACATTTTAATCAGCCTGGAACAGTGGGACCCTATGCAGGAACACTTTACCCAGTTTTCACACCTTTCCAAATCATTTTCATTTTCACCCATCAAATGTACATGAAATGGACAGATTCCTGTCCATTTCATGTACATTTGATGGTGAGTTTTCACATAACTTTTACCCGGCTTAAGAGACACTATTTCGGGGTACAATTTATCCATTTTCACACATTTTAATCAGCCTGGAACAGTGGGACCCTATGCAGGAACACTTTACCCAGTTTTCACACCTTTCCAAATCATTTTCACACCTTTCCAAATCATTTTCATTTTCACCCATCAAATGTACATGAAATGGACAGATTCCTGTCCATTTCATGTACATTTGATGGTGAGTTTTCACATAACTTTTACCCGGCTTAAGAGACACTATTTCGGGGTACAATTTATCCATTTTCACACATTTTAATCAGCCTGGAACAGTGGGACCCTATGCAGGAACACTTTACCCAGTTTTCACACCTTTCCAAATCATTTTCACACCTTTCCAAATCATTTTCATTTTCACCCATCAAATGTACATGAAATGGACAGGAATCTGTCCATTTCATGTACATTTGATGGTGAGTTTTCACATAACTTTTCCCCGGCTTAAGAGCCACTATTTCGGGGTACAATTTATCCATTTTCACACATTTTAATCAGCCTGGAACAGTGGGACCCTATGCAGGAACACTTTACCCAGTTTTCACACCTTTCCAAATCATTTTCATTTTCACCCATCAAATGTACATGAAATGGACAGATTCCTGTCCATTTCATGTACATTTGATGGTGAGTTTTCACATAACTTTTACCCGGCCTAAGAGACACTATTTCGGGGTACAATTTATCCATTTTCACACATTTTAATCAGCCTGGAACAGTGGGACCCTATGCAGGAACACTTTACCCAGTTTTCACACCTTTCCAAATCATTTTCACACCTTTCCAAATCATTTTCATTTTCACCCATCAAATGTACATGAAATGGACAGATTCCTGTCCATTTCATGTACATTTGATGGTGAGTTTTCACATAACTTTTCCCCGGCTTAAGAGCCACTATTTCGGGGTACAATTTATCCATTTTCACACATTTTAATCAGCCTGGAACAGTGGGACCCTATGCAGGAACACTTTACCCAGTTTTCACACCTTTCCAAATCATTTTCATTTTCATCCATCAAATGTACATGAAATGGACAGATTCCTGTCCATTTCATGTACATTTGATGGTGAGTTTTCACATAACTTTTACCCGGCTTAAGAGACACTATTTCGGGGTACAATTTATCCATTTTCACACATTTTAATCAGCCTGGAACAGTGGGACCCTATGCAGGAACACTTTACCCAGTTTTCACACCTTTCCAAATCATTTTCACACCTTTCCAAATCATTTTCATTTTCACCCATCAAATGTACATGAAATGGACAGATTCCTGTCCATTTCATGTACATTTGATGGTGAGTTTTCACATAACTTTTACCCGGCTTAAGAGACACTATTTCGGGGTACAATTTATCCATTTTCACACATTTTAATCAGCCTGGAACAGTGGGACCCTATGCAGGAACACTTTACCCAGTTTTCACACCTTTCCAAATCATTTTCATTTTCACCCATCAAATGTACATGAAATGGACAGATTCCTGTCCATTTCATGTACATTTGATGGTGAGTTTTCACATAACTTTTACCCGGCTTAAGAGACACTATTTCGGGGTACAATTTATCCATTTTCACACATTTTAATCAGCCTGGAACAGTGGGACCCTATGCAGGAACACTTTACCCAGTTTTCACACCTTTCCAAATCATTTTCACACCTTTCCAAATCATTTTCATTTTCACCCATCAAATGTACATGAAATGGACAGATTCCTGTCCATTTCATGTACATTTGATGGTGAGTTTTCACATAACTTTTCCCCGGCTTAAGAGCCACTATTTCGGGGTACAATTTATCCATTTTCACACATTTTAATCAGCCTGGAACAGTGGGACCCTATGCAGGAACACTTTACCCAGTTTTCACACCTTTCCAAATCATTTTCATTTTCACCCATCAAATGTACATGAAATGGACAGATTCCTGTCCATTTCATGTACATTTGATGGTGAGTTTTCACATAACTTTTACCCGGCTTAAGAGACACTATTTCGGGGTACAATTTATCCATTTTCACACATTTTAATCAGCCTGGAACAGTGGGACCCTATGCAGGAACACTTTACCCAGTTTTCACACCTTTCCAAATCATTTTCACACCTTTCCAAATCATTTTCATTTTCACCCATCAAATGTACATGAAATGGACAGATTCCTGTCCATTTCATGTACATTTGATGGTGAGTTTTCACATAACTTTTACCCGGCTTAAGAGACACTATTTCGGGGTACAATTTATCCATTTTCACACATTTTAATCAGCCTGGAACAGTGGGACCCTATGCAGGAACACTTTACCCAGTTTTCACACCTTTCCAAATCATTTTCATTTTCACCCATCAAATGTACATGAAATGGACAGATTCCTGTCCATTTCATGTACATTTGATGGTGAGTTTTCACATAACTTTTACCCGGCTTAAGAGACACTATTTCGGGGTACAATTTATCCATTTTCACACATTTTAATCAGCCTGGAACAGTGGGACCCTATGCAGGAACACTTTACCCAGTTTTCACACCTTTCCAAATCATTTTCATTTTCACCCATCAAATGTACATGAAATGGACAGATTCCTGTCCATTTCATGTACATTTGATGGTGAGTTTTCACATAACTTTTCCCCGGCTTAAGAGACACTATTTCGGGGTACAATTTATCCATTTTCACACATTTTAATCAGCCTGGAACAGTGGGACCCTATGCAGGAACACTTTACCCAGTTTTCACACCTTTCCAAATCATTTTCACACCTTTCCAAATC
This sequence comes from Harpagifer antarcticus, assembly GCA_902827135.1. Taxonomy (NCBI): domain Eukaryota; kingdom Metazoa; phylum Chordata; class Actinopteri; order Perciformes; family Harpagiferidae; genus Harpagifer; species Harpagifer antarcticus. The sequence goes on along the minus strand of CADEHL010001135.1, from coordinate 676,854 downwards.
ATTTTCATTTTCACCCATCAAATGTACATGAAATGGACAGATTCCTGTCCATTTCATGTACATTTGATGGTGAGTTTTCACATAACTTTTCCCCGGCTTAAGAGCCACTATTTCGGGGTACAATTTATCCATTTTCACACATTTGAATCAGCCTGGAACAGTGGGACCCTATGCAGGAACACTTTACCCAGTTTTCACACCTTTCCAAATCATTTTCATTTTCACCCATCAAATGTACATGAAATGGACAGATTCCTGTCCATTTCATGTACATTTGATGGTGAGTTTTCACATAACTTTTACCCGGCTTAAGAGACACTATTTCGGGGTACAATTTATCCATTTTCACACATTTTAATCAGCCTGGAACAGTGGGACCCTATGCAGGAACACTTTACCCAGTTTTCACACCTTTCCAAATCATTTTCATTTTCACCCATCAAATGTACATGAAATGGACAGATTCCTGTCCATTTCATGTACATTTGATGGTGAGTTTTCACATAACTTTTACCCGGCTTAAGAGACACTATTTCGGGGTACAATTTATCCATTTTCACACATTTTAATCAGCCTGGAACAGTGGGACCCTATGCAGGAACACTTTACCCAGTTTTCACACCTTTCCAAATCATTTTCATTTTCACCCATCAAATGTACATGAAATGGACAGATTCCTGTCCATTTCATGTACATTTGATGGTGAGTTTTCACATAACTTTTCCCCGGCTTAAGAGCCACTATTTCGGGGTACAATTTATCCATTTTCACACATTTGAATCAGCCTGGAACAGTGGGACCCTATGCAGGAACACTTTACCCAGTTTTCACACCTTTCCAAATCATTTTCATTTTCACCCATCAAATGTACATGAAATGGACAGATTCCTGTCCATTTCATGTACATTTGATGGTGAGTTTTCACATAACTTTTACCCGGCTTAAGAGACACTATTTCGGGGTACAATTTATCCATTTTCACACATTTTAATCAGCCTGGAACAGTGCAGGAACACTTTACCCAGCTTTCACACCCTCATTCCGGGGTAATAAAGCCGTGTGCATCACCCTGGAGCTCTGCATGGGAGAGTGGATTTCGACCCATCAAATGTACATGAAATGGACAGATTCCTGTCCATTTCATGTACATCTAATGGGTGAAATGTGGATGAGTCAAAAACAGCTTTTTCTGCACTGGAAATAATTTCTAACCATTATTACCGTTATGGAGGGGCTGCAGGAACACTTTACCCAGCTTTCACACCGTTTCAAATCATTTTCACACCGTTTCAAATCATTTTCAATTTTCACCCATCAAATGTACATGAAATGGACAGATTCCTGTCCATTTCATGTATATTTGATGGGTGAAAATGAAAATGATTTTTATTCACTATCATGGGGCTATGTAAATCAAATTCCGGGTAATTAGGAGCACAATTGTACATTTTACTATTTAAATGTATTTGTATTATATATTTTTGGGCTATTAAAATGACATTTCTGGGTGACTTTGTCAGTTTATGGAGCTTAGCCCACAATTCCCGGAGGTTCCAGGCCGAATTTGGGAGCTCATAGGCGGCCTGCCATGCGCCCCCACCCGTGGAAAGCAAAAAAAAGTAAATAAAACGGTCAATTATATCTTAAAATAATCAAAAATGAAGTTTTAAAAAATTCTCGAAAAAACGACTGAGTGCCAACGGAGGAGGGGCTCAAAACTGCTCAAGTCTTCGGCGCTTCCGGCGGAAGCCCCGGACACATTTCCACTGCCCCGTCGCAATTTACAACGGAGAAGGGATTCGAGACCTCCCTTCCCCCGTCAAATAAATCTATTCATGTTTTCCAAGCTACCATCTGCACGAAATCGGAAACCCGGTTTTTGGAGGCACTCAGAAAAAAAACGGCTGTTTCACATCATGGAGGAATGTGTCCGTTACATGAGTGCTTTGGCTCGGATACAATTGTTGCCTGGAGGACCCTAATCATGGTTCTTAACAAAGTTAAAGTGCCTCTGGAGGAATACAAGGGTAGATGTCACGGAATAATGAGGCACTATTTTCGGATACATTTTATCCATTTTCACCCCTTCCTCTGGTTCTACCAAAAGTTAACTCTGACTTTTTCTGCCTCTGGAGGAATGCAAGGGGAGTTGTCACGGAATAATGAGGCACTATTCTCGGATACATTTTATCCATTTTCACCCCTTCCTCTGGTTCTACCAAAAGTTAACTCTGACTTTTTCTGCCTCTGGAGGAATGCAAGGGGAGTTGTCACGGAATAATGAGGCACTATTTTCGGATACATTTTATCCATTTTCACCCCTTCCTCTGGTTCTACCAAAAGTTAACTCTGACTTTTTCTGCCTCTGGAGGAATGCAAGGGGAGTTGTCAGGGGACTTTACCCGCATATGAGGCACTATTTTCGGATACATTTTATCCATTTTCACCCCTTCCTCTGGTTCTACCAAAAGTTAACTCTGACTTTTTCTGCCTCTGGAGGAATGCAAGGGGAGTTGTCAGGGGACTTTACCCGCATATGAGGCACTATTTTCGGATACATTTTATCCATTTTCACCCTTTTCTATGGTTCTTCCAAAAGTTAACTCTGACTTTTTCTGCCTCTGGAGGAATGCAAGGGGAGATGTCACGGAATTATGAGGCACTATTTTGGGATACATTTTATCCATTTTCACCCCTTCCTCTGGTTCTACCAAAAGTTAACTCTGACTTTTTCTGCCTCTGGAGGAATGCAAGGGGAGTTGTCAGGGGACTTTACCCGCATATGAGGCACTATTTTCGGATACATTTTATCCATTTTCACCCCTTCCTCTGGTTCTACCAAAAGTTAACTCTGACTTTTTCTGCCTCTGGAGGAATGCAAGGGGAGTTGTCACGGAATAATGAGGCACTATTTTCGGATACATTTTATCCATTTTCACCCCTTCCTCTGGTTCTACCAAAAGTTAACTCTGACTTTTTCTGCCTCTGGAGGAATGCAAGGGGAGTTGTCAGGGGACTTTACCTGCATGTGAGGCACTATTTCATGGAGGAAAGCGTCCGCTACATGAGTGCTTTGGCTCGGATACAATTGTTGCCTGGAGGACCCCAATCATGGTTCTTACAAAATTTTAAGTTTTTGAACTGGTCTCTGGAGGAATGGAAGGAGAGTTTGAGAGGATTCTACCTGATGCACTATTTTCGGATACATTTGGCCGGTTTTCATGGTTCTCCAAAAAAGACAACATAGTATTTCCCTTCCTCTGGAGAGGCCGAGAGATGACAGGGATCTCTGCCCGCCTAACGAGTGCCTAAATGGGACACCTTTCGCACGATGATGCACATGAAAAATTAACGTTTTGAATATAACCTGGATAGATTTGAGATAGGGTCTTTCTAGTTAGCTGAGTGCAACGTTCTCGAGTCTTTTCACTCTCATTCTACAGGGTACACTTCCCGGTACCAAAATGCCCATGCATACAGATAGGATGTTGCTGTGTTGTCCGATCTGTAACCATTCCTTCCGTGCCCTGAGCAAGCATTTGCTCAGAAACCATAGTGTGCGTAACTTGGTTGAAAGAAGAATTCTCCTGCTCTTGGCAAATGGACATACAAATATAAGGCTGCATCCCTGCATCATTGCAGGATGCAACTATACCGGGACAAGGCTGGACCGGCACTTGTACCGGGACCATGTCGAGCTGTCGCGGGAGGAGCTATGTCTCGCTGTTATTAAAGTCAAAATGACAGTGGCAACGAAGGACCTTCAAGCGCTCCGACTGACAAACCCCACAGTAGCGATGATTACCACTTGGGATGTGGACACTGAGGGTGATGAGGTCCTTTCACAACCTCCACCCTTGTCCCCAGTGAATGAATGTGACAACCCGGACTGTAAGGAATGGAGGATGGAGGCAAACACAATGAGGGCTCAGAGGGACAGATATGCTGCTGAGGTGAAATCTCTGCGCTTCAAGCTGCAGCAGAGGATAAAACATAAGCGACAGAGGTTTGACCAGAGGATAGCAGATAATATGCATGGCTATGATGAAGAGTATGGGGAGGAACAAGAGCGGGTGTTTCTAAGGAAACGACCCCGAACAGAGGCGACACCAACGAGGCAGTCCAAGTCCAAAGGTCCATCCTTCAGCAAGTCCCCCGTTCCCTTGTGCAGCTATTCCCCCATTCCCTCGTGCAGCAAGTCCCCCATTGCCTCTCAGACACCTGCATCCAGCTCCTCAGAACCTGCATCCGTAGATACCGAGGCCTCATCAACCTCCCCTCCCATAAATTCCCCCTGGTTCTGCGGCAGGGGCCGGGGGAATATAATGCGGAATATAACATTCCCATGCATAATGGGTAAGTGTGTTAGATGTGTCACAAATGCAGTTTCTGTAATACACAATGTGTTGTCATTAAAGTACTGTGTTATGTTTCACAGAGGAGTATCTGCAAGGCTACCGGGAGCATTATGAGGGCATCGACCCAACAGTGAGGCTCCAAGAAAACGCAGTCTCCAAAATAAGCAGAGTGAAATCGTTCCTGAGCTTCATGGCACACGGTTTCAAACGCCTGTCTGACTGGCTCTTTCTGAGGGATCTGAAGAGGATACGTGGGTGAGTAACATCAAAAAACTGTCCATGATGTCAGCATCATTGTGTGTGTTCTCCCCATTGACGCAATACGATGTACTGATGCGTTTTCCTTTGCCAACAGCTGGTCCCGGAGCCTGATACTGTCCAGCCTACAGGTCACCACCTCTGACTTCTACATCAAAAACATTTCACACTTTCTGAAATACATGGCAGCCACACCATGCAAGGGAAGCAGACTCAACCAAAACGACATGATTGTCGTCCAACGCGAACTTGCTGCCATCCTGAGGTCCCTGAGGAAAAAGGTGATCGTCCATCAGATGCAGGTGAAGCGGGACAAAATGGAAGGCTTGCCGAGCCACAAGGACATCATGACTTGTTTGACTGTGGCCAAAGATCGCATCCCTCAGCTCTTGAACCTGATGGCCAGCAATCCCACTACCGCAACCCGGCTCTTGCTCTATGGTTACATGACCCTCCACTGGAGCTGTATTTACGGCCACCGGCCGGGGGTCTACTCCAACATGACCAACTGTGAGGTCCGAAAGGCGGAGACAACAGGCACAGACTTCGGCTACCTCATCCACGTGAGTGCTATTACAAAATGTGTTTATTCTGGCAGTGATAAACATGTTGTGCATGATTGATACTTGTATTGATGCTCTCTACCTCTGTCACAACAGGTAAGCAACCACAAGACGGCCAACGCGTTTGGTGAAGCGCAGCTGTACCTCACCATAGCAGAATTCGGATGGATGAAGAGGTGGCTGGAAATCAAGAGGACGCTGACCTGCACCCAGAACCGCTACTTCCTATACACAGCGGGGAAGAACCCGTCGAGGAACCTTGCCCACTTCCTGAGGTTGGCATGGGCTGATGTGGGACTAAAAGGTCCCATTAATTTCACCGACCTCCGCACAGTCCATGCCGATAACGCAAAGAGGTTTCAAGACGTAGACAACCGCCAGCGAGTGACTGACTTTATGTGCCATAACACGGCTACGGCAGACAAATTCTACGCAAAAAATCCTTCTTTGAAGGAGGCTGCGGAAATAAGGCTGCTCTTCACAGAGTCACTGCAAGCAGCGGCAGCAGCATCATCGGGGAGTGAAGACAATTTGGGGGACATTGACAGTGGCAGCTCTGGAGAGGAGCATAGCTCCACTCCCTACCAAGACTCCCCCGATGCCGAGACGTCAGACGAAGAATTCGATTTGGGTGAAGAGAGGGTGCCAGACTCTGCACCAACGATCAATGATCAACTTGTAAATATGAAATGTGTTGTTGTACTCTGGCCCCTTCATGTTAACATGTTATGAAATTAAATTATGGAGGAATGCAAGGGGAGTTGTCAGGGGACTTTACCCGCCTTACGAGGCACTATTGTCGGACACTTGTAATTGTATATTGTATAATTGTATATAAATCTGTATATAAATGTATATAAATCTGTATATAACTGTATATAAATCTGTAAATAAAATTTATTTATTTAACTGACTTGGTCCTATTTTTTAAAAACTATTACACCCTAGTTGAGTTGGTACTGGATAAATGGAGTGAACAAGTGGCAATAGTGAGCAGTGTGAGAGGGAAGGTAAAGCAATATGCTGAAAATAAGGGTGTTTTCCCCTTTAAGGTCCCCAGGGGCACGAGGTTCTGGTGGTGTGCATGGAGGGGTTCAGTCCGAGTGAGGAGTGCTCAAGTGTGTTGGAGGATGTGTAAGGCAGAGTAGGGTAAACAAAAAGTTAAAGTGTGAACCTCCAGCAGGGCAGGTGAAGAAGGCCGAATATTGATGCTGGTGGGCGGGCAGTTGAGCACCGCAAAATCCACCCCTTTATATCTAACCAGGGGCATGATAACATCCTCCACAGGAGGGTGAGTGGTGCTGTGAATAAGGCCGAATATTGATGCTGGTGGGCGGGCAGTTGAGCACCGCAAAATCCACCCCTTTATATCTAACCAGGGGCATGATAACATCCTCCACAGGAGGGTGAGTGGTGCTGTGAATAAGGCCGAATATTGATGCTGGTGGGCGGGCAGTTGAGCACCGCAAAATCCACCCCTTTAAGGTTCCCAGGGGCACGAGGTTCTTGAGGGTGTGATCATCTGGGTTTAGTCCGTGGGGGAGTGCTTAAGTTCGGGGGCCCGGGGACCCAAGGTGCGCGATGTTATGGAAGTGTGCATGTCAGGGAGAGATTCTGGAGCTGCTTCGTCCGTGGTTTGGGGCTCTTTGAGCGGGTACAAATAGGTGGTTTTGCCGGTGTATTTCATGGATGTCTGACATAGCCTGTTTGCTCATGTCAGGGCGAGATGCTGGAGCACTTTACCCGCCTTGTAAAGCCTTCTTCCTGGGTAAAACAATCAATGAATTTCCGCCTGCTTTCCATCAGCACCTGACAGCCTGTTTGCCCATATCAGGGAGAGATTCTGGAGCTGCTTCGTCCGTGGTTTGGGGCTCTTTGAGCGGGTACAAATAGGTGGTTTTCCCGGTGTATTTCATGGATGTCTGACATAGCCTGTTTGCTCATGTCAGGGCGAGATGCTGGAGCACTTTACCCGCCTTGTAAAGCCTTCTTCCTGGGTAAAACAATCAATGAATTTCCGCCTGCTTTCCATCAGCACCTGACAGCCTGTTTGCCCATATCAGGGAGAGATTCTGGAGCTGCTTCGTCCGTGGTTTGGGGCTCTTTGAGCGGGTACAAATAGGTGGTTTTCCCGGTGTATTTCATGGATGTCTGACATAGCCTGTTTGCTCATGTCAGGGCGAGATTCTGGAGCTGCTTCGTCCGTGGTTTGGGGCTCTTTGAGCGGGTACAAATAGGTGGTTTTCCCGGTGTATTTCATGGATGTCTGACATAGCCTGTGATAGCCTCTATTTACAATACTTTTCCCCCCCTTTCAAACACGTATTCCGGGGTTGAAAAGTCAGGTGCTGCACCACCTGTGCTCTGGGTCTGTATTCACAACCCTTTTCCCGACATTTCAAACAGTTTTCCGCACGTTTTAAACACTTATTTGCAATGTCCATTTCATGGACACCACTCTATGTATTAATGTCCGTGATATGGACATGTTATTCTGTACACACCACGGACAATGATGTCCACAAGGTGGACTCTGCGGGGAAAGCTCGTCAGTCTCCGGGTCTTTTTCCACGTGGAAGGCCCCTGCACTGGGTATCTATGTAGCACCCCAGCTTATTTTTATTTTGCCCTGGGGCCGAACTGCATGCCTGTACACTTGGAGTACCGCGACCTGTAGTTAATGTCCACACGGTGGACACACAGGTCCCTAAGGTATGTAAGGGAATAACATTTTTTAAAGTAACCCTGCAATTGTTCTACCAGTCTAAATTAAGACATTTCATTGAAATGAAAGACTCCCATTTGAAAACTGAATCCGCCCCGCATGACCGACACCACCACTCCTAACAAATGAGACACATTTTTCACCTTGGTGTTTCCCAGGTTTGCCATAGTATCCACTGTAGGCCTCATTCTGGCTGCCGTCTTTAAAAATAGAGACATTTTAAAAAAGGCCTGGAAATGTGTCCAATCAGCTTTGTGTCCTACATCACACCATGATGATGGAGGATGCTCAAATCTGAACAGTTGTTGGGACTACCTTTAACATGTTGATTTGTTTGGTACACAATAATGTAATACTTGGTCAATTAATGTTGTCAAGCCAACACAGTTCTGAATTTAAAAGTTAAATCTGAAAATTCTGTTTGCAGATTTTCTGGCTTCATGTCAGAAAAACTTTGATTTTTATCAATCAAAAATTAAGCATTAATGCTTCAAGAACACGTCCAAAGCCCTGCATTACTTTACGTTGGGATGGATGATTAAACTCTTTCATGTTTCTTTTCCGATGCTGTTCAATCAACAGAACATTCTATGGTTAAAAAATAATGACTGACATTTCCTAAAATGGGCAGGATCCTTAATCACACAGAAAGTGTAAACATTTTAGACGAGTCATTTGAGCCCAGTTTAGTGTTTTCCAACCTGAAGATGCTGTATTAGCTAAATCAATTTTTAGACACCTTACCTTGACCCCTGGGCTTCCTGTAGCCTTGTTTCCTCTGGTTCTTCTGGGTTTGTCCCCTCATGATTGGTCCTTCTCCTTGTCTATAGTTCCCATTCTTATTTTCTACAAGACAAGCAAGCTAGTTAGAGCACCATGGTCATTTTCTGCATAATTCAATTATGGTCAAATCAAAAAGAAGATCACCAGAATATGTAAAAGGCTGATTCCTGTTTGGTCCCATGCTGCACCATCTTTCCTCACAGGTACACCTGTGCTCCTGGAACTCATTACACTGGACTCCAAAGTCCACCTTCGATGGAGACACTTCTGCCGTCTTCTGATCAGCCATCGGGACGCCAAGCTGCTCTTTTCCAAGCAGACTAACTTCTTCGTTCCCAAGTGCTCCATCTTCCACCTCGATGCCCGCTCCATTTTGTAGATTCAGCTTTCTTGTGCACGTCTTCTCAATAGAGTTCAAGTTCAGACTCTCTTCCTGCTGAGGGCTGGTTCTTTTCTCCTGCTGCGGCTCATTTAAAATGTCCTGGTTTGGGCTTTGATTAGCCTCAGGTTCAGAAGACCTATTTTTGTCCTCTTTAGTGGGGGAAGATTTAACAATGGGGTTGTCGTTCTAGGCTAGCTCCACGATCACATCGGCTGCCAACAGGTCGTCACGCTGTAACCACTCCTTGGTGGGGATGAAGGGGGCCAGAGACTCCACGGACCAAATGGACTCGTTCCAGGTTCTCTTCAGGTAGGAGCTATTATTTATAGAGGGAATGATTTGTGCCGTGTCTTCAAGCAGATTTGTCTCGATGCTATAGTCTTGCTCATTGTCAGGGAGCTTATGGGATGAGGATTGTTGGAGTTCATCTGCGAATGGAAGACAACACCTTACGGAGCCAACCAGTCCCAAATACCCTTCATTGTTGCTGGACTCTGCATGTTCTTCTTCAGCTTCTCTCAGTTTGAGGATCTTGAAAAGGACTTCACTGCGCTCAGAGATTAAGTTGCCCTCAGCATCATCTTCAGGATAAGCCGCCTCTGGACTGATTCTGGTCTCGACTCCACTCTGGTGAACAGACTTATCCTGCTCTACTTCAGTTTGGAGGTCCTTCTGAAGCAGCTTATCTGCAATCTTTATCATCGTTTCCTGAGGTGTACCACCTCCCCAACTCATGAGGATGTCAGGAACGGAGATCCGCCTCTCTTTGACAACCTCCTCTTCTTGTTGGGGGGAGCTACACACAGGAACCATACCATCTTGAGAGCCAACAGACCACATGTTGCAGTGAGCGTTCCTGCATGGGGGAACATTCTCCTGACCCACACTCTCTTTTCGGCTCCGAGTGTCCAGGGTTTCTCGGATACATGACTGGATGGCTGTCGTTCCTGTAGGTCGGAGGACGTTAAAGCCATGTTTGTTACTGGTCTCTTTAACCGGGAGGTCTTTTTCATTACAGCTGTGTAAGGCCTCGTTCTCAACTTCAGCAGAGTTTTGTTTTTGGGAGCTTGAGCTCGAGGATGAAGGAGAGTTTATTGCGGTTCCACTACCCGAATCTGCGCTGATGAGTGGGCTTTCCTCACTGAAACCTCTTCCTCTCTGTTGGGGTTCTGTTTGGACCGCCGAGTTCACGGTTTCTCTAACTGGGTCGGTATGATGTGGGTGGACTCTACAGGGCTGATATGGGTTTTGATACGCTACGCTAGGAGCCTGGGCCTGGGGGTGGATGAAACGTCTGTAGTCGACCGGTTGCATATCAGGGCGGGGCATGATGTATGCTGGAACCTCCATATAGGGATTGGGAGGAGGGAACGGGGGCATCCCCATACCATAGCCTGAAAAGTAGAAACAAGAAACGGTGAATCGGAGATGGACGTTCAAGTCCAGTGAGCAGCACCTTAACATTTCAATATCCGTGTTTACATTTCTGTCATAGAAAAGTTAAAGCAAAGTTTCATACATACAGTATAAGACCATTGTGTTCAACAGTGATGTACAGTAACCAAGAACATTTCATCAAGCACAATTTTGAGATACTAGATATTGAGTATTTACATTTCTGCTACTTTGTATTTTTACTCTCCTTTTATTTGAACAGTTACTCAATACCTTTAGTTACTTTACAGATGTGGATGCATGATGTGAAATCTAATCAAGTGTTAAATCAGACTGTAGTTCCACCTGGAGTAAATCCACCAGCTACCCTGCAGTCTACAAAGTACTTCAAACTAGCTGCACCTTCACCAGCTTTGAGAACACTTTCATGATCAATCATTATAAAACATATCATATATATTATTCTGAAATGGACCAATCTGCACAACGACTACTTTTACCGTCTTTCACTATATTTTGATGAGAATACTTTCCTACTTTCACTTGAGGAACATTTTGAATGAGGACTTTTACTGTAACAGAGTATTTCTACACTCTGGTACTTTTACTCAAGTACAAGATCCGAGTAATTCTTCCATCTCTGGTGTCGGATAATAAATGTTGTAGTGTTCATGTTATTGTGTCCATCGCTTGCATCAAACTAACTGAACCCAGCCTTTGGCTTTCACCTAAAATATAGAACAAAAAAACTGAATTTTTAAATGTCTCCAGCAAAATGTAAAAACTCAAGACTCACCCATTCCTGGGAAGCCAGCAAAGGGGTTATAGGAGAAGGGCATGGGCCACTGGGAGGGGTGGAAAGGGGGAGGGGGTGGAGCATGCACGTAGAAGACTGGCCGGCCAGGGAGGTGGTGTTGGGGGTGGGGGTGTTGGAGGGGTTGGGGTGGAGCTCCGGGGCCTTGGCAGGGGGTGTATAGTCCTGGATGATGCTGATCAGATGACGGCCCACCACTGTTAGCCCGAGTGTTTCCATGCACTCTGCTTGGGTGAGCTGACGGAGGTTTGTTCACAGCTTTCGCCGCCATATTGGACCTGCAGAGGAGGAGGATCTGTCAGGTGTGGATCCACAGCAATAATTCTAAAGAACTGTCTGAGCAAACATTACACAAACAGGATGACACTTTTTGGGAGTATTTTTTTTGGGATAGAATTTACTAGGAGTATTTGGACCAAATTCAGTGCATTTTTACAATGGTTAAGAATGTTTTAAAATATACACTGCTCAAGAAAGGGGGGGAACAAATAACCACTGCAGTTCAGATAAGACATTCACACCGAGCTACCTCTCAAGCATTGCTAATGAGGGCATTTCAGTTATGTTTCTCACTTTGGTCTGTCTTTGTTAGAGTGGCTAGAGACCTGCATCTACACATGAATATTAGACATTTAGATTCTTAAATATTACATTCAATAAACACAATTGTTTGCCACCAGACTTTTAATGTTCATACACCAAGCATGTTAGGGTGAAATAAGTCATGTTGATTTGTGGTTCTGAACCCTTTAGTGCTCTCCTCGCACTCTGTACCAAAAGTGACTTGCAACACCAAAACATACATTTGAAAAGCTTGAAGCTCTGATCAAAAAAATGTGGATAAAAAGTAAATAAAGCCAATGAATAAAAATGGAACACACTAGATAATATTGAACAAAAAACCCCAAAATGAATCATCAAACTGTTGGAAACGTTATGGTAAATCTCAGAGCGTAAGGGCATGGTCAAATCTGAACACAACCAAAGAACTGTTTACAGTATAGAAACCCCCCAATGTGTCAGGGAGAAGAAAATACTGAATTTATCAAAAAGAATGACAGCCGAAGTACCCAGATTTTAAATCAGAAAGCTCCTGCCAACTCTCCAAAAAATGATGCTTCCAAATCTTTCCAAAGCATTTGCTATGTTGTCTGTTATGAAGGAAATGTTGAGTCACTTTACCTGGTTGAGGACTTGATATGTCTGAGCCACACAAAGGGATTAAACGTGAGACTCACACACCTGAGTTTAAGTAGCTGCTGATCAGCCAAGTGTGTTCACCATCAGCTGATGGAGCACCTAATCAAACACTCATTCAGATGTCATGCAGCCATTGGGACACTAGAGGGAGCCAAACAGTTAGACATATTTTCCAGGCCATGCACAGTTCTACAAAACCTCTCTGAAATGTACCTACAAACATAGTTACCGTTGAAAACTTGAATGTAAAATAAGAGTATGAATTCTTGTGTCTTATTTATACATATTTAGTTCATGATAATACTCTAATGTTTGGTTAACTGATATTTTCATTAACACTCTGCCCTGAAATAAAATCTCTTTATAAACAAACATTAATATTTATCCTGTTTTGTTTGTTATAATAAAATATTTTTATAAAATAAAGAGTTGAAGTAAGAATTTTGAATTAAATAAAAAAATATATTTGAATGGTAGTAATTTTAATGATGGTAAATAATAGTCCACAAAACAATTTCATTTGATTTAAAAACACTCTCTTTCATATATACGTTTCATCCAACCCAGTCTCACAAAAAAACGTGTAATAACTACGTTGGTCCACAACTTGGGACGTAGTATTTCTACAAAAACGGCTCTGAAATTGTAGGATCCCTACGTTTTTTTTCACCATTCATTCCAATGGCTATGTCACGTGATCTTTAAATTTCTCCCTGCAGAAAAAAAAACATGGCCGAACTTCGTTTTATTCTCGGTGGAAAATGCCTATTTTAAGGTTAGTTTGGCCATTAAAATGCGTTTTGATGTCAAAACGCTGTGTGCCTGTGAGTCTGAGACCCTGCTTCTCCGGGGTGCTGGAGAGTCATTTTCAGGCTCCTCTCCACAGTTGTCCCCCTAAAACTGATTTGTAATCATTATTTTTGCATTTAAATGATTTATGTTATCATTAATATGGTTCCCTAACACAATGCACATAGTCTGGAGCTCACTGGGGTCCTGCATATGCTTTAATCAGGCGTTTTAACACTTTTTTCCATGAAAATGATTTGTATTCACTATCATGAATCAAATTCCGGGTAATTCGGAGCACAATTGTAGCTTTTACTATTTAAATGCATTTGTATTATATATTTTTGGGCTATAAAAGTGACATTTCTGGGTGACTTTGTCAGTTTATGGAGCTTAGCCTACAAATCCTGGGAGTTCCAGGCCGAATTTGGGAGCTCATAGGCGGCCTGCCATGCGCCCCCACCCTTGGAAAGAAGAAGAAAGTAAAGAAACGGTCAATTATATCTTAAAATAATCAAAAAAGAAGTTTTAAAAAAAAAAGTGCCAACGGAGAAGGGAATCAAAAAAGCTCAACCCTTCGGCGCTTCGGGTCGAAGCCCCGGACACTTTTCCACTTCCCCGTTGTAACTTACAACGGAGAGGGGAATCCAAGCCTCCCCTTCTCCGTCAAAAAAATGCAGTCATCATTTTCAAGCTACCATCTGCACGATATCGGAAACCCGGTTTTTGAGAGGATTCAGAAAAAAAACGGCTGTTTCACTTCATGGAGGAATGTGTCCACTCCATGTGTGCTCTGGCTCGGATACAATTGTTACATGGAGACCCCCCAGCATAGTTCTTACCAAACTTTAAGTTTTTGAACTGGTCTCTGGAGGAATGTAAGGGGACTCTATCCGCCTTATGAGACACTATTTTCGGATACATTTGATCACTTTTAGCCCTTTTTTATGGTTCTCCAAAAAGTGAACTCAGACTTTTTCTGAGTCTGGAGGAATGAAAGGGAGTTGTCAGTGGACTCTATCCGCCTTATGAGACACTGTTTTCGGATACATTTTTCCATTTTCACCCCTTTTCTATGGTTCTCCATAAAGTTAACTCAGACTTTTTCTGACTGTGGAGGAATACAAGGGGAGTTTGAGGGGACTCTTGCGGGCTCATGATGCACTATTTTCGGATGCTTTTTTTCATTTTCAGCCCTTTTCCATGGATCAAATCAAATCAAATCAAGTTTTATTTATAGAGCACATTTAAAAACGATGTTTGGTCGAGCCAAAGTGCTGTACATGTAATAAAAACACTTTACTGCAGTGCAATTGTAACAAAAGACAGTCATTTTGCAACAGCAAATATAAAAACAATACACAGGGAAATGTCAGAAGTCGTGCTCCGCTCTAGCTAGAAAGCCTGAGAGAAGAAGTGTGTTTTTAGAGAGGATTTAAAAACCCCTAGGGTCTGGGCCGACCTCACATGGAGGGGCAGAGTGTTCCAGAGCCTCGGGCCAGCTGCTGCGAAGGCTCGGTGCCCACGGGTTTTGAGCCTAGTCTTCGGCACTACCAGCAGCAGCTGGTCAGCAGACCTTAAAGCTCTGGCTGGGGTGTAGCGCTGGAGGAGTTCAACTATATAGGAAGGAGCCAGCCCATTTAGAGCTTTAAAAACAAATAAAAGGATTTTAAAGTCAATTCTGAACTGAACTGGAAGCCAGTGTAGTGAGGCCAGAATTGGGGTGATGTGGTCGCGCTTTTTGTTTCCAGTCAGCAAACGTGCAGCTGCATTTTGGACCAGCTGCAGGCGTTTAATTGACGCGTGGTCCATACCCACATACAGAGCGTTGCAATAGTCCAGCCTTGAGGTAACAAAGGCGTTGATGACCCTTTCCATGTCTTTAAAAGATAAATAGGACTTAGTTTTGGCCAATAGTCTTATTTTAAAAAAGCAGGATTTGACTACGCTGCTGACCTGCTTATCGAATTTAAAAGTGTTCGTCAAGGTCACGCCAAGGTTCATGACCGAGGGGAGGATGTTTAGTTGGAGGGAGCCCAGAATATCAACCTGAGAGGCTGGAGGTTGTGGACCAAAAAAGATGACCTCCGTCTTGCCCTCGTTAAGAGTCAGGAAGTTGTTGCTCAGCCAGGATTTGATCTCCGTTAAGCAGTCCATCAGCTGCTGTAGTGACTGTTTGATGTTTGCTTTGAGCGGGAGATATATCTGGACGTCGTCAGCGTAGCAGTGGAAGGGAATATT
This sequence comes from Harpagifer antarcticus, assembly GCA_902827135.1. NCBI lineage: Eukaryota > Metazoa > Chordata > Actinopteri > Perciformes > Harpagiferidae > Harpagifer > Harpagifer antarcticus. Next base: position 661,346 of record CADEHL010001135.1, on the reverse strand, counting down.
GTGTTTTGTTAGAATAGAACCTAGGGGCAGTATGTACAGTAGGAACAGGATGGGGCCCAGAATCGAGCCTTGGGGGACCCCACAGGTAAGAGGGGCTTTGGCAGAGGAGAAGGCACCTAGCTGCACTGAAAAGCTACGGTCCTTAAGGTAGGACCTGAACCATGCGAGGGCAGAGCCTGTGATGCCAGCGGACTGTTCAAGCCGTGACAGCAGGATGCCATGGTCCACGGTGTCGAAGGCAGCTGTCAGGTCCAACAGCACCAAGACAGCTGGGCTACCTGAGTCGGCGGCTAGGAGCAGATCGTTAAAAACTCTTAAAAGGGCTGTTTCAGTGCTGTGCATGGGTTTGAAGCCAGACTGAAACTTTTCATGGATGCCATGAAGGATTAAAAAAGACTGCAGCTGGGCGTAGACTACGCGCTCCAGGGCTTTTGATAAAAACGGTAGCTGGGAGATGGGCCTAAAATTTGCGAGAGTGGAGGGGTCGAGACTTTTGAATGAATTGAAACAATTTGTTTTACATTTTGGTCAATTTGAACCAGTTCTGGTACGGCATTGCCTGGAGGATAGGACCGAGAGATGACAGACTCTCTGGCCGCATCACAAGTCACTATTGTCGGACACTTTCTTTGCTTTACCCCGGTTCTATCACTCTTTCCTCCTTTGACCATAAAACATGTTTCCTGCTGGGGTACTGCCTGGTTCCGGGGTGTGATCATCTGGGTTTAGTCCGTGGGGGAGTGCTTAAGTCCGGGGGCCCGGAGACTCATGGTGTGCAAGGTTATGGAGGTGTCCATGTCAGGGACACATGATGGAGGTCATTAGTCCGTTCTTTGGGGGTCTTGGGCCACAGAGAGGTGATTTCCCTGGTCTCTGTCCTGGATGTGTGAAATAACCCGAGTCCCCATTTCAGGAACACATGCTGGAGGTCTCTCTCCCAAGAGTGGACGTCCATTGTCTCTAAATAGGGAAGGGGCTTTGGGAGGGTCCAAGAGGGTGGAGAAGATGGAAAATAGTTTTTTGGGATTGGAATAGGAAGATTTGATCTTATCTTGAAAGAAAGTGCTTTTTGCCTGAGAGATCGAAGCAGAGAAAGATGAGAGCCTGATAGGTTAGGAGGTCGTCATGGCTTTTGGATTTCCATCGTTTCCGCTCAGCAGCCCGAAGGATGGTTCCTAACCATAACCTAACCATTTTACATTCAACTTTAAGTCCACTTCAAATGACACTGCTCAACTTCATCTGATATTTCAACATGGTGTTGACACTGACCTGAGACAGAATATTGCAGAACTTAATGAGCGGTAGTTTATGCCTTACAAGCGAGGGCGTTTTCTGGGTAGAGTAACTACAATTGACCAGAGTACACTAAGCACTATAGGCGACATGAATAAAGATAACTTTCTACTTAAACGGGAGAATAAAAAAAAACAGGCAAACACAAGTGTATAAACAATAAAAGCCCCATTGGAGCGGCAGCCACACTCCATACAGTCTGGGCCCCCAGGGGTCTCGTTTGTCCAAACCTGCCTGGTTTTATTCCACTCTGAATGTGTAGCTAGGGCCCTGAGGTGTGAGCATTCCTAACCGACATGTTCCCAGGGAATCCCAAAAGTTTAGATACCTTAAACTGAGTTTGGAAAACACAAATGGGAGAGACAGTGAACATTAAAATATAAAAAACATTTATTGAAAAATATGATATTACATTTGTAATCATAAAAACATTTTAATATTACATTTGTTTAAAAACAAGAGATGTTGAAGAGGATGCAGCGCTCAGTACAGCGGATTGCGTTCATTTCCACCTGGAAGAAGAAACACATATTAGGCCAGAGGAAGTCCGATTTGTCACCAATACATCATGCAAGTCAGTTGGTCCAATGTCAGGAAATAGATTCATATTTTCCACATAAGTCATAATGCCAAGTGATAAGATTTACTTTTTTCTCAATTGAAAGAATAGATACAGCAACACCTCCAATTTATTTTTTCCTTCAACAAATGGTACAGGTGGAGGGGTTAAGTTGCTTGTAACGAAAGCTTTATTTGCGCCCTCTGGTGGAAAGAATTAGGACGTGGCCCTAATGCTGACTGCAGAATGGATTCAAATGGTAGAGTTTTAATATATTAGCAATTTAGCAGGAGACCAAGGAAAGTTTAATCCCCAATTTAAAGTTTAAAAGGGGTAATCAGATTACTGGTCAAATGTATTTATTTTTATTCAGGCTAGTTCTTTTTTTTTTTTTATGTAGCAGGTTAACACCTGATTAATTCAACAAAAACACTTTGCTTTTAAAGCGTATATTGTAGTAAAACAGCTCTTGTAAACTTGTTTTATCCTCTAGTCTTTGCCAATCATTTAAGAAACCTTTTTTATATTAAACAATGTATTAAACTAAACCCGAATCTGCGCTGATGAGTGGGCTTTCCTCACTGAAACCTCTTCCTCTCTGTTGGGGTTCCGTTTGGACCTCCCACTTCACGGTTTCTCTAATTGGGTCGGTATGATGTGGGTGGACTCTACAGGGCTGGTATGGGTTCTGATACGCTAGGAGCCGGGGCCTGGGGGTGGAGGAAACGTCTGTAGTCTTAGGACTTAGTCCTAAGCACTCCTCTCTCTCCAGCTGCAGATTGTGACCAATTGTTGAAGTTTAGCTCTGATGACGGCGCATATCGAACTGTTCTGATAAAAACGACTCTGTAGCTCGTTGTCTAACTTGCTATGATTGTAAAGTCATGTTTGTATTTTTACAACGTTATTGATCCGCAAAATTCGAATCTGTCAATAACTCAGCTCAGAGTATGCTTTGTGACGTGCATGTCCCCTCGCTCTGAGTGTTCTCTTGAGGTGTCTTTCACTTATGTGAAACCCGTGCCTATTGCCAAGCACTGATGTTATATCTTTATATTTTAGGCCAAGCTCAAAGTAAAAATCGATGAACCGGTCCATTGTTGTGGTTTCTGTGTTGGCGAACTGACCATTCTGAGGAGCAACTCAAATGTGTCAGGCTATAGGCTGTGAATATTACAACCTTCGATCCGTGAGGAGATCCCTCTTGGTTATGTCGGAATTCAATCTGAACATTTTGAGGTACTGACCTCTGAATGTGTCGGGCCATAGAGTGTGGATGTTAACCCCATCGACCTGTGAAGAAATTCCTTTTGGATATTGTCGGAAGACTTTAATGTCTAAATTATGAATTAAGGTTTTAGATTAGAAAATGACCCCAGCATGATATGTTTACTAGGATTATAATATTGTAACGAGAGAAGGTAAAAACCCTGTGTAAATTTGGAAAAATTTTCTTCAAATAAACTGATCCCACCTTTTGGACTGGGACAACTTTAAAGACATCTGCGCTCTCCTCTCCTGCTTCAAAGGTAAGATTGCACACTGCCACACTCAGGTAGGGCCACACCTCATTTACTGATATCAAAATACTTCAGGATCGCTTGAACTGATTTAGAGGGTCGTCTGAATTGAAACCGCAGTTAATTGAACCTGTTTCTTCAGGAGTGTTAGGTTAGGTTAATTTCCCAGAATAAATGGTCAGCCCTCCCGACTCCTACAAGGATTTACATTGAGCATTTCCCCTAGGGGGCTCCGTACATCACCATACCAGCGCCTAAGAAGTAGAAAAAATAAATGGTGAATCGGAGATGGACGTTCAAGTCCAGTGAGCAGCACATTGAAGTAATCCAAAACTAATAATCTTACATAACTTTTATATTGTGACACCCACATTTAAAATTGTTTATCGTACATAGTAATTGTAAGGGAATAACATTTTTTAAAGTAACCCTGCAATTGTTCTACCAGTCTAAATTAAGACATTTCATTGAAATGAAAGACTCCCATTTGAAAACTGAATCCGCCCCGCATGACCGACACCACCACTCCTAACAAATGAGACACATTTTTCACCTTGGTGTTTCCCAGGTTTGCCATAGTATCCACTGTAGGCCTCATTCTGGCTGCCGTCTTTAAAAATAGAGACATTTTAAAAAAGGCCTGGAAATGTGTCCAATCAGCTTTGTGTCCTACATCACACCATGATGATGGAGGATGCTCAAATCTGAACAGTTGTTGGGACTACCTTTAACATGTTGATTTGTTTGGTACACAATAATGTAATACTTGGTCAATTAATGTTGTCAAGCCAACACAGTTCTGAATTTAAAAAGTTAAATCTGAAAATTCTGTTTGCAGATTTTCTGGCTTCGTGTCAGAAAAACTTTGATTTTTATCAATCAAAAATTAAGCATTAATGCTTCAAGAACACGTCCAAAGCCCTGCATTACTTTACGTTGGGATGGATGATTAAACTCTTTCATGTTTCTTTTCCGATGCTGTTCAATCAACAGAACATTCTATGGTTAAAAAATAATGACTGACATTTCATAAAATGGGCAGGATCCTTAATCACACAGAAAGTGTAAACATTTTAGACGAGTCATTTGAGCCCAGTTCAGTGTTTTCCAACCTGAAGATGCTGTATTAGCTAAATCAATTTTTAGACACCTTACCTTGACCCCTGGGCTTCCTGTAGCCTTGTTTCCTCTGGTTCTTCTGGGTTTGTCCCCTCATGATTGGTCCTTCTCCTTGTCTATAGTTCCCATTCTTATTTTCTACAAGACAAGCAAGCTAGTTAGAGCACCATGGTCATTTTCTGCATAATTCAATTATGGTCAAATCAAAAAGAAGATCACCAGAATATGTAAAAGGCTGATTCCTGTTTGGTCCCATGCTGCACCATCTTTCCTCACAGGTACACCTGTGCTCCTGGAACTCATTACACTGGACTCCAAAGTCCACCTTCGATGGAGACACTTCTGCCGTCTTCTGATCAGCCATCGGGACGCCAAGCTGCTCTTTTCCAAGCAGACTAACTTCTTCGTTCCCAAGTGCTCCATCTTCCACCTCGATGCCCGCTCCATTTTGTAGATTCAGCTTTCTTGTGCACGTCTTCTCAATAGAGTTCAAACTCTCTTCCTGCTGAGGGCTGGTTCTTTTCTCCTGCTGCGGCTCATTTAAAATGTCCTGGTTTGGGCTTTGATTAGCCTCAGGTTCAGAAGACCTATTTTTGTCCTCTTTAGTGGGGGAAGATTTGACAATGGGGTTGTCATTCTCGGCTAGCTCCACGATCACATCGGCTGCCAACAGGTCGTCACGCTGTAACCACTCCTTGGTGGGGATGAAGGGGGCCAGAGACTCCACGGACCAAATGGACTCGTTCCAGGTTCTCTTCAGGTAGGAGCTATTATTTATAGAGGGAATGATTTGTGCCGTGTCTTCAAGCAGATTTGTCTCGATGCTATAGTCTTGCTCATTGTCAGGGAGCTTATGGGATGAGGATTGTTGGAGTTCATCTGCGAATGGAAGACAACGCCTTACGGAGCCAACCAGTCCCAAATACCCTTCATTGTTGCTGGACTCTGCATGTTCTTCTTCAGCTTCTCTCAGTTTGAGGATCTTGAAAAGGACTTCACTGCGCTCAGAGATTAAGTTGCCCTCAGCATCATCTTCAGGATAAGCCGCCTCTGGACTGATTCTGGTCTCGACTCCACTCTGGTGAACAGACTTATCCTGCTCTACTTCAGTTTGGAGGTCCTTCTGAAGCAGCTTATCTGCAATCTTTATCATCGTTTCCTGAGGAGTACCACCTCCCCAACTCATGAGGATGTCAGGAACGGAGATCCGCCTCTCTTTGACAACCTCCTCCTCTTGTTGGGGGGAGCTACACACAGGAACCATACCATCTTGAGAGCCAACAGACCACATGTTGCAGTGAGCGTTCCTGCATGGGGCAACATTCTCCTGACCCACACTCTCTTGTCGGCTCCGAGTGTCCAGGGTTTCTCGGATACATGACTGGATGGCTGTCGTTCCTGTAGGTCGGAGGACGTTAAAGCCATGTTTGTTACTGGTCTCTTTAACCGGGAGGTCTTTTTCATTACAGCTGTGTAAGGCCTCGTTCTCAACTTCAGCAGAGTTTTGTTTTTGGGAGCTTGAGCTCGAGGACGAAGGAGAGTTTATTGCGGTTCCACTACCCGAATCTGCGCTGATGAGTGGGCTTTCCTCACCGAAACCTCTTCCTCTCTGTTGGGGTTCTGTTTGGACTGCCGAGTTCACGGTTTCTCTAACTGGGTCGGTATGATGTGGGTGGACTCTACAGGGCTGGTATGGGTTCTGATACGCTACGCTAGGAGCCTGGGCCTGGGGGTGGATGAAACGTCTGTAGTCGACCGGTTGCATGTCAGGGCGGGGCATGATGTATGCTGGAACCTCCATATAGGGATTGGGAGGAGGGAACGGGGGCATCCCCATACCATAGCCTGAAAAGTAGAAACAAGAAACGGTGAACCGGAGATGGACGTTCAAGTCCAGTGAGCAGCACCTTAACATTTCAATATCCGTGTTTACATTTCTGTCATAGAAAAGTTAAAGCAAAGTTTCATACATACAGTATAAGACCATTGTGTTCAACAGTGATGTACAGTAACCAAGAACATTTCATCAAGCACAATTTTGAGATACTAGATATTGAGTATTTACATTTCTGCTACTTTGTATTTTTACTCTACTTTTATTTGAACAGTTACTCAATACCTTTAGTTACTTTACAGATGTGGATGCATGATGTGAAATCTAATCAAGTGTTAAATCAGACTGTAGTTCCACCTGGAGTAAATCCACCAGCTACCCTGCAGTCTACAAAGTACTTCAAACTAGCTGCACCTTCACCAGCTTTGAGAACACTTTCATGATCAATCATTATAAAACATATCATATATATTATTCTGAAATGGACCAATCTGCACAACGACTACTTTCACTGTCTTTCACTATATTTTGATGAGAATACTTTTCTACTTTCACTTGAGGAACATTTTGAATGAGGACTTTTACTGTAACAGAGTATTCCTACACTCTGGTACTTTTACTCAAGTACAAGATCCGAGTAATTCTTCCATCTCTGGTGTCGGATAATAAATGTTGTAGTGTTCATGTTATTGTGTCCATCGCTTGCATCAAACTAACTGAACCCAGCCTTTGGCTTTCACCTAAAATATAGAACAAAAAAACTGAATTTTTAAATGTCTCCAGCAAAATGTAAAAACTCAAGACTCACCCATTCCTGGGAAGCCAGCAAAGGGGTTATAGGAGAAGGGCATGGGCCACTGGGAGGAGTGGAAAGGGGGAGGGGGTGGAGCATGCACGTAGAAGACAGGCCGGCCAGGGAGGTGGTGTTGGGGGTGGGGGTGTTGGAGGGGTTGGGGTGGAGCTCCGGGGCCTTGGCAGGGGGTGTATAGTCCTGGATGATGCTGATCAGAGGACGGCCCACCACTGTTAGCCCGAGTGTTTCCATGCACTCTGCTTGGGTGAGCTGACGGAGGTTTGTTCACAGCTTTCGCCGCCATATTGGACCTGCAGAGGAGGAGGATCTGTCAGGTGTGGATCCACAGCAATAATTCTAAAGAACTGTCTGAGCAAACATTACACAAACAGGATGACACTTTTTGGGAGTATTTTTTTTGGGGATAGAATTTACTAGGAGTATTTGGACCAAATGCAGTGCATTTTTACAATGTTAAGAATGTTTAAAAATATGCACTGCTCAAGAAAGGGGGGAACAAATAACCACTGCAGTTCAGATAAGACATTCACACCTAGCTACCTCTCAAGCATTGCTAATGAGGGCATTTCAGTTATGTTTCTCACTTTGGTCTGTCTTTGTTGCAGTGGCTAGAGACCTGCATCTACACATGATTATTAGACATTTAGATTCTTAAATATTACCTTCAATAAACACAATTGTTTGCCACCAGACTTGTAATGTTCATACACCAAGCATGTTAGGGTGAAATAAGTCGTGTTGATTTGTGGTTCTGAACCCTTTAGTGCTCTCCTCGCACTCTGTACCAAAAGTGACTTGCAACACCAAAACATACATTTGAAAAGCTTGAAGCTCTGATCAAAAATGTGGATAAAAAGTAAATAAAGCCAATGAATAAAAATGGAGCACACTAGATAATATTGAACAAAAAACCCCAAAATGAATCATCAAACTGTTGGAAACGTTATGGTAAATCTCAGAGGGTAAGGGCATGGCCAAATCTGAACACAACCAAAGAACTGTTTACAGTATAGAAACCCCCCAATGTGTCAGGGAGAAGAAAATACTGAATTTATCAAAAAGAATGACAGCCTAAGTACCCAGATTTTAAATCAGAAAGCTCCTGCCAACTCTCCAAAAAATGATGCTTCCAAATCTTTCCAAAGCATTTGCTATGTTGTCTGTTATGAAGGACATTTTTAGTCACTTTACCTGGTTGAGGACTTGATATGTCTGAGCCACACAAAGGGATTAAACGTGAGACTCACACACCTGAGTTTAAGTAGCTGCTGATCAGCCAAGTGTGTTCACCATCAGCTGATGGAGCACCTAATCAAACACTCATTCAGATGTCATGCAGCCATTGGGACACTAGAGGGAGCCAAACAGTTAGACACATTTCCCTCTTCAGGTCAGTCTGCAGTAGAAACAGACTCTTACTTTGTGTCTGAGGTTCCAGGTTCATTACTGAGGTCTGTTGGTTAGATTAATCTGCATCATATTCTATAAGATGATGTGTCTGTAACAGTGCCCTGTGAAAACCACATACTGCTTAAGAGTCAACTTTTCACATGTTTTCTCAGAGAAACAGCCATGTTTTATCTTTGTGATGATGCATTTCCCCAGTAGAAGTACAAAGCTGATGAGCTTAAGTAAAATAAAATATAGCAGCATTAGGACAACAACCACCAGACTCAGAGGCAGTTTCATTCCACAGGCCATAAGACTATTAAACACCTGAACTCTGTAAAGAACATCCATAAACATTCATCAGTTTGCTTCTTGCAATTGAATTTTCTATGAATCATATTCAATTTATGTTTATAGTCTCTTCTATGCACTTGCACTATTTTATTTGTATTTACTTGCACATCTCAAAACATTCTCTTGCAATATTTTATTAGTTGTATGTCCTATATATATTAATGTTGCACTGTTGGAGGAGCCTGTGACTTCAGTTTTTCATTGACGTACTGTATGTACACTGTAGCTGCTCTGCACATGACAATAAAGCCTTGAATCCTGAATAGTACTTTACATGAGTACTCTTTCTAAAGCACTGGATGAGCAGATCCTTATCTGAAGCACCTCATACTCTGTTGGTTATTCATCAGACTCAGTGCTGTTCAGTAAGTTGATGGGGTGGACCTATAGTCTACAGGTTGTTCTGTTCAGTAAGTTGATGGGGTGGACCTATAGTCTACAGGTTGTTCTGTTCAGTAAGTTGATGGGGTGGACCTATAGTCTACAGGTTGTTCTGTTCAGTAAGTTGATGGGGTGGACCTATAGTCTACAGGTCCATTTCATGTACATTTCATGAGTCAAATGTGGATGAAATGGACAGATTCCTGTACATGTTCCCCAGGTTTCACACACTCATTCCTGGGTAAGAAAGTCATGTGCATCACCCTGGATCTCTGGGTGCCTTTGAGTGTGGGACCCTGCTTACAGTCCGTCGTTTGGGGCTCTCCCGAGAGTGGAAGTCCACCTACTCTCTCCCGAGAGTAGGTGTGTCATTTTGGGTAACCGCACCACTGTCAGACGTCTCCCGAGACTGGATGTCCATTCTCTCTAAATAGGGGTAGGGTTAGGGTTAGGGGTAGGGTAATGTTGTGCATTGAGTGGCCCATGGTGGTGGTGGGGTTATGGTATGGGCAGGCATATGTTATGGACGACGAACACAGGCCACTCGATTCTCAACATTACCCTAACTCTAACCCTACCCCTACCCCTCACACCAGATACTGCCTGGTTTTCGGACCCCCCCAAACCCCCCCAATAAAGCAAAACTGCACGTTTCAGAGTGGCCTTTTATTGTGGCCAGCCTAAGGCACACCTGTGCAATAATCATGCTGTCTAATCAGCATCTTGATATGCCACACCTGTGAGGTGGGATGGATTATCTCGGCAAAGGAGAAGTGCTCACTATCACAGATTCTTTCAGATTTGTGAACAATATTTGAGAGAAATGGTTATTTTGTGTTTATAGAAAATGTTTTAGATCTTTGAGTTCATCTCATGAAAAATGGGAGCAAAAACAAAAGTGTTGCGTTTATATTTTTGTTCAGTGTATGTACTTAATATGTAAAAGCTCCTCATGAATCACCTAAACTACTACACCTATGTTTTATATAGGTTGTTGAATCGTTGTTGTTGTTGAGACATTTAAATTAATGAGTAATTATAATGTTTCTGTTAGCCTGACAGCATTTTACACATAGAAGCATTATATTATATATGTTTTTTTAAAGTATTGTTTGGTCCTGGGTTATGACCTGTCTGATGGTTCAGGTGTTTGTTACGGTGAGAAGGAAACTGGAGCCTGGAATTAAGAAAGGCACAAAGTTGGTGACTGTAATAAAAATCCAGCTCAGCTCAATGAACATCGAGCAGAACATCGTGAGATAAAATAAAAAATTCAAATGAGTCTACACAGTAGCACCAGCCAATCACAGCACAGTATTAGAAGCAAATCACAGCATCAGCCAATCACAGCACTTTTTTTATTGTATTTTTTTTAATTTATTTTTCTTCTCTTTGCAACAACACACCACAACAAATTCCTTGCGTGTCAAAAAACAGGTAACAAACTGAATCCTAACTCTGATACGAGTTGGTGAATTAAACGTCTGCAGAATTATGATGACAAATCTTTGTTCAAGAAAAGCTTTCAGTGTTTTTAATGAAAGATAAACTGTCAGTTCATTTAATATTGAGGACAGAAAGTCTCATCATTCTTGATTATTCTCCAAAATGCCTCCACGCTCCTCTTCACGTCTCAAACACGCCCCGCCATAAATAAACTGTGAACTAATCAAACCTGAGCTCGCAGGTTTCTCTGGATCCCAGAAAAACACTGACTAATAACTACATTTTAATCAGTGGTGAAACCTCATCAATAAACTCCACACGGTGCAGCTGCTCCTCTCTCACTTCTCTGTCTGTCTTCACTTCCTGTTCCACACCTGAGTCACCTGATGGAGGGAAGAAGTGACAGAGAAAAGACATCAATAATACTAAAACTTAAACAAAGAGAAACATTAGAATCCAAAATGATTGAGAGAGCTGCAACAAGATGGAGTGAAACATGTTTCTGTCGAACCTTTTAGGATCAGAGTTTAATGGTTTGATGAATGGAGGATATGGTTTCAATACTCACAGTTCTTCTGTACCTTGGCTCTGATTATCTCGTCACCTTTGATGCTGTAGGGATGAACACAATCCGAAAGTTTTGGATCAAGTTTAAAATAAGCGTTTGTTCGTTGAGTTAGTCAACTCCATTGTCCTGACTGATCTAAGGCTTAACATCCCATCATATCTTCTCTGCAAATACTACGACTGACTGCTCTCAGCTGCATCACAGGAAGTAACCAGTCATTAGTCTAGAAACAAAAAACATGACAGGAAAACAAAACAGACTATCTTTATCCCTCTTTTGTAAAATCCCATATGTCTGTTAGAAAGTTGATTACTAACTAAATGTAGCTTTGCTTACAATATATTGTTTTTGGAAGAATAAAAGAAAGAACCTGCAGTCAGTGGGTAACATCACTGACTTGTTGTGATCCCAGTGTGAGAAACACATCCACCTCCCTGTGTTCAATACAAAACTAATAAACCAGCAGAGAGCCCTTACGGACCAGAGAGTCTCCAGTCTGCAGTCTGGACCCTCCAGAAGATCTCTCAGCAGCTTCTCTGAATCCTGCAGATCGTTGCCACTCAGGTCCAGATCTCTCAGATGGATGTTGGACTTCAGAGCTGAGGCCAGAGCAGAACAGCTGATCTTTGACAACCTGCAGAGACTCAGTCTGAATAAAGAAAATAATTGATTGTAAATTTAGAAAACAACGTTCCAGTTATAAATCAAGGTTTAATAATCTGTTCAGAGCTGAAGAAGGTCAGAAAGTGGAAACTCCAACAGGTAAAAACTGTAAGAGACAGAAAGTGAAAAGATCTCTCATTAATATTAAAGACAACGTGCTTCTACTTCAATAATAAAGAGGAGACTTCACATCTGAAACTCTGCTCCATCTACACTAACTCATGATGTGCAGCCAGACCAATAAAACCCACAGGAACTGATTCAACTCAAGATCACAACGTTTATAAAGACCACAAATATTTCAGGATGAGTTTTGAAGAAATGTGAAGAAAAACATCCAGAATATTTATTTTAGGAACAGTGGAGTCATCAAATCACAGCATCTTCAGTTTGAACTATTCAGTCAGTAAAAGCATCGCGTAGCTTCAGAACACATTAGATGTTTAGGAGTTTTAATAGAAATATGCATTTGTTGTATTTTTTATATAATTTATTTAAAGCATGCAGCAGAATATAAGATGAGTTTCAGGTGTTTAAGATGAGTGCATTATGCAGGGCAGGATAGTCAGCATTAAGATACTCAGTGAGGATCAGTGTGATATCAGCCTGATGTCTGCAGCTCAGAGTCAACACAACTCTCTTCATCTCAGCACAGAAGTTAAAGATGGAGAACTGACCTGAGGGTCTCCAGTCTGCAGTCTGGACTCTCCAGAAGATCCCTCAGCAGCTCCACTCCTGAATCCTGCAGATCGTTGAAACTCAGGTCCAGATCTCTCAGATGGGAGGGGTTGGACTTCAGAGCTGAGGCCAGAGCAGAACAGCTGATCTTTGACAAACTGCAGCCTCTCAGTCTGAAAAAATAAAACACGATGTAACTTTAGAAAAAAATGTTCCCATTTGAAATAACTCAAGGTTTAATAATCTGTTCAGAGCTGAAGAAGTAGAACAAAATCCCTGATCATCTCAAACCCCGGCACTTATTACCCCAGGGCACTGAGTACAGATCGCGTTCACACCGGAATAAGTTCCCTGAGGGAAGATTAGGCAAATGAGCCGCTGACGTCACTTCTTCTTCTTCTGCTTAGGGTTTACTGGCAGGCCGCAAACCACTTCACGGCGTATACTGCCACCCGAAGTCCCCGGCCGGAAGTCCCCGGAGTTGGGGAAGGCTTCAGTAGAAGCTGCTGGGACTCCCAGCAGCTTCTACTGAAGCCTTCCGAGTAAATCGCCAGAACGCAGACACCTCCTCATCTCCACCGCTCCCATGTTTTATTTTGTGTTGCCATAAGTTAGTCTCTCTGCGTTTGTGCGCTGGGCTAATGCTAATGCTAATAATGCTAATGGGGGGTTTTAAAAAGTGGCGGCTCTACAAAACATTTCAGAGTTTTACGGGCCGTGGTTTGCAATTCGCCCAGCCAATCAGAACTGGGGCACTTTTTTCCCCCAGGAAAGTACCATCTCTCAGCAGGCACTAAAAATGGGGGTAAAAGTTCCCGGCACTAAGTTCTCTTTCTGGTGTGAACGCGACATAAGGGGTACTAACGGAACTAAACGCGAAAAGCACGGGGAAAAGTACTCCGGTGTGAACGCGGCTATAGAGATCCTCGATCTCTTTTTCAAGGGAGACCTGTCCAACATGGCAGCAAGTAGGTTACAACATGAACATAAAACAACAGATAACACAAAAGGACATCGTATTTACAGGGCTACATGTACACACCTAGAGACATGGACAAGTACCAACAGTATATCTATATCTCTGTCAATAAGCCTCACCTTCTTGGCAACAACTGTATTGTTGTTGAAGTGGTGGAGAGACAATGCACAGTTTGACCCCCTGCTGTCACCCATGGCCAAAGCATATCTCTCTGTCCCAGCAACATCAGTACCAAGCAAGAGAGTTGTTTCCACAGCAGGGGGTTTAGCAAACGCCCAAACATCCCAGCTTCTACCTGGACATGTGGACATGCTCATATTCCTAAAGGATAACCTTGATGATGCTGAGTGAGTGAGTGAGTGAGTGAGTGAGTGAGTGAGTGAGTGAGTGAGTGAGTGAGTGAGTGAGTGAGTGAGTGAGTGAGTGAGTGAGAGTGAGTGAGTTACTTGAAAAACTAAAGTGAAACTTGATTTATTCTATTGCAGGGTCTGATTGTTATATTGTTGACACTTTAAAATACTACTATCTACTAAAATCTGTAGAAATCAGATTTCTTATTTAATAAAGAAAAAAAAGTCAAGTAAAAAAAATATTTAAAAAAAAATATTTTAAAAAAAAAATTCACATTATTTTCCCTTTATTTTTCAATATCGCGATAAATAGCGTACCATGGACTTTTTATCGCGATATTATCGTACCGTGAGTTTTTGGTATCGTTACATCCCTAAAAAAATATATAGAATTATAACAAAGATATTATTATATCCAGTTATTGAACTGACCTGAGAGTCTCCAGTCTGCAGTTTGGACTCTTTAGTCCAGAACTCAGCAGCTTCACTTCTGAATCCTGCAGATCGTTGTCACTCAGGTTCAGATCTCTCAGATGGGAGGGGTCGGACTTCAGAGCCGAGGCCACGACTTCACAGTGAGTCTCTGAGAGTCCACAGTTAATAAGTCTGTCACACAAATGTTAGAAAAAGAGTTAGCATAAAGAGAGGAAACACTATATTCATTTGATGAAACAAGTTAATGTTCTGAGTAACATTCACTGTTAGTCAACTTAATATAATAATAGAGTTTTCTATATTCATTGTCAGCCTGTCAGATCTTATTTGAAACATTATGGTAAAAACAGATGTTGAACAAACTGAATGATCTATGAATGACTGCATTCACTGATAACTGTAACTGTGTTGTGATCACATGCTGCTGTGAGAACATCTCTGAATGCCTTTATTTGTCTTCAATTAAAACTTCTGATCTAATTTATAAAGTGAATCACATCTGGACTTACCTGGCCTTTCTGCAGTTCCTCACAGCTGGAATCAGTCTCTGTCGTCCCTCCTCTGATGTGTTGTACTTCTTCAGGTCCAACTCATCCAGAACCTCCTCCGACATCTGCAGCATGTAGGCCAGAGCAGAGCAGTGGATCTCAGAGAGTTCCTTATCTGATCTGTTCTCTGACTTCAGGAACTCTGTGATCTCCTGATGTACTGAGTGGTCCTTCATCTCTGTCAGACAGTGGAAGATGTTGATGCTTCTGTCAGGAGAGATTTCATCACTGTTCATCTCCTTCAGGTTGTTGATGGCTTTCTGGAGGATTTCTGGACGGTTGTCTGTGCGACCCAGCAGGCCTCCTAAGAGTCTCTGGTTGGACTCCAGAGAGAGGCCGTGGAGGAAGCGGACAAACAGGTCCAGGTGGCCATTTTTACTTCTGAGGGATTTCTTCATGGTGCTCTGTAGGAAGACATCCAGGGATGGGTACTCCTGATCACCGCTGTATCTGTTGTTATAGTACCAGCCTCTCTTCAGGAAGTCCTTCAGTACCGCTGTGTTCCTGTTGGTGTTACAGTGCAACATGTAGACTGCAGCCAGAAACTCCTGAACGCTCAGATGAACAAAGCAGTAGACTGTTTTCTGGAAGATCACACTCTCTCTTTTGAAGATCTGTGTACAAACTCCTGAGTGCACCAAGGCCTCGGTGACCTCAAGGTCACAGCGCTGCAGGTCTTCTTGGTAGAACATGATGTCTCCTTTCTCCAGATGTTCAAACGCCAGCCTCCCCAGCTTCAGAAGAACCTCCCTGTCAGCCTCCGTCAGCTGCTGTGGACTCGTCTCATGTCCCTCTTCATACTTCTGCTTCTTCCTCTTGGTCTGGACCAGCAGGAAGTGTGAGTACATGTCAGTGAGGGTCTGGGGCAGCTCTCCTCTCTGGTCTGTAGTCAACATGTGGTCCAGAACTGCAGCAGTGATCCAGCAGAAGACTGGGATCTGACACATGATGTGGAGGCTCCTGGAGCTCTTGATGTGAGAGATGATTCTGCTGGACAGGTCTTCATCACTCGATGTCCTCCTGAAGTATTCCTCCTTCTGGGCGTCAGTGAAGCCTCGTACTTCTGTTATCCTGTCCACACACTCAGGAGGGATCTGATTGGCCGCTGCCGGTCTGGAAGTTATCCAGACGAGAGCCGAGGGAAGCAGCTTCCCCCTGATGAGGTTTGCCAGCAGCACGTTGACTGAGGACTGCTGTGAGACATCAGACACAACCTCACTGTTTCTGAAGTCCAGAGAAAGTCTGCTTTCATCCAGGCCGTCAAAGATGAGCAGCACTTTGCAGACACTCAGCTGCTCTGCTGTGACCTTCTGTAAGGTTGGATGGAAAACATGGAGCAGCCTGAGAAGACTGTACTGCTCACCTTTGATCAGGTTCAGCTCCCTGAAGGAAAGCGGGATCACCAGACTGATATCTCTGTTTCCCAAACCCTCGGCCCAGTCCAGAGTGAACTTCTGCACTGAGAAGGTTTTTCCAACTCCAGCGACTCCGTTGGTCAGGACCGCTCTGATGGGAGTCTGCTGGTCAGGTAAGGCTTTAAAGATGTCCTGGCACTTGATTGGAGTTTCATGGAGGGTCTTCTTCTTGGAAGCTGTCTCCAGCTGCCTCACCTCATGCTGGGTATTAACCTCTTCACTCTGGCCTTGTGTGATGTAGAGCTCAGTGAAGATGCTGTTGAGGAGGGTTTCACTTTGATCAGTTCCTTCAGTCACACGTTCACATCTCCTCCTCAGACTGAGCCTATGTTCATCTAAAACCTCCTGCAGACCACGTTCTGCTGGAAGAGAAGGAACCAGGAGAGAATAAAGAAAATTATTTTGAGAATCTAAATATGAAAATCAAACTTAAAAATAGAGACAGGGTTTAAAAGTGATGATTTTAATAAAACAGCTTAATGTCTATGCTGTACAACATGCTACTAAACCCAAAACAGACAAACTAGGAAGAATCGTGGACATACAGACATCAATCCTAGCCATTAGATATCTTTACTATCTTTTGTAAAATGTCTTTGCAGGGTTAACATTCCCCTGAGCTTAAGAGCTGTCCAGTATTTACTGTAAGTATTACTAAGGAAACACTACTTTCTTTTTTCATACACAATTCAAAAAATGCCTGGAAGAAGATCTATGCCTAAAAACACAACACTAAACAAAATAAGAATAGTATGGTCGTCATTAGCAACGGCATAATATTTTTTTTGTCAAATCGTTGTAGTATTTTGATAGTATGATTTATTTTTTAATTAATGTTATTCAATCAAGCCTCAAACTGATGTCACTTGTCCTTATAGCCTGTGTTAAATTGAAGTTGTCTGAAGTCCTTACCACCAGCTGCTCTTGCAGTAATAAGTAGTGCACCTTTCTTACTGTCCTAATGTGCTCAATGTAGTGACTGCCTTTCGTGTTTTTGTTTACTTAGTTGTGTTTTCTGTATTTTATATGTCTGTGTTATGTGTAAGAACGTGTAACGTTGCTGCCTTCTTGGCCAGGTCAGCATTGTAAAAGAGATGTTGTCTCAATGTTTTCATCTGGTTAAATAACATTAAAAAATATATATATATATCATTTATTTTTAAATGTTAGTTTTTTTTATATGTCAGATTCCACAGGTTGAGAACCACTGGATTAGATGATAATGTTTCTTTGGAAGAGTAAACACCCAGCGCCCAGACGGAGGTAAAGATGCTGCATGTGTTCGGCCTCTTACTTTGTACACCGCTGGTCTGACTGGCTGTCTGCAGTCCAGCTGTAGTTCTGGATCTCTTTCCACACTGGGGACAGCAGGAGTCTCCTGATGGAGGTCGCTGCTCCCAGTATGAGGTGATGCACTGTCTGCAGAACCAGTGTCCACAGCTGGTAGAGACTGGATCCTTCAGGACGTCCTGACACAGAGCACAGCCGGACAGCTGCTCCTCCACAGGAACACCACTCTTCCTCTTCCCTCTGTGGAGATGAACACATCCTTTATAGCACTTTACATTAGTGGAGCTGATTCTCACCAAAGGTTCAACAAGGTGGCACATTCTTGTTTCATATTTGAAAAAGGACTATATAAAGGCAAGGCAAGTTTATTTATATAGCACTTTTCAACACAAGGCAATTCAAGGTGCTTTACAAAAATGAAAGACATTCAGAAAAAGGCATTTAAAAACAGTTATTAAAAAGCAAAGATAAAAAATAAACAGTAAAATAAAAAAATACATGAATAAAAAGTTACAGTGCAGTTTAAGATATGAATAGTACACACAGAAGTTCCACTTTACTGATGCCTTTCTTTAAGGTTTCTCCAAACATGAGCTGTGTACGCTTGTATGGCATATACGTCCCGAGCAGCATACACAGAGAAAACCAGTCAGGACAAAGTCCCCAGACACTGATTCCCTGGGGTTACTAGTCCCAAATGTTCATTAACCAAAAACGAAACACAACCGCTCAGTTTCAATTAAAAGCAGCAGCAAAAAGAAAAGTCTTCAACCTGGATTTAAAAGTAGTCAGAGTTGCAGCGGACCTGCAGGTTTCTGGGAGTTTGTTCCAGATATTTGGAGCATAATAACTGAACGCTGATTTACCATGTTTAGTTCTGACTCTGGGGACAGAAAGCTGACCAGTCCCTGAAGACCTGAGAGATCTGGATGGTTCATAATTTAGCAGTAGATCAGAAATGTATTTTGGGCCTAAACCATTCAAAGCTTTATAAACCAGCAGCAGTATTTTGAAATCTATTCTTTGACACACAGGAAGCCAGTGTAAAGACTTCAGAACAGGAGTGATGTGATCCACTTTCTTAGTGTTAGTGAGGACTCGAGCAGCGGCGTTCTGAATCAGCTGCAGCTTTCTAATAGATTTTTTAGTGAGACCTGTGAAGACACCATTGCAGTAGTCCAGTCTACTGAAGATAAAAGCATGGACACGTTTTTCCAAATCCTGCTGTGACATTAGTCTTTTAATCCTAGATATATTCTTTAGGTGATAGTAGGCTGATTTAGTAACTGTTTTAATGTGACTGTTGAAACTCAGGTCAGAGTCCATAACTACACCTAGATTTCTGGCTTTATCTGTTGTTTTGAACATTGCAGACTGAAGCTCAGCGCTAACTTTTATACGTTCTCCCTTGGCTCCAAAAACCATTACCTCAGTCTTATCTTTGTTTAAGAGAAAGTTCTGACACATCCAGTCACTGATTTGTTCAATGCACTTACTCATTGTTTTAATTGGAGCATAGTGTCAGGGTGAAGTGGATATGTAAATGTATGTGTCACCCGTATAGCTATGGTAACTTATGTTGTTGTTTTTCATTATCTGAGCCAGTGGTAGCATGTAGATGTTAAAGAGAAGAGGCCCCACGATGGAGCCTTGAGGTACTCCACGTGTCATATTTGTCAACTCAGATTTGTATTTACCTATAGAAACAAAGTTGTTTCTGTCCTTTAAATAGGATTCAAACCAATTTAAATCAAATCAAATCAAATCAAGTTTTATTTATAGAGCACATTTAAAAACGATGTTTGGTCGAGCCAAAGTGCTGTACATGTAATAAAAACATTTTACTGCAGTGCAATTGTAACAAGAGACAGTCATTTTGCAACAGCAAATATAAAAACAATACACAGGTAAATGTCAGAAGTCGTGCTCCTCTCTAGCTAGAAAGCCTGAGAGAAGAAGTGCGTTTTGAGAGAGGATTTAAAAACCCCTAGGGTCTGGGCCGACCTCACATGGAGGGGCAGAGTGTTCCAGAGCCTCGGGCCAGCTGCTGCGAAGGCTCGGTGCCCTCGGGTTTTGAGCCTAGTCTTCGGCACTACCAGCAGCAGCTGGTCAGCAGACCTTAAAGCTCTGGCTGGGGTGTAGCGCTGGAGGAGTTCAACTATATAGGAAGGAGCCAGCCCATTTAGAGCTTTAAAAACAAATAAAAGGATTTTAAAATCAATTCTGAACTGAACTGGAAGCCAGTGTAGTGAGGCCAGAATTGGGGTGATGTGGTCGCGCTTTTTGTGTCCAGTCAGCAAACGTGCAGCTGCATTTTGGACCAGCTGCAGGCGTTTAATTGACGCGTGGTCCATACCCACATACAGAGCGTTGCAATAGTCCAGCCTTGAGGTAACAAAGGCGTTGATGACCCTTTCCATGTCTTTAAAAGATAAATAGGACTTGGTTTTGGCCAATAGTCTTATTTTAAAAAAGCAGGATTTGACTACGCTGCTGACCTGCTTATCGAATTTAAAAGTGTTCGTCAAGGTCACGCCAAGGTTCATGACCGAGGGGAGGATGTTTAGTTGGAGGGAGCCCGGAATATCAGCCTGAGAGGCTGGAGGTTGTGGTCCAAAAAAGATGACCTCCATCTTGCCCTCGTTAAGAGTCAGGAAGTTGTTGCTCAGCCAGGATTTGATCTCCGTTAAGCAGTCCATCAGCTGCTGTAGTGACTGTTTGATGTTTGCTTTGAGCGGGAGATATATCTGGACGTCGTCAGCGTAGCAGTGGAAGGGAATATTGTGTTTTGTTAGAATAGAACCTAGGGGCAGTATGTACAGTAGGAACAGGATGGGGCCCAGAATCGAGCCTTGGGGGACCCCACAGGTAAGAGGGGCTTTGGCAGAGGAGAAGGCACCTAGCTGCACTGAAAAGCTACGGTCCTTAAGGTAGGACCTGAACCATGCGAGGGCAGAGCCTGTGATGCCAGCGGACTGTTCAAGCCGTGACAGCAGGATGCCATGGTCCACGGTGTCGAAGGCAGCTGTCAGGTCCAACAGCACCAAGACAGCTGGGCTACCTGAGTCGGCGGCTAGGAGCAGATCGTTAAAAACTCTTAAAAGGGCTGTTTCAGTGCTGTGCATGGGTTTGAAGCCAGACTGAAACTTTTCATGGATGCCATGAAGGATTAAAAAAGACTGCAGCTGGGCGTAGACTACGCGCTCCAGGGCTTTTGATAAAAACGGTAGCTGGGAGATGGGCCTAAAATTTGCGAGAGTGGAGGGGTCGAGACTTTTCTTTTTTAGTAGTGGCGTAACCACGGCATGTTTAAAGGCAGCTGGGACACATCCTGAGGTAAGAGAAGTGTTTAAAAGTAATAAAATACTTGCTCCAACTGAATGAAAAACCTCTTTGAGAAGGCGTGAGGGAATGCTGTCAGAGGAGCAGCTTGTCGGTCGCAGGTGCTCCACTATGTCCGAGAGAGAAGAGAGGGAAATAGGCTCAAAGTGGTCGAGGACAGCAGGGCACAGAGAGGGAGCAGGATCGGGGGTAGCACTAGTGTGAGCTAGCCTAAGAGCAGATATTTTTCCAATAAAAAATTTAAGAAACTTATCGCAGAGAGCAGGCGATGGCACAACAGAAGAAACATCACGGGGATTAATGATGGAGTTGAGGACATTAAAAAGAACCTGAGGTTTGTGGCTGTTTTTAGAGATGAACAGAGAAATGTGCTCTGTTTTGGCTGCTTTGACTGCCGTCTGGTAGTCAGAGAGGGTAGCACGAAGGATTTCCAGGGAGACATGGAGTTTATCCTTTTTCCACTTTCTCTCAGCACGCCTGCAAGCGCGTCTGAGAGCACGAGTACAGTCATTGAGCCACGGTTCTGATAGAACTTTGTTGCGTCTAAGCGTAAAAGGAGCAACAGAATCCAGTATTGGTGTGCATGTCAAGTCAAACATAGAGAGAAGCTCATCAGCATTAAAAGCACAGTCCACATCTAATTTACAGATAGGAGAAGCATTAAAAACATCAGAGAACTGTGAGGCAGTCAAGGGGTTAATCGAACGCAGACGACGCGCAGGGGCACGTGATTCGACTCCTGCGGAAGGGATGGAGGTTGTAAACAGAACCGGTAAATGGTCTGAGATACGCGTTGCTGCACATATTTCATCCACAGATACAGACAGTCCAAACGACAATACCAAGTCCAAAGTGTGTCCTTTTTCGTGTGTTGGGCCAGCCACGGACTGAACAAGACCAAAAGAATCAAGGAGATTTAAAAAGTCCCTAACCAGAGGTTTGGACTCACAACACACATGGACATTGAAATCTCCGGAGATCAAAACACGATCATAATTCACCATGATCCCGGACAGAAAGTCAGAAAAGTCATTTATGAAATCCTTATTGTGCTTTGGCGGACGATACACGACTGCGCAGAGTATAGGCGAGGCCGGATTCAGTTCAAAAAGCTGCAACTCAAAGCTAGCATAGCTAGTGACATGGTGTAGCAATCGGCACTGGAGGCTAGCTCTAAACACCGAAGCTATGCCCCCGCCATGGCCGGTGGCACGGGGGGAGCTGAAGAATGTACAGTCAGGAGGAAGAAGATCAAAGAATGATGTGTACTCGCCAGCGTGTGCCCAGGTCTCCGTCAGGAACATGAAATCCAGTTCACGGGAGGTGAAGAAGTCGTTCAGCAGGAACGTTTTGTTAGCTATCGACCTAGCATTTAGCAAAGCCAGACGTAGTTTTTGCTCCGGGCTTGCCGACGGTGTAGTTCGTCTCAGCTGACGAAGATGTCCGTGTTGAACGCCGCGCGGGCCGGGAGCAGTCAGGCGGGCAGGAGTAGCTGCCAGTCGGACAGGAGTAGCTGCCAGTCGGGCAGGAGTAGCTGCCAGCGGGTCCAGCAGGGTCCGTAGCTCCAGAAAGACAGGGCGAATCCACCGATCCCTCACATGACGTGCAGCGGGAGGGCCATGACATCCGAGGCGTGGATAGGTCCCGGAAGAAGCCGTCAGGTAAGCCTTAAGGTGGACCAGTGCACCACCACGCTTTCCCCGTCGTCTGAAGCGCTTTCGGCGAGGCAGGATGCAGGGCAACCGGCGCAGGTAGGTGGGTATATCCAACAGAAGAGGGGGGGGGGACGATTTTTGGTTGCCAGATGTGGTTTTGGGCAGCAGTATCAACTCCAGTGAGGGTCTGAGGTGGAGGAGGGCTTGGCGATCATAGACGAGCAGAGCAGAGACATTCTGACAAACATAAAACAAAAACAGGAAAGCTATAGGTAGACAGCTGAGCGAGCGGCGAGCCGACACAGGCGCCATCTTGAATCACGTCAATCACGTCACGTTGTCACGTTTTTAGATTTAGAACTGTTGATGAAAGTCCCACCCAGTGTTCCAGTCGGTCAAGTAATATGTTGTGGTCAATAGTGTCAAACGCAGCACTGAGATCTAATAATACTAACACTGAAGTTCTGCCACTGTCTGTGTTTAAGTGGATGTCATTGAAGTCCTTTACAAGAGCAGTCTCAGTGCTGTGGTTTGGACGAAATCCTGTATGGAACACATCGAAACAGTTATTTAAATGCAAGAAATTACTCAACTGTTGAGTAATCACTTTAAATCTTCCATTTAAAGTGATGTTTAAAACTCAGTTAATGGGGCTCATTCACTGGAGCTTCCACAAACAACAATCAACTTAATTATTACATTAAAATGATTCACTTTGGAGAATAACACGGGAGAAATGAGCGGAAGCCTCTCTCTCCCTCTCTCTCCCTCTCTCCCTCTCTCTCCCTCTCCCCCTCTCTCCCTCTCCTGACAGCCTATCAGTATCGTCTCATGCAGCTCACTGATCCAGTAATGAGTGACCCGACAATGAAGAATACATATATTTATAATAACTAGTTTAGCTTGTTCCAGAGGTAGATAAAATAGCTAAGTGTGTTAGGTCTAACTCTTACGGTAGGTCCACACAGCAGCTTTTCAAAAATCTTGGAGCTGGGCGTGTCTGAAAGCTTGGGGATTCTTTGCGAGCAACGCGACCAACAACCAATCACATGAATCTCTCCAATATATATATATATATAAACTCCCCGAACAGGCGAAAACCTACCAGTTTCACCCACTGTCTCTGCCACCTCCCTCCATGCCTCGCTCCTCCGGTTTGTATCCCATTAATAGTTCTGGTCGCAAAGAACCGGGTGATTTGCTACCGTAATTTCTCGTTTGGAATATGAGGAAATGAACTGCGGTCTGGTTCTCCCTGTGTGTGTGTTTCGCTGCGCTTACCGGTCCGTCGGGCGGAGCTGCAGGATTTCTGCTTCACAAACGTTGCATACCGCTATTTTACTGTCTTTTTCGGACACCTTAAAGTAATGCCAGACCGGTGAAGCCATTTTGGCGAGCTTGTTTTGCCGCACACAGAGAAAAGGGTCATGTATTTTACTTCATGCGATCGGCTATCGCGATCGGCATGTTTAGAGAGCACCGATCGATCGGTAGAGAGTGAGTATCGGCCGATCTCGATCGGTGAACGATCGATCGGAGCATTCCTAATTTAGACCCTTTGAGATAATTAAGTACGGAGTGTGCCCCTTATTGTGCGTGGGCCCCGTCACACGCTGAGCCAGTCCATAGTTATCAAGAACACAAAACAGTTCTTTAGCCCCTCTGTCCTGGGGTTTGTCAACATGGATGTAAAACAGAGTTCCAGTTGGAATATTTTTTCGCCGGTCAAAATGTCCGTTAAAGTTTAAATCTTCCGGACAAAATTAGAAAAGTGCCGGTCAAAGGTCTTCTTTGTTATTTATTGAGCTTTAAAACAAATGTATATGATTCGATATTAAACAAACG
Source organism: Harpagifer antarcticus (assembly GCA_902827135.1). Taxonomy (NCBI): domain Eukaryota; kingdom Metazoa; phylum Chordata; class Actinopteri; order Perciformes; family Harpagiferidae; genus Harpagifer; species Harpagifer antarcticus. The sequence continues at coordinate 636,866 of CADEHL010001135.1, read as the reverse complement.
AATTATAGTAGCTTAACTACATTATTCATAAGTGTACAGTAACTTACAATAACACAGGAATAATAAACGGAGCGCTTTCCCCCTCTCCTGACAGCCCGCCAGTATCATGCAGCTCGCGGATCCAGTAATGAGTGACCCGACAGTAAAACTAAACGTATCTATAACTAGTTTAGATAGTTTGAGAGGTAATTAAAATAGCTACGTGTAATATTCTAACCTGAAGTGTGTGTGTGTTGCTCCGCTCACCGCTGCAGGTGATCATGCAGAGCTGTGTTTGTAGATGTATGTGCATTAACAAACAAGGCAAGTCAGGCTGTGTCTCAACGCCGTGTATTCACATTAAGCAGGTAATCATACAACTGAGGTATATTCACGTGAGGCAGATATATATATATATATATAACACAGGCACAATACGTCCACAGGGTGGAGCTGCAACCTCAATATCAATACTGCCATTAAACTGTTGACCTTCAATCAGAACATTAATCAAATGATTTCAACAACAAATAGTGCACATAGCAGAGACACTTCAATAATAGCCGGATCCGAACACATCAGCAATAAACTCAGAACAATCAATCACATTTGTTTTACAATCTCTCCACTTCCTTCTTTTTTTTTTTTTTCAATCTTTATCGTTCATATGTGTTTGAGTGGGCACAGTCCAAGTGTGTGTGTGTGTGTGTGTGTGTGTGTGTGTGTGTGTGTGTGTGTGTGTGTGTGTGTGTGTGTGTGTGTGTGTGTGTGTGTGTGTGTGTGTGTGTGTGTCTGTCAAGTCTGTCAGGAGGTCTAATCAGCCGTCCGCTCCGGGAGAAGGCCCGGCCCTGTAGTGTTAATTTCGTCAGCTATTTTTTAATTTAGTTTTAGTCTTAGTCCTGTGTTAAATTTCCTTTTTTAGTTTTAGTCCTATTTAGTCACCTTCATCCTGTTTTTATTTAGTTTTAGTCGACTAAAAGTCTGAGCATTGTAGTCTTAATTTAGTCAAAGAAAACTAATTATTTTAGTCTACTTTTTGTCAATGAAAACTATTGAGTCTTTTTAAGTCATCAGATTATATAGAACATTTCAGTCAAACTAGCCAAAACCAATAATTTGTCATTTTAGCATCTATAAATAAATAAGATTATATCTTGTCCCTATTTGATGAAAAGCAGGTTGAATGATTAAGAAGCTTTGCAGAGAGTATCAGGTGTGTGGTGTTTTCTGTGTTATGGCCACATTGCTTCCCTTCTGATGAAACAATGCATTCGCTTTTTTTCTCCGCCTCATTGGAGCGAAAATGGGCCCAAATATCACATTGTTTCTTTCTCCCAAGCAGTGGTGGCTTTAGACTTTTTCGTTGTCAGTCATTTTGACGGACAGGATCGTAACATATCCGTCATAATCCATTATTACCCGTCGAGTGCCCAATTTATCACTCACTCGCGCTGACGGGGGGGGGGGGGGTATTCGGTTAACGCGAGTGCGACCACTGCTCCCAAGCCCTGTCGTTGTCATTTTATTTTATGTTGAATATGGTTAGTTAGAGACCATGAGTTAGACCCTGAGTTAGACCATGAGTTAGACCCGAGTCTTCCTGACAGTTCACAGTGTGCTGCTGCCCGGTGTAATTCAAATCTCCCGCCGCGCGCAGCACAGACACACAGCTGCTGCCCTGCTGCAGCACCGGAAATGGAACTGCTGGGAGAAAAACTGACTATCAGAGATGTAACGTTATCTTTGATAATATTTCGTCTCCTCATTTTTCGTCAACGAAAGTAAAGAGAGATTTTGGCATAGTTTTTATTTAGTGAACTACATTTTCGTCTCGTCACTTCTCGTCAACGATATTGCATGATGATTTCGTTACAGTTATTGTTTACTGCCGTCGGTGCCGTCTCGTCATCGTCTCGTTTTTGTCATGGAAAAAAAGGTCGTTGACGAACAAATTTCGTCATAGTTTTAGTCAACGAAATTAACACTACGGCCCTGTAACTCACGGCATGATGTATCCCTAGTCTGCGGGGAAGACCGCGACGACCCCGGGGGTGATGGCCTTGGAGAGTCCTCGGGAACGCCGACGACCTCTCTGGCGCTCCCCCTACTCGCAGGCTGCTCCGGGGCGGCTGGAGAAGGGCCGCCTCTGCTGGTCGAAGATCAACCCTGTTGCGCCGATACGTGGTCCCCTCCACACCGACCAGATAGGACCGGAGTCCCAACTGCTGAAGGCACACACCTCTCTTCCATCGGCCCGTCCTGTCTCCTAGGAGTGGCTTCATCCGTATGGGCTGGCCGATGTTCAGCTCCGGCAGATCCCTGGCAGATCTGTCATATGTCAGCTTTGCTGCTTGATGTTTCATTTTCAGCTTGTCAGGAACACCCATGACGACCTGAGGCACCAGTAGCTGGTCGGCCACAGGGAGAAGGGTTCTCAGTCTCCGCGACATAAGCCGCTGTGCTGGGCTGCAATGCATACCCTCAGTGGGCGTATTTCTCAAATGCAATATGGCCCTCCAGGGGTCCTCTTTGGCACGGTCTGCCCTTCTGCACAGGCTCTTTACAATTTTCACTGCTGACTCCGATTTGCCGTTAGCCTTTGGGTGCCTCGGTGAGGACATGACATGCTCAAAATCCCACTCTCTCGCAAACGCCCCGGAATCTCCACCAGCAAACTGGCCTCCACCATAAAAAATGGCCCTGTCTGGAACACCGTAGCGTGCAAACTGTGCCTTGCATCTACGGATCGTGGTGTCTGCTGATAGGTCAGGGAGCAGGTCAATCTCCCAAAAGTCAGAATAATGGTTCACCACGAGCAAGAAGTTCTGTGCTGCGTAGCTGTACAGATCCATGCTTACTAGCTGCCAGGGACGTGTGGGGAGCGGGTGTGACATCATAGTCTCTTTCTGTTATTCGTGTGCATACTCATTGCACACAGAGCACTTTTGCACATAATCCTTGACTTCTCCTTGCATACCGGGCCAGTAAAGTGTATCACGGGCCTGCCTGTAGCACGCCTCGCCCCCCACGTGGTTGTAGTGGATCCGTCTCAGCATTTCCGGGCGCATAGCTTTTGGAATGATGACGCGCTGACTCCTGAAGAGCATGCCATCCTGTGCACTTATCTCATCTCTGATGGCCCAGTAGTCCCTGACGGCTACAGGGGTCTCCTCTTTGTGTCCTGGCCATAATAATAATAATAATAATAATAACTTGGATTTATATAGCGCCTTTCAAGGGACCCAAGGTCGCTTTACAAGTAATAGGGCAAAAAAAACAAACATAACAAAACAAAAGTCAGACAGACAAAACAACAGATCGATTAGGGGCCGAAAGCCTTGGCAAACAGATGGGTCTTGAGGGCCCCTTTGAAGGCATCGAGTGTGGGGATGTTGCGAATCTCCGCAGGGAGAGCGTTCCAGAGGGTGGGGGCTGCCACGCTGAAGGCTCTGTCCCCGAAGGTTCGCAGTTTGGTGCGGGGGGTGGTAAGCAGGCCGGAGTCTGAGGACCGCAGGTTCCGGGGTGGGGCATGTGGGTGAAGGATGTCCGATAGGTACTGGGGGGCAAGGGCATGGAGGGACTTGTAGGTAAGGAGGAGGATTTTGTAGGTGATGCGGGACTTGACCGGCAACCAGTGTAGGTGGATGAGGGTGGGAGTGATGTGCTGCCACGGCTTTGTGTGTGTGAGGACCCTAGCAGCACAGTTTTGGACATACTGGAGCCTGTCCAGGGTTTTGTTGGGAACCCCGAACAGGACACCATTGCAGTAGTCCAAGCGTGTGGTGACAAACGCATGCACCAGGGTTTCGGCAACCGACTCCGAGAGTGACTGGTCGGAGTCTGGCAATGTTCCTCAGGTGGAAAAATGCCGACTTGGTCACAGACTTGACGTGGGAATGGAAGGAAAGGGTGGAATCAAGGATGACACCCAGGTTGCGGGCTTCAGGAGATGGGGAGATGGAGCAGCCGTCAACCTCAAGGACGAAGTCACCAACCTTCTGGAGCAGGGCTTTGGGTGCCACAACCATGAGCTCTGTTTTCCTGCTGTTCAGTTTGAGATAGTTGGAAGACATCCATGTTTTGATGTCATGCAGGCAGTTGATGAGAGACTGAGGGGGGAGCTGGGAGGATGGAGTGGTGCTGAGATACAATTGGGTATCATCAGCGTAGCAGTGGAAATTGCCATCCCTCCAGCACGACAGACTTAAGTGATTGAAGACACACATCCTCCTCAGTGTGTGTCCGAATCTGTGCCAGGCGTTGGCTGCTGACATTTAAATAGTCTGCCTGCTGAATGGCCGCCGTGTCAGCCTGCTCCTGCTGCATGCTGCAGACCATTTCACGTTGGTACAGTGAGATGTTCTCTGTGGCGGGGTGGTGGCTCTGCTGAGCGTGTCATTTATGTACATCTCAGGGCCTGGCTTATATACCACCGCAAGGCAGTAGTTCTGAAGTGTGAGGAGCATGCTCTGAAGGCGCTTTGGCGTACTGAGGAGAGGCTTGGTGAAGATGGACACCAGCAGGCGGTGGTCGGTCTCTGCAGTCACATCACCCCTCCCATATAGGTAGTAGTGGAAGCGTTGGCAGGCGAATACGATGCTCAGGCACTCCTTTTCAATCTGTGCGTAATTTTGCTCTGTTTGGGTCAATGCCCTGTTGTTGTTTCACAACATCATTTGTTCCAATGTGTAGTACCACATTTTTTACATTCTGATGTTCAGCCCCAATATGCAGGATCTTCTCAGCCAAGTCAGAGACCACATCCTTGGGAAAACAGAGTACTTTGGTGTTGTTCTTATGACACAGACTTTTTACATCTCTTACAGCAGAGTCACCCACAATCAGAGTTTCAGGCCCAGTCGTTAGCTTTCCCTCTAGCCTTTTACTTTTGGAGTAGCTATTGGTCCTTACCCTGCTGCGTGAAAAGGACAGGTTATCCAGGTCATCAGAAAAAGATCTCCGGTTCTGTGTCAGTGGAGCGTATCTGTTCTGGGTTGGCACACTTGGTGGTTTAGGAGGATTGTTTGTAGTTCTACCTTTAGCCGCTTTCCACGGCTGTTTCCTATTATGAACAGGGGTTGATAACAATGCAGGCCAGCCGGTCGCATCACAGATTTCAGAGCGCTGGGCTCTGCCTGTAATTCGTTCTCCCAAATCCCACGGAAATTCCCACCCAGACATTTCCAGGGAGGACTACCACTTGTAAATGTATTACCCGGTAGCCCTCCTGTTCCTTGGAATCCTTGTAGCTGCTAACTAGCTTTGAGTTAGCATGCCTTTGTCCATTCTTTTGCAACACTGGTAAAGTGATGTCATTCCAACCTGGTCCATTCACTTCCACGTTAACTTCCAACCGTTGCATTTTCATTTCCAGCACGGCCATCTTCTGTAGAGGTTTGTGGAAGTCATCTGTAGAGAACGGAGGCATTTTGCTGCTAACTAGCTTAAGCTAAATAGCATGCAGTACCAGGCTTTAGCTGTTGCTAGGCCACGCTACTGTAAGACTGAAGTCATTGTAAAAATATTGAAATATGGCTGAAACCCTCCGTCTATTTACGAAGAATAACTGTCCCATTGACAAGTTAATGTCCAGGAGCCGCTGCTCGAAGTTTTCAGAAAAGAAAAATAGAAAATCAGCATAAAAAAGTAAGCAGAGGCAGGAGCAATCAGAAAAGCGTCTGCACTGTAAGAGGGAGGGATTTTTTTATAATATATCTTCATGATCAGGTCGATAGTTTAAGCTTCACATTATTATAAAAGCAAAAGCATCCTGTCTGGATTCATGACATTACCCAGAGGAGCACATGTTCCCTGCATCTACTAAAACACACATCAGCTGTATTAATCTGGTACACCAGTGACGTGCGGTGAGGTTCATGGCTGGTGAGGCACTGACTCTTTCAGAGTCAGATTTACAAATATTATATTTTGACCTTAATCGAAATATTCGGTTATTTTCAAAAGCTTTTTTAGTCTGATGCTTCGATTCATTTTAAACAGACCGTTCAACAAAAGGAAACCCAAAATCTAATATTGGATTGTTCTTTCTTAGTAATATCCCATTTTCATTACAATTGTGGTCTTACCTTGACTTGAAGATGAAGTCCATGCTTTCCTTCTGGACAACAATCTCTATTACTTTTTTGTAAAAGTCCTCCTTATCTTCCTGTAGTTTCAAAAGTCTAGTTTGTTGTTTGCGTCTACCGTCCCTGCGTAGAATAACAGGAGCAACAAGAACCTGTGGGCTCACTTGCGCCCCCTTCAGTGCGGCAGAGCTGCCTCCCCTGGTGCTTTTTTCATTGCCGTTGTATGATGAGACCAGCGAGCCGAAATATCATACGTGAAATAAGTTATTTAGAGACTATGGATGGCGAGGATAAATGTAATAAAGGGATCTACAAACATTACATTGGTGACATACAGTGAGAGGGTGCAGGCATGCGCTTAGTGCCGCTTTCCAGCCAGTTTCTGTGGGGTGACACATTCTGAGGGGAGGCAGAGCTCATCTGTGCCTCACCTCACCCCACAGTAACTGGCTGGAGCGCACTCACAAAATAAGTGCCCGCGCTACATTAGTGCCCGCGCTCCAGCCAGTTACTGTGGGCTTACGAGAGGCAGAGCTCATCCCTGCCTCACTCCTCATCGCTCCCATGTAGTTGTAGCGGAGCTCGGCCAATTTGCTGATTTTGACTATAAAAAGCGATTGGAATCAAACAGAAATCACACTTACAACACAGATCAGTGGAGACATTTTATTATTATTACTATTTAGTTTTTCTTTAGTTGTTTTCCCGTTACATTGGAGTATGACAGGTGAGGCTCTGTCTCCCCTGCCTCCCCTGACTGCACGTCGCTGTGGTACACTATAGCATTATAAAACCAATTTAAATCGACTTTGCTGTGAATGAATTGCAATAACAATATGTAAAGGATGGCGTAATATTAACAGTGATAGTGATTTGTAAAAAGCCTGAGTTAATACTTTGTCAGGTCTGTCATCAAAAAACTTTAAAATGTTTGTTTTCTGAAGGAGATCAGTTTCACTAAAGCTAAGCTAACATTGTAGCTGCTCCATCAACACTCAGAATAACTTAATATAGTCATAAGTACAGCAGTTATTATATTGTGAGTACCAGTCTCTGGTTGATACACGTACATTAATAACCCTGATTTAATTTGAGCTACTGTAGAGCTCTGGGTGCTGATGTTTCCTTCTCTGATTCACGTCAGATCGTCAGTGACGTCAGGAGCAGAATCTCAGCACTGACAGGTGTTTGCAGAGCGTCACAAACTTTACACTTAAGTTGTAATTTTTCCAGTTGTGTGAATTTATTTATCAATATTATTCCATCCATCCATCTTCTTCCGCTTATCCGTGGTCGGGTCACGGGGGTAGCAGTTCCAGCAGAGAGCCCCAAACTTCCTTTTCCCTGGCGACATCAACCAGCTCTGACTGGGGGATCCCAAGGCGCTCCCAGGCCAGCGAAGAGATATAATCCCTCCACCCTGGTCCTAGGTCTACCCCTTGGTCTCTTCCCAGCTGGACGTGCCTGGAACACCTCCCTAGGGAGGCGCCCAGGTGGCATCCTAACTAGGTGCCCGAACCACCTCAACTGGCTCCTTTCGACGTGAAGGAGGAGCGGCTCAACTTCGAGTCCCTCCCGGATGACCGAACTTCTCACCTTAAGGGAGACGCCAGCCACCCTGCGCAGAAAACCCATCTCGGCCGCTTGTATCCGCGATCTCGTTCTTTCGGTCATGACCCATCCTTCATGACCATAGGTGAGGGTAGGAACGAAAATGGCCCGGTAGACAGAGAGCTTTGCCTTCTGGCTCAGCTCCCTTTTCGTCACAACGGTGCGGTAAAGCGACTGCAGTACCGCTCCGATTCTCCGGCCCATCTCACGCTCCATTGTTCCCTCACTCGAGAACAAGACCCCGAGATACTTGAACTCCTTCACTTGGGGTAAGGACTCATTCCCTACTTGGAGTGGACAGTCCATCGGTTTCCTGCTGAGAACCATGGCCTCAGATTTGGAGGTGCTGATCCTCATCCCAGCCGCTTCACCCTTGGTTGCGAACCGATCCAGTGAGTGCTGAAGGTCGCAGACCGATGAAGCCATCAGAACCACATCATCTGCAAAAAGCAGTGGTGCAATCCTTAGCCCACCGAACCGCAGACCCCCCCCCCCCCATGACTACGCCTCGAAATCCGATCCATGTATATTACAAACAGGATTGGTGACAAAGCGCAGCCCTGGCGGAGGCCAACCCTCACCGGAAATGGGTCCGACTTACTGCCGAGGACCCGGACACAGCTCTCGCTTTGGGAGTACAGAGATTGGATGGCCCTGAGTAGGGACCCCCTCACCCCATACTCCCGCAGCACCTCCCACAGTAACTCCCTGGGAACCCGGTCATACGCCTTCTCCAAGTCCACAAAACACATGTAGACCGGATAAGCGTACTCCCAGGCCCCCTCCAGGATCCTTGCGAGAGTAAAAAGCTGATCTGTCGTTCCACGACCAGGACGGAATCCGCATTGTTCCTCCTCAATCTGAGGTTCGACAATCGGCCTGACCCTCCTTTCGAGTACCTTAGAGTAAACTTTCCCGGGGAGGCTGAGTAGTGTGATGCCTCTGTAATTGGCACACACCCTCTGATCCCCCTTTTTAAAAAGGGGAACCACCACCCCGGTCTGCCACTCCTTCGGTACTGTCAATCAATCAATATTATTGTTATTTTAAAATCATTTTATGCCACTGATTGATTCTACCAATTCTGTTTCTATTATATTCTATTTTATTTACTTGTACTATTTTATCTGTTTTATTGTGTTGCACTGTTGGAGGAGCCTGTGACCTCATATTTTCGTTGTCATAACTACACTAGCTATGCACATGACAATAAAAGCCTTGAAACTTGATAATAGAATATTGAAGTATAATAAATAATATAACTGTCCTCTATTCTCCTTGTTTACTTTCCTCTACAGTGTTTCCATACTATCTTACTGTGTTTTCTGTATAGCCTACTGCACACACTATTAAAGAACAGTTGAGATGATCAGATTATATAAAAACGGAATCCTCTTCAGGTCAGATTACAGAAGAAACAGACTCTTACTTTGTGTCTGAGGGTCCAGGTTCATTACTGAAGTATGGAGGGTCCACTTTGGACCAGTCACTCTTCAGAGACAGACAGCTGGAGAATAGAGACTCTGCTCTCCGTCTGTAGAAACAATAAATGTTTTACATATCATCAGTTCTTGTTGAGAGCAGATTTGGTCCGATTAAAGATTTTTGGACTTGTTCATAACCTTCAGTCGTGCTTGTGGGTTTCTGCTGTTTCAGTTCATTTGAGTGTGAAAGGTTTTACATGTTTGTATTTTATTAGCTTAACTTAAAGGTGGGGTAGGTAATTTTGGAGAAACCAGCTTGAGTGCGCTAGAATTTGAAAATACACAGCCGGAACAAATCTGCCACTTCCTTACAGAGCCCCTCCTCCAACACACACGAACGCGCACATGACCAATCAAATCAAATCAAATCAAGCTTTATTTATATAGCACATTTAAAAGCGATTTTTGGTCGAGCCAAAGTGCTGTACATGCATTAAAAACACATATAATCACAATAAAAGACAATAATTTACAACAGATATAAAACAAACACAGGGAATAGTGAGGAGTCGTGCTCCGCTCTGACTAGAAGGCCTGAGAGAAGAAGTGAGTTTTTAGTGTGGATTTAAAAACCCCTAGGGTCTGGGCCGACCTCACGTGGAGGGGCAGAGTGTTCCAGAGCCTGGGGCCAGCTGCTGCGAAGGCTCGGTGCCCTCGGGTTTTGAGCCTGGTCTTGGGCACTACCAGCAGCAGATGGTCAGCAGACCTTAAAGCTCTGGCTGGGGTGTAGCGCTGGAGGAGTTCAACTATATAGGAAGGAGCCAGCCCATTTAGTGCTTTAAAAACAAATAAAAGGATTTTAAAATCAATTCTGAACCGAACTGGAAGCCAGTGCAGTGAGGCCAGAATTGGGGTGATGTGGTCACGTTTTTTATGGCCAGTCAGCAAACGTGCAGCTGCGTTCTGGACTAGCTGCAGGCGTTTAATTGATGCCTGGTCCATACCCATGTACAGAGCGTTGCAGTAGTCGAGTCTCGAGGTCACAAAGGCGTTAATAACCCTTTCCAGGTCTTTAAAAGATAAATACGACTTGGTTTTGGCCAAAAGTCTTATTTTAAAAAAGCAGGATTTGACTACGCTGCTGACCTGCTTGTCGAATTTAAAAGTACTGGAGAAGGTCACCCCAAGGTTCGTGACCGAGGGGAGGATGTTCTGTTGGAGGGAGCCTAGAATATCAACCTGGGTTGCTGGAGGTTGGGGTCCAAAAAAGATGACCTCAGTCTTGCTTTCGTTGAGGTTAAGAAAATTTTTGCTCAGCCAGGATTTTATCTCAGTTAAGCAGTCCATCAACTGTTGTAATGAGTGTGTGACACTTGCTTCGAGAGGGAGATAAATCTGTACATCGTCGGCGTAGCAGTGGAAGGGAATATTATGTTTTGTGAGAATTGAGCCTAGGGGTAGTAAGTACAGTAGGAAAAGGATGGGGCCCAGAATCGAGCCTTGGGGAACCCCACAGGTAAGAGGTGCTTTTGCAGAGGAGAAGGCACCTAGCTGCACAGCGAAGCTACGGTCTGTCAGGTAGGACCTGAACCATGCAAGGGCAGAGCCTGTGATGCCAGCGGACTGTTCAAGCCGTGACAACAGGATGCTATGGTCCACAGTGTCAAAAGCAGCTGTCAGGTCTAACAGCACCAAGACAGCTGGGCTACCTGAGTCGGCGGCTAGGAGCAGATCATTAAAAACTCTTAAAAGGGCTGTTTCAGTGCTGTGCATGGGTTTGAAGCCAGACTGAAACTTTTCGTGGATTCCATGCGTGGTTAAAAAAGACTGCAGCTGGGCGTAGACCACTCTCTCCAGGGCTTTTGATAAAAAAGGTAGCTGGGAAATGGGCCTAAAATTTTCGAGAAAGGAGGGGTCGAGATGTTTCTTTTTAAGTAATGGCTTAACCACGGCATGTTTGAAGGCAGCAGGGACACATCCTGAGCTAAGGGAGGTGTTTACAATTAATAAAATACTTGCTCCAACTGAATCTAAAACGTCTCTGAGAAGGCGAGAGGGAATGCTATCTGAGGTGCAGTTTGTCGGCCGCAGGTGCTTGATCACATCCGAGAGAGAAGAGAAGGATACAGGCTCAAAGTGGTCGAGGACAGCAGGGCACAGAAAGGGAGCAGGATCTGGGGTAGCACTAGTGTGAGCTAGCCTAAGAGCAGATACCTTTTCAATAAAAAATTTAAGAAACTTATCACAGAGAGTAGTCGATGGCACAATAGAAGAAACATCACAGGGATTAATGATCGAGTTGAGGACATTAAAAAGAACCTGAGGTTTGTGGCTGTTTTTGGAGATTAACAGAGAGATGTGCTCTGTTTTGGCTGCTTTGACTGCCGTCTGGTAGTCAGAGAGGGAAGCACGAAGGATTTCTAGGGAGACATGGAGTTTATCCTTTTTCCATTTTCTCTCTGCACGCCTGCAAGCGCGTCTGAGAGCACGAGTACAGTCATTGAGCCACGGCTCTGAGAGCACTTTTGTGCGTCTAAGCGTAAAAGGAGCAACAGAATCCAGTGTTAGTGTGCATGTAGAGTCAAACATGGAGATAAGCTCATCAGCATTAAAAGCACAGTTCACATCTAATTTACAGATAGGAGAAGCATTAAAAGCATCAGAGAACTGTGAGGCAGTCAAGGGGTTAATCGAACGCAGACGACGCGCAGGGGCACGTGATTCGACTCCTGCGGAAGGGATGGAGGTTGTAAACAGAACCGGTAAATGGTCTGAGATACGCGTTGCTGCACATATTTCATCAACAGATACAGACAGTCCAAACGACAATACCAAGTCCAAAGTGTGTCCTTTTTCGTGTGTTGGGCCAGCCACGGACTGAACGAGACCAAAAGAATCAAGGAGATTTAAAAAGTCCCTAACCAGAGGTTTGGACTCACAACACACATGGACATTGAAGTCTCCGGAGATCAAAACACGATCATATTTCACCATGATCCCGGACAGAAAGTCAGAAAAGTCATTTATGAAATCCTTATTGTGCTTTGGCGGACGATACACAACTGCGCAGAGTATAGGCGAGGCCGGGGTCAGTTCAAAAAGCTGCAACTCAAAGCTAGCATAGGTAGTTACAGGGTGAAGCAATCGGCATTGGAGGCTAGCTCTAAACACTGAAGCTATGCCCCCGCCATGGCCGGTGGCACGGGGGGAGCTGAAGAATGTACAGTCAGGAGGAAGAAGATCAAAGAATGATGTGTACTCGCCAGCGTGGACCCAGGTCTCCGTCAGGAACATGAAATCCAGTTCACGGGAGGTGAAGAAGTCATTTAGCAGGAACGTTTTGTTTGCTATCGACCTAGCATTTAGCAAAGCCATACAAAGTTTTTGCTCCGGGCTTGCCGACGGTGGAGTGCGTCTCAGCTGACGAAGAAGTGCGTGTTGAACGCCGCGCGGGCCGGGAGCAGTCAGGCGGGCAGGAGGGGCTGCCAGCGGGCCCAGCAGAGTCCGCAGCTCCGGAAAAACAGGGCGAATCCACCGATTCCGCACATGACGTGCAGCGGGAGGGCCATGACATCTGAGACGTGGATAGGTCCCGGAAGAAGCCGTCAGGTATGCCTTCAGATGGACGAGTGCACCACCACGCTTTCCCCGTCGTCTGAAGCGCTTTCGGCGAGGCGGGATGGAGGGCAACCGGCACAGGTAGGTGGGTATATCCGACAGAAGAGGGGGGGGGGGGACGATTTTTGGTTGCCAGATGTAAGTTTGGGCAGCAGTATCAACTCCAGTGAGGGTCTGAGGTGGAGGAGGTCTTGGCGATCATAGACGAGCAGAGCAGAGACATTCTGACAAACATAAAACAGAAACAGGAAAGCTAAAGGTAGACAGCTGAGCGAGCGGCGGGCCGACACAGGCGCCATCTTGAATGAGGGCACGAGATAAGTTTGTGCCCCGATGGAAGGCTGACAGGCAGGTAGGCCATCCAGTTACTTTAGCCGGGCCGGTTTCTCAAACTTACCTACCCCACCTTTAACACAAAGTCCAACATGTCAAGTGAGAGGATGATTTCACTAGATCATTTACTATCGCTTATGATGATAAGGAGCAAGAGTTCAATTAAACTTTGTTACTGTATTCTACTGTATTTCTTTACTCCGATCATTAAAGAACAGTTCAGATTATCATATTATATAAAAACTGAATCTTCTTCAGGTCAGTCTACAGTAGAAACTCGTACTTTGTGTCTGAGGGTCCAGGTTCATGACTGACGTTCAGAGGTCTGTTTTTAGACCAGTCACTCTTCAGAGACAGACTGCTGGAGACTGAAGACTTGTCCTCTTCCTCACTCATCTTCTCCAGTCTGAGATAAACAAACAAACACACACACACACACACAAACACACACACACACACACACACACACACACCCACACACTTTATAACAGCATTATTTAAATCTATACCGTAATGATACACTTTGGTTTCAGACAGGCCGCTCTCCATTTTCACTGCGCTGGGCCGGTTACCTGTTATGTAACTCTGATTAATTAGAAACCAGGACATTCAAAAGTTTACAACATTTGAAAATGTCACTGTGGATTCTAGAAAATATATATATTTTCGATAACCTATTTTTTATACATACAGTTTAACAGAGTAAATCATGAATGTCTTAAAAACCCAGAGCCTGGTGTTAACACTCACCCTGTTCACCTCCTCCTGCTCTGTTGAAGTGTAATGTCCTCACATCTCTGCAGCTCCTCCCTCTCTTCAATCAGCCTTATCAGCCGAACAGGAACACACAGGTATTATTTTCAGTAAGAAGGAGATAAAAACAAGCAGAACAATGTTATTAAATATAAAATAAATAAATTAGGGCTGTCAAGTTAACGCGTTAATAACGCGTTAATAACGCGTTAATAACGCGCTAATAACGCGCTAATAACGCGTTAATAACGTGTTAATAACGTGTTAATAACACATTAACGCAAAAAAATGTAACGCCACTGTAAGCATTGGGTTGAGAGGTCATGTGTTGTGAGCATGCGCAGTCTGTCCTGGTGTGGTGAAGGAGAGCGTGGTGTGACTCGAGTATAATAAACGGAGGCGCTATCTGGGACGCTCCAAAATGTACTAAGTTCCTGAGTTTTTGTTACACAGAAGTTTCATTGAAGCCTTAACACCTCGGACGTTACACCACTAATTATTTTAACGCGATTAACGCATGTGTATTTTTGTCCTCGGCCGCCCCGTAGTTTCAGAGCGCATCGAGTTGAGCAATGTTCAACTTTTGACGCCTCGGCAGAAGCGTCAGCCAATCGAATCATATGCCAGTACAAGCTCTAGCCAATCAAACCGCTGCTTGTGTGTCAGGGGCGGGAGATTCATGTGATTGGTTGTTGGTCGAGTGTCAGACACGCCCGCCGGCAAGCGACAACGCACGCCGCTGTGTGGACGGGCCGCCGGCAGGCCCGGACTCACCATCGAGAGGACCGGGAGGGTGTCGGCCCGTCCACACAGCGGCGTTGGAAGCTTCTTTCACTTTGAATGGGGCGACGTCACTTTTCGCCGAACTGCATTGTGGGAAGCAGAGCGGAACTTTTTACTTTACCGGGAAACAAACCGGAGGAACCAGGCATGGAGGGAGGTGGCAGAGACAGGGGGTGAAACTGGTAGGTTTTCGCCTGTTTGGGGAGTTTATATCCAGTTTACTTCGTTTTAACATTGAATGGACAGCTAGCGAGCATATACAGTATATTTAGCCAGCATGGAATGTAGCATAAAATAGCACCGTACACATTAATCTCATAAATGTTCACCATAGCCCTCCCCGCTGACACTTTACCTCTGCCAATATAACTTGAATAAAATTAAAAACAGCAACAGAATTAGTGTTTTATCATTTATAGGATTTTCAAAGAAAATAATAGATTTGGATTTCACCCCTTTGTAAACAACATTTTGATTAGCATAGTTACCGTTCAAAACTTGAATGTTAAATAAGAATATTAATTATTGTGACTTATTTATACATATTTAATTAAGATAATCCTCTAATGTCATTAACACTCTTCCCTGAAATAAAATCTCTTTATAAACAAACATTAATATTTATCCAGTTGTATTCATTAACGGATAATTTTTCCATTTAAGATTTAAAAAAGATTAAAATAATAAAATATTTTTATCAAATAAAGAGTTGAAGTAAGAATCTTGAATAAAATAAAAATATTTGAATGATAGTCATTTTAATTATAGTCCACAAAACACATTCATTTCATTTAAAAACAGTCTCTTTAATATACGTTTCATCAGGTAACGTCATGTAGAATGCATATATGCATGTAACACCCACCCTCCACCTATAAAGCTTCAGATCATTTAGATTTACATGATATGAAAATGGCTATATATAAAGCACTTAAATATTTTATAAGGAACAACACTAATGGAACATTCAAGGGGCAGCGTGCCGCTCCAGTGATAAGCAGTGACTTCCAACATGGGGAGTGTGGTCCCCAACAGGTCGCATTGTGATGACGTTAGAGGGGCTGTGAGATCATTATTAAAAAAGTAAACACACAAGTCATCTGTTGCACACATTACGTTTTTTATGGACTAATCTTTGCTCTTTTTCTTGTGAATTACTGGATAATATTACTTCTTTGGAACCTTAATATCAAAATAAAGAAAAATAAATCACTCTTTGGTTGAAATGGTCAAGTGTGAGCCATTTAGAAATTGTTATTATACATGCCTTATTTTAAAGGGTTAGAAGCCGACAATATTTGGAACCAGTCAGGATCAGTAGGATGTTATTCTGTCAAGGTATTTGGTTTTATGGACAGAATCATTATGGATGCTGGAGGTCGCAAGGCTGAGGGTCCTTAACAGCATCTCAGGCTTCATCACGCTTCAGTAAAACAATCTAGTTTCAGTCCTGAAGACACGGAGGCTCCAGCTTGTGCCAGGTAGTTTGGGAACGCTGGGTCGGACCCCGATGTTTTTTCCCGTTTCCTGGTCAGTAGGCATCAGCCCGGCGGCGCCGTGAACCTGCTGCCACAGCTGAGTGTTGTGAGCTACTCCCTGCCGCTTCAAGTATCCCTGCTGACAGAACAGCGGCGGCTTGTGGTGGGTTAGGGAGGAGCGGAAACAGGATTCTGGGAAACACAGAAATTATTATTTAAATAAAAAAGGTTTTTACAAAATTCATAATTTATAAAAGAACACTTTTTCTTGAAGACACAGAAATAATTTAAACATTATATTTCTAAAGACACAGAAATTGTAAAAAATCGATATAATAATTCAAAAAAAACGAAAGGAATTATTAATAAAAATAAAAATTCTAAAATCATTTTTTTTTTGACATTATTTTAAATATATATATTTCTAGACGCCACAGAAATTATAAGAATATATATGTATTTCCAAAAACAACCAAGTTATTTAAAAATATATCTTGTTTTTTAAAAGGCCAAGTAATTATTTAAAATAAATATAAATTATTTCTTAAAAAAGGCACAGAAATGTAAAAATAAATGTATACAATTAAAAATAAAAATAAATGGTCTGCTATATAATCAATGATAAATCAATAATGTTAACCCTTACATTTGCGATTACCATTTTAATAATTAATACATGAAAAATAAATTAATTCATACATTTAAAAAATACCATTTGTATCACAAACAGTTTTACCAGCATAGAAGGCCCTGAGGTCAGTCTGGACACAATGCTCCAGGAAGCGCCGCAGAGGCTGGATATGAGAAATTGGAGTGTCCCATTCTGCGAGGAAGTCCTCCACCATGTGATGCATCGCTTTGGGCCTCGGTAACGGCCAGCCAGTGGGACGCAGCCTCATGTCTTCCTCTGGGGAACAAGAGGAGAACATTAACATACATTCAGAGTGTGTTTTTCTTCCTGAAACAGCATCTCCACTCACCAGTAGGAAGTGTGTCGTAGTAGTATAAAACAGGGTGCAGGAAGTTGGATTTCCAGGCTTTGGTCCAGTCTGTTTCGGCCCTGCTCCGCCCCAGAAAGTCGATCTTGTTGTTCCCGTACTGCATCACCAGGACTATCAGCCCATGTTCGGAGACCTCGTGGCCCGAGACAGAGGAGAACTGGGGCAGAGCCTGGAGAGTAAACTCTTCCACGTATTCACAGTGAGAGCTGAGAGTCAAGGACAGAAGAATTATATAATGAGTATGAAGAAGGGATTAAAAGAGTGGCGCAGTCATGATTTCCAGAAGTACAAAGCTAATGTTAGATATCAAAATAACACCGTTGGCTTACCCTCGAAGAAGTATAACGTCCCCCAGCACCTGAAACATTTGGTACGGCCCGGAGGCTTCGCTGAGCCGCTTCAGAATCCAGGACTGCAGCTGCGTCGTGAACAGTTTTGTCGATGGCCACAGGTTACTATGGTAACGCTGTTCAAGTACGCGATGTACGGCTCGCACTGTGGCAGAACATTTAAAAAGCGTTTAAGAAAAATCATCTTAAAAACAAAAAATACGAATCATAAAAGATTAAAAAGACCACACGAGCCACTATAACAACAATAAAAACATAGAATACATTTGAATAAAAGCACACAAGTTACCCAAACAGGAATGTCTTTAGATGACATTTAAAAGAGTCTACAGAGTCAGGTGTGCCGGCAGAGCGTTCCATAGTTTAGGAGCCACGGCCTCAAATGTACCTGTGTAACGGAAACCATGGACGAAGCCGCCCGCAGATGAGCGGTAGTCTCTGGAGTGAGCAGCTGTTCCCAGAACAAACAGGCCGGGGGTGTTCATCCCTTCATACCATGGCGTCACACCGGGCAACCTGCCTTTAGCATTGTCACTGATGGGAGGGCAGGCAGAGCTGTGGAGATAAAACATTATATAAGTAATAATCAAATGTACAGAGTCACCAGAGAGAGGCTTTGTTGACAGGGCAGAACATTATGCTACTGGATGAATCAATATTTACATTATGGAGTGGTGGAGGGATGACGTTATTTTGTAGATTGACCAAGAAGTTAACATCACAAAGGTTCCCTCGATAAAAAGCCAATGGGATTCTTCCATTGGATTTTGGAATATTGCCAAAAACAAGACAAACTATTATGATACTACTTTTATAATTGTTGAAACGTAAATGCATTGCTGGATGTAAAAAGTTAATGTTGGGATAAAGGAACTACAGCACGGTCACATGACTTCACGTCACCACCGCTAAGCTAAAGGTGGCTAATGTTGGGCTATACAGGAACTACAGCGCGGTCACATGACTTCACGTCACCAGCGCTAAGCTAAAGGTGGCTAATGTTGGGCTATAAAGGAACTACAGCACGGTCACATGACTTCACGTCACCACCGCTAAGCTAAAGGTGGCTAATGTTGCGCTATAAAGGAACTACAGCACGGTCACATGACTTCACGTCACCACCGCTAAGCTAAAGGCGGCTAATGTTGGGCTATAAAGGAACTACAGCACGGTCACATGACTTCACGTCACCACCGCTAAGCTAAAGGTGGCTAATGTTGGGCTATAAAGGAACTACAGCACGGTCACATGACTTCACTAATGTTGGACGTGATGATGTTTAGTCTTCTCATTTAGACACTTAAACCCAACCAAAAAACACTGACTATGAGATGCTTACTTATTTCCAGGTTTAGGACTCATACTTGCACCACTCTTTATAAAAATCCTACCGTTAATACCTGTCAAACACGCTGAAGTTGAACCTGAACCCGAGGCATCGAATCACTCGGTCGTAGGGCTTTCGCATGGAGAAGTTATCAATGTGATACCCCGGCATTTCCTCTCCTGACACGTCAGAGCTGTTCTTCTTCTCCTGGTGTTGAATGTGCTTCTTTAGAGTCAGGTATAACTTTGCTTTATTCTGAGTGCCCGCTCTCCTGCTGCTCTTCTCTTTTCGTTGTGTGATGCCGATTTTTTCCAGACGAGCCTCCGCCAACCCATCTAGAGACTTCAGCTGATATGTGTCTATAAGGTCATTATTCACAGCTCTGAAAAACAAAAGTTCAATTTAGAATAAAAGTGCTTATAACTCTAATGAAGAACAGTTGGTGAAGTTGTAATTAAGGACACATGTTCCCAACTGGGTCCTTCTGCAGTTGCAATGGGGTAGCTACAGCTGCAAGAAAAAGTATGTGAACCCTTTGGATTCTCCACACATAGCATTGTGGGTTCCTTCCAAACAACTCAACTTTGGTTTCATCTGTCCACAGAATATCAGGTGCTCTTTTGCAAACTTCAAACGTGCAGCAATGTTTTTTCTGGACAGCAGTGGCTTCCTCCGTGGTGTCGCCATGAACTCCATTCTTGTTCAGTGTTTTACGTATCATAGATTCGTCAACAGAGATGTTAGCATGTGCCAGAGATTTCTTTAAGTCTCTAGGATTCTTCTTCACCTCATTGAGCATTCTGCGCTCTTGCAGTCATCTTTAAAGGACGGCCACTCCTAGGCAGAGTAGCAACAGTGCTGAACTTTCTCCATGTATAGACAACTTGTCTTACCGTGGACTGATGAACATCAAGGCTTTCAGAGATACTTCTGTAATCCTTTCCAGCTTTATGCAAGTCAACAATTCTTAATCGTAGGTCTTCCGAGAGCTCTTTTGTGCGAGGCATGGTTCACATCTGGCAATGCTTCTTAAGAATAGCACATTCAAACCTGGTGTGTATTTGTTATAGGGCAGGGCAGCTTTAACCAACACCTCCAATCTCGTCTCATTGATTGGACTCCAGGTTGGCTGACTCCTGACTCCAATTAGCTCTTGAAGAAGTCTTTATCCTAGAGGTTCACTTGTTCCACCCTGCACTGTGAATGTTTACATGGTGTGTTCAATAAAAACATATAATTGTTTGTGTGGTATTAGTTTAAGCAGACTGTGTTTGTCTATTGTTGAGACTTAGATGAAGATCAGAACACAAGTTATGACCAAATTATGCAGAAATCCAGGTAGTTCCAAAGGGTTCACTTTTTCTTGCAACTGTACGTTAAAATGTGAGAAAATAAAACGTTAAACTGATTTAATGAGAAATGTATATCCAAATATTGAGTGAGGTCTTACTAAATAAGTAAATTAGCTAGTAAGTGAGCAGAGCTAAACAATTAGCTTAAAGTAATTAAACAATGTTTTGAGATTAACTGTCATTAAGGCTTTCATTAATTGTGAAATAGAAACAAGTAATGGATAAATACTAGTTTAAAGGTCCCGTGTCATGGCCCTTTCTACTGATCATAATTCCATTGGTGAGGTCTACTAAAATACATTTATATTATGCAATGTTCCAAACTCACATTGGTTTCTCACACAGCATCTATGTATAGTGTATTCACTCTGTCCTAAACGGCTTGTTGGAGCTCCTGCCCCCCCCCCCTCCCTGTGAGCCCAGTGGCCTTCTGCGAGACAGCGAGACACAGCGAAACCCAGCCCGAACACACACACACACACAGCCTGGCTGGGGGTTTGTGTGTCCCGCCGAGTGTATGTGTGTGTGTGTGTGAGGAAGTCCACGGATTGGTCCAAACGTAACGGCTCCGCAGAAGTTACGTCACTATACCCGAAATACGTCACTATACCCAAGAAGTAGACAATGGAAAAAGAGAAATCCCCAACGAGGCGTTCTGGGGCAGCACAGACAGGTCTTCTCTGTGTTAGAGTTTACTCACTACAGGGTGTACTTTGAGGGTTTGTGGCTCTGCAGACCGTTCACATGCAGAAGCTACAGAACACAAGGGGACGGGTCAGAACCAGAACAGCATGACATGGGACCTTTAAACAGTTTGCTCAAGGTAAAAATGAAAAGCTCAAATAAAAGTTAAGTAGTAGTTAAAACACTAAGAACATTGGTTAAAATAGTAAGCTAAAAGTAGAATAGATTTTTTTTAATGACTCGCTAAGATAGTTAGTTTAAAGTAATTGATAAATAACAAAAATAATATCTTAAATAACCAAATTAGCAGGTGAAATAGTGAGCTAAAAGCAGTGCATAAATGGCTAAAATAGTAAGCTAAAAGCAAGGGATATACTTTTGAATTAGATGAATGAAGAAGTATGAATGCAGACTTGAACAAAACACGACCAATTCAATTGAAAATAGTATTGTAAATATCCACTTTGAAGTGTTAAATAACATCTAGTTTAACATCAAATAATGGTGTCAGGCCTGAAGAATTCATAGGGTAGAGGGGATTACATCTAAAGGAAAGGTTTGGAAGCCCTGATGTGCAAGCAGCCTCCAGCAAACAGACACAATAGCTAGCAGTAGTAACCAAATCTTAACCCTACCTGAGATCTCCGACATAATGTGTTTGCCAGGCCAGTCGGACCGGGCTGGAGCTCAGCATGTGGACCTTGCTCGCTCTTCCCAAGATGCTCTGTGCCGTTTCAAAGGCCGAGTTCCCCTTCCCCAGAATAAGGACGGCCTGGTCCTTGTAGTCCTCAGGGTCGGTGGAGATGGACTCGTAGCCTTCAACCAGGTCAGAACCCACAAACTCCACCTTCTGAGGAACCCACAACCCTGTGGCCACGAGGAGGACGCTGAGGGAGAGGATCAAAATCATCACGTTTTATTAAAAGAGCCGATTATCACGAATGATAACAGGGCATAGTTGAATACTCGATTCTGATTGGTCAATATGGTCCTTTTAGAGGTTGTTAATACTTGATAACACACTGCTGCTACCTACGCATAACATCACCAGTGCTAGGGAGGATCAAGGGAGAGAAGGAAATAATGCATATGTATAAATGTGTCTGTTGATTGTGTGTATATATATATATATACATATTTTTTTATATATTTTAATATATCTTGTTATTGTATTCGGGATTGTGGGAAACGGTATTTCGATCTCTCTGTCTGTACACACAAACTGAAAGATTGACTGACTTTGAAAGAGGTTAAAAGACAAACAGTGGACGTCAGATAAGGCTTTCACACATACATGTAAATATATCTAAGATGTATATACCCAAATATGTATATATGTTCATTTTAATTCATTTCTTATTTAAAAGTTATAATATTTATATAATTTTATTTGCATCTTTCATTTCATTAATCTCTAATCTGTGTGAATCTGTGCTGTCCTGTTTTTCATTCTTACCCTGTTGCTGTTGAACTACTGACTTTCCCCACAGGGATTAATAAAAGGTCCTTCTTATCTTATCTGACCCAACGTAGGCCTGATCCAGCCAGGTGTTCCACTACCTGCATGTGTAGTCTGCAGCATGTTGGTCCGTCAGGATGTAGCTCCTGTTTTTGGGCGACTGCACCGCCCTGATCCTCCCGATGTCCACACCGTACCGGACCCTCAGGCCGAGCTGCTTCTCAAACATGGACAGGTAGAGGGGGAAGGCGTCGGCCGGAGGGTAAAACTCAGAGCTCACTCTCTTCATCAGGAGGTCGGGGTGATCGCTCAGCAGCGAGTTCCAGTCGTGGCGCAGGTTGAACTCTCGGTTCTGCCTTCCTGTGTGGATCTTGTTGATGCTGATGAGCTTCCTGTGCCTGGGATACCTTGAAGGACAAAACAGAGCAGAGAAGGCAAAGGTGATTCAGGAGGCTAGACCATGGATGTTTACAGAGAGAGCTGGATACAGCGTTGGAGGCGTGGCCCGTTCACACAACGTCATCACGTCCAACATTAGCCTCCTTTAGCTTAGCGGTGGTGACGTGAAGTCATGTGACCGTGCTGTAGTTCCTTTATAGCCCAACATTAGCCTCCTTTAGCTTAGCGGTGGTGACGTGAAGTCATGTGACCGTGCTGTAGTTCCTTTATAGCCCAACATTAGCCTCCTTTAGCTTAGCGGTGGTGACGTGAAGTCATGTGACCGTGCTGTAGTTCCTTTATAGCCCAACATTAGCCACCTTTAGCTTAGCGGTGGTGACGTGAAGTCATGTGACCGTGCTGTAGTTCATTTATAGCCCAACATTAGCCGCCTTTAGCTTAGCGGTGGTGACGTGAAGTCATGTGACCGTGCTGTAGTTCCTTTATAGCCCAACATTAGCGACCTTTAGCTTAGCGGTGGTGAGGTGAAGTCATGTGACCGTGCTGTAGTTCCTTTATAGCCTTACGTTAGCTTTTTACTTCAGAAATCATAAAGTGGTGTTAATAGGTGAAGATCATCCTACTGAACAAGACGTGGAAATATCAGAAATGTGTGTTTGCAACAGATCTGGATTTTTCCAAAATCCAATGGAAATACCCCATTGCTATTGTCGAGAAAACCCTTGCGAACTTTTCACTTTTAGGATATAATGATCTGAAAGCGGGCTATGATATGCTCATTTACGGTCATCCCTTTTCCAATGTGAGTCAATGGGATAAAGAAGTGTTGGGCCCAATGACACAGAAGTTGTAGTCCCACTGTCATGGCGTACTTTTCTTAAGGTGTGGGATAGACAGTTACAATTTTTCTTCAGCAATTTCTCTGGGCTTCTTTACCATACGACAAGTTTCACAAAGTGTTCCTACTTGTTAAAGAAGCTGCCCGGTCCTGAGTTCCTCTCCAGGATGATGTAGTCTCTTTTGGCCTTGGACAGGAAGAAGCCCATCTGCAGCCCTGCAGGCCCGGCTCCCAGCACACAGTAACCAAAGCGCCGGCTGCCATTGTGTTGGTTATCAGACGAGCATTTCACACAGCCAATCAAGAGGAGGAGGATTAAACAAGGGAGGTTTGAATCCATTACCTGTTGGACACAAAGCAAAGTGTGTCAGTGTTGCATAAGAAACCATAAAGAAAATCCATTGGGTAGTTAGAATATTGTAGGACCATAAAATACCTATCATCCAAGTGCAAGTGGTGTAATGTAATGAAGTACATTTACTTAAATACTGAATTTAAGTACGAGGTTTTTAGGTACTTCCACAATACACAAGTATTTTCATTTTATGCTACTTTGTACTTGTACTCCACTATGTTATGGAAACCAGTATATTTTGAATGCAGGACTTTCAATTGTAACAGTATTTTACAATTAAGTACTGCTACTTTTACCTAATTAAACAATCTGAGTATTTTTGTACACCTCTGGGTACTAGTTAAACTTACTAAAACAAAATATGTAATTAAATGACAGTTACTAATCAAAGTGTTGGTAAATACAAAGGGGTTACATCCAAATATATTTATTTTTAGAGTCCAAAATGTAATAAATTAAAAGTATATAGTATAGTACATGAGTTAATACAATGCTGAAATGTAATGAAGTACATTTACGCAAGTACTGTACAGTTTTGAGGTACTTGTACGGCTTGAGAATTCCCATCTTGTATAAGGCCTACTTTAAGTATATTTTGACGCCAACACGTTTGTACTTTTACTCAAGTAATATTAAATACATTTGAACTTGCAACAGTATTTTTACAAATCAGTATTACTACTTTTAAATGAGAACTCCTTCCACCATCAAGCAGGCTACTACAACTACCTTAAAATGTTAGGCTACTTAAGTACAGTATTAGAGTAAATGTAATTCAATACATTACAATCATGTTTTTATGCAGTGTTATGAAGTAACTCCATAACACTGAATCATTCACTCCCTGCATGTGGGCCATGATTAGCCAACATTAACACCTCTACTCCTGAAAACATCCACAAATCCAAAATAATATGGCGACTCACTAGACAACACAAGCATCTAATGGGATAATATATAATATACCGACTTTAAATAGGTGTAAACGTGCATTTAGACAGCATGTAATCCCCCGGGTGTGCAGCAGCTCTCCAGCCGACGGTTAGTGCCTCTCCTGGGGATGCGGCTCTGCCATCGACCGGTGAACAGATAAGTGTCCGGCTTTATGATCCATAAACACATTACCTTTTACATCAGGCGAGCCCTTGAACGCAGCATGTGTAGTTCAACATGTATGAAGTCTGCATGTTTACTGTGGAGCATTTTAAAGTGTGTGAGTGTGTGTGAGTGTGTGTGTATGAAATCCGCTACAACACACTTCCCCCTCAACACACACCAATGGAGGCTGCTTGCATTAGGGGGCGGGGCTACAACATACCAGACAGGGGAGAGGGGCTGGATCTCACTGGGTTGTTGTGATGAGGAGTGTCCACAAAGTGTGTTTAATCAACCTAAATAATCTCTACGACTCAATTCGAATGTAATAATAAACCTTAATGACATGATATATCTTCAGAGGTGGAAGAAGTACTCTAGTATTCTACTTAAGTACAAGTAGCAGCACAAATGTGTGTAAATACTTGGTAAAGTTAGTCTCCTGCAAAACGTACTTTTAGTAAAAGTACTGAAACATTAAAAGTACTTATTATGTGTAATGTCTGGATTATGATCATTGATGCATTAGTTGGTTTTGTCACAGCTGGTAAATACGGTGGCCCTGAAGTGCAAAACGCCACAGCATTTCACAAAACGCAGCAACATTTCAGAAAACGCCACAGCATTTCACATGGGACGGAAAGGGTATTCCTTAGGGAGAACACTTCTTGTTTGTGATTGGACAGAGCCAGCCATAGAAGCACTGCTGTGATTGGTTGTTTTTGCTGCCAGTCAAGAAATGACGCTGCGTGATTGGCCCAACACATCAGCCGTTAGCTGTTAGCACACACTCAGAGCTCACAGCTCCTCATATCTGTTCAGAAACAGGACAAAAGTTAAACATATACAAAACACAGACTGTCTGTGTCATTTTGAATACAGTCGCTGCTTTATTTATGTCTGTATGACGTTGTTGTGAGTGTGAACAGGTTAGTTTAGCCTGATGGGTCCGATTCCGATTACATGGAGATACGGCCCGCTCCTCTCCAGCGTCTTGTTTGAATGACAGGAGTAAACACAGAATTAATGCTTTATTAATTCATGGTTTTTAAGGGGCTTATCTCCATGTAAATACTATGGTAGACCACCCAATATTCGCATCGCTCTAATCGCTCGAGTTTCACCGCGGCTGTCAGCTGTGTTTGCTCCTGTCATTCAAACAAGAGGCGCTGGAGAGGGGGCGGGGCGTATCTCCATGTAAATCCTATGGGAGATACCAACTACAACAAAATGAACATATTTGACCGTGATTTAATTGTAATACACGTTTCAAAGTGATGCCGAAGTAACTACATACTGATAACGGTTAGTAAAAACCATGAATTAACGCTTTAACAAGACGGCAGGCGAAAAGCTTTTAAAATGCGTGTTTTCTGAATGGAATCAGGCTAAACTAACCTGTTGCGGCTCCGTCCACACTCACAACAACATCATACAGACATAAATAAAGCAGCGACTGTATTCACCATGACACAGACAGTCTGTGGTTTGTACTTGTTTAACTTGTGTCCAGTTTCTGAACAGATATGAGGAGCTGTGAGCTCTGAGTGTGTGCTAACAGCTAACGGCTGATGTGTTGGGACATATTTCGCTGTCGGGTGTTGACCAATCACGAAGCGTCATTTCTTGACTGGCAGCAAAAACAACCAATCACAGCAGTGCTTGTCTGGCTGGCTCTGTCCAATCGCAAACAAGAAGTGTTCTCCCTAAAGGAATAGGGCCACCGTAGGTAAAGGTATAAATATATATATATATATATAAATAATGATACATTTTTTAGAGTAATCATCATATCCCTGTGTTTAAATGTATATAACTATATATATATAATTGTATATAAACATTTGAATCTTTTTTTTAATAGTTATATATTCTTTTTTAATATTATAATATTTACAAGGTTTCTGCCACATCATGTTTCAGATTTCCTCTCTTTATTCACAGAACTGCTTTGTCATGTTTAAGCCTCAGTAGTCACACTTCCTATTTGACTTAAACTTAAGATATATTTCCCTTTTTAATGTATTTATTAGTTTAAAGAATGCAGTATGTTTACCTTAGAATGAGCCCTTATAGTATATCCATATGAAGTGGGTCATTGGAAGTATTAATCATGCCGACTGGCGCTTTATTACTAATATATATTATGTTATATTACAAAAATAAAGTGCATGTACCTGATTATTTGACTTATTTACAGTACTTGCGTAAATGTATTTCTTTACATTTCACCACTAAGTGTTTTTTTTATCTAGAATGAGCATTAAGTAGAGTTTTTGATTTTGCCTCATCATGGTTTCAGATGTCCTCTCTACATGCCTTGTCATGTTTAAGCCTCAGCAGAGTGATGACTCGCATCAAACCCCACTCACACTTCCCATGTGACTCAGCAGAAAGTCACACATATATAAACACAGGCGACACAAAGCTGAGAGGAAACAGAGGACCGAGCAGCCTTCAGGTGCATTTCAACATTTTGAAATACAGAGCAGCCATTAGTTCCAGTCTGCCGAGATGGAGACCATGAAGAGTGCCAGGAAGAATGATACGGAGGACGTCGGCAGGTAGGACTTTATGTTTTATTAACCCAATAATAATCACAATTCAATTCAAATGATTTTAAGCATAAAAAAAAAATCCCATACATAAGACGAAAACATTGAGCCAAAAGCAATACATACATACATATACACAGGACGACTACATTACTTTACATTAAGGACAAATAACAACACTAAATTAAATTGGTACATACATACAACAAGGGCACTTTAATACATCGGGAACCATCCAGTTTTCCAGCAATAGGACCGTATTTCTGCAGAGGCTATCACAGTAATTTACATTTTAAGATATCAACATATTATCCTGCCCCAGGTGCGTTCAGAAATTGAGATGGGTCGTTGTTCTTGGTATACTGTCTTTTGCATTTTACTTTGTTTTCCAAAGACAATCTTTAGATGTCTTTTTTGTTAATCATTTTTAATCCAAATGTAGTTTTTGAAGTCCAAATGTTACCCTAACTGTTCTAGCTCCAGATTTAAAAGTAAATTAAGTTTTTTCGGTATAAAAGTATTTCAAAGCTTTCAACATGATATTTGTTGCATTTTGTTGTGTGTTCCAAAGACAGTGTCAGATTGATATATATTTGAATAACTGTGTCCTTTGTGTTGCCCATCTTCAGTGATTTATCGGAGCAGATTAAAGCAGCCACTAAGGACAGTCATGTGCGAGCTGAAAACACCACGCTGATGCTGGACTACCAGAAAGGAAAGATCACCCTGCCTCAGTACAAGGTAACACATTTAATAACACTTCCTCAAGTTTTAAGGGATCTGTCTGAGTACAAAAGAATGGGCTTTAACAGAGTGTATTTGATATGACTTGTTGACACATTGTCCTGAACTGTCCCTCAGCTGTTGCTGTGCTCGCTGTATGAGATCTACAGAGCTCTGGAGGAGGAGCTGGACAGAAACGCTTCACACCCCGCCGTCGCTCCCATCTACTTCCCTCAGGAACTCGCTCGTCTGCAAACTCTGGAGAGAGATCTGGAACATTTCTTCGGCTCCGAGTGGAGGCAGAGGGTGATCGTTCCTGCAGCTACAGTCAGATACCAGGAGAGAATACGGAGGGTGAGCGGAGAGGAGGATTATTACTTAACCTCACTTTTGAAAGAAGACTCTCTGATATCCTCAAAGAGGACATGTTCCTCTTTAAAGAGTCCTCTCCTGCTGATGTTCAGGTGTCTATCAGTATGTAGTGTCTCTACTTTAAAGAGTCCTCTCCTGCTGATGTTCAGGTGTATATCAGTATGTAGTGTCTCTACTTTAAAGAGTACTCTCCTGCTGATGTTCAGGTGTATATCAGTATGTAGTGTCTCTACTTTAAAGAGTCCTCTCCTGCTGATGTTCAGGTGTATATCAGTATGTAGTGTCTCTACTTTAAAGAGTCCTCTCCTGCTGACGTTCAGGTGTATATCAGTATGTAGTGTCTCTACTTTAAAGAGTCCTCTCCTGCTGATGTTCAGGTGTATATCAGTATGTAGTGTCTACTTTAAAGAGTCCTCTCCTGCTGACGTTCAGGTGTATATCAGTATGTAGTGTCTCTACTTTAAAGAGTCCTCTCCTGCTGATGTTCAGGTGTATATCAGTATGTAGTGTCTCTACTTTAAAGAGTCCTCTCCTGCTGATGTTCAGGTGTATATCAGTATGTAGTGTCTCTACTTTAAAGAGTCCTCTCCTGCTGATGTTCAGGTGTATATCAGTATGTAGTGTCTCTACTTTAAAGAGTCCTCTCCTGCTGATGTTCAGGTGTATATCAGTATGTAGTGTCTCTACTTTAAAGAGTCCTCTCCTGCTGACGTTCAGGTGTATATCAGTATGTAGTGTCTCTACTTTAAAGAGTCCTCTCCTGCTGATGTTCAGGTGTATATCAGTATGTAGTGTCTACTTTAAAGAGTCCTCTCCTGCTGATGTTCAGGTGTATATCCGTATGTAGTGTCTCTACTTTAAAGAGTCCTCTCCTGCTGATGTTCAGGTGTATATCAGTATGTAGTGTCTCTACTTTAAAGAGTCCTCTCCTGCTGATGTTCAGGTGTATATCAGTATGTAGTGTCTCTACTTTAAAGAGTCCTCTCCTGCTGATGTTCAGGTGTATATCAGTATGTAGTGTCTCTACTTTAAAGAGTCCTCTCCTGCTGATGTTCAGGTGTATATCAGTATGTAGTGTCTCTACTTTAAAGAGTCCTCTCCTGCTGATGTTCAGGTGTATATCAGTATGTAGTGTCTCTACTTTAAAGAGTCCTCTCCTGCTGATGTTCAGGTGTATATCAGTATGTAGTGTCTCTACTTTAAAGAGTCCTCTCCTGCTGATGTTCAGGTGTATATCAGCATGTAGTGTCTCTACTTTAAAGAGTCCTCTCCTGCTGATGTTCAGGTGTATATCAGTAGGTAGTGTCTCTACTTTAAAGAGTCCTCTCCTGCTGATGTTCAGGTGTATATCAGTATGTAGTGTCTCTACTTTAAAGAGTCCTCTCCTGCTGATGTTCAGGTGTATATCAGTATGTAGTGTCTCTACTTTAAAGAGTCCTCTCCTGCTGATGTTCAGGTGTATATCAGTATGTAGTGTCTCTACTTTAAAGAGTCCTCTCCTGCTGATGTTCAGGTGTATATCAGTATGTAGTGTCTCTACTTTAAAGAGTCCTCTCCTGCTGATGTTCAGGTGTATATCAGTACCCTGGCCAGAATGCAATCTGAAAATGAAACACTATGAAGTCAAAATGATCACTTGTGAGGAAAAGTGTTAACATTCAGGAATGGCTTGATGTCCAAACACCATAGTGTCAGGAAACTAATCACATGAACTCATCTAAGTATTACATTAAGGTACTTGTTCTCATACCTCATCCACCTTTTCAAAATAAGAGCTCTTCTTGTTCCTCAGATTGGTGCAGAGAGTCCTGATCTGCTGGTGGCTCACGCCTACACCCGTTACCTGGGCGACCTGTCAGGGGGTCAGGTGCTGGGGAAGATTACCCAGAAGTCCTTGGGGCTGAGCAGTAAAGATGGACTGTCATTCTTCTCGTTCCCCGGAGTCAGCAGCCCTCATCGCTTCAAACAGCTGTTCAGGAGCCGCATGAACAGCATCGAGCTGACGGAGGGGAGGAGGGAGGAGATGCTGAGGGAGGCAAACACCTCCTTCCTGCTCAACATCCAGGTGAGGGGAAGAGTGATGTTCAGGTGTATATCAGTATGTAGTGTCTCTACTTTAAAGAGTCCTCTGCTTCTGATGTTCAGGTGTATATCAGTATGTAGTGTCTCTACTTTAAAGAGTCCTCTCCTGCTGATGTTCAGGTGTATATCAGTATGTAGTGTCTCTACTTTAAAGAGTCCTCTCCTGCTGATGTTCAGGTGTATATCAGTATGTAGTGTCTCTACTTTAAAGAGTCCTCTCCTGCTGATGTTCAGGTGTATATCAGTATGTAGTGTCTCTACTTTAAAGAGTCCTCTCCTGCTGATGTTCAGGTGTATATCAGTATGTAGTGTCTCTACTTTAAAGAGTCCTCTCCTGCTGATGTTCAGGTGTATATCAGTATGTAGTGTCTCTACTTTAAAGAGTCCTCTCCTGCTGATGTTCAGGTGTATATCAGTATGTAGTGTCTCTACTTTAAAGAGTCCTCTCCTGCTGATGTTCAGTTGTATATCAGTATGTAGTGTCTCTACTTTAAAGAGTCCTCTCCTGCTGATGTTCTGGTGTATATCAGTATGTAGTGTCTCTACTTTAAAGAGTCCTCTGCTTCTGATGTTCAGGTGTATATCAGTATGTAGTGTCTCTACTTTAAAGAGTCCTCTCCTGCTGATGTTCAGGTGTATATCAGTATGTAGTGTCTCTACTTTAAAGAGTCCTCTGCTTCTGATGTTCAGGTGTATATCAGTATGTAGTGTCTCTACTTTAAAGAGTCCTCTCCTGCTGATGTTCTGGTGTATATCAGTATGTAGTGTCTCTACTTTAAAGAGTCCTCTCCCGCTGATGTTCAGGTGTATATCAGTATGTAGTGTCTCTACTTTAAAGAGTCCTCTCCCGCTGATGTTCAGGTGTATATCAGTATGTAGTGTCTCTACTTTAAAGAGTCCTCTCCCGCTGATGTTCAGGTGTATATCAGTATGTAGTGTCTCTACTTTAAAGAGTCCTCTCCTGTTGATGTTCAGGTGTATATCAGTATGTAGTGTCTCTACTTTAAAGAGTCCTCTCCTGCTGATGTTCAGGTGTATATCAGTATGTAGTGTCTCTACTTTAAAGAGTCCTCTCCTGCTGATGTTCAGGTGTATATCAGTATGTAGTGTCTCTACTTTAAAGAGTCCTCTCCTGCTGATGTTCAGGTGTATATCAGTATGTAGTGTCTCTACTTTAAAGAGTCCTCTCCAGCTGATGTTCAGGTGTATATCAGTATGTAGTGTCTCTACTTTAAAGAGTCCTCTCCAGCTGATGTTCAGGTGTATATCAGTATGTAGTGTCTCTACTTTAAAGAGTCCTCTCCTGCTGATGTTCAGGTGTATATCAGTATGTAGTGTCTCTACTTTAAAGAGTCCTCTCCTGCTGATGTTCAGGTGTATATCAGTATGTAGTGTCTCTACTTTAAAGAGTCCTCTCCCGCTGATGTTCAGGTGTATATCAGTATGTAGTGTCTCTACTTTAAAGAGTCCTCTCCTGCTGATGTTCAGGTGTATATCAGCATGTAGTGTCTCTACTTTAAAGAGTCCTCTCCTGCTGATGTTCAGGTGTATATCAGTATGTAGTGTCTCTACTTTAAAGAGTCCTCTCCTGCTGATGTTCAGGTGTATATCAGTATGTAGTGTCTCTACTTTAAAGAGTCCTCTCCTGTTGATGTTCAGGTGTATATCAGTATGTAGTGTCTCTACTTTAAAGAGTCCTCTCCAGCTGATGTTCAGGTGTATATCAGTATGTAGTGTCTCTACTTTAAAGAGTCCTCTCCTGCTGATGTTCAGGTGTATATCAGTATGTAGTGTCTCTACTTTAAAGAGTCCTCTCCTGCTGATGTTCAGGTGTATATCAGTATGTAGTGTCTCTACTTTAAAGAGTCCTCTCCTGTTGATGTTCAGGTGTATATCAGTATGTAGTGTCTCTACTTTAAAGAGTCCTCTCCAGCTGATGTTCAGGTGTATATCAGTATGTAGTGTCTCTACTTTAAAGAGTCCTCTCCTGCTGATGTTCAGGTGTATATCAGTATGTAGTGTCTCTACTTTAAAGAGTCCTCTCCTGCTGATGTTCAGGTGTATATCAGTATGTAGTGTCTCTACTTTAAAGAGTCCTCTCCGGGAGAAAATGGTTGCATATTGACTATTTTTACTCAAAGTATATTTTGATGACAATACTTTTGTACTTCAGATTCTTGAATGCAGTACTTATTTTATCGACCTTTGTCCCTCTATATATAATGAATCTAGTACTGTACTTATATACAATTTTGTGGTGCTTGTACTTTGAGTATTTAACTTTTAATTACTTTATATACTGCTGCTGAATATCTTAAACTATAATTATATGTCAATGTTTATTAGTATCAGCTTACAGTCGTACAATACTGACTTCTTAAATGTAGTGGAGTAGAAATTATCAGAAAGTACTTCAAGTACAAGTACCTCCAATTTATACTTTAGTACAGTACTAGATCTGTATATACTTGGGCAATGAGGTGTCAACAACCAATAATAACTTCAGAATTCTTACGAAACTCTGAGAAACAGGAAGTGAATCTGTCAAAGTGCTGACTCGTCGTTCTGCTTTTTCCCCTCAGGTTTTTGATGACTTGCAGAAAATGCTGAGTGTCACAACAACAGAAGCCGAGGACCAATCAGAGGGCGACGCTGTCAAATCCAAAAACATGTTCCCGTCTTTACCCAGCATGCAGTTCACCGTGGGAGTGTGTGTTGCACTGACCACGGTTGGATTGGGATTCTACGCTTTGTAGAGGCTCCATTTATAACCACTGACAGCACTTTGATCACTCGGCTTCTTCTGTATGTGACGCACAGAGATGCAGACGGGTTCGGGTTCAGGTCCAGTATGTTAGGAGTTAAGTTGTTGATCAATGTATATCTGTTAAGGATTGTGTACTGGCTTGTTGGATTTTCTGTACATGGGTTTCTAATTTAGGACAAACCTTTATTGAGCCCCTGGGGGGAATTCAGTTTTCCACTCAGTATTGATCAGAGGTGTAAAGTACTTAAGTACATGCACTCAAGTACTGTACTTAAGTTTAATGTTGATGTACTTGAGTATTTCCATTGTATGCTACTGTGTACTTTTACTCCACTTCATGTATTTAATCCCTTTAGTTACTTTACAGATGTGGATGAATGATGTGAAATCTAATCAAGTGTTAAATCAGACTTTAGTTCCACCTGGAGTAAATCCACCAGCTACCCTGCAGTCTACAAAGTACTTCAGACTAGCTGCTCCTTCACCAGCTACCCTGCAGTCTACAAAGTACTTCAGACTAGCTGCACCTTCACCAGCTTTGAGAACACTTTCATGATCAATCATTATAAAACATATCATATATTATTCTGAAATGGACCAATCTGCACAACGACTACTTTCACTGTCTTTCACTATATTTTGATGAGAATACTTTTCTACTTTCACTTGAGGAACATTTTGAATGCAGGACTTTTACTGTAACAGAGTATTCCTACACTCTGGTACTTCTACTTTTACTCAAGTACAAGATCTGAGTACTTCTACTTTCACTCAAGTACAAGATCAGAGTTCTTCTACTTTTACTCAAGTACACGTTCAGAGTACTTCTCCCACCTTTGGTTTTGATGAATAAAAACACAATTTCAAAAAATATGATTCAAATACTTTATTTTTTACACATCTTGCAGAAACTTCTTCTTGTGACATTTACTCCATTGTTTTTATTTTACATCCTGATCCGTGTCTTTATCACCCTGACTGAAACTGAAGACATCTGTCTCTAAATGCAGATTAGAACTATTTACATGAACATTGAGAGCCGGCTCTACTTGACCCTGTAGAGAACCTTCCTCTGCATGCGGTGCTGCAGCTCGCCGCGCCGCAGCATCAGGTGCAGAACCTTGTAGATCGCATGCTCCGGGTATTTCTGGAGAGCGGGGGGGAGATGAGATCAGACCACAATTATTACATTTTCTATATAAATAATAATAAATAAATACTTTTTGGTTAGTGGTAAACATACTCCTACCAAGAAATGTGTGTATAAAACAATCTGAATATTTTATTCTATCAACTGGGTTTTGTGACTGTTGCTTCGTTTTGAATTAAATACAAAAAAATAGGACCGAAATTAAAAGTTAAAAAATTAAATAAAATACAAATATAATATAATTAAAAAAACATCAGAATTTAAAGTAAAAATGTTTAAAATATAAAAAATAAAACCCAGATATTTGTATTAATAAAGGACACATGAATATGAACACAGCAAATTGACGATCTGCCGCCTCTCACCTGTTTGGTGAAGTCCTGCACGATGCTGTGCTCGGAGACCTGAGAGCCGATAGCGAAGCGTCTCTTCAGCTGTTTCTCCACCCGGGAGACCATCTCCTGGTCCTCCACCGAGGTGAAGCCCTCCGCCCCTGCAGAGACGAGACCATCAGAGACACGTTACCGACGGATATCGTTTACTCTACTCTAAAAGGTCTCCTATGATATATCACAGGTCTCAGATATATCCAGAGCCTGTGGTTGGTTGCTGATTGGCTAATGGTTACACAAGCCAAAACATCGTTATGACATCATAAAGTGGCCAAAATCTGATCAGCTCATTTTCAGACAGGTTTTTATAGAAATAAATAAATAATAATTTCCCCTTTTTAACAAGCTTTTTCCTACGTAAGCCTTTATTGTGTCTGCGCTGCTCGGACACTCACCTGAGAGGCTTCCGGACATGGCGGCGTCCAGCGTGGACACCTGGAAGAGACGCAGAGCCTCGTCCACCTCCTCCTCCCCGGCCACCGCCTGCAGCTTCATCTTGGCCAGAGACTCTGCGATGCGCACCACGGCCTCCAGCTGCCTGCAGGGGGGGGGGGGGGGAACAGGAAGTCAGTTTAACACTCAGTTTAACCAACCTGGTGGTAAACCTTATTCTAATTCCTATGAGAGCTGTTCATTGGCGCACAAGGACAAAATGGCCTGAGATTCATGCCTTGCTGTCAGAGTCATTTCGTCAGCTATTTTTTAATTTAGTTTTAGTCCTGTGTTACATTTCCTTTTTAGTTTTAGTCATAGTCACCTTCATCCTGTTTTTATGTAGTCAAGTTTTAGTCGACTAAAAGTCTGAGCATTTTAGTCTTATTTTAGTCAATGAAAACTGTTGAGTCTTTTTTAGTCATCATTTTATTTTCTGTTAAATAAGGTTAGTTAGACCCAGAGCCATATGGTGCTGGTTAGACCATGAGTTAGACCACGAGTTAGACCATGAGTTAGACCCGAGTCTTCCTGACAGGTCACAGTGTGCCGCTGCCCGGTGTAATTCAAATGTACCGCCGCGCGCAGCACAGACACACAGCTGCTGCCCTGCCGCAGCACCGGAAGTGGAACTGCTGGGAGAAAAACTGACTATCAGAGATGTAACGTTATCTTTGATAATATTTCGTCATAGTTTTAGTCAACGAAATTAACACTAGTTGAGCATCTCCTTAAGCCCCGCCTCCTGTCATTAAGCCCCGCCCCCGATCTCCCACTATCGGCTCAGTAAAATGAATGGAGAGAGAAAATAAATGACGTCACGGACTGATACGGAAATTGTAGTACCGCCGTTTCGACACGACAAATATTTTCCTCAGAGTCCGGAGCACTTCCCGGAGGATTGGAGTCGGGATGATAACTCAAGTCCGGGAGATCTGAGCACTAAAATGTCCGTGGATGTCTCCCAAAACTCTGGCAATTTGAGAAAAACGGCGTGATTTGCCATGTTCGGTTCAGTCTCGGATACTAGACTAACGTCGGGGTCACGCTGTTATTCGTCCTGCACGTACCTGACGGTGATGGGGATGGAGGGCCGTTTGTCCGTCTCTCTCTCGTGCTCGCGGGCGCCGCTCCTCATCACCACGTAGCGGTTCTTCAGCTTCTCTGCAGCGGCGGCCGAGAGGCGGGGTCCGCATTTACTGAGGGGAAAAACACAAGCAATATTAATACAGGTGCAGTGTGTAAATGTAATAAGTAGAGTATTGCAATTAATAAATGTATACATTAAAAGAAAATTGTATGCGTTTGTATATAAATCCGACTTGTATATTATCAGACTCACGTTCTGGCGTAGGCGATGTACTTCTTGAACGTGGCGAGAGGAATCTCCCCCTCCACTCCCTCCGTCTGCGTGCGAGCGCTGAGGTGGACGTTCATCACGTGACGAGCCAGAGTCTGAAGACAGTCATCACATATTAACAGAGATGGCAAAAGTACACACATCCTTTGCTCAAGTAGAAGTACAGATACTCGTGTTTAAAAGTACTCTGGTGAAAGTAGAAGTACTGACTAAACGTAAGTAAAAGTAAAGAGGCTTTGAAATGTACTTCAGTAGAAAGTACCCATAACTAGCAGCTGTTTTAAAGAGTACCTGACCTCCCTTTATATTAATAGAACAATAATGTCATTGTTAGCTAATGAATGTTTCCATGCTGAACAACGGCAACATGACAACGTTTCCATTGGTCCCTCTTCTTTAGAGAAGACCAGGAAATGATGGATACACGGATCGTGTTCAAATCAATATAGATAAAATAAGTAGTGGAGTAAAGTACTGATACCAGAAACATGTACTTAAGTACAGTAACCGAGTATTTGTACTCCACTACTTCGCACCTCTGGATATTAACAATTATTCGTTAATGGTTCCCGCTTCCTGTGAGTAACGGCGAGTGACCCCTCACCATGTCCCTCTCGTGGTCGTGGATGTCTTTGATGATGAAGATCATGTCGAATCGGGACAAGATGGTGGGCATGAAGTCGATGTTGTCTTCGCCCTTCGTGTCGTCCCAGCGTCCGAACACAGAGTTAGCGGCAGCGAGGACGGAGCAGCGGGAGTTCAGAGTGGTGGTGATACCGGCCTATGGGGGGGAAGAGGGGGGGGGGGTTTAGTTCAGTGCATGAGGGACGATGGGATCTTAACCCTCGGAGAAACTGTCCCGAAAATGTACTTAAAATAATAAATTGATAATTTTTACATATTCTTTTTTTCACATTTACCAAGGATAAATAATATCATTCATATATAACAGCATACACACATTTATGATGTAATGGTTGTGATGTAACTGGGGTTTTAACTGGTTTCAATGGTTCATTAATGGTCTCGCAGACTGTAGTGGGAATGTCTGTATGCATGCCATATGCACCAAGACAACCAAAATAAATGTATAAAGCGTTAAAAAGTCTCAAGTGAGGAGTTAAAAAACACAAATGTATAAGTACCTTGGCGATGGAGATGGTCTGCTGCTCCATGGCTTCATGAATGGCCACTCTGTCGTCCTCTCTCATCTGAACAACAAAATATATCACTTTAATCCTCAAACACAAATTAAATCAAACTTCCTCTGTCTAAAGAGTGGCGCAGGAATGAGTCCTAAAACCAGAAATGAGTTCTTTTATAGCCCAACATTAGCCTCCTTTAGCTTAGCGGTGGTGACGTGAAGTCATGTGACCGTGCTGTAGTTCCTTTATAGCCCAACATTAGCCACCTTAGCGGTGGTGACGTGAAGTCATGTGACCGTGCTGTAGTTCCTTTATAGCCCAACATTAGCCACCTTTAGCTTAGCGGTGGTGAGGTGAAGTCATGTGCCCGTGCTGTAGTTTCTTTATAGCACAACATTAGCCACCTTTAGCTTAGCGGTGGTGACGTGAAGTCATGTGACCGTGCTGTAGTTCCTTTATAGCCCAACATTAGCCACCTTTAGCTTAGCGGTGGTGAGGTGAAGTCATGTGACCGTGCTGTAGTTCCTTTATAGCCCAACATTAGCCACCTTTAGCTTAGCGGTGGTGAGGTGAAGTCATGTGACCGTGCTGTAGTTTCTTTATAGCCCAACATTAGCCACCTTTAGCTTAGCGGTGGTGACGTGAAGTCATGTGACCGTGCTGTAGTTCCTTTATAGCCCAACATTAGCCACCTTTAGCTTAGCGGTGGTGAGGTGAAGTCATGTGACCGTGCTGTAGTTTCTTTATAGCCCAACATTAGCCACCTTTAGCTTAGCGGTGGTGACGTGAAGTCATGTGACCGTGCTGTAGTTTCTTTATAGCCCAACATTAGCCACCTTTAGCTTAGCGGTGGTGACGTGAAGTCATGTGACCGTGCTGTAGTTCCTTTATAGCCCAACATTAGCCACCTTTAGCTTAGCGGTGGTGACGTGAAGTCATGTGACCGTGCTGTAGTTCCTTTATAGCCCAACATTAGCCACCTTTAGCTTAGCGGTGGTGACGTGAAGTCATGTGACCGTGCGTCCTATATAAAAATCCCATTGTCCTCTTGTGTAGGGAACCAGGGTGATGCTGCCTTCAGGGTCTACTTCTAGTAATAAGTCATCGCTGCACCACTATAATACAAAAACACTTTTCTTACCTTGTCGAACTCGTCGATGCACACCACTCCTCCGTCGGCCAGCACCATGGCTCCCCCCTCCATGATGAAACCCCGGGTGTGAGGGTCTCTCAGAACTGAGGCGGTGAGACCGGCGGCGCTGCTGCCTTTACCTGAAGTGTACACCTGAAGAGAAACGATTCAGCATCAGAAGATTCACAAACCACCAGAGATGGAGAAAGTACCCACATCCTTTACTCAAGTAGAAGTACAGATACTCGTGTTTAAAAATACTCTGGTAAAAGTAGAAGTACTGACTAAACTTCTAAGTAAAAGTAAAGAGGGCTTTGAAATGTACTTCAGACTAAAGGAACCAGCTGTTTGGAAAATGAGAGAAGTAGAAAGTACAGGTATTTAAGTTCAACGTGTAAGAAGTAGAAAGTACAGGTATTTGAGTTCAACATGTAAGAAGTAGAAAGTACAGGTATTTGAGTTCAACATGTAAGAAGTAGAAAGTACAGGTATTTAAGTTCAACGTGTAAGAAGTAGAAAGTAAAAAGTCGAAAAATAATTAGTGGAGTAAAGTACAGATACCAGAAACATGTACTTAAGTACAGTAACAAAGTAATTGTACTCCACTACTTCCCACCTCTGCCTGGACAACCTTTTTCTTTTAAATCCCATTGTACCGTTTCCCCTAATCTAAAATGGCATTCTGGGTAATTACCCCGATGGGCGAGCATCTCTCTGCGAACTTGAGCAGCTGAGACTTGGCGGTACCGGGGTCTCCGAGCATCAGAAGGTTGATGTCTCCACGACGGGTCAAACCATCAGGAAGCCTGGGGGGGGGGGGGGAGCATTCAGCGTTACTAAACACGTATTTATTCTATTGTACAGTTTTACATCTAATATCATTTAAGGCGAGACACGGCAGGCAAAAACATCGTTTTTCAAGTACTGGTCAATTTTGAGATTTTG
Source organism: Harpagifer antarcticus (assembly GCA_902827135.1). Lineage (NCBI taxonomy): Eukaryota > Metazoa > Chordata > Actinopteri > Perciformes > Harpagiferidae > Harpagifer > Harpagifer antarcticus. The sequence goes on along the minus strand of CADEHL010001135.1, from coordinate 596,886 downwards.
TGCTATTTTGATTCCATAACATGTTTTCTTTCAGGCTTTTGGAAGGAAAACGTACAAAATACACATTTAAGTGTTTATTTGACTATAGTTTGTCTATTTGCGTCTGTAGATTTCTCCTAAATTCACCAAAAGTTAGCATTCTAACGTAACATAAAGCACCGCGACCGCTGTGTGCACCATGTCAACAGAGATATCGTTGGAAAGCTCCGTCTCTCCTGCACAATCTCATCGGATCCAAATATGGTCATTTCCTTTGTATCAGCAACCAATCGTGAAAGCACAAAGGGGTCTTAAACCAAGAAATGAAATCTCATTGGCTGGTGTCAACTTCTGACAACGTGATTCGTTCAGATGCGTCACGTGGTGTGCTAAAACACTTCCTGTTTAGCTTTCCGCTAGAAATTGAAATCTCAAAATCGCAAAAGAACGGCGAAAAAAAACGTTCACAGAGAAGACGACAACAATTGTCTCTTGCACGAAGCAAGATATACAAAAAACAAATGACCCCGAACATGAAACACCTTCACGGAGTGCGTCGAGGCGCGAGCTGTCATCCAGAGAACAGGAGGGTTTAGCTAGCGCCTCACTGCAATCTTTAAAGGTCGTTTTCTCAAAATGAGTTTTGTCTCCTACTCTGAGTTCGAAATTTCAACTTCAGAAGCACGTAGAGACACCAAACCTTCCAGTTATATTCCTATCAATATTATGAAGGCTTTTACAGAAGGGTTTGTTCATATATAATTCATAGCCTGAATTATACAACATTGTATACCTAAAAACATGGCGAAAATGGATATTTTAGGGCTGTTGACAGTATTTTCTGATTTATTGAGTGATAAAAAGAGATATCCAATATCCCTTCTGTAAAAGCCTTAGATACTAATATGACTACAAAATGAAACAAGAATTTGGAACCTGGCTTTATCCAAAGTTCAGATTTCAATTCCTGAAATGTGTTAAAATATGTGCATATTTAATGAGATAATGGCTAATTTGCATATTTAAACATGCTATTTCAGAAAACTTGTAATACAAAAGACAATTGCCTTATTGTAAGAAATTAACTGGAGAAATTTCTAGCTGATACCTTTAAGTTAAAAAAATTACCCTATTCACCTGGGGTGTCTCGCCTTAAGACATCAAAAAATTTGCATTAAAAAGATAAAACATACAAAATATATTTATATTAAAACATGAAAAGTGGATTTTGCATAATAGGTGACCTTTACTATATTGTATGTTGGTAGAGCCTGATGCTTTGAGCGTATGACAGCTAACCCCGAGAGCCCTCACCTCTTCCTGGAGCCCCCGAACAGCAGGCAGGCGATGGCCTTCTTCAGGTCTTCGCTGCCGTAGATGGAGGGAGCGACGGAGCGGGCCAGAGCGCCGTAGACGTTGGGAGACGCAGCGAGGCCTCGGAGCTCCTCCTCCTCCTGAGGGGAAACCAAACCGGTGGCTCCACGACCTGAAGAGAGACTCCGTCAAGATCTGACCTCCAACTTCGAATGTTTGCCATATTAGATTAGATTCCTTTATTGTCACTACAGAGTAGGGCTGCTCGATTATGGTAAACAAGTCAATCAGTAAGTTATTACAATGTATTTATCGGTGCAGTTGATAATTACAGAACTAGAAATAAATGTGTTCTATAAAAAGACTTGATCCGACCATTAAAGTATTATCGTATCTTCATCTCGGCGTCTCCTCACCTGTGCCCTCCGTGTCCACCTGGATGCCGAGCACCCTCAGGTACGACGCTCTGATCCCGACGCCGGCGCTCTTCTCGTTTCCTCGAGCTTTCACCGCCGCCATCTTCTTGATCGAGTAAATACCAACGATGGTCACTCTGTTGCCCGGGACGACGCGGTCACACAGGTACCTGCAGGAGGAGGAGGAGGAGGGAACGGGTTTTAATTCATCTCCATATGTGTGTGTGAGTGAGTGTGTGTGTGTGAGTGACTGTGTGAGTGACTGTCAGAGAGTGTGTGAGAGTCTGTGAGAGTGTGTGTGAGTGTGTGTCTGTGTGTGTGAAGTCTCTGTGTGTGTGAGTGTGAGTCTATGTGTGTGTGAGTCTATGTGTGTGTCACTATGAGTGTCTGTTTGTGTGTGTGTCTCTATGTGTGTGTGTGTGTGTGTGTGTGAGTCTCTGTGTGTGTGAGTGTGTGAGTATGAGTGTCTATGTGTGAGTCTCTGTGTCTCTGTGTGTGTGTGAGTGTCTCTGTGTGTGTGTGAGAGTGTCTGTCTCTGTGTGTGTCTGTGTGTGTGTGTGTGTGTGTGTGTGTGTGAGAGTGTCTCTGTGTGTCTGTGTGCGTGCGTGTGCGTCTCTCACCGGTCGCAGTAGAGCTGCATGTGGCGCGGCATCTCTCCGTGCGGCACGGCGTCCGGAGCTTCCTGCAGGCGGAGCGTCTGGAAGTCGACGCAGACGCAGCGGTCGGGGATGATGAAGTACGGATCGATCGGACACTTCACCCTGCCGGCACTCTCACTGGAGGGGGGGGGGGGGGGGGGGGAACACGGAGGGGAAGATTTAACATGTGACACAAACATCTGCAAAATACGATTAATTGCACAGCCCTAGCAAACACTGACGGAAGAAGGAATTCACAAAACATGGGCCGTGTTTCTGAAGATCTCTTTCCCGTGTTTAGCTGGTTCTGAGAGAAGAATCAACACGCTGCATAACAAGCCAACACCTCTATCAGGCGGGAACAAAACACTGAGCCCAAGGTCACAGGCCTGAGCTCAGAGAGGTCAAACTGATAAACGGGGTCAAAGGTTAGAGCCGAGGAAAACATTTCCCCAACAAACACTACTTCTTAGGAGACGATCATTTTCAAGTCAATAAAATCATTTGAATTAATATTGGGAGTCAAGTCGTTAGTGTGTGTGTGAGAGTGTCTGAGTGTGTGTGTGTCTGTGTGAGAGTGTGTGAGTGTGTATGTGTGTGTCTGTGTGTGAGTGTGAGAGAGTGTGAGTGTGTATGTCTGAGTGTGTGTGAGTGTCTGTGTGTGTGTGTCTGTGTGTGAGTGTGTCTGAGTCTGTGAGTGTGTGTGTGAGTGAGAGTGTGTGTGTCTGAGTGTCTGTGAGTGTGTGTGTGAGTGAGTGTGTGTGTGTGTCTGAGTATGTGTGTCTGTGAGTGTGTGTGTGTGTGTCTGAGTGTCTGTGAGTGTGTGAGTGAGAGAGTGTGTGTCTGTGAGTGAGTGTGTGTGAGAGAGTATGTGTGTGTCTGAGTATGTGTGTCTGTGAGTGTGTGTGTGAGAGTGTGTGTGTCTGTGTGAGTGAGAGAGTGTGTGTGTGTGTGTGAATGTGTATTTATTCCATTCTATATAAATAGAGGCATGTTTATAATAATTCATTCTATTTCAAAGCGCCCAAACGAGTACAAAGGGCCGTAAAACCCATGATCAGTTCGATAGTTTGAGCAAACACACACAGACATGTTTCTATCTGAGAGCCTTAACGAAGGCGTGAGATCTTTCATCGAGGCGATCCTCTCCACTCACGTGTTGCACTTGCGCGGCAGAGCGTATCCCTGCAGGCCCGGCGGCAGCGGGATGTTGCTGATGACGGAGCGGCAGCCGCGGCACTGCAGACACACTTTTGTGGCTTTCGCTCTCACAGGCGTCGCCGAGATGATGATCCCGCTCACCTTCACCAGGCGAGACACCTGCTCCGACTGCACGAGGGGAGAGGGAAGGTGGTCAGAGGCAGGGTCATCACCAGGTGGGTCGACACGTAAAATGTATATATATATATACTAACTTGCTTTATATTTTGTTATTGTTCATTTGTAAATTCAACAATAATTGAACTCAATAAAGTACCATTTTATCTCATCTTAAAAGTACAAAAAAATTCAAAACACAGAGAGAACTATTTACTATTTAACTATAATAACATTAAAAAATATTTAAAATATAGCAGTTTTTATATAGAAATAGAATGGAGTAAAATATGGAATCAAATTCGGCAGTAATAAAAAAATAGAACAGATATTGTACATTGTGTGCATTCATGGAGTCTATGATGTGGCTGAGGTGAAGTGTCAGTGGGTGGTATCAGAGGGGAAGAAACTGATCACATGGCTGATGACGGAGAGGCGTTCAGGTACTCTGAGGATGTGAGACTCTTAGAGAGGCATTCAGGTACTCTGAGAGGCTTTCAGGTACTCTGAGGATGTGAGACTCTTAGAGAGGCATTCAGGTACTCTGAGAGGCGTTCAGGTACTCTGAGGATGTGAGACTCTTAGAGAGGCATTCAGGTACTCTGAGAGGCTTTCAGGTACTCTGAGGATGTGAGACTCTTAGAGAGGCATTCAGGTACTCTGAGGATGTGAGACTCTTAGAGAGGCATTCAGGTACTCTGAGGATGTGAGACTATTAGAGAGGCATTCAGGTACTCTGAGAGGCGTTCAGGTACTCTGAGGATGTGAGACTATTAGAGAGGCATTCAGGTACTCTGAGAGGCGTTCAGGTACTCTGAGGATGTGAGACTATTAGAGAGGCATTCAGGTACTCTGAGAGGCTTTCAGGTACTCTGAGGATGTGAGACTATCTTGAGAGGCGTTCAGGTACTCTGAGGATGTGAGACTATCTTGAGAGGCGTTCAGGTACTCTGAGGATGTGAAATTATCTTGAGAGGCGTTCAGGTACTCTGAGGATGTGAGACTATCTTGAGAGGCGTTCAGGTACTCTGAGAATGTGAGACTATCTTGATAGGCGTTCAGGTACTCTGAGGATGTGAGACTCTCTGAGAGGCGTTCAGGTACTCTGAGGATGTGAGACTATCTTGAGAGGCGTTCAGGTAGTCTGAGGATGTGAGACTATCTTGAGGCGTTCAGGTACTCTGAGGATGTGAGACTATCTTGAGAGGCGTTCAGGTACTCTGAGGATGTGAGACTCTCTGAGAGGCGTTCAGGTACCTTGAGGCCGCGGATGGAGGCGTGGTGAGCGTCGCTCCGCAGCATCACCTGGACGTCCTGCACCGTCTCCTCCCCCACCGGCCGGGGGCGCGTCACCTCGTCCGCCACCTCCCTCGCTGCTTCCTCCAGCTGGAACACACACACACACACACACACACGAGATGAAGCCGACTAAAGCTGTGGGGAAATGTCCAAAAACTTTCTTCATGACATTCAATATCTCTTTTATAGTAATTTTTTTATTTATGTCGAATGTGTAAAACAATAATACAAAAATGTAACATGAGAATTATTATACAATACAAAATGAATCAGTCAAATTGATATACAAAAATATTACGGATTCTAAATTATGTATAAACAAATCCCCCTAACCCTGTTGCTGTTAAACTACTGAATTTCCCCACTGGATTAATAAAAAGGTCCGTCTGATATCTGATATTTCTACATTTTGTTGCCAATGAACCAGAGACTGAATATTGTGACTTCTATTCAACGACTTTGGAGACAGGAATCAGGAGTGAAACAGTTCCTCTGCATTTAAGGAGCAGTGGGGAACTATTGCACAGCCCAGGAGGTGAACTGGGAACTCTCCAAGTAATAATAAGATATGAATTTAGGTATCAGTACTGTTGGGAAAACACTGAATGTCCTCTTCCAACATGAGAGTAGCATGATAACAAAGGTACCCCAACTGTAGCTGTGAACATGACAGGATGTGTGATTACCTAGAAGAGCATCAGGACTGTTTGAGGCAGATGATAGCTATGTGATTAACATGATGATTCAGCCTCTATGGAGAGAGACATCAAGCATGCTCATTTCTGACGTGGAGCTAATCTGAAGTAAACATTGAATACTGCTTTCTATTCCTCCATCTTGTGACTGTGTAACTCCCTCTCTTGGATATCAGCATGTGAAGGACACTGCTCAGGAACTAGCTGATGCTCTGTATGTGATGACTCCTTCCATCCAGAGAGGATCCCAGATACATGGATCCTGAGGTTGAAGCTCAAGCCGGGGACCAGGGATTAACATTTTTAAGTATTCAGGAAAAGTGAGAAGTTTGAGATTTTTTTGAAAAAGTGAGCATTTTGAGAAATGTCCACACTTTTAGAAAGTGATCATTTTTAGATTTTTGAAAAAAAAAGGGAGAATTTGAGAGAAAAGCAGAATTTTTAGATTTTGAGAGAAAGTCAAAATTTTGAGAAAAAACAACATTTTTAGAAACAACTCAGTATTTTGTACAACTGGCATTCCTCCATCTTGTGACTGTGTAACTCCCTCTCTTGGATATCAGCATGTGAAGGACACTGCTCAGGAACTAGTTGATGCTCTGTATGTGATGACTCCTTCTAGTGAGGATCACAGATACATGGATCCTGAGGTTGAAGCTCAAGCCGGGGACCAGGGATATCTTTCTAACAAGTATGAATGTAGTTTTGTAACTCACCATGGGCAGGTTCTCAGAGGGGACTTTGTACAGACAGTCGGACAGATCCTCATCGAAGCTGGCCAGATCCTCCATCTCCACGTCCAGCCAGAACTCCCCCAGGGTGTAGTGCCTCTTCAGCTCATCTCTGAACACAACACATAACAATTCAGTAAAGAAGCTCTAACGCTCCCATATCCCAAAACAAGAGAACAGAAGGTAAACAACAGAATGGTAGTTAAGTTGCATAATACTGCATCAAAACAAAAACACATTTAGTTATATGATATGATGCATACATATACTACCAAGTACCTAAAATTGTGTCTATATTGACCAATGACAACATTTAAATACACTTGTATGCATTTATTAGTGACAGCCCCTAATTATAGAAAAATGTGCATACTGTGTACTTCCGTTTGATTTAAAGTATATGCGTATTTGTTATACTAGGGTATTCCTACTTTGTCTACCTCTGCTAGTATAACTGTATTAATATGAATAAAGATATGACTAATAAACAGCTGATTATTGCTTGAAGTGCATCGTGTAATACAGTATGTGTCAAGTGTTATTTATCACTATTGCACAGTTAGATGATTGCAAAGTTTATTTAATTATAGTACTTTTCGTTGAGGGTCTATTAGGGTAGCCATGACGCTCTTTTCACACATCGCCTGCACTGTTATAACCTAAATAATGATGATGAACTGACCTGTATTTATAGGTGAACCCGGTTCTGTCGGTTCCCACTCGGAACTGGCGGAGGAACTCTCGGAACCTTTTCTTCAGCTGGGTCTTCTTCTGCCCTCCTTCATCGCCTCCATGCCCGTCTCCCCCTCCGAAATTATCGCTGTAATAAACCCCGGGGTCATCAAATCCAGACATGCTGAAGCAGATCGGTAAACAACACGAAAAGGAACTTTAAAAAATAAGCTAGTTTTCCAGTAATTTAAAAAACCACGATGGATTTAAACAGCGAGAGAAAAACTGGTGCTCAGTGTCTGCTCCGCGGGAAAAAGTCAACTTCTTCCTGTCTGAGTTTCCCGCGAGTTGGGTTTAGCCCCGCCCCTTGGATGGATTCTGATTGGATGGGAGTTGAGTGAGTGTTTCTATTGGTTGAAACGTGTTTATATGATTTAGAGGCGGGGTTTGTATGGAGTGGTGGCGCGAAAAACACAACAGAAAGAGGAGGAGGAGGAAGAAGAAACATGTGGCACAAAACAAAGAAGCATGATATTAAATATTAACCTGCACATTTTGAACAACAACACATATTTGTACCACCTTTAATAACTCTGTTTCATAAAGAAGATGGAGATTAGTTTCAGTAAAATATTCGACTATATCAGTTTTAGAGGCTTGGTTTGTTCTTGTGTGAAATGACAGATGGTGAAGAAGCATGAAAACAACATTAAACTGCATATTTGAACAACAATTAATATCTGTACCATCATTATAACGCTATTTTATGAAGTAGCTCCTTTTCTTGACAGGATTTTTAATGTTATCTGATTTCAAAACGGACATAGATTCAGTAAAATCTAACGGAGTGACTTTTTTGTGGTAAAATGACAGATGGTGGCCTTATATTTACATATGATCAGTCAGACTATAATCTAAGGTAACTCAATATTAGTAGTTTGTCCTACAGACATATTTTAAGACACTGAAACATGGAAGGACACGTTTTCACATCACACTGGTTTCATATTCAGCCATTTTGTCTTTCTTTGTTCTGCTGTCTCTAATCACATAGATACTGTGTACATATCAGAAACTGAGATTTAAGGTGTGCAGAGAAACTGATTAATATGAATATAGCTTTCTACGGTCAAACTCTGCACATGCTTCATTCTGCACAGTGAAGCTTAAATGAAGTATTAACACAAAGACACATGTTTGAGCAAAGGCAGACTTTAATATCATTTTCTTTATCCAGAATGTGGAAATCTGCAGTTGCATCAAAAGGCAACGCAGCTCTCATGTGTTGAAACAGAACAAGACCTTTGGGTAACGTCACATTTCATGAGAGCTGAGAATGAAACAAGAACACTTCTGAAAGTCTTTCTCTAAACTAGAAATCACAAAGTAACAGTCCTTTAGCTGGTTTTGAAAGATGAGTTCATGTTAATAAGGCAACGTTATACGAGTACTTGCATTCCCAATTGTGACTTTATCCTCTTAACCTGTAGAACGGATAAATAAATAGCTTAAATAAATCCATCTTTTGTCAAAACATTCAAGGATTCAGTTGAAATACTTCCCATTTATCTCCTTTTTTGGTAGGAAATATCAAATGTACAGCCCTTTATTTTAAATACAAACCCATACACACAGTAAAATGTGCTTTATCCAGCCAAGCAAACACATGAATAACAATATCCTCCGTTGACCTACAGCTAACCATTCCTCCCATCACCATCATTCATAGGTCGGGGGTGACAGGCAGCTCCATCTGAGAGCAAAGCTTCGTTCAGTAACTCGTTGTGGTTGCTGGATTAGATGTTTCTGTGTTGTTCAGGAGACGACTCCGTGCTTCCTGCCCGTCTGGATGAAGGCGTCCACACACTGGTCGATGTCTTGGTCTGTGTGCGCGGCGGAGATCTGAACACGGATTCTTGCTTTGCCCTTTGGCACGACTGGGAAGGAGAATCCGATCACGTAAATCCCTGTGGAGCAGAGAAGGAGTGCTTAGAAGACTGGGACATTTTACCTTTTACCTTTTCTCTTTGATTTGTGTTGCACCCATGTGTTTGTTGTGGTTGTTGATTGTGAGCTCTGGATGGCACAATGGGTTACAGGGTATTTAAAGGGCACCTATCCACTTATTCATGTCTCTTCTACATCAACATGTGTCCCCTCTTCTTCATGTCTCTTCTACATCAACATGTGTCCCCTCTTCTTCATGTCTCTTCTACATCAACATGTGTCCCCTCTTGTTCATGTCTCTTCTACATCAACATGTGTCCCCTCTTCTTCATGTCTCTTCTACATCAACATGTGTCCCCTCTTCTTCATGTCTCTTCTACATCAACATGTGTCCCCTCTTCTTCATGTCTCTTCTACATCAACATGCGTCCCCTCTTCTTCATGTCTCTTCTACATCAACATGCGTCCCCTCTTCTTCATGTCTCTTCTACATCAACATGTGTCCCCTCTTCTTCATGTCTCTTCTACATCAACATGTGTCCCCTCTTCATTCACATGCGTCCCCTCTTCTTCATGTCTCTTCTACATCAACATGCGTCTCCTCTTCTTCATGTCTCTTCTACATCAACATGTGTCCCCTCTTCTTCATGTCTCTTCTACATCAACATGTGTCCCCTCTTCTTCATGTCTCTTCTACATCAACATGTGTCCCCTCTTCTTCATGTCTCTTCTTCATCAACATGTGTCCCCTCTTCTTCATGTCTCTTCTACATCAACATGTGTCCCCTCTTCTTCATGTCTCTTCTTCATCAACATGTGTCCCCTCTTCTCCATGTCTCTTCTACATCAACATGTGTCCCCTCTTCTTCATGTCTCTTCTACATCAACATGTGTCCCCTCTTCTTCATGTCTCTTCTACATCAACATGTGTCCCCTCTTCTTCATGTCTCTTCTACATCAACATGTGTCCCCTCTTCTTCATGCCTCTTCTACATCAACATGTGTCCCCTCTTCTCCATGTCTCTTCTACATCAACATGTGTCCCCTCTTCTTCACGTCTCTTCTACATCAACATGTGTCCCCTCTTCTTCATGTCTCTTCTACATCAACATGTGTCCCCTCTTCTTCATGTCTCTTCTACATCAACATGTGTCCCCTCTGTGGAAAGAGACTCTGAAAGTTTCAGGAACAAAGATTTTCTCTCTTTTTGATCCATTTCTATAAAAACCTGTCTGAAAATGAGCTGATCAGATTTTGGCCACTTTATGATGTCATAACAATGTTTTGTCTTGTGTAACCATTAGCCAATCAGCAACCAAGGTAACCCCTCCCTCAATGTTGTTCTCAATATCTGACTTCATTTGAAATATTTCCACTTTATACTTCCTATTTTAAACTTTATCAACAGTCGTTTACTTTTATCTGGACATTAAGAATTTATCCTTAACATTTCAACTTTCGTCAAAGTAACATCCTTTGATTTAAATGTCCCTCATGTCAGTCAGCAATCTATATCAGGACACAATGTGGGGTAAAGCTGAATGAAGGTCTTAGAGGTGTATTCTCTTTCAAAATGGAATGGCTTCCCTGCCTCCTCACCGAGCTTCAGCATGTCTTCGGACATCAGAGACGCCAGCCGAGCGTCGCCCAGCATCACGGGACAGATGGGGTGAGCCAAGCCGGAGATGGTGAAGCCGGCCTCCGTCATCTTGTTCCTGAACCTGAAATACATATTACAGAGAAAACGTTTTAATGTTTCTCTTGAAAATCCTTCAATCTGATTTTTTTACAACAGACATTTGAAGCTTCTTTCAAGAAACAGAAGCTTTGAATGTTAGACTTTTGGTTCAGCCCTAGTTTGTCAAGACTGTGTCCAGGATGAAGTCCTTCAAGATGAGGCGGGAGTCTATTTATAATTCTGACAATACAGTATTCAGTATGCATGCATTGTCTATGTAATAATAATAATAGATTATATTTCTATAGCGCTTTTCTTGAACCCAAAGACGCTTTACATTTGGGAGGGAGGGTAGACAAACAAAACTAAAACAAAACAGAAAAGCAGTCAGGAGGAAGTTGATTGAGAGTGGGGGGGGCTTGGTGGAGGGCTTTGAAAGTGATGTATGTAGTTCATAGTTACATAACATGGCCTGAAGGCAGCGTGTGGGTGTTACTCAACAAGGTGAATATATATAGGAGATGTATTTATTCCCTTATATATCTAGAAACAACTCTGCTGCCTTTTTATTCCTATTCCTGCCTTTTCATGTTTCTACAATGCTATGTACATTAATATATCTGAAATATCCAAAAGGCTAATCTGATTACACTGCAGAGACATTTACGTTTAGTGTCTCTTGCAAGTGGGCCGCCAAATAATTTGCAAAACATTATGACTTGTGTGGAAACCTTTTCATTATCAAGATTTTTTTTATTTGAACCTCCTTTCCTTTCTCTTTCTCAGTCCTCCTTAGCAACGGTATTTATTTAGTATTTATTTAGCCTCCGTATTGTTTATGGTTGAATGTGGGCCACAAACATTTTTTATATTCTTAAGTGGGCCCTGAGTTGAAAAAGGTTTGGAACCGCTGTATTATTGTATTGTATGGTAGAGTATGGTACTGTATGGTGCTTCATACCCCCCGCCCCCCCTGAATGAAGCGCACCTCATGGTTTTGGCCGTCATGCTCTGAGAGATCTCATTGGACGCCAGCAGCAGCTCCACGGCCCGGAGGGCGCAGCCGACCACCGGGGGGGGCAGAGAGTTGGAGAACAGGTACGGCCGAGAGCGCTGCCTCAAGAGGTCGATGAGCGGCTTGGGACCCACCGTGTAGCCCCCTGAGAGAGAGAGAATATATTTATATATATTAGTATCAGACTTCTAGATTTGCAGTCGTCACATTTTGTGTGTTATCATTATTATTATTATCATTATTATTATTATTATTAGTGAATTTATTGAACATGTTTTTTTAATCAAATAGTTTCCGTCATGTTCAAAAGGGGCAAGAAGAAGCTTAAAAACTGTTCTGGTCCCCCTCTAGCGTACATTGTTCATAAAAGATTAGGTCATCGTCATAGTGACGGATCACACAGAAACGTACCGGCTGCTCCTCCCAGAGCTTTCCCCAGGGTGGAGTTTACTATGTGAACTCTGTCCATCACTCCCAGCAGCTCGTCTGTCCCTCTGCAGCACAGGAGGGACATCATTAGAGACAGCACAGGAGGGACATCATTAGAGACAGCACAGGAGGGACATCATTAGAGACAGCAAGATACTGCAGAGCTTTAGTGACACCTACTGTCACATGTTTATTATACACTGTCTATCTGCACCAGAGGTCGCGTTAACCGAATACATTCTGTCTATGACGGAATTCTTTTGACAATGACGGAGAAATCTGAAAGCAGTCTGTCATTTTGACGGATTAGAACAAACTCAGAACAGCAGCAGTTTCCCCGCAGCAGGGCTCCGGTGTTATGCCCTGATGTCTAGCGCAACCTCTTATCTGCACATCTGTTATTCCACATAATCTACATATATATTATTACAGTGTGTATTCTACTGTGCAGTATTTCATTTTATCCTATTATATCTCATATACGTCTGTTTTTTCTGCAACTTACTAGCATTACCATTATATCTATTGCACTAATGTATGTCTTTTTTTATGTCCTAAGCATATTGCATATTGCACTGTTGGAGGAGCCTGAGATTTAAGGTTTGCATTGCCAACCCTACACAACAACACAGACTATAACACTCCTTGTTGTTAAATACTATGTGCAATATATATATATATATGCCGTTAATAACTGTGTCATATACCTGGCTGCTAAATCTTCAGAACTGTTACAGGATTGTAAATTGTGTAATTTGTTATCCTTAATACTTTTTAATGCTTGCTTCTTAGGTAACATCAATCTGTCTTTGGCTCTTTTCTGCTGTAACAATGTACATTTCCCCTCTGTGGGACGAACACAGGTATTCTGATTCACTGGAGACAAAGTGAAAATAAAAGGGACAACAATGCTTTCATTTTAATTGAGATATTTACAGGTTAAAAAAAAATAAATCAGTATTTACATAGAAATAGAATGGAATAGAATGTGTGCAGTGATTGGATGAGACCCACCTGCCTCGGGCCCCCAGGAACCCGGTAGCGTGGCACTCGTCGATGAACACGAGGGCTCCGTACTGATCAGCCAGATCACAGATTCCTGAGAGAGGAGCCACGTCTCCGTCCATCGAGAAGACGCCGTCCGTCACAACCAGGCGAAGACGAGACGACTGAAGAGGACACGACAATACTTTAATGGTCAGATCAAGTCTGAAATTTGACTTGCATCACAGCAGCTCCATGTGTGACATCAACATGGACACATACTGATGGGAAAACACTGAAGGTCCTCTTCCAACATGAGAGTAACATGCTAACAAAGGTATCCCAACTGTAGCTGTGTGCATGACAGGATGTGTGATTACCTAGAAGAGCATCAGGACTGTTTGAGGCAGATGATAGCTATGTGATTAACATGATGATTCAGCCTCTATGGAGAGAGACATCAAGCATGCTCATTTCTGACGTGGAGCTAATCTGAAGTAAACATTGAATACTGCCATGAAGGAGGAAACAGAGTCCTGAAGATCAATACTGTGACCCCCTCAGTGATGTGTCTTTAATGCATTGTGACTTTAAATGGATATATGAGATTGACCTGTGTGACCTCGATCACATACTGTGTGTCCCAACATTCATCACGATCCTTGACATGTCTAATCGATATGAGTTTTTGCGCAGTAATGGTTTCTGTCGAAGCTAATCCCTCACACACCTGAGCCTCTTTGAGCTTGGTCTCCAGGTCTCTGAGGTCCATGTGTTTGTAGCGCAGCTTCTTCGCTCGGCACAGTCGGATCCCATCGATGATCGAGGCGTGATTCAACTCATCGGACAGAACCGCGTCATCCGGGCCCAACAGAACCTGAGTGTCAGAGTGATAGGTGGTTAACACAAGCTGAAGGGATTTCAGATACAAATGTTCAAATATGTCAGTAAATACCCCACTGGTGAATTTAAAAACAGAGGTTGCTAACAAGTGTCTAAATGAGACAACTAAACATCATCACGCCCAACATTAGCCGCCTTTAGCTTAGCGGTGGTGACGTGAAGTCATGTGACCGTGCTGTAGTTCCTTTATAGCCCAACATTAGCCGCCTTTAGCTTAGCGGTGGTGACGTGAAGTCATGTGACCGTCCTGTAGTTCCTTTATAGCCCAACATTAGCCTCCTTTAGCTTAGCGGTGGTGACGTGAAGTCATGTGACCGTGCTGCAGTTCCTTTATAGCCCAACATTAACCACCTTTAGCTTAGCGGTGGTGACGTGAAGTCATGTGACCGTGCTGTAGTTCCTTTATAGCCCAACATTAGCCTCCTTTAGCTTAGCGGTGGTGACGTGAAGTCATGTGACCGTGCTGCAGTTCCTTTATAGCCCAACATTAGCCGCCTTTAGCTTAGCGGTGGTGACGTGAAGTCATGTGACCGTGCTGTAGTTCCTTTATAGCCCAACATTAGCCGCCTTTAGCTTAGCGGTGGTGACGTGAAGTCATGTGGCCGTGCTGTAGTTCCTTTATAGTCCAACATTAGCCTCCTTTAGCTTAGCGGTGGTGACGTGAAGTCATGTGACTGTGCTGTAGTTCCTTTATAGCCCAACATTAGCCACCTTTAGCTTAGCGGTGGTGACGTGAAGTCATGTGACCGTGCTGTAGTTCCTTTATAGCCCAACATTAGCCACCTTTAGCTTAGCGGTGGTGACGTGAAGTCATGTGACCGTGCTGTAGCTCCTTTATAGCCTAACGTTAGCTTTTTACTTCAGAAATCATTAAGTGGTGTTAATATGTGGGGATTATCCTGCTGAACTAAACGTGTAAGAACCATAAACGTTTGTTTGACACGGGGAGATGCTGCCTTCAGGGTTCAAGATATCCTTGCACTACTCTTTGGGAGAAAGCCTCTCAAGTAGAGACTAAATACCTCAAAGAGTCCAGCGTTAGCATCAAAGCAGCTAGCATACAGGATGCAGTCCTCCCTCTCGTGGAACTCAGCTAGCTTCTGCTCCAGATTCTTGTGTATATCCTATAAAAAAGAGCAAAGTTAATACCCTTCATTAGCTTTAGCTGCAATACAGCTTTGTACATGCTGTTATCCATGTATTATTAGCAGCCATCATACCTGTGTGCCACAGATGAACCTGACAGAGCTCAGTCCAGCTCCGTGAGTATTCAGAGCATCGATCCCAGCCTGAACGACCTTGGGGTGACTGGACAGCCCCAGGTAGTTGTTGGCACAGAAATTCAATATGGCTGGAAGAGAAAGAGGTGAACATTAAGGGAGAAAAGGACATGACAATTCAAATCTGTACAACAATTACCACTATAAGCAACTTAAACCCTGCTTTATAAGTGATGTTGTTTTTTCTTGGGCGCTAACAGAGCTAAAAAAGCTAACACGTCAGAACAAAGGATGAAAGAATAACAATGCATCCATCCAGAGGGATTTTACTGAGTCAGTTTCACACATGAGGCGCCATGACCTCGAGTCAAAGGGCCATTCATGAATCAGCAGAGTCAAATGTTGGCAAAGGTACAAACTAAAGTGTGAACAAAGGCGATACAAAACACAAAACAGAGCCTAGCTGCAGTGGACGTAGCTTTCCGATTCATATTATGTTTCATTTTGTGATAAAAGTCAAGTTTAAATTGATTATCGTTCATGTTTTAAGCCATTTTAAAAGACAATTCTCGCTTGTGTGTCCTCCGGTAACCTTACAGTACTTCAGTTACTGTAACTAGTTTGAGTCAACATGAGTCAGATTCAATACCAAGAAAACAGAGGAAGAAACACTGCATTAGAAAAGGGAGTTAGTTTCACACAAGGGGCCACGACCTTCAGTTACTAAGTCAACATAAGTCAAGTTCAACACCTAGATAACAAAGTGGGAGGAACAGAAACACTGGAAAACAACGACTAGTATCTACAGCAAACCGCTTGAGATGTTTTTCTATATCCATGAATTCAGACGGCTCTTTCTCGGCACTAGTTTGACATCTTTCGTCTACTAGTCAGCCTTTTTGAGCAACTAGTGGCCTTTTTTTGGTCCTGAATGTGCGTCTGCTGCTGTGGGGAAACTATGGAAACTACAGTTTTCTATACAGCGGACTACAACATGGATGTTTAATAAGAATGAGGGACTACTGTAAACTCATCTAGAGACTCTGCACCGTGCTCTGATGCTGTTGCTTTGCTTTATGAACGGGGACAACAGAGAAACAGATTCTTCAGGACCAAAGTTGGAATTGAAATAAAAAAGGAAAGTGAAACTTCTGCTCGTCACCCTCTCCCTCCCGTCCACATTAATACAAATGATCTATCACTGTGTACATCACCATTCAAACATCTTTTAAAAGTTGAACAAACCCCACATAGCTCAGTGAAATGTTGACTTTATTTGATCATTTCAGTAAAAACTAACGTTCATATTTCTCTTTTTGATTATAATACTGATGAACGTTCAAAAAGCACTTTGGCAACTTACCACATACATTTTAAAAAGCTTAATAAGCACCGTAACTTTCATGATATAATTTCTCGGTCATAATCGGTTGTTTCCGTGAACGGCCGACTGTTGAGTGACGGCAAATGCTGCGGCTGCAAGGCATTGTGGGGCAGCATTTTCTCCTCTCCTTTCGGTTAGGGAGGTCCAGTGGTTCCTAAGCTAAAGGAGGTTATAAAGGAAGTTTGAAACCTCCTTTCCTTTCATTTAGAGAATTGGGACGGCACTTAACATGGCTGCCACTGACGTACTTCCGGGTCATTTCACTCCGTTAGGAAGGTTCCTAGCTAAATGGACTATTGGAACGCAACCTATACCTTCTGCCCGAGGGCAGCAACTCAAACTCTCTATACAGGATGTGTTTGGGGTCGCATGTGATTTTACGGCCTTGCCGTCACCATCTCCTCAAATATCTCCTGAAGAGAGGATGGTGGAAGCATGCCAATTATTTTTCCAGCCCTTTTTATCAAGCTCTGGATTTGTGATTTAAATTTAACTGACAAGTTACCAAACCATGTTGTGATGCCATAACGAATAATAGACTCAATTGCTGCCCTGTAGAACATTAACATGATACATTTATCCACTCCATGAACCCTGAGCCTACGCAGAGCCTACGACAGGCGCTGGCTTATCTTTGGGCATACCTGATCCACCTGATGGGCCCAGCCTAACTGAGCATCAAAATAAATCCCCAAATATTTAAAACGTGAAACCTGCTCAACTCCCTCCCTGTTGATAAGGACGGGCTGTGATCACCTGCTGACTTGGGATGAAAATACCAACCAATCAAAGGAATCTACTCTATCCCACATGCTTGATTTACGTTACGCACACTAATAAACAACCCTTAGGATGCTTACCTGGTAACTAGTAAGGTCAAAATAGACTTCCAACTTCAATTTCCATTAGTTACACTAGTTGGCCTCATATTATTGAACTTACTTTCTCTCACACACATTTGTGCTATACAGAGTCTATTGTTGCTAACTAGTCAATGCAAAAATGCTGACTAGTTAGGGTCTGCTTTGAAGTATTAGTTAACTAGTGGGGCTCTCTTTGTTATTCTAGTTACCTTGTATGATCCAAAATACTTATTTACTTGAACGATTTAGGGGGTATTTTGACCCTTTGTTTTGTTAACCAGAGACATGCTCAAACAACCAAACATGTTGACTCGTGGATTTTTGTCACTAGCTGCATTAACATGTCTCTGTCAGTAACATGTCTAGATCTATGGTCTAGATCAGGGGTGCCCAACCAGTCGATCGCGATCTCTGTTGTATCGTTAATGTCCTGTAACATAATCTTCCTGTGCCAGAATAATGCACATGAACGCATCAAAGCTTTGTGATTGGCCGCCGAGACCCCATGTGTGGGGGCGTGGCTGGTGGGCAGTGGGCACTATTTCGCTGACGTTGTCCGTGTCAACAGGAGTGACAGTCCGCGCACACACAAGACCGCAATTATGGCAGAAGCAAAAAAGCCCAAAATATATAATTTTCACTCCGAGTGGGAGGATGATTATTTTTGTATCTATTCCAACTCAAAGTCCATCCGTCTCATCTGCAATGCGAGCGTGGCTTTATCGAAGAAGAGTCATTTAGGAGCAGCATTTCAAAACAGTGCACAAACGCTACGAGACGGAACTCCCTCCTAATTCTGCCCTACGCTCCCAAAAGGGGAGGGGCCTGAAAGGGCAGCTAAATGCACAGCAGTCCATTTCCACCAGGCCCAACAATGGCATTTATTTTTATACTCCACTAAAATGCAACAAAAAAAGGGTTGATTCTATTAATGTTGTCTTTTTTATTGCACGTTGGCAGCAGATTCCTGAGTAGCTTCAGATCTGAGTCGTCTTATTAGTAAGCCTAATTTATACTTTTGTAGCAACACTATTTTTATATAATGGCAAAGAAAGGGTTCAGAGTCTTTTCTTTTTTTCCTGTCTCATATGTGGCAGCACTGTTCAATGTTTCTTGAAGACATTACCCACTGTAGTGACGTGTGAATAAACTCCAACTCTGTATCAACAACCCTGTTGTGTAACTTCAGTTAAATACTTGTATGTGTACAGGGCCGTTTCTAGCTTTTTGGGCCCTATGCAAGATGCTGTTTGGGGGCCCTAGTTTTGACCGTTTTTTAACTACAATGGGGGGGATTCCGAAGCCTTTAAGATGATCTGTGGAGATGCATCAATCTGTTACACTGACATTAGTTGGGGCACAGCCCCACCTAATGTCAGCAGAAAGTATTACAGATAATGATTACAAAAAAATAAATAACAAAATATATAAAATATATTTTAAGATCATGTTTAATCATCTGATTTGTCTGTACATTGCTGTTTTAGTCTGTGTTCTTCTAATTAGTGTCTACAGTGTGTGCCTATTGAGCTGTTTAGAGCCATGTGGGACAAAAGCCGATCCTGCCCCTCCCTCTCACTGTCTAAGTGAACGGTGACTGTAAAAACTACACTGTGCATGCTCAGAGTATTTTCCTATTTAATGTGTGTGGCAAAAAAATAATGACCATAGGGGCATAGAGCTGCCATCCCCACCATACGTCATCTCACATAATTCAGAGCTGATTGGCTGTAAGTACGTGTGCCGCGAAAAGTGTGGTGTGTGAAGAGGGGGAGAGAGACGCGTCCTAAAACCAGGAAGTAAGCTGCGCATGGCTTCCCTCCACAAAAAAGCAATGAGATTTCTCCATGGGATTTTAGAAAATAGCTCAAAATAAGATCTGTGGGAAACGTACCTGTTTGATAAATGCACGTTTTGTTCAGCCGGATAATATCCACATGTCTACCCTACTTTTATAATTTTCTAATCATAAATCTATCGATTAGATTTATGATAGACTTTTGAAACTACAAGAACATAAGGAGGATTTTCACAAAAAAGTAATAGAGATTTTTTGTCCAGAAGGATAGGCAAATGGACTTCACCTTCAAGTCAAGGTAAGACCGCCATTTGATTGAAAATGGGATCTTACTAAGAGAGAACAATTCAATATTTAAATGATAAAATTAAATTTTTTGGGTATCCTTCTGTTGAACTGTCTGTTTAAAATTAATCGAAGCATCAGACAAAAAAAGCTTTTGTAAATAATATTAAATTTTATTTAGGTCAAAATATAATATTTGTAAACCTGAGTCAGTGCCAGAGCCTCACCAGCCATGAACCTCTCTGCAGAAGCTTATATATAGACATTTTTTTTTTTGTGCCCCACCACTTTTTGTACATATAGAAACTCCACTGCGAACACAGGAGGGGGGCTTGGCTGTCTACAAATAAAGACGGCTCATTTTAATTCTCCCCAAATATATTGAGGCTGAACCTGAACTTTGAATTCTCTGCTCCCTTGCTCTTGGCGATCTTGTTAAAATTGTGAATGCAGAATTAAAAATACTATGTAACTGGTTTGCAGTTAATAAATGATCCCTTAATGTGGCCAAAACAAATTACATTATTCAATACAAAGTCTGAGAGTAGAAATGACATTATACGGATTTGCATTACAGAGATAGAAAAAGTTGGTGCATGTACATTTTTAGGACTGTTTGTTGACGAAAAACTAAATTGGAAGCACCATATAAATTATGTACAGACTAAACTGTCAAAAACAATAGGTATTTTGTATCATACTAAGAACATTCTTGAAGAAAAGATACTCCGAAATATGGGGAAACACGTACTCAACAAATCTACAAAAAATAATAACATCCCAAAAGAAAGTATTACGAATAGCCTGTGGTGTTGGTAAATATGAACACACAACTCCCATATTTAAAAAAACTCAATCTATTAAAATGTGTTGAGATAGTACAGCTTAAAACAGTACTGATTATGCACAACATTTTCCATAACAAAATGCCTAATAACATTCAAAAGCAGTTCCAAACCACAGCGTGGACATATGAATGTAAAAAAAGTCACTTGAAAATAAGTGTTCCCAATGTTTATATGCAATTATGCATTTATTATTATTATTATTAATTTGCCAAGGACCTATGTATATATTTATATATAGTATTTTAATTTCCAAAAAAAGATAGTTGCAACTGCTATTGACATGTGCAGAAAATGACCCTATATCTAGTTTTCGTATATATATGCATTTATTGTTTTCCTGCTCTAACTTTTATTTAATTTTTTCTCCTGTTTTCTTTATTTCTTTGTACTCCTTCATTTCTATACGTTTTTGACGCAATAATGCCGCTGTATTAGGATGATGCACGGGAGGGCTACTTTCCACAAGCTATGCTTCAGCCCTCACGCTTCTACTAATTTTGTTCATCTTTGTTTGTATGAATTAAACTTTTTTTGTTTTTTGGATGAATAAAAAAAAAAAAATACTTTCAGCTTGGGGGGCCCCTAGTGGCCCCGGGGCCCTAGTCCGCATATAGGAAGAAACGGCCCTGTGTGTGTAGATTAGAAAGAGGTAAGATAAAGGATCTGCAGTATTTTATGAAGTATTCATCGTCAGTTTTATACAAGTAAAAGTGTGTATTTACCTGGTAGTAATGGCTACGCCTCTCTATTTGGACTGGTAGATCTCGGCAGACTGGCAACTTTAAAAGTAGCACTCGGTTCAAAAAAGGTTGGGCACCCCTGGTCTAGATATACCAAATGGTGCGTTCAAGGACAATCAGATTGCCTTGCAACAAAGTAATGAAGAGCCCACTCACTGCTGCGGCTGCCCTCCACGTTGATCTGCGGTCCCTGCTTTGAGGTGATAATTCTCTCCGCTTTCCAAGTCCCTGCGGCTCGGATCCCCTCCAGCTCGCTCTCCAGCACGGCTCTGGCTTCAGAAACAGCGGCGTAGCTCCGGTGGAGAACCGGGGCCGCGGGCCGTAGGGCGACCCGGGCCGGAAGCACCAAACCCCGGGCAACTTTACCGAGAGACATAACGGAGGGTCGGTGTGTTCCAGGTGTCAGAAGAGAAACGTGCAGGAAGGCAGCAGAACGTAAAGATAGAAAGAGGTGGCAGGGCTACGTAACGTAACAGAGGGAGGCGTAGGTGCGGCGGACCAATCAGAGAACAGGACACTTGCGAGGTGGCTTGTTTTGACCAATCAGATTTCAGATGGTGTTTACTAGCGTTATACAGACATGGTTCTGATCCACGATACTGAGATGTGTTGCCTAATCTATATTGATTCAATGTTTGGCTGTTTATTTGTATTCATTTACACAGCTTTACCTCTAAGTAATTGTACAAAATGTACAGAATTACAACTAAAAACCCATTTCTTATTTCGGTTTCATACAAACACTACCACTGACCCCGTTACCCTTAACCATTCATTTATAGTTTTTAAATTCTACTGCATTGTTATATATATATTGATATATACATACACATACGAGGAATGTATTTGCTTTGTTGGATGTCGGTGCATTCATAAACACAGTAAGAGAAACATTTTTAAAGTTTGAAAACTGTCATACTAATTCAAATATAAAAATGTATGTTTACAAGAAATATAAATATACAGGAAATATTAATCATATATATTGATTTAATATGATAAATGGACTTTATCAGGTATTTTACCCCTATCTATGTGTATATAGGCTTCTTGCACTATTTTTGTATTTGTATTTTTAAACATAAAAATATTTGGCCCCATACCTGCAAAGCTATAAATAGGATTATACAGTGAATGCACATGAATTCATTGATGTTAGAATAAAACCAGCCAGTCTTCCAGTTAATATTTATATTTTAATATCCAGCAGTGCCAGGACTTCCTGTTGAACTTCAAGTAAGACATATTCACAGGGGAATGCTGGATGTAAAAAAAAAAACATCATTCTCTAACATCCTCCATCAAACTCTTTCCTTACGTAACATCACATCTGCTCTGACATACAAGCGTGCAGTGTGCTACTTGGACAGGGGCGTTTTCTGCAACCAATCACCATGACATATACATATATATATATATTTAACAGCAATATAATACATCATCTATGTTGCAAAAGTCTGTGACAATATTATCTCTTTTATTTTTTAAACAGCAGGAATGTAACCATATAAAATGTGCAAATGTTTGCATCCCACACATGGACAAACCCTCATTACGACGTCAAGTAAAACCTCCGCCCTTCATCAACTAACGTTACCTTTTATTGGTTAAAAAACCTGTTCCACCGTACAGAGCAGTATTATACACAGCTGAGCGTCCTTCAGGTGTGGGTTGTTATGCCCATTCCTCTCCCAGCAGCTGGAGCTCCATGAGAGTTATTAGTTCCTCTGAAGTGTAGTTAAGACTCGGAGGTGTTGTTATCCTGAGGGGACGCTCGCACCGACGGCAGACGCTCAGCCGCTTCTGCTCGTCCCGCCAGAAACTTATCAAATTCTGCAGAGAGAGAGAAGCAGGGTGAGATCAGAAAGCTTTCTTTCTATGTTTCCTTTTCAACTCTGATTGATTGTGAAGCACCTTGAGATGTGTTTAAAGTGTGCTATACAATTAAATGTATGTGTGTGTATATTCTTCCTACAGTGGGGGTTTATACACTGTTAGAGTAAGGGGGCAGTGCAGATACAAAGGTCAAATAAACGAGTAGGTGGGAAGTTCATAATTCTTTCTGTTCCATGTTTATTTTACATTTTCCTAATTTTACCTTTGGTTCTTGTGTGATTTTTGTTTGTAAAGTGCTATATAAATTAAATGTATTATTACTAGACACACATATTAAATAAAGAGGCAAGTAAACGTTCATAAAAGCAAATCCAATATGTTAAGAAAATAAATAAGTGTTTGTTGTGTGAAATGTTTTTCTGTAAAGTGAGTTTGAGTACCTAGAAAAGCGCTATATAAATGAGATGTATTATTATTATTATTATCAGACTAATGAAGCTCAGCGCAAGTTATTTCAGGAAGACTGGTTCCCACGCTCTCATTCACAATTCTCTCTCACTCACTCGCCCTTCCTTCAATAAGCGCGTCATACCCCAGCTAAACCAATCAGTCCCGTCTCATCCCCCACAAGCCAATCACAGCACACCCGGCAAACGTTTAAATCTGATCCTTTTCTCCCTCGCCAGCATCGTTCAGAGAATTGATGCAACCCACCTCCACCACCTCCTTCACCTCCTTCACCACCTCCTTCACCTCCTCCACCTCCACCACCTCCTTCACCTCCTTCACCTCCTTCACCACCTCCACCTCCCTCTCCACCACCTTCACCTCCAGTCATCAGATCCAGGGCCAGGCTAGCCCAGAAGAACCCTCATCATCAAGGACCTGAATTCCACTTCAGCACTTCACCACCACCAGTGTCTAGACCCCGGGGGGGGGGTTCTCTTTTCCTAGTGGGCTTCTCCCCCCCCCCCAAATCAATCACAGTATGATGGGGTCTAATCTCCAAAATGTATATTACCCCTCGGGCAATAAATATGCTTTCAAACTCACGGAATAAGTCTCTCCTGATTGAAACATATTCAATTAAGAGACAAGCACAAGTTCATTAAAGAAAATCAAATAAGTAAGAACCCATGGTGAATGAAAAATAGAATCGGTAAATAAGTATATTTAAAAAACTAGTGAAGTAGCAGCGAGTAATGACGTAGATTATAGACTGTATTGATGAGATGGGATAACATTTCAGGAGAAATCACATATGCTGAATTTAAAAATAGGATAATAAAATAGTAAAGTTTAAACTTAATTAATGCATTATCAATCAACATAAATACATGAGGAGATTAATGTAATTTGAAAGGGTCACTGCAAACGTTTGGTAATGACTGATTTAGAGCAGGAAGCTGATATTCTAATAATACAAAATAATAATATGAATACATTTTACGTATCAAGTACTTTTACAGGAGCTCAAAGATGCTTTACATAGTTATAAAAAATCCTTAGGATCAAACTAATCCTAAACTGATTAGTAACCAAGTCAGTTTTGTCATCTTCATATGCAGGAATCCTGAAGTCAAATGTAAAACCTTTTAAGACCCTTTCCATACATTTTAAGACCTCAGGCGCATTCACACCGCAGTACTTTCCCCACAAAGGTTCATGAGAACTCTTTAGTTCGCATGAACTAAGTACAGATCGCGTTCACACCGGAATAAGTCCCTGGGGGAGGATTAGGCAAATGAAGCCGCTGACGTCACTTCTTCTTCTTCTGCTTTGGGTTTACTGGCAGGCCGCAAACCACTTCACGGCATATACTGCCACCCGAAGTCCCCGGCCGGAAGTCCCCGGAGTTGGGGACTGGCTTCAGTAGAAGCTGCTGGGACTCCCAGCAGCTTCTACTGAAGCCTTCCGAGTAAATCGCCAGAACGCCGACACCTCCTCATCTCCACCGCTCCCATGTTTTATTTTGTGTTGCCATAAGTTAGTCTCTCTGCGTTTCTGCGCTGGGCTAATGCTAATGCTAATGCTAATAATGCGAGGATAATAAAATGGCGGCTTCACAAAACTTTTTGGGAGTTTTACGGGGCGTGGTTTGCAATCCGCCCAGCCAATCAGAAATATAGCTCTTTTCTCACAAAAGAGCCGCTCGAAAGTCCCTGCTCTCTAGCAGGGACTTTCGAGGGGGTAAAAAGGTTCTCATGAACTACTTTTAGTACCGGCTCTTTTTGGTGTGAACGCGATAAAAGAGTTCTCATGAACTAAGTTCGCATGAACCTTTGTGGGAAAAGTACCGCGGTGTGAATGCGCCTCTCATCGCCACTTGGAGTTCTAACCGGTTACCTTGGCGACACACTTCACCTCACATTGACTATATACAGTATTGAGTGTCCTTCCTCCTTATCTTCCAACCATTTGGACGCAGACTTGCATTTCCCCATAATGATGTTGCTTAGCAACCGGCGTAAACGGGCCTTCGCGCTATCAAGCAGTGAGCGTGCGATGTCCTGTTCAGATGACGTCAAACCCAACGGGATGCCATCAATAAACTACAGAATCACACTACACACCTACGCCATGACTACATTCAGGCAGACTGTAGAACACAACCTCTCTGGACCATTTATATACTTATTGAAAACAAGCTACAAAATGTAATACCTTGGAAAATGCCGTTTAATAGCCTTAATTTTCGCTAAATTGATTTGTCAACTTTTAATACTTTTTAAGACCCCGCGGACCCCCTGATCTTAGATACAAATGTTTAATATAGCAGCAGTCTTTATAAAGTAGATGTTAAAAATGTTTCTGGAGAGGTAGTATGAAGCACCCATAGGTGGCACCACATGTCCATTTAAGTCCCTAGTGCCACCTATGGGTCCAATGTGTCTTCTATTAAAGCTTCTATTGAGCTTTTCTAATGATAAATGTCTAGTGAAGTGTGAAGAGCCTCACCTTCACTGGTCACTCCGTCTGAATCCTCGTAGTCATCGTACTGTGTCACAAACAGAAAACACATATGTTGCTTTTAATACACACACAACTTGTGAAGTAACAGTACGATTATTGAGATAATCAGAACACATGAGGCAGTACGGAGACATTTCAGTCCATTTTAATTAAGTGTTGAATTATCTGCATGGGGAGGTGATTGTTATGGGATACAAGGAGGTCATACTTGACTCCAATCATCTATTTGTGATTGAAAACAAACATTATTGGACCTATAATATTCCCTGGCTGTTTCAATACTAACACCATGGGTTAGAATCTGGAGTCTGATCTAGAGAATCCATTAGGAGTAATATATAGATAAATAAATAAGAGTATATTTATGTACTGATGCAACACCATGTGCATGCATGTGTTCCTATGGTTACAATACGTGTTAAATAGAAACACACGCAAGAAATAAATGAACACCTACGCGTTTGTTCAGCAGGATAATCTCCACATATTTACACCGCTGTTAGAATTGTTGTCTGGCAACCTCCAGAGGTAAAGAGCTAACGTGGCTAATTCACTTCTCCTTTCTGTGAGGTAACATTGTCCTTGCCTTCCTTCCCTGCTGTTTATCTTGTTTGTTTTAGGAAATATATTATGCCATCTATCTGAAAGAAAAGTGTTCAAATGAATGCTCTGTATGGGAATCAAGAATTAAACACAGTTGTAGATTTACCTCATCCTCCAAATCCAGCCATTTCTCAATATCATCCATCACGGTGTTCTGGTTGATGGGTATCTAAGAAAGAGAGCAGAGCGTTAGGGAGGTCAGAGCAGAGCGTTAGGGAGGTCAGAGCAGAAACATGTGAACGACTGCTTTAACTTAATGAAAAATACTACGAAACAACCAAAAATCAAACTTAACAACAAAGGAATAACCACATGTTGGGAAGCAAAGCACAGGTATGATGTAGCCCATCAGGCAACCCTGACACTGTCATGCTGAGTGTTGGGCGTCGGCTCTGAGAACATGCAGACCATTGGGTTTATCAGAGCGGTGCAGGGAGGACGTTTGTAATCCGACCCAGATTTTAGCATCACAAGGGCTTTTGTTTTGTTTTTCTTACAATGCAGAAAATAATCTCTGCTACAACTAGATCACACGGTCACATGACTTCAAGTCACCACCGCTAAGCTAAAGGAGGCTAACGTTGGGCTATAAAGGAATTACAGCACGGTCACATGACTTCACGTCACCACCGCTAAGCTAAAGGTGGCTAATGTTGGGCTATAAAGGAACTACAGCTCGGTCACATGACTTCACTTCACCACCGCTAAGCTAAAGGTGGCTAATGTTGGGCTATAAAGGAACTACAGCACGGTCACATGACTTCACGTCTCCACCGCTAAGCTAAAGGAGGCTAATGTTGGGCTATAAAGGAACTACAGCACGGTCACATGACTTCATGTCACCACCGCTAAGCTAAAGGCGGCTAATGTTGGACTATAAAGGAACTACAGCACGGTCACATGACTTCACGTCACCACCGCTAAGCTAAAGGTGGCTAATGTTGGGCTATAAAGGAACTACAGCACGGTCACGTGACTTCACGTCACCACCGCTAAGCTAAAGGTGGCTAATGTTGGGCTATAAAGGAACTACAGCACGGTCACATGACTTCACGTCACCACCGCTAAGCTAAAGGCGGCTAATGTTAGTCTATAAAGGAACTACAGCACGGTCACATGACTTCACGTCACCACCGCTAAGCTAAAGGTGGCTAATGTTGGGCTATAAAAGAACTACAGCACGGTCACATGACTTCACGTCACCACCGCTAAGCTAAAGGCGGCTAATGTTGGGCTATAAAGGAACTACAGCACGGTCACATGACTTCACGTCACCACCGCTAAGCTAAAGGCAGCTAGTGTTCGGCTAAATAATGAAGTTAGAACATGTCTTAAAAACTGAGGTTACTTAGAAGAGACTAAATGAGACTAATAAATGTCTTCATGATGAACATAAGCCACCATTAGCTTAGCTAGTTTTCATTAAAATAATAACGTCAAGCTATAAATTGCATTCAATAAAACAATGACTTCGAGACAATTACGCCCTGATGCTATAATGCCAACTCATTCTCCGGTTTTTGGACTCATTCCTGCACCACTCCAGAACCACCAAACCCAAAATAAAATGACCCAAATAAAAGCAATCCAGACCACAGCAAAAGTAAATTAAAACCTCACGACCAAACCGAGACACAGAGGAAGGTGTGGAAAGGTGAATCAATGGCACATTTTGAAACACAGACGCACCATTCCCCTTTTAATCATCCAATCTAACTTTGGAGAGGAGCTGCTGGAGGCCGGGCTGTCCTCCTTCACGATCAGACATAGAGTTCATTTAGGAGGAAAGAAGTTACTGACAGAGCCACACACACATGGACTCAACCCAGGAGCCATTTATAGGCCAGTGTTGCATCAGGCATTTGATTTATCCACAGGTTTATTTACAAAATTCCCGCAAAAAAGTCATGTTCTTAGAATATTTTGACACGCTTTCTTCCTAGGAACAACTTTAAAAGAAACAAAGTGTACTATGGCTTAGTTTAAATGAGTGTTTTTAAATGCATTTTTAAATATGTTTCTTATTGCCTTTAATGTGTTTCATTTTTGTAAAGCACTTTGAATTGCCTTACTTTCATTTAACCAGGAGAACAAAGCAGTTTCTTCCTGTTCGCACTGGCTGACTAGCAGCTGCTGGAGATCATAGATTTAACCCGCAATTTCTTTATTTATTTGCTTGCCAATTTGCACAGGATTTGTATAATACCACAACAACACTTTCCTTGCCACTGTTGTTAGGCTGCCATATATTTTAGATCGGCATCTTAATCTTTAAACAGAGATTCCTCCAGTTTATTGTTTCTGTTATTTCTTAACTCTTAAAAAGGTGGGGTAGGTAATTTTGGAGAAACCAGCTTGAGTGCGCTAGAATTAGAAAATACACAGCCGGAACAAATCTGCCACTTCCTCACAGAGCCCCTCCTCCAACACACACGAACGCGCACATGACCAATGAGGGCACGAGATGAGTTTGTGCCCAGATGGAAGGCTGACAGGCAGGTAGACCTGCCAACATTAATTACACTGTAATCTGAGTTTTTTTTTATTTTAACTGTATTGTCATACTATATCTTAGATATTTTATTTAAGTGTATTTGAAGTGTACTAAGTATTATGTTCGTAACCTGTATTTAAATCAGGCTTTATAATTATTTGAGTGACCGAGATCATGTAAGCGTATTTCAAGTGCACTATGTATTAATTTATTGAGCTGTACTTAAATCAGGTTTTAAAATTGTTTGACTGATAGAGATCATGCAATGTTATTATTTGTTTATTGATTGTTATGAACCTGCCTGAGGACCACAGATGGAAATTAGCTATTAGCTATAATCTGGCATATTGCATCTCTTCTCTTTGCTGAGATTAATGTTTTGTATGCATGGTCCTTCTATAAATAAATACAAAAGAAATGCAGTTATTTTAGCCGGGCCGGCTCAGATGGTTGGTCGTGCTTTTTACAGCGCCACGGCTTCCACAGATGAATTTATTTTCAAAGCATTTAAGATATTCATTGCTATCGGGATGTTAAGAGCATTCCATGGAATATAACAAGTGTTTCTGAAGTGAATGACCTACCCCACCTTTAAGTTGTGTTACGTCAAACTCACTTCTGTAAACTGCTGCCATGACACAATTACAGTAGTGTTAGCTTTTCTTCCTCAGTCCAATTTGGCCTCTTTTTCTACATGTTTCTAACAGAAAGTCAGAGTACCATCACTTTGGCAACCGTGAATAATATGTACTGCTGTTAACAGCTTTTTCTTGTTGCCTTGGGAATCAGATTGAGATATTTTTAGCAACTGTCTAATTTGATTTCCTTAACCATGAACAAGTAAATAACTAAAGGGAAATCCTTATCAGAAAACCTTTTTGTTCAAACTTGTCTCTGTCTCGTGTGTGTGTGTGTGTGTGTGTGTGTGTGTGTGTGTGTGTGTGTGTGTGTGTGTGTGTGTGTGTGTGTGTGTGTGTGTCTCATTCACTGTCCCTCAGGTTGTGGCATGTGTATACATATTGGGCAGCAAGATGTGCCTTGTCTCCTTCTCCGAGGAGGACTCTCAGTCTTGAGAGGTCATCAACCTCCTTGAAACCTGGGATTACAGAGTTCAACTTGTTCCTCTCTCTCTCTCTCATTAAATGTTATTGTAAAATGTAGCAACTGTCATGAAACCCAATTTCTTCCTGGGATAAATAAAGTATTCTGGTTTTGATTCATAAAAAAAAATACAGCTCAAAAGGTGTGTACAATCACATGAATATATTGCTATCTTTTTACTCTCTTGCACATAAAAGCCCGCAATTTGATCAAAGTTAAGCAAATCATCAATTTCCACACTGGATTTTTCTAGTGCTCCCATAGATCCCTTCACATGCAGAGGATAATTCTTGTGACTAAACCTGTTAAAGTGTGAAAGGTGAAACTAAGTGTCTCTTCTTACCGCTGCAGCGTTGTTTATTCTGCCGTCCACTTCACTCTGATCACTGAAACAGGAGATGTGTACATTAGCTGACTGCCAAGTAGGTTAATGAGAAACACTGGCTCCAACAAGGAATTAGAGGGAATGAGCTGGAATTCAAACGACAACAACTTTGTTAATCCCATTCTTGAGAATTTGCACAAGAACGAGCTGCAACTTTGTTTCTATAGGTAAATACACATCTGAGTTGAAAAATATGACATGTGGGGTTCCTCAAGGCTCCATCTTGGGGCCTCTTCAAAATACTGCTGCTGGTTTATAAAGCACTGAATGGTTTAGGCCCAAAATACATTTCTGACCTCCTGCTAAATTATGAACCATCCAGATCTCTCAGGTCTTCAGGGACTGGTCAGCTTTCTGTCCCCAGAGTCAGAACTAAACATGGTAAAGCAGCGTTCAGTTATTATGCTCCATCTGGAACCAACTCCCAGAAACCTGCAGGTCCGCTGCAACTCTGACTACTTTTAAATCCAGGCTGAAGACTTTTCTTTTTGCCGCTGCTTTTAATTGAACTATTCATATCTTAAACTGCACTGTAACTTTTATCCATGTAATTTTTCTTTTAATGTTTATTTTATTAGCTTTTCTTTTTAATGACTGATTTTAAATGCTATTTTCTTAATGTCTTTCATTTTTTTGTAAAGCACTTTGAATTGCCTTGTGTTGAAAAGTGCTATATAAATAAACTTGCCTTGCCTTGCTTTGCCTTGCATGATTGTAAACATCGTCATAGTAAACATTAGGAGAATTTGATTTGTTATTAAGAAACCTTCCCTTTAGTTCAGTGATTCCCAACTGATGCATCCCCAGTTGAACTTTAATCAACACCACGATAAACCACGAGGGTTTTATATTATTCAAAAGCGACGAATCTTATAAATATGATGTTTTTAAATGACTTTTTTCCTATTAAAAACTAACCGTGTTTAGTTTAGTTTGGTTAAGTTTGCATTCATTCAGATTGGCAAAGCTCAAAGTACAAACCATTATTAATAACTTTGATCTACTATTTAAATATTTAATCATTACCTTTAGTTAATTTTTCAAACTGTATGTTTAGCTTCCTATTTAAACACTGCAATCCATTACCTTTAGCTAGTTTTCATCTGTTTTTCATTACTTTCGCTCATTTATTCAACTGTTTATTGACTACTTTTAGCTTGCTATTTCAATGGTTTTTCATTACCTTATGCTAATTTAACAGATATTTCCTATTTTTTATCTAGCTATTTCAACTGTGTCATTGCTTTTATGTTTTACTATTTGAAATGTTAATTATTTACTTTTAGCTAACTCATTTAACAGTTTGTTTCCTTATTTTTAGCTAGGAAAGCAGGTATTTGTTCTTGTCTGCCTGCTAGGGAACCAGTTTTCATGTTCTTTTCAAATAACCTAGGAATCACTGTATAAATAAACCCCCAAAGTAAAATCCTTGCAACTTGTGTTAACTCTTGAAATTGTCAACATTGTTTGTGTACCTCGGTCTTTGTTGAGTTGAGGCATTTATTCTCGGAGATAATGCGTCATCTGATTCACTTGTACCTGCAAAGAAGAACAGCAATAAGTAACCAGAGCATAGAAGAAGAAGAACATATACATACTCTAAACATGTGTGTATCAATACAGGAAGACTTACTGAGTCTCGCCATCTGACTGGACACACTGTCGGCTTTTGAGAGGCTGAACGAGCTGTCGTTTGTAACGGATGCAACACCGGACTCAGGCGTCAAATCGAAGTCTGATGTGAGGTTGACGTATGTGTGACTCTGAGGGACAAAAAGTGAAAGGCCATGATCCAAATGTGTTCTAAAACTATGAGTGTTGCGCTGTTGAGTACAAATAACATCCAACTCAAATATTACTGCCATGTTCTTTACCTTCTCTGCTGTGTTGTGTCCATTTGGTATTCGTCTCTCAAACCTGTAAACACCAGAATGAAATTATTCCACGACATTTTGAAAAGAATGTTGTACTTTTTACTTCATTACTTTTAACTGACAGCTTTAGTTACTTTACAGATTCAGACTAATAGCTAACACAGAAATATGAACCATAAACAAATAGACATATCATTGTATGTTAAGTAATTAAAATAAGCTTCATATTTACCAGCTGTAATGAACATATTAAAGCATTAATAATCATAATCCAGTCATTTAATATATATGATTTGGAAATGGGCTATTACGCTTAAAAAGTACTTTTATTTTTGGTGCTTTAAGTAGATTTAGTTCCCAATGCTTTTTACTTAAGTAAGATTTTGAATGACTTTTACTTGTAACAGAGTATTTTTAATTTAGTACTGCAACTTTAACTTGAGTAAAAAAACTGTAATCCACTGCTGCAAATGGCAAAATACAACCTGTATTAAAGGTCCCCTATTATACTGTTTTTCATCAATATATTATAGGTCTCAGATATATTCATATATATATTTGGCTCCAAACACCAAACAGATCATTGTAGCATCCCATAATCCCCTCTGTTTCAGCCCTGTTTCAAAAGAGCTTTTACTTTAGATGAAAATAAGGTATTGAACCTCTGGTAGCGGGTGAAGGCGGTGTTCATCTCGTCGTTGGCTGCCAGCAGTTCTTCGATCAGCTTTTCCTCGCTGAGCCGCGGCACCACCTTCACAATCCTGTCCTGCATTTCTTTACACACTGAATATAACTGCTAATGACACAACCAGACAAACAATGTGTGGGCGGGGGTTTGAGGGGCCGATGGTTCACAAAATGCATAAAGTACGAGATCAGTTAAGGGTAAGGCACTCTCTGTCACTCAACATCACTGGAAGGAAATTAGTATCTGGCATAACATACTTCACATTGATACATTAAAAAAAATAATTACTATTATTCGGTATTATTACAATAATTTGCTCATATAATGAATTGACAGAGTTTAGTTTGCAAGCATACAGATAACATCCCACAAGAAGTAGCAGAAGTTCAAAGTTTAAACTATTTATCCTTTGCTTTTATCTACTATTCAAATATGCCTTTCATTCAAGATATTCATTAACACCTTTACTTGCTTGTTCTAATAATGTATGCCTTACTTTTAGCTACTATGAAAGTATTTGCTCATTACTTTAAGCCAACTTGTCAAAAACGTATGTAATCCCTTTTATATAATAAAATATAGGTATTTAGCAAATTATTTCAACTGTTAGATAATTGCTTTAGCTAGTTATTTAAGTGTTCATTGATTACATTTAGCTTAGCATTTTCACTTGTAATGTCTAACTATTTGCTTACTTTTATCTAACTGTGTCAACCATTAATCCATTATTTTAGCTAGCTATTATATCATCTGTTAATATTACATTAGCTTAGCATTTCCACTGTTAAATCATAACCTCTAGTTACCTATTTTAACAGTTTTTTCATTACTTTAAGCTAACTATTTTAACTATACATTCATAACTTTTAGCTAACTATTTAATCATTAGCCTACTTAGCTGTTTATTCCTTAGCCATTAGCTAACTATGTCAACTATTTATTCCTTAGCTTACTTAGCTAACAATATCAACTGGTTATTCATTAGCCTGCTTAGCTAACTTATTCAACTGTTTATTCCTTAGCCTACTTAGCTAACTATGTCAACTGTTTATTCCCTAGCTTACTTAGCTAACTATTTGAACTGTTAATTCATTAGCCTGCTTAGCAAAATATTTGAACTGTTAATTCATTAGCCTGCTTAGCTAACAATATCAACTGGTTATTCCTTAGCCTACTTAGCTAACTATGTCAACTGTTTATTCCCTAGCTTACTTAGCTAACTATTTGAACTGTTAATTCATTAGCCTGCTTAGCTAACTATTTGAACTGTTAATTCATTAGCCTGCTTAGCTAACAATATCAACTGGTTATTCATTAGCCTGCTTAGCTAACTTATTCGACTGTTTATTCCTTAGCCTACTTAGCTAACTATGTCAACTGTTTATTCATTAGCCTACTTATTACAACTGTTTATTCATTAGCCTACTTAGCTAAAGATTTTAAATGTTTATTCATGAGCATTCATAGCTAACTTATTCAACCGTTTATTCATTAGCCTACTTAGCTAACTTATTCAACCGTTTATTCATTAGCCTACTTAGCTAACTATTTCAACAGATAATTAAATACTTTGAGCTAGCTCTTTCAACTGTATATTAGCATACCTTTACCTAATTCAGCTGTTCAATAATTATTTTTGAACTAACTATTTTAGGTGTGAAGTCATGTAGCTCAACTTGACTAACAGGAATGTGTTGCATAGAATACTTCACATGAATAGTCCTTTTTTGGTCATGTTGTTTTACCTCCAGGAGCTCCATGTCTGTTTGCTTCACAGTGACAGGATCCATCTGACTCATCATGTCTGACATCGTGGTCAGGTTGCTGCGCACCACTCCCAGCTCTACCTTCAGCTGCTTTATCTGCACAATCAATAACAACCCCTGATTAAACACTGGTAGAGTATTTCCGTTTGATCAGTTTTGAATAATTATTCTTAAAATATATATAAAAATTATCATAGTAGATTCTTACCACAGAAGGAGATCTCTGCAGCTCAAAATAGTATTTTATAGCACATACATATATCACTTATTCTATGTATTTAATATTTTGTATTCTATAGTATAGATACTCTTTAGATTTGTATATTTTATTATGTGTTACTCTTATGCAATGCCTTGTAAATATGCTGCAGTTACAAAAGCCATTTCCCAAATAAACTAAAACCTAAACTAATATTTAGCATTCAACAAATATTGTGCTTCCTTTGTTTTGAATAATGCACGAGCCCATACTGTGATAACATTTTGATTAATTGTGCAGCCGTAGTCATGCAACCACATTTAACCAAACAAGTTATTGATAGGAAAACAGAATGCAGTTTAAAATCTACAAGCAGTGTTTCTGATGCAGGGGGAGCGTCACCTGGCTGGGAGTCAGAGCATTGTTGCCCTCGAGGGCCAGCTTTAGCTCGGAGCACTGAGGAGAGATGAGCGGAGGTTTGGAAGAGAGGAGCGTAGTGACAGCAGCACCGTTCACAGGAGCAGTCTAAAGCACAGAAACACAAAGAAACCCCAAGGAAACATCACCAAAGAGGACAGAAAGCAACCCAAATATCAGCACCAGACACACCTGAACCTTATTCCAGGGCTTGGATGGTCATGTTCGCACTAACTAACTGATTTTGACTTGAATTTCTTATGTTTACTGTTGGGAAAATCCTGAATGTCCTCTTCCAACATGAGAGTAGCATGATAACAAAGGTACCCCAACTGTAGCTGTGAACATGACAGGATGTGTGATTACCTAGAAGAGCATCAGGACTGTTTGAGGCAGATGATAGCTATGTGATTAACATGATGATTCAGCCTCTATGGAGAGAGACATCAAGCATGCTCATTTCTGACGTGGAGCTAATCTGAAGTAAACATTGAATACTGCTTTCTATCCCTCCATCTTGTGACTGTGTGACTCCCTCTCTTGGATATCAGCATGTGAAAGACACTGTTCAGGAACTAGTTGATGCTCTGTATGTGATGACTCCTTCCATTCTGGAGAGGATCACAGATACATGGATCCTGAGGCTGAAGCTCAAGCCGGAGACGAGGGAGAGTTTCCTAACATTTACATACATATTTTTACTCGATTTTATCTTTTTTATTCCATTTCAGTTGTTGGAGCAATTGTCGTTAAACCCAATTTATTCCTGCGATACATAAAGTCGTCTGATTCTTAAATAATACACACACAATTTGATCAAAGTTTGTTGAGCCAAAGTAGCAATTTCCCCACTGGATTGTTCTC
The DNA here is from genome assembly GCA_902827135.1 of Harpagifer antarcticus. NCBI lineage: Eukaryota > Metazoa > Chordata > Actinopteri > Perciformes > Harpagiferidae > Harpagifer > Harpagifer antarcticus. Next base: position 560,531 of record CADEHL010001135.1, on the reverse strand, counting down.
GTGCTCCCAAAGATCCCCCACATGCACAGCAAGCCAAATGCAGGGCTTGGATGGTCATGGTTCACACTTAGTGACGTGCAGTTGCTCGAGATTATAGATTACATCTGCAGTTTATTTGGCTAATTTTCACAGGTTGTGTAGCACCCACAACAACACATGTGTTGCCGCTGTTGATCTTTCCTTTATTTCTTACCACATTAGTTGTGTCAGTGCTAGTAACATTTGGAACAAATTAAAATAAAGTTTACTCTCCACATATTTATCAAGTAGTGTGAGCTTTTCTTCCTCTACGTTTTTAACTTTAGAAAATAATATTTTCTCTTTAACACAAAATTGTCTTGGGTCTTTAGAATATATTGATAACTAAATGTTACTTGAGATGTTGGATGTCTCAAATTAAATAGCCTTTAATCAAAACGTCTCTGAGCTAGTGACCACAGGTAATTCAGTATTGTAACTTTAGCTCACTGACAGCACTACTTTGCCTCAAACTTTCTCCTCCATCCTATACATTATACACCTCATACCATGAAGATCTCTATGGTGACCATGTTACTCTGTGCACATTTAAACCTTTACTCAACGTTGGTAACGATGCGATGAGTGCAGTATGATATAGTATTTGTAAAAGCTACAAAAAAGTGGTCCAAATTGTCCCTTGACAGGCACAGTCTGCCAAACAAAGGCACTGAAACTAAAACGCCCGAAGACTACAGGCAGCGACCCAGACACCAGCACGCTTATACCTGTTTGTAGGGCTTTGAACACCAAAACATTGTCTTGGGTCTTTAGAATTTATTGATAATGTAATTTTGTTTCTTTTAACCCAATGCATCAGTTTGAGATGTGTTTTAACTCAAATGTCTTAATCAAATCCTTCACCAAACGGTAATTCTGTATTGTAATTTAAGATTGTAACTTTCATAGATTTGCAAAAGCTACACACATGTGATCCCAATGGTCCTTTCACAGGAAACGTCGAAGGCACTGAAACAGAAAGACCCGAAAGGAAAACGACCGAAGATGACCGGCAGCGACCCAGACACCAGCACCAGGCATGCTTGTACCTTTTTGGTCGCTTGTTCAGGCGAGTACCCGTCCAGCTCCGTCATGGGGAACTCCAGCCCCTTCCTGCGCAGGTCTTCGTACACCGACACCACGCCCGTCAGGTCTGGAGAGCTGCGAAACGCATCCGCCCACGCCTGGAGGAGGAAACCACAGATATTATCAGAGAATAAAGAAACGTGACCACACCAAGACTCATTACAATACAACAGCCCTGATGTGTTTCACAGGCGGCCGCAGGGCTGCCAAACACGTTAGGTGGCATGCTGAGCAATGATCTGCAACCGGCGCAGACTGAAAACTCATCTCTTTCGACTCCACTTCGAGCGATAGAATTACTAACAAAGCACTTATATACTAATAAAGGACTGGCTTATCTAAAGCCAGCTGAGTAGCACTTGAAATGTTTGGCTCTATGAAACCTGATGTACTTTATGATTCTGTTTTCTTCAAGGTTGTGTCTTCCTGGTCGAATGCACTTATTGTAAGTCGCTCTGGATAAAAGCGTCAGCTAAATGTAATGTAAAGTGTTGTTTTAAAGCTGAGTGGAATTAGCAAGCCAACACTAGCCAACTAGCAAACTGTCTGAAAGCTAGCGTGAGTCACTCCTGTGGGGATAGGACCATAATCTGAATACTTTATTTATCCAAGCATGTAAAATAAAAATATATAACAAATTGAATACAAGTATTATTATAAATATAAGAGTTAAAAGTAAAAAATATGCAATCAAATAAAACATATTTATGTAAACATAAGGCAAGGCAAGTTTATTTATATAGCACCTTTCAACACAAGACAATTCAAGTGCTTTACAAAGAACGAAAGACATTCAGAAATGTCATTTAAAAACAGTCATTAAAAAGAAAAGATAATAAAATAAACATTAAAAGAAAAAATACATAAGAATTTAAAATAAAGATGTGCAATAAAAATCTGAAATTAAATATAATAGGGAAAAATATAAGTATATAAAAATGTGAATTTAAAGCAGAAATGCACAATAAACAGACGTTTTAAGTAAATATAAGAAAAAGACAAATGTGTAAAGAAAATCTAATAATATATAAACAGAAGTAAAAATGTGCACATTGTACTACAATATATAACAACAATTCGTATTAATAAAGCTATGTGTAGCGCAGTATTAACACTCTTTAATAATGATGAGTCACAGAGGGTGAGGTAATTACAGTCGAGCAACCTGTTTGCACCAAGACTCATTACAAAACAATTATTTTCCCAGGGTGCCTCAGTGTTGCCTAACGTGTGTTTCCTCCTACCTGCACGATGCTGAGCACGCGGTCGTGGACGACTAAAGGAGGGTTGTTCCTCGGGATGATCGCTCGCACCAACACGCCCTCCACAAAATCCCTCGTCGTCACCAGGATGTGGAACCTGTAGCCGCAGTTCTTCACGCACGTCTCCAGGACCTGACGCGCAGAACAAGTTATAATTTACAACTCAAACGATACGATGACACTTTAATGGTCAGATCAAGTCTGAAATGTGACTTGCATCACAGCAGCTCCATGTGTGACATCAACAGACAAATATCAAGACACAACACATGGAAAACAAACACACATTGAAAATAGCAGCTCGATCAGTGAGAGAAAAGCCTTCAGCGTGCATTGGATCTGGACTCAGCTCTGAGTTCACTGAGAGGATCGACTGCAGCACAAAGGATGCTTCAGGCTGACTTTATTGAATTGCGGGACCCTGAGAACATTACAGTAACATTTAGCTGATTAATCTTTTGTACTTCTACCCATTTAAAACTATGAATGACTTGTAATAGAGTATTTTAAGTATTTCGCACTCACCGTGAGCGTCAGCATGACCTCTTTGAAGTTCTTGTTTCCCATAATCCTTTTCTTTAAAGCTCTGACGGCATCCTTTGGTCTGTCAATCAGAAACATGTTCAACAGTCAGAGGCATGAAACACACACACACACACACAGAGACAAAGACGACACACACACACAACACGACAGAGACACATACAGACGACACACATACACAGGTGACAGACACACACACACACACACACACACAAAGACGACACACACACACACGCACACAGACGACACACACACACACACACACACACACACATACAGATGACACACACACAGGAGACAGACCCCACACACACACACACACACTGAGATGACTAACACACACACCCTTCCTCTGCGCTGTTGATGGCATCGCAGATCTCCATGTTGAGGGTCCAGTCGTCTGACGGCAGGCTGGAGTTGGTCGCACTCTCTGTGAAAAATACAATGTTTAAAATATTAATATATTACTGTACTAAAATGAATAGTGTAGTAATTACAGCTTAATCATAAATACATCAAACCACTTCCTTTATTATTATTTACCTTTATGCTCAATGTGCCACAATATTGGTTCTAATTGGTCGTACGTTTAAATATTTAGATCCCATGAAAAAAGCCCACTTTTTTATCAATAATAAAAGTAAGTCATTAGAAAAATGACACATATATTGTGTTTAATAAGTGTATGACTGCTGTCTTCTTATATATGATGAAACATGTGCAAAACACAGTGCACTAGCTATAGTTTGAGTAGAAAAACTCGCATTTCAGCCAAACAGTTTGACCTATTTTATATATTTGTGATAGGGAAACGCTTGGTAGATATTTATCACAACACAGTAATCATTTCTCCTCAGCATTACACTTGTAATTGCTACAGTAGGCCTACAGTGCGTTTCCTGATGAGTAGAGAGTGTTATATTTATGTAAAATGTACAGATTACGAGTAATAACAGGATCTCTACCATGATTAAATCTGCTCATCTATTCATTCAAACGACTAGCTCTCAATTTCCATAATCTCTTATCACACACACATGCAGTCATTAAGATACAGTTGGACGTGCATCTAATTTAGGTCAGGAGGATGTGGCCCGCATTAAACAGACAGAATAACAACCAATCAAATCGCGCCTCACCTCACCTAAGCCCCGCCCCCTCACACATCATTGGTTAGCGGTCGCGACAATCAAACAGAAACCCGTTGCTACACTACTTGGGTAATAAATGCACCTTAAATTCATAAAAACACGTTTTATCAGGTGTATTTAAAACATGTTAATGACTAATTATATGAGGAGAAGAAGCCTCCGTGTCCTCAGCGGGATGCATCCGGTGAAGGTGACAAAGCCTGCAAGATTTGGGTGTTTTTTAAGCCTAACATGTGAATGAATTATGGCGGTATTTAAATTAACTCACCTATCCGCTGACCCACCGGCGTGCTGAAGGGATTCCCCAGTAGAAACTCCATGTTGAGGCCGAAGAGAAGCAGCCTGTCCCCGGTGTGAGTGCACCGACCTGCCTCTCTCTCTGCCGCTGCGCAACACCCAGCTCTGCGTCATCTTTAAAGAGACAGCAGCAGGCTGGAGCTGGAGGGGAATCAATTCAATTCAAAGGATTATTGTTTTATGCACATAAGCTACAGCAGAGGTGTACACGCTTTTTTCACCGAGGACCACATACAGACAAATATACGAAGGGCTGGCCACTCACTGGAGACCTCATAAGTTCAGTTACAAGTCAGCAAACTCAATCAAATGTAGGTCAATGATGCTTGTTACTTGAAAATGCTTTAAGAAACAAAACAGCTCACAGCTCTCCATAGGGTTTCATGTATTGTGTTGGCAGCTCCTTCCTTAAAACAGGAGCCCCAGCTTGCTTATATCTGAGTACTTCTACTTTTACTCAAGTACAAGATCTGAGTACTTCTACTTTTACTCAAGTACAAGATCTGAGTACTTCTACTTTTACTCAAGTACAAGATCTGAGTACTTCTACTTTTACTCAAGTAGTAGGCCTACAACATCTGAGTACTTCCACCTCTGGCTACATCATAGTTTGGCAATAAAGTCGAATACGGTATTGCTTTTGGGTTGCTGTTAACTTCTAGTACATTTCTAGTTGCAGAGCTTTCAACGACATCACATGGTTTGACTTATTCTTAATAGCTGTTTCCAAAATCTCAACTTGAACAACTTTTTAAAACATCCTTAAAGTGCTCAGAACAATGGACGCTTGGACAGACGTTGTGTTGTGAGGCTCTCGGCCACTTGGGTGCACTGTTTGATTTCACATTCTCAAAGGATTCAAAGACTTTATTTGATCAGCACAATAGCGACAGTTGTTGGCAATGAAAGCTTTTAAGTTTCAAGCTACTCCAACAACGCAACATACAATATATCTAAGGTAAAAAGAACTAGTTTGCCAAAAGAGATAATAAGGGAAGTTCAGGACCTTCAAGTCTCTGGGATGGTGAATTAATTAATACACAAAGGGTTAGCACACACACAAGTGTCCTCTGTAACCTGCCAGTACCCTGTTGCTATGGATTATGTATGTAAGTGTCATGTAATGTAATGTCCATTACCATGTTCGGTCACATGACAGACTATAAAGGGTTTTTGGTTTCAAAAATAGCGTCTGACTTAAATAGCATCAAACTGTTGAGGTATGGCAAACATTGCAAGACATTTAGCATACAGTATTTTACATTACAGGCAGAAAAATAGGGGTCAAATCTTTATGGGAAATGGTCTGTACTTATATAGATCTTTATCAGGTCTTTACGACCCCTCAAAGCTCTTTACTTACTACCAGTCATTCAACAACTCACACCTCATTCATGCAGAGCAGTACAACTTGCTCTAGGGAAGCTAACACACACACACAGACACAGACACACACACACACACCGTTTGCCATCGGGAGCACCTCAGGGTTCAGTATCTTGCTCAAGGACACATCGACATGTTGACTGCACGGGCTGGGATCGAACCACATTGAAAGACACTCCCTCGCAGCCACAGTGTGAAATGCATCAGAGGTTAAACTAAGTGTTGCATCTTTCTGCATTCCTTCCCTGCACATTTCACCATTTCACCTCCTCCCCCCCTTTATTTCAACCTTTTGTAACTCTGCTTTTGTTTCCCTCTCTTAGCTTCCAGTGGCTGACATGAACTCCCACAAAGACCTTTTATTTACTTTTCCTGGAGACCAAATACTGAGGGCTTCTTAGCATGTACCGCAGCATACTGTACAGCTCCAGGGTTATTAAGCGCTTTCAGGAGAAGCTGTAAAAAGTCTTATAATTGGCGAAGCTCGATATCGCCTTTCCAGTGACTGTTAACCGTCTGAGCCGACGCTGGATAAAAAGAACAAGCAGCGTCTTCACAAGCATCCAATTAGAGAGCAACGTGTCTGCATTCACCGTGCTATAGCTCCCTGATTAGTCTCCTCAAACTGCAAATTAAACACAGAGCGCTTCAGTCTGTTTATCTGCAGCCAGCTGTGGCCTTTATCATCGGCCATGAGGAGGAAACGCCAAACATTACTGCAGGAGAAGAAGAAGAGAGCTGGAGGAAGTACTCAGATTTAAAGAGACCCTATTCTGCTTTTTGGGGCCCCTGTAGTGAGAGAGGTTTCTATGGGTGAAAATGGTTCATTCCCAAATGTCCTAAAACGCCTCCATTGGATTCCTTTCTCAAACGTAACATCACTATGGAACAACCACGCTCCTATTGGCTAGCACTCCAACACATTGTACGTGATAGGCTAAGGGGCGGGACATCTCTAAGCGGTTGACCAATCACAACAGAGCCGGCCAGCTAACCAATCAGAGCAGACTGGGGTCTGGTTTCAGACAGAGGGTGAAAGGAGGTGCTGCAGCACAGGCAGTATGAGAAAAAGACTGAGAATTATTCAGACAAAAAAATATATGTTTTTGCTGCATCTCCCCTGTGAGTCATCTGTGGCTGCAGTGACACTGTTTTGTGTGTGTGTGTGTGTGTGTGTGTGAGGTGATGGTAGGCAGCTGAGGTAAGTTATGTGGAACTGAAACCATCTGGTTTTCTCCTCACCACAATGAACAATCATAACATCCCACAACACACACACGTACACACACACACACACACACACACACATACACTCCCGTTGTCATGGCAGTGACACAGGATGCTGGTCGATATTTACGTCCTGGTTTCCACCTGTTTCTATAGAATAGATGATATATGCGCAGCAGCTGCATTTACAACATCCACAAGTAAGAATATTAGCACATGATATGGAAACAGACAATTCACATAAAGTCAAATCGCTATAGAAACATGTTCAACACGGTAGTTTCAGACACAACATCTGTGTACCCTAAAAATGGAGCAGCAATAAAAGTCTTTATTGAAGCAGCATTGCAAAGATTTACATCAAAATAATACAAATATAGATAAAGTTATTTTGATAGAAAGCAGACTGTACGGCGTTCTACTTAACGGCTACACATGAATCAGGCAATCAAGACTTTGGTTGAATGCTGGTCCCTTTTGGTCAACATCTGATGAAAGTAAAAGGCTCTCAGCTGCTTTCCTTTCCTAATAATTTCTGGACCAACAATTACCTGGATGATGAAATGATGAAAGCATCAGTCTTAATAATACCCATAATACTCAGTGCTACAGCAGGTGTAGTTTCTACCCTGATGCACATCTTAATATATCACAAAGAGCAGCCATAATAATATCTGATTACTTTAATTAGACAGAAAGCCAGACATGTTCCCCTCTGCAATATATAAACGCAGTATTTCACAGAATCACATAATATACTATAAATATACAACTTTCATGTTACATTTATACAAGCATATGAACACACACACACACACACACGAACACACACACACACACACACACACACACACACACACATGCCTAACCCTTAACCTTAGCCAAACGGCCCCTACACACGGCGGCGTGCGTTGTCGCTTGCCGGCTGGGGGTGGGGGGGGGGGGTGAAACTCGACCAACAACCAATCACATGAATCTCCCGCCCCAGATACACAAGCACGCGGTTTGATTGGCTAGAGCTTGTACTGGCATATGATTCGATTTGCGTCAAAAGTAGAACATTGCTCTACTTTTGCAGCGAGCACCGCGAGCAACACTTTGCTCCCACAATGCAGTTCGGCGAATCGTGACGTCACCCCATTCAAAGTGAATGGGCAAGCGTTGAAGCGGCAACGCACGCCGCCGTGTGTAGGGGCCGTAACCCTAAACCTAACCAAGTCTTCACCCTAAAATTAATGATTCCCCTCATGGGGACCCCCATTTAGTCCCCATAAGGGAGGCTAGTCCCCACACGTGAAAGTGTAAACAGATTTAGGTCCCCACAAGTATAGTAATGCTAGGCCACACACACACCCCCATACCCCCCCCCCCCACACACACACACACACACACACACACACACACACACACACACACCACACACACACACACACACACACAGCGTTACATGATGGAGCAGGTGAAGCTGCAGCAGTCCTTCAGCAGTGTAACTCGAGTTTTATTGAAAAATGGCGGCGATGTCTGGTGCGATTTGGACGCCACCTTCTGATCTGGCAAAACACCTGCGAGTAAAGGAGAAGGGGAAGTCAAGTATTTGATTAGACACATCGTACTGTGTTTCTCTACCTGTACATTTAAGGTTATATTATGTACTAATACTAATATTCTGAAAAACAAACTGATAATGTGCTCTTATTCTGAAAAACAAACTGGTAATGTGCTCTTATTCTGAAATACAAACTGGTAATGTGCTCTTATTCTGAAAAACAAACTGGTAATGTGCTCTTATTCTGAAAAACAAACTGGTAATGTGCCTTTATTCTGAAAAACAAACTCGTAATGTGCTCTTATTCTGAAAAACAAACTGGTAATGTGCTCTTATTCTGAAATACAAACTGGTAATGTGCTCTTATTCTGAAAAACAAACTGGTAATGTGCCTTTATACTGAAAAACAAACTGGTAATGTGCCTTTATTCTGAAAAACAAACTGGTAATGTGCCTTTATTCTGAAAAACAAACTGGTAATGTGCCTTTATTCTGAAAAACAAACTCGTAATGTGCCTTTATTCTGAAAAACAAACTGGTAATGTGCCTTTATTCTGAAAGACAAAATGATAATGTGCTCTTATTCTGAAAAAATGAACTTTTTTAGTAATGAGTTTACACTGACAGCCTCATGAATGAATGAAAACTTTATTACAGACTCAGGGTCCAGATCATGGGTAGACTCACCTTTTGAAGCCAATGTCTTGGGACATTTGGAGTGTAGGAAGGCTGCCATTTCTCTGTCCTCTTCCCTTTCCCTGTGGAGGAGAATATGCCCTTGTTTTTTATTTTGCCAAGTATGTGGTTCTAATATTTTCTTAATCATGGTAAATGTCACTCGGTTGCATTTTGTGAGAAACCGAGGAGATGGGCACGACCGCACGAATCCTCAGGAAAGGATTTTAATCTCCTGTGAGAGGAGTGAACCCACAGCACACCATCCTCTACCCAGTTTGTTTTTCACAAACACGTCAATAATGCAGGATTGCGCAGTCTGAGATCAATCAAAATGTCACTCAAAACTGCTTATCAGTGAAGGCAGCTAACAATAGCACCACAAACAACAAACCTGAGCGACGGTGGACCTGTTGTTAGCATTTAGTGTGAATGTGATACAACGATAAAATAATAACATTGTAAATTCAATGAATGTGCCAAATAATAATAATATTAATTGTTATAGACATAGTTGTCCAGTATAGAAATACAATACTGCATTGAATTGGCATCATTAGGTCAGACCATTTGGAAGCTATTGAATTAAATCCCAACTTTTCAATAATTAAACTGCTTAATTTAAATTTTAATAACTATATAAAATAGAAAAATACACTATATCCCATAAACAACAAGTGTGTCCTATGTTGTAATCACAATGCTGCCTTGATCTGGAGTCGAAGGGTCACATAACCTGGAAGCTATTGAATAAAATACAAACTTTAAACTATTGCGACAAACTAAATGCTACAGTATTAATAGAAAATAGATAAAACACACTAAAATCCTTTAAAAAATAAATGTGTCTTACTTGGTTAGTAACATATGACAATTCTGCATTGAGTTAGAGTCGTAAACTCACATGACATAGAAGCTATTGAAATCAATCCTAGTTTTCAATAATAAAAATCCTACATTTTTACATCAATGTTCATAAAAAGTTTAAAAAGCGGTAAAATCGGAGTGTCTTATGTCGTCATATAATGCTGCATTTATTTGGATTAATTAAAGTGCATGATATGGAAGTTTTTTAAATAAATTGATAGTTAGTATTTGTCCAGGATATTCTCATATGGAAAGTCAAGTTGCAGAGAAATTGATCTTAAGTTGTTGAGGAAAATCAGACTTATCAAAATGCTAAAAGCGAGTTGTAATCCTTAAAAAAGGCAAACAAGCCCTGAGCCTGTTTTTCAGATCTCAGGCTCGAAAATGACATTTCCAGAACAAATGACCATATCTTCCCTTCTAAAAGGGTTAAATTAATAATCTTTTTTCTCAAAGTAATGATAAACCTGTGAGTTGGATGTAAAGGGGTCAGAATCAATATAGATGTTTTTTTATTTTAAAGAAAATTCAGATTGAACATAAAAAACTGTAAATTATAGTGTCCGTTCAAACATTATTTTTTACTTATAATGAAAACTATTCTTGGATGATGGTAAGGTAGACTAACAGCTTTATGAATCCAAAGTACAACATATAATAAGTACCCTGTATCAAGACTGATGCAAAACAAGTGACATTTGACCTTTTTAGGGAGGTTTAGCAAAACAAACTCCACCTCTGAGGTGATTTGGGTGGAAAAGGGGGTTTTTACCGTTTCTCTGGAACCCATTGGTTGATTTTGGTGACATCTCTTTTTGACCGTTAGAGCCAATAGAATCGAAGGGGAATCCCCCCATACACACACATGGTAAAAAAAAAAAAAAGGTGGGGGCTTTGCGCATGCAGTTTTTCATCAGAGTGAACCTATCTCTCACTCTGACATCTGGAAACGGAAAAGCAGGTTTTTTGCTTAAGGTTGATCAGAAATCATTTCAAAGGGACACAGACACATTGGATTAACCTATGGATTAACTTCAGCTGCGTTTTTATCGTTTTAATGCCATTGACGACCACTTTTGACCAGACAACGACCAAGGTGAGCCATGTTTGCCGTTTTTAGCTACCTAGCTAATGTTTTGATGTCTGTTCTTGTTAATAGCTTCGCGAGTTCTTATCATGGAGTGATGATGTATGTACCCATCGATTCTGTGTCATCTCACGATCAGATCGATGGGTTGGACGTGCAGCTGCGATAAGTAATAAGGGTGTTATGAGTGAGTTTCTGTGCAACACCCCGTTAGCATTTTTTGCTCGTGGCTAATTCATAGGCAGAGCGTTAGCTTTGTGGGTTTTTTGAGAAAAAAAAAAGAAAAAAGATCAGTTAGCTGAGTTTCTTCCCGTTACATGGATATAAACTATGGGCATAGATATGTCTCATAATTAAGTGTAAAACGGATCTGCAAATACGCTAAATATTTTCACAAATAAAAAAAAGATCTGTGAATATCTCTTTAACATTGACAACTTTCGATCAGGCATTTGTGAATCCAATTTGTATTTGCCGACCAAAAATGCGCTTGCGGATCTCAAATCTCTGCTCGTGGATCGTCTTTTTACACACACGGAATTTTGAGACATATTTTCCGCCGCTCTCGGCTAAAATCTACTCGTGTCACTCGTGATTTTCGGATACCACATGATGGCCTGCTGATGACGACATTTCCGCATGATTTCAAAGTAAGAGCATGATGGTTTGTTTAATTCTCTGTTTTGATATTATAATGAACAGCGGAACGTTAGATGCATTCTTTATCACCATCATCATCATGTTATAGTGATACAGTTAGTAAAATTGTAAGTACAATGTAAAGTCCTGTACTCTGCAGGTGCCGGTAAAGAGCAATACAATGACAAAACCTTTCCAAACAAAACAACTAGTAGGTAGGTAGGCAGGCAGATATATGTAGGTAGGTAGGCAGACAGGCAGGCAGGCAGGCAGGTATAGGTAGGTAGGTAGGTAGGTAGGTAGGTAGGTAGGTAGGTAGGTAGGTAGGTAGGTAGGTAGGTAGGTAGGTATAGGTAGGCAGGCAGGCAGGCAGGCAGGCAGGCAGGCAGGCAGGCAGGCAGGCAGGCAGGCAGGTAGGTAGGCAGGCAGGCAGACAGATAGATGGATAGGTAGATAGACAGATAGATAGACAGACGGATAGATAGACGGACAGATAGATGGATGGATATCATATATAGATACTTCATTCATCCCAAATTGTGAAATGTGTGGAAACAAGTATAAACACAATAACATTAAATACAAATGAAAGCAATAGACAGGAATATATGCATATATAGTAGAAAGGACACGATGAATATTATAACATTTAATGTAGCCTTACTATGAAGCAGTGGTGTAGTCTACTTTTTTGTAGTGGGTATACTGTACTAATTGTATTCATCCATCCTAGAGCGACGCATCACGGAGCGACACCTGTCTCGAAGCAACACCTCATGATCACCATCACACTCACTAATGCATAACTAATCTTGAGACTGGTTATGTGTTATCAACATGTCAATGTATTATAAGCATTTTTATGTGACGTTAAGTACTTTGTCAGGCTTAATATTTATCTGTAGATAGATACCCCCAAAGCTTTTTTCTTATTTAAAAGAAGACCTTAATCTAAAATATTATTTAATGTTTGAATAAAGGTTAATTAGTTCTTCTGTTTTGCACATCCTCCTATTAATATCTTTGTACATCCTGCACTAAACTGTTTTATTGTAGAGACCACTTATAGTATCTTCTTGATTTTTATATTCTATATTTCTATCACAGACCTTCTACTTGCCCCCTATCAAAGTATGTACTCTTAATATTTTTTTCATCAAATATAACACATACAAACAATAGGCAAGGCAAGGCAAGTTTATTTATATAGCACTTTTCAACGCAAGGCAATTCAAAGTGCTTTACAAAAAAAAAAGCACACAAGGTACACACAGCCATAATAACTGTGTGTTATTAGTGTAGGACACTTATGTACAACATCTGAAGATGTGTAGTTTTATTCATGTTTTCACATAATCTTACAGCATATTGCTATACTATTTCAGACTCAGTATTTACATTCTTATATTCAATTCAATCAGTAATATCTTTAAATAGTCCTTTTATATCAGCTGTGCACCGTTATGGTGTAAATATAACCTATCTATGAATTAGATCAAATGTAAAAGTCAGCCGAATTAGTGTTGATACTGCAAGGAGACGTATTGTGTGAAGAGAAATTGAAGATGTTGTTTAATTGTTGATATATTTATGATCCAAGTCAAGTATTCAGTTTCGGGGGCATTTCTTCAGTTTTTCCAAAGGTCTTCTCATCAGGGCTCTATAAATAAAGAACTACGGCAGATCTGTAATATGTAATGCAGCCGAACCGTGTATTACAATGCCGTTATGTGATGACTTCCAAAAGGGAAAAGCAAGAACACTCGGAATAAAGTATTTTATTTAAAAAACATTTTTTTTTCAGATTTCATATCGCATTAACACCATATCCCTACATGCATTGCGGCTAAAAAATCCAATCAGCGAGCTTAAACCATAGCTGAGGATCTTGGGTAATCAGTTCAGTGGCTGTGTATCGCAATGATGCTCGAAATGTCACTTACAGGCCTACGTCTGTTTCCGGTTATTTTCATTTTGAAATTCAGTTCCTGACGGACGCCAAAAAGCCAGAGATTATGGAATTAAACAAATAAATAAAAACAAGGATAATTGTGTGTTATTGGTGAGTAAATAACAGAGTGTTATTTTGAAAAGAATAACAAACTAGGAACAACAAAGGAACATTTTTTTAAAGAAAAATACAGATTTTCCTCACAGACGACAAAAAAAGTCGACATTATACGATTTAAAATAAAAACAATAATCGTGGCTTGATATTGACTAACATGTTTTTATGAACCCCACAGCTTCCGACCCGAACGGACAAAAAGACGTGGTGCAGGCACGAAACATACTACCAATAGAAATACATTGCTTTTAAAATCGTTCTGTGTGACACGAAAAAAAGTGGAAAATCATGTTGGTGAACACGAATCAATAGATTAAATGTCGTGACTATAACACGAAATGCCGTGAGACTGGGTTGGGTATAGGGGGTGCGGTGTAGAAGAGGTTAATAAAAACTCCCAGAAACCCATTGTTTTGTAAACAGAGTGCGGTGTAATGTCTACAGAGCCTCAGAAAAACCTCACTAAGTCAAAGTCTCTTTTCCAATCGATTGATTTAATATCCTCACCTCAGCCTTTCAAACTCCACATCGTCCACCAGGAAGTCTCTGGTCTCCACTAGCTTGTTGATCTGCTGCAGAAGCTCCTCTTCCTGCTTTCTGTCTCCATTGGACTTATCATTTTCTGTTTAAAAATCACATAATCCTTACATAAAATACAGCCTCCAGTGTTAACATAATTAAGAATTATATTCCTGGTCTGTTACAGTCAAAGCTATATTTCACAGAACAGAAGATGTAATACTCTATTTATTATGTTTATTAATGGTGTGTGTTTAACCTAATTTCCCATGTAAAACTGATTAATTGCAAATAATTGAACAAGCTAATTTCCATAGGAGAACAGCTTGCCTCATTAAATTGGCTTAACGAGGCTGTGTTTGCAGCTAGATGCTAACCTCTGCAAGCTAGCATGACTGTGAAACACAGTGACTGACCATGCTAACTTGTTGATGTTTAGCAGACAGCTTACAGCTATTATGTTAACGTCTTGTAAGAAGATACAAATCTAATGTTAGGCTATAAAGGAACTACAGCACGGTCACATGACTTCACATCACCACGCTAAGCTAAAAGAGGCTAATGTTTCTATCTTTCTGAAGCGTTGAGGGTCAACTAAGTGTGATTTTAGCCTAAAGTTGGACTAACAGAGATCCTTCAGATTGTTCCCATTTTCAATTCATCAAAAAAAACGAACAAAGATGTCTTAGATGAGTCCTATTAGCAATCATAGGACCGCAGTTTGATCTAGCCACTTATGCTAACTCGATGTTAGCATCCAACTGCAAGCTAGTCACTTTCTTTCTTCTATTCTTTGCCATTTTCTATCAAATACAAACACTAACTAGGAGAATTAATGTAGCATATACACTAAGAGGCAGTCCAAATAGACACTTTTCATATTTCAAATACTTGTATTTGGAAAAGCAGGCTTATAATTGCTACTTAGCAGAGAAAAAAGGTAAAGTTGAGCTAGCTAGCATGGCAATGAAAGACAGTTCTAAAGTTAGCCTCCTAATCAGTTTCGTACGCCTCTTTAGCAACATTTTTATTTAAAGCATAACCATCTTCTACACTATACTGCACTAGAGCTGTCATCTAATGTGGAATATGAGAATTTGAGTTTATTCAGACAGTAGACATTATATAACCAAAGCTCAAGTGGAAAATGGGAAAGCCTTGAGAGGATTGTTGTCTGTGTTTGAGGTGAGGTAATTGGATGTGAAAAGTTTTATTTGTATTCAGCTTGTACAGAAAATGTGTTGAAATCCCTCCAGTCTTTGTCTTAAGGTAACTGCTGGTCAGAAAAAGACATTGCTACGGTTTCGCTGGCATCTCTTCAACGATAACACGGCAAATAATAACTAAATTCGACATTTCCTTTAGGTTTAAAAGATGTAACAGTAAGAGAGTGACTCGTTTTTCATTTACCTGGAATTGAGACAAGTTTCTGCAGCTCTGTCTTCAGCCTCGTGATTTCTTTGCAGAGCTGAATGTCGTCCATCCTGAGTGGAAAACAGACAAACAAAACAGGTTATATCTATGCCTCTTCTTTAAAAACACAACATGGATATTGTATCATGGCAGCAAAGCAATTTCCTTCCCATACAAACACAAGTGTGAAATTGACTTAAACAGAAACACACTGACAGCGATGTCCGTGAGATTATTAGCTGCAAAAACACGGCCACGCTGCCCTCTGTGAACGAATCACAGCTGACAGTATCTGATCTAATTTCACCGCCAAACATCAGGAGCTGTCACACCAGTGTTTGTGCGTGTGTGTGTGTATGTGTGGCCTAGCATTACCATCCTTGTGGGGACCTAAATCTGTCACGTGTGGGGACTGACTTCCCTTATGGGGACATAATGGAGGTCCCCATGAGGGGAATCATTCATTTTAGGGTGAAGACTTGATTAGGTTTAGGGTTAGGGTTAGGCATGTGTTGGTTATGGTTAAGGTTAGGATAAGTCTCCAGGAAATGAATGTAAGTCAATGTAATATCCCCTGAAGTGATGTATACATGGTATGTGTGTGTGTGTGTGTGTGTGTGTGTGTGTGTGTGTGTGTGTGTGTGTGTGTGTGTGTGTGTTTGAGTCTATGTGTATGTGAGCTGTTATTATAGTGATGGCATAAACAGGGAAATGACTGTGATTGAATCTCAGCTCTTGGTCAATAACAAAAATAGGGTTCACTTCAGTGTCCTTCAGCAGAGGGTATTATATATTTCAGGATGAGCAAAGTGCTGCCAGTTTGGAGAGTTTATTTAAAATGTTACAGCATGAGAGTCTTCTTTGTGTCACAGTGAGTCTCAATAATTGAACTGCATTGACTGGCAAAAGCCGCAAATCAACGGCCATGCGAGCAGCTCTGTTGCAATGCTAACCTGCTAATGGGCCTGGCTAGCAAGTAGTAATGATTCAAATGAAAGTCAGTAAAATTATCTATCGAAAAAACTCTCCAGTCTTGACAAACATGGTGGACAGACCAAAGACTATAAAAAGGGACTGACCAATCAGAAGAAAGACATTAATAATCCTAAAAAAAGTGGAAAACTTAAATCCAATCAGAGACACCATAAAGGTTTGAAAAGGTGAAGCCATGTGGCAGTGCCTTACATCTGCCTTCTTTTAAATGGGCTTTTCGACTGATCATTTTATGGTCTCAATCGCTAAGTCTTCTTTGTAAAAATATTGACCCATTCAGTGTAAAATAGGTGATATGTCTGCAACATTTTGATTGCCTAAATTATGTCCAGCATTCGGTTGTACTAAAAGACACATAAAGGAGTTGGCTGTTCATTGTTTTCATTACTATGTCCTCTTCTTTCATCCACCAACTCTCCCCACACTGGTTGAGCTTCAGTTATTGTATTTGTTTCACTTGATACAATACATTTCGTTACATGCAGGAAAACAACATGATTGATAGTGATGTTGTGCATCCCTTTGTTAGCCTCTGGATGCAGAGGATTATGGATCAAAGTGAAAACATGATGTGTGAAACTGAAAGGCTAAACTTAAAAGACCAGTAACATTAAAGACTGGAGGCAGCAAAAACAAAAGCAGAAGTCATTATTCTCTCTTTCCCTGATTCATCTTATAGCCGCATTATGCAGAGCTGGTCGCTGTTCCCACGAGTCGAAATAATGAGGACGGCATTGACAGGAACAAATTGAAATAATTAAAAGACAGGATAAGAGAGAGAACAGAGAAATGGGCATCCTTTGAGATCTGGAAGGAACATGTGAGTATGTCTCTGTGTGTGTGTGTGTGTGTGTGTGTGTGTGTTGTGTGGCCCAGCATTACTATACTTGTGGGGACCTACATCTGTTTACACAGTCCCTTGTGTGGACAAAATGGAGGTCCCCATAAGGGGAATCATTAATTTTAGTGTGAAGACTTGGTTAGGTTTAGGGTAAGGGTAAGGTTAAGGGTAAGGGTTAGGGTTAGGCATGTGTTGGTTATGGTTAAGGTAAGGATAAGTCTCCAGAAAATGCATGTAAGTCAATGTAATGTATACATGGTATGTGTGTGTGTGTGTGTGTGTGTGTGTGTTGGTATTCTGCTCAGACTTAAAGCCCTGCTGTTTTCTTCACACACTTGTTGCCGTCGTGCACATGGCTGCTCTCTCTGACAGTCACAGTGTTTCGTCTCTGTTTCCTGAGGGGCTGCTAACAGTATCAATTTCACATGTGTTGTTCTGTGTTTGATTGTCTGTCTTTCCTAACCACTTTTCCTTAACCTCACCGGGGTCATCCCAAGAAAGACTCTTCTTGGGAGTCATCTTGGGTCGTAACTCTGTCAGTTTGTGTCTCTCTTATTTTAAATGTGCAATTCTTACATGTATCTCAGCTCGGATTCCCTGCGTACCAAAATGTCTCTTATCCGCTCAATTTTGCTCAGCTCTCCTTCGATGTCCTCGATCGTAATCGTGGAGTCCGCCATGGAAACAACATCCTCTGCTGGAAAACAAACAACAACAAAACACATTTTTCTGGGTCTGATAACGGGATAAGTAGAGATACACATATTCAAATAATTCTACTATTCTACTACACAACATTAATATGAAGCAACTACTGTAAACTACTGTATTGTGACAATTTAAAAGAAAACATGGTGGACAGTTGACCCTAAAAAAGGCATTTGGACATTTCAGGTGAAGTAAGACTGCCTGTGCTGCAGCACCTCCTTTCACCCTCTGTCTGAAACCAGAGCCCAGTCACAGGGATGTTTGCCTTTACAGAACATTTACCAGCACTAAACCCTATATAACACGCTACAGGAAAGGATAAAATCCCTAAGGCACCTTAAAATCTTCCCTGGAACCAATTCACCATCCCGCTCTGACCAAACCTCCGTGTACTTCCTCCCACTAATTCCTCAAGCATCACTAAATCAAATTAAATACAATTTAGTAAAATAGCTGCACTTCCCCTCCTCCTCACCATGAGTCTCGGATCAGCTTTTAATTACCAGACCTCGTGTGAAAAGACAATCGCACACACTGGATCACCGGGGATTTCATCTACACACACACACTCCCCAAACACACACACACACATCTGCTGAATCCACAACTTAATTAATGTGTATTATCACATCCACACACACACACACACACACACACACACACACACACACACACACACACACACACACACACACACACACACACACACACACACACACACACACACACACACACACACACACACACTACAAGTATAAGTAGTGATACCACAGTGTAGAAATACTTTGTTAAAAGTAAAAGTATTGCATTTAAATTCAAGGTAAGTATAGAAGTCTTAGTATCAATATATAAGATATATACGTTTTTATTTGTATATGATTTATTGTTATATTAGTTGAATGCTCAATTCTGATTGGTCAATTTGGACATTACAGAGGTTGTTAATTTTCCAATGTATTCCAAAAATAACTTTGATATGAAATGCAAATACTTTTACAGGATCTTTTTTTCATTGCAAAGTAAATTTTTATTATTTTATTGGTGGTGTAAATGTGTTTCCATAGCGACCTGATGCTTTAATTATATAATATCTGCAGAAAGTTCGGGCCATGCACACACCTCCTCTTTTGCTAATGACAGCAACATAATGAAAGCATGCTCCAGTGAAATATAAACACTACATGACTTCCAATTATAACTCACTTGATTTCTGCGTCGCTCCCGCCACCTGCGTCTTCTCCAAAGAGCCGTACTGCTTTGAGGATCTCCTCTCCTTTTCCATATTGTTAAAACATATGCTGCTCTTTCAGGACTCTGCGACACAAAGATCTGCAGCCTGAAAAATATGTGTAAGATACCGACCAAGTGCTCCGTGTGAGGGAATATACCGGGTGGAGCTGCAAACATATGCTCACACACTCCTTCCCATACACTGGATAAATGGAGCTCCTTCCTATAACACAGGTTGATGCTCTGCAGGGCGCCACCTGCTGGAAGAACCGCAGCATGACGAGAGGTGACGAGAGGGAAGTATATTTGAGGGGTGGTATAAAAAGGCATTCAGATCCTCTTCTGTAGTGTCTCACTTAAAATTATGAATAAAAAAATGCTGAAAAAAAGTTAATGATTTTCCTTGAAAAAATCTAAATTCTGAGAAAAGTCACGGTTCTAAAAAAAAAAAGTTAAAATATTGGAAGAAAGCTGGACACCTATACAGATAACATCTCAAATTTTAGAAGCAACAGAAAGATTAGCACAACAGTTAAAAGGAGAAATGTAAAAGAAAAAATATATGTATTTGTTTCTGGGTGCACCGTCCCTTAAAGTCAACATTTCTGTAAAAAGTCTACACTTCTGAAAAAAGTCAAGATTCTGAAGAAGTTTAACATTCTGAGAAAAATGTCAAAATCAATTACATTCTGAAAAAAATCAACATTTCTGAAGAAATTCAAAATTCTGTGAATAAAGTAAAAATTCTGGGGAAAAAAAGTTCTGAGAAAAAAAGTGAAAATCCTAAGAATATTCTGAAGAAAATCAATTTCCCTTGAAAAAGTAAAAATTCTGTGAAAAGTCAAAATTGAAATTGAAGTGAAAATATTGGAAGAAAGCCGGACACCTATACAGATAAAATCTCTCAAACATATACATAATAGCACTACAGTAGAAAGGAAAAATGTAAAAGGAAAAATATGTTTATCTGTTTTTGGGCACTGTCCCTTTAAGACATATTTAATTTTCAACACACATCTCTAATGATTTCGAACACATACAAATACACATTTTGACTTGCGGTATGTTTCGGGAAATTGAAATACAGGTTTGACAAACATTTTCCGGGTACCCTACGGGTGACCCGCAAAAAAGTGATTCGCGGGTGGTAACGCTTTTTTCCGGGTTCGGTTCTGGGTAAAACAAAGATGATGCGGGTCGGGTTGCGGGTGTTGCATAATAAATATATTAAAATAATAATAATTTAGTTTAATGTTTAAATCCTCAGACCTCTCCCCCGCGGGACCGCGCATAATCATAACCTCTGCAGCGCATCAATCTGCTGCTGAGCGCGCCACATTCAAAATGGCTGAGGTGAAGCTCTAGAGGAGAATACAGCATTTTCAATAACTCTTCCTCAAGAGCGAAATCTGGGAGGCTTTTGGTTCCTAGATGGGGAAAATAACCAACATCCCACGCTTTTTGAGACAAATATGCAACTGCGTGTGTTAATAATTGCACGTTTTCACTGGTCATATATAGGCTAGGCGGGTTCGGGTCGGGTTGCAGATCTTGTGCCGACGGGTCGGGTTGCGGAACTAATTGGTAATATGTGCGGATAGAGGGGCGGGTTCGGTATTGCACGTCGCGGTCGCGGGTCTTGAAAATCAGACCAGTGCAGGACTCTGCTGTACACCCCCCCTACATTTACATTACATACAGGATGTTCGGGTTCACTAACAAAAGTGAGAAAATTGTAGGTCCTGTGCAACTGTCTGACCCTTCTGTGTGTGTGTGTGTGTGTGTGTGTGTGTGTGTGTGTGTGTGTGTGTGTGTGGCCTAGCATTACCATCCTTGTGGGGACCTACATCTGTTACACAGTCACGTGTGGGGACTCGCCTCCCTTATGGGGACATAATGGAGGTTCCCATGAGGGGAATCATTACTTTTAGGTTGAAGACTTGGTTAGGTTAAGGGTTAGGGTTAGGCATGTGTTGATTATGGTTAAGGTTAGGATAAGTCTCCAGGAAATGCATGTAAGTCAATGTAATGTCCCCTGAAGTGATGTATACATGGTATGTGTGTGTGCTAGTGTGTGTGTGTTTGTGTGTGTTTGTTAGTGTGTTCCTGCCCCTGCCATTCCCGCTTAAGGTTGCAACATTGTTGATCAATTCAAGCATCAACACCTGTCTGCTCTCACATTCCCGCATTATGTTTTGCGGGAACCAATCTTTATTTTTTTCACACTCTATCCCAGCTGCAAATTTGGGGCAAGACAATAAAAAAAGCTTCGCCAGTTTGGGTCCTTATTTTGGAAGAGAGAGAACCATTTGATGATGATGTAGAGGAAGAGGAAGAGGTTTCAGAATGTGAGGATAACATTTCCGAGAATTCTTTGAAGAAGAGGATGAGATTGAGCATCAGCTAGTTACACAAAAAAGTGAGCCACAGGAGGACCAGCCAGTCAGCGGGCAAAACTAGTAAAAAAAAGTAGCACTAATTCATTAATGTGATCTATCAAATGTAAAAAGGCAAATATTAACCATATATGCTGTTTATATTGCTTGTAATTGAGATGTAGTTAACATCTGTTGAGTATTTTAACATAAAATAGTTTGATTGTGTTGAATTGAAGCCCAAAAAGGCAGCGGGTCCACCAGACCCACGATCACTGGCTGAGTAACACAAATATGAACACCACACAAGGGTTAAATTCTGCTGTGATTAAACACCATCATGTTCTAAACCACATCAAGGATTTCCCCTGAAATAGTATGGAGCTCAAATGCTTTCTCTCTTGCGAGTTTTTCACAAGGTGAGTTCCTTTTTGCACATTAAAGAAGCAGCATAACGGCAGTGTGTGTCCCCAGTTTGTACCTACACTGAAAACCTTACCCAGTACCCTAATTTAAAGGCACTAAAAGCTAAAAGCCTGGGGAAACAACTTTAAGCTCACCTATTAGGCTATATTTGAACAATATATTATTGGGCCATATCGATACATAACATGTCTATGCCAAACAGATCACCCATTGTAGCCATGCCTCATACCCCTCTATTTCAGCCCTGTTACTAAAGTGCTGATTCTGGGTCTGTAGCTTCAAATATAAACCAAGCTGCTGCAGGCCACGCCCCTTTCTGAATGTGTGAGCTCTGTGAAGAGAAGGCTGTCTACCAGCAGAAACTCACCTAAACGCTGTCGTGATTAAACGCCATATTATGTTCCAAACCACATCAAGCATTATTTCTGAAACAGTATGGAGCTCAAATGCTTTCTCTCTCGCGGGTTTACCACAAGGTGAGTTTTTATATCCTGCTTTTTTCCACATACTCTCTCCAGTACAGCGTTAGCTCTGAGTGTTAGCGATGCTTGCTAATGTAAACACAGACCATAT
Source organism: Harpagifer antarcticus (assembly GCA_902827135.1). Lineage (NCBI taxonomy): Eukaryota > Metazoa > Chordata > Actinopteri > Perciformes > Harpagiferidae > Harpagifer > Harpagifer antarcticus. The sequence continues at coordinate 537,601 of CADEHL010001135.1, read as the reverse complement.
TACTTCCAAAACACGTTGCACATTGTTTCTGATACAGAGACGTTTCTGATAGGGAACGTTGCCAGGACTTCAATGTAAAGCCAGCCCACATTTGAGTAATGACGTCAAGTTCTCAGCAAATCTGGATGAGCTCCATGGTGCGAGAGAGGGTTTTCTTTTGTAAGTCTCCTTACATACCGGGGACACATATTTATGTATAAAATCAGGTTCCTTTTAGTGTCCTCAACTCGATCATTAATCCTTGTGATGCTTCTCCAATTGTGCCATCGATTACCCTTTGCGATACATTTCTTACATTCTTTTATTGAAAAAGTATCTGCTCTTAGGCTAGCCCACACTAGTGCTACCCCAGATCCTGCTCCTTTTCTGTGCCCTGCTGTCCTCGACCATTTTGAGCCTGTATCCCTCTCTTCTCTCTCGGATGTAGTCAAGCACCTGCGGCCGACAAACTGCACCTCAGACAGCATTCCCTCTCGCTTCCTTAGAGATGTTTTTGAATCAGTTGGAGCAAGTGTTTTATTGCTTGTAAACACCTCTCTTAGCTCAGGAAGTGTCCCAGCTGCCTTTAAACATGCCGTGGTCAAGCCACTACTTAAAAAGAAAAATCTCGACCCTTCCATTCTTGCAAATTTCAGGCCCATCTCCCAGCTACTCTTTTTATCTAAAGCCCTGGAGCGAGTAGTCTACGTCCAGCTGCAGTCGTTTTTAACCACACATGGCATCCATGAAAAGTTTCAGTCTGCTTCAAACCCATGCACAGCACTGAAACAGCCCTTTTAAGAGTTTTTAATGATCTGCTCCTTGCCGCCGACTCAGTGTCTTGGTGCTGTTGGACCTGACAGCTGTCTTCGACACTGTGGACCATAGCATCCTGTTGTCACGGCTTGAACAGTCCGCAGGCATCGCAGGCTCTGCCCTTGCATGGTTCAGGTCCTACCATGCCAAAGCCCCTCTTACCTGTGGGGTTCCCCAAGGCTCGATTCTGGGCCCCATCCTTTTTCTACTGTACATACTGCCCCTAGGCTCAATTCTTACAACACATAATATCCCCTTCCATTGTTACGCTGATGATGTACAGATCTATCTGCCACTCAATCAAAATGCCAACTCACTACAGCGGTTGAAGGACTGCTTAACAGAGATTAAATCCTGGCTGAGACAAAACTTCGTCACCCTCAACGAGAGCAAGACCGAAGTCATCTTTTTTGGACCCCGACCTCCAGCCTCTCCGGTTGATATTCTGGGCTCCCTCAGTAAAAATATCTTCCCCTCTGTCATGAATCTTGGAGTGACCTTCAACAGCGCTTTTAAATTTGATAAGCAGGTCAGCACCGTAGTCAAGACCTGCTTTTTTAAAATATAACTATTGGCTAAGACCAAGTCGTTTTTATCTTTTAAAGACCTAGAAAGGGTTATTAACGCCTTTGTTACCTCGAGACTGGATTACTGCAATGCTCTGTATGTGGGTATGGACCAGGCCTCAATTAGACACCTGCAGCTAGTGCAGAACGCAGGTGCACGTCTTCTGACTGGCCATAAAAAGCGTGACCACATCACCCCAATTCTGGCCTCACTGCACTGGCTTCCAGTTCGGTTCAGAATAGATTTTAAAATCCTTTTATTTGTTTTCAAAGCCCTAAATGGGCTGGCTCCTGCCTATGTAGCCGAACTCCTCCATCGCTACACCCCAGGCAGAGTCTTAAGGTCGGCTGATCAGCTGCTGCTGATAGTGCCTAAGACCAGGCTCAAAACCAGAGGGTACCGAGCATTTGCAGCAGCGGGCCCCAGGCTCTGGAACATTTTGCCCCTCCATGTGAGGTCGGCCCAGACCCTGGGGGTTTTTAAATCAACACTTAAAACTCACTTTTTCTCTCTGGCCTTCTAGGCTTCTCTTATCAAGAATAACTTTTACCCAAGACCTTTTCCCTCTCTAACCTCTCAAGTTTTATTAGAGGGAAACGGTTTGTAGAGTGGCTTAGACAGGCCGGGGAGTGTTACAATTCGTAGACACAGCGTACTTCCCTATCTCTCATCAATTTCCAACTAAGGCTCCAGTGCGGACCTTGTTCCCTGAGTGTGCCTCTCCACCTATGTTTCTTACTCTCTTACTTGATACCCTTTGCCCTCAACCTATTCTAAAGGAGTGCTTGTTCTTCCGTCTGTCTGTCTGTGTCTGTGTATTCTCTTGTTCCGATTAACCCAGCCAAATGTTTCTCTTTTTTGTGTCTATGTCTACGCCGGGATCCGGAGTCGAGGCTCATCTTCTTGCTGTGGTCCTGTGTCCTGGATCCTCTATCCTGAGTTCTGGATTAAGTCGTGGACTTCAGGTCGTGGCTAAACCTGTCTCTGCGGTCCTGCCTGGGTCTCGTCTTGCTGCTTCCCTGAAGGCTCCCACAGGATTGTAGTTGACATCTTCGTATATTCATCTTCTTATTACAGACACATGCATTTCCTAACATTCGGTCTATATGCTGTGAAATGTATTATCTCTTCGATTTACACACGGCATCTATTGCACGTCTGTCCGTCCTGGGAGAGGGATCCCTCCTCTGTTGCTCTCCCTGAGGTTTCTCCCATGTTCCCTTTAAACTGTGGGTTTTCTCTGGAAGTTTTTCCTTGTACGATGTGAGGGTCTAAGGACAGAGGGTCTAAGGACAGAGGGTCTAAGGACAGAGGGTCTAAGGACAGAGGGGTCTAAGGATAGAGGGTGTCGTTTTTTCTCTTACTGATATTCTGAACAATCTGTGCTGTTGTATTTGCTGTAAAGTGTCTCTACTGTAGGCTATTTTTATTATATGTACAGCACTTTGGCTCCACCAAAAATCGATTATAAATGTGCTATATAAATAAAACTTGATTTGATTTGATAAAATACATCAAAAAGTTCCCTTTGCATAATAGGTCACCTTAAACATTATAAGACTGTCAAAGAACCAATCAATCTTCAAAACGTGTTATGTATAGTGCTCTAATGTGTCTGTTTATTGGGAAAGATTGATCATTTACAGAAAAAGAACACGGTTGGAAGGCAATACTTTGTGTTATATTAAGAGAAAACACTTTAAATCTTGTAAAGCATTTCATTTATAATAAAAAAACATTTATGAAAAAATAAAACAACTGTATATACACATATATGAACTGTGCACATATGTCAACTGCTGCTGTTTAGCTAACATGCATTATTGAGCTACACTGCAACTAAAAATCTCAGCCCTTCCTACTACAAAAAACGACCATTTTGGTCGATTGTTCAGCAGCTAAATACGACCCAGAGTCACGTTTTAAAGTGTAGCACCTCTAGTGGTCGTGTAAGAAACAACATGCTCCTGTCGATTGCAAACGCTCCGGAGGGTCGTTTATTCACAAATAACCCTCTCTGGAAAATCCTAAATTGTGGAATAGTTTGACATTAAAATGCTTTTTGATTAGATTTCTAGCGAGAAGTGTATATTGTACTTTTATAATCTACGTCCAGTGGATGTGTAGGATCTATAGTTTGATAGATATTAGATAGATAGATAGATCTTTATCTGTCATTGTACAGGTACAACGAAATTACAATAAACTCAAGGTGCCAACATGCAACAACAAGACAATATAAAAACAACAAGACAATATAAAAACAACAAGACAATATGATACGAAGATGATTTGAGGTCTCGCCAGGAGAAAATGTGATTGTGTGCTTAGTAAGCAATTGGCTTTTGTGTTTAGATTGGGATTGGGATGTGGGATTGTGTGTTTAGTAAGCAATTGGCTTTTGGAGTAATGTGCTATTGTAACGGACTATTGGACAAAAATGGCTTCTTTGTATCTAGTGGCTTTCAGAATAGTGGGTCTTCGGAACAATGCAGACTTTCAAAACAATGTCATGGTGCACCCGCCCTGCCCCAACCCCATTTCAAGGCGGATAGCCTTGGAGCTCTGTCATCGTTAATTTGCACAAGCTGCAGTAACAGTGAATCTGTAGAAAGTATGCAACATTTTCCTTTCAAACTTGTGATACAGGTACTTTGCTACTTTTCATGAAGGAAGTATTATGCTCTTTTTCCCAGGAACATAGTCATGGTATTATCAATGTTATCATGAAACACCTAGAAACTAGTAGGTATGATTCACTACGACTGTACATGAAGATAATAATTTATCATTGCACGTCATTGATTCAGAGCACCACTACATTTCACACTTTCACACTTTCCTAGGGCTTTGAATAACAGAACAGTACCTTTGCAATGCAAACTTCTTTTAATGCTGCCTGTATAGACCTAAACTATTCTGATTTCAAAACTAACCATGTCTGTTGCACCATCTCTTACAATATCATCCCCGTAAACTGCATCGTTTGTGATTATGTGCTGAAAATCCTACAATAACTGTCAGATCTTTTGAATAAATTGCCCTAAAGAAATAAAGTGTACGGTTCCATGCATTGATTTAGATATTGGAGAATGACTCCGGCGCACCAGCACTCCTCGAGTTTGCAGCCTCTGACACTTGGTAGACGTCTGAAAGACAAATAACAAATTGTTAGGAGGGAAAATGTATCTCAGTAAATGAAAAGAACTGCTCAATTTAAAATAAAAACTTGCTTCTTCTTCCACGCAGTCGATAGAACCAGTTGAGTCCAGTGGAGGAAATGCCAGCACTTGTACTCTAAAGTAGAAAACAAATGTTATATGGTATAAATAGGTGATTGCAGGATGTCTTTGTTATTTAATGGATAGAAACATTATGAACAAGAAAAACTGCATACACTTTCAAATGACTTACTCTTGTTGTATTGGAGCCTGTGCTTGTTGGAGGTGATTTTCTTGCGAGGATAGAACGGATCTACAGGAAAATCAAATTCATCTCAATCAACTTATGTGCGATTTGGAAAACCTTCAAGAAGATTAACATTTTTAAACAAAGAAAATAAGCGTACTTGCTTTATAATTAGCATTAACACTCGAGTGAGCTTTGGAGGGGCTGCTAAGCATATTCGCACAGTAGGCTACGTTGTCTCCAGTACTGCCTTGGGTTACACTTTGTCTGAACTCTTTCCAACCAATCCATTACAGAGATAAGTATTCAACAAATATGCCCTTAAATCCTCTATACACATGTAACAATTACCCGTTTACCTTAAAACAATGGATTGCTAAACAAAGCTTGAAGCAGTAAAAACAAGCTCCACCTATGCCGAACAACAACTGTAATAACATTGAGTTCTCTGAGGTTATTTGGGTAGTATGAATGGATGTTTCACATTGGCAACATCTCCGGCGTCACCTCATCAGAATACTTTTTACAAGTCACGATTGGCTGGAATACAGCATGTCATCATTGTCGAGGAAGATAGAGACCCTCTGTTATGGCTTCGCCAACCATTTGGTGTGTTTTTAAGCTTTGAATTCTAGCTCTTAAGTGACAGGAAGATAGTTTTAGTGATTATAATTCCATTTCATTTCAATTCAAACCTTTATTTATCCAGGTGTATCCCATTGAGATCATTGATCTCTTTCTCAAGGGAGACCTGCTAAAATGGCGTGTGTGCTCCAGTGAAGCTGATACATGTTAAACCTGTGCCATCCTTCGTTCATAGCCCTTGAGACGGCATTACCTGTACGTTTTTTTGTCGTTATATTTATATCTATACTTTGAGTGCATTCTCGTAATTAGATTGCAGCCAGTTATATGGAGTGGGCAAGTTCATTTCACACATGTGTATATATTCCTTATAGTCAAAGGCTTAAAAGGGCTCTTCACTACGAAATGGTGGACGAAAACATTCTTCCAGTAATTCTGTTAAAATGGGCAGGATTTGTTTTTCTTGTTTTCTTCACTTTGGGTAATTTCTCATTAAAAAGTTATGGCGTCAACACAGCCTGAACTACAGGACATAAACCAGGTGGGTGGGGTCAATAGCCAGATTATCTGATTAGCCAGCCTTCTATTTATTGTGTTGTGTACTCTTGCTTTGGCACTGGACTTGCTGTAACATTGTAAATGTTCCTGCCGTTGGAAAGTTAAGGACTTCTGATTCTTGATGTTTGGCTTTGTTAACAAAGTTGTCAACCTGCTAGTTCTAAAATAAAATATGATAACAATAATGCTAAAACTGATATGACTCTAATCCTTTTTCATTGCATGATATTCAATTATAATCTGGTATTTTTACCTTCTGGCAGGTTAAAGGATTTGAATACTTCTACTACTACTATCAAAAGAGGTATCAATCGTCTATCCACAATTATTAATTTAAAGACAACATACCTTTGAATCGAGTAGTGTCCCAAACACTAAAATGAAGAAACCCTGAGGAAAATGAAATAACACGCATATTTCTTTAACATCAAAGAAATTGACAAAAATAGGTGTTATATAAAAATACTGCTATGTAAGAACAAGTTGTTATTTTGTTATTTTTAATGGTTGCAAATACCTGTAGTGAATTGAAGAGTGCAAAGACAATGTGGAGTCCTCTATTTGTCGAATCTAGCATGGTCCCCACTCCTAAAGACCAGGTCAGTCCAAATAAAGGAGTCAAAATGGCCACACACCTTAGAATGACAACCAGGGTATGCCTTTCATCTCTTTGGGCGGCGTCTCCCACGCCTCTTCTTAGCATTTTGAACAAGACCACGATTACGATAATTATGTTGATACAAACTATAGTTAAGGCAGGTATCACAAACGCCAACAGGGCCCTTGTTTGCTCCCAGTTAAGCCAACAAGCCTCTTTGTTCATGATGTATCCTTCTCCTGGTGCTGTGGCGGCAACAGTAACAACAGCTATGATCAGAGGGCACCCGTAGCCTATTAAGAAGCCAATAGCCAACATGACTGACTTGGACATGTGGGAGAAGACCATGACTGTCCGGTAAAATAGCAGAAGGCCTGAAACTAGCATCCAAAAGAACACTGCAAGGTAAAACAAGTGCATAAAAAATGTTGCTGTGCTGCAAGATTCAACTGGAATATCATAGTTATTGTTCTCCGGGTTTTCAGCTGGGTTGTCGGCAATGGAGGCACCAATGATAAAACAGATGTCAGCGATCAACAGAGAGAGGGCAGTGTTAATGATGGAAACATGACGCATGAAGGCAGTGCTATTTTTAGTTATGGCTTTCCAAACGTATCCTTCAATAATTAAACATATAACTAAACTTGCCAAAGAGATCCCAACTCCAACGTAGGTGATTAGATCCAAGAGTTCTTTGAATTCTTTGGGGATACCAGTTGACATCAGAATTGAAAATGAGGTGAGATGGTCGCATCTGCAGGTTACTGTGTCATTTATATCGGAAACAAACTCACACCCGTCACTATCCCAACCACCCCTGTTGTCAAACAGTCTAAAGTTCCAGAAGACACACTGAGGATCTTGCGTCAGAGTCTTGTTTAACTTGGTGTAGCTTAAAGTAACGTTCCGAATAGTTTCATTTACTTTGATTAGCACCACAGCTGCGTTGAGGGCATTAACGGGGTCAGTGTTATTGGGGTTGGAGCTGGAGCTCCGTACTGGCATAACATTATTTAGGGTGAAGAAAGTAATAGTGGTGATAGAGACGTTGCGAAAGCCGGTGATAGGAATGTCCAGGACAACGCTGTTGTTCAGATTTGCGTAGAACGAGTTGGTGCTTCTGTTGAGGAGGATTGCACCAGTCTCAGAGGTAAAGGTAAATGTCTCATTTATTTTAGCAGAGAGGAGTTCCATTGAATCCAGTAAATCAGAGCTTGCGTTGTTGTTTTCGTTGGCATTCAGAGCTGTCCAGGACTCTCTTGAATCCTCACCAATAATTTCATCAACTGTTTGAAGGACGCTCTGCAGATGAAGAGAGATTCATTGTGAGGTTACATCTGCATAAAAAAAAAAAAAACGTGAACTGCTCTATAAAAATCAGTCACATCGACTCCGATACACATTTTGAGTTATGTACATGACTGGAAAGAGGAGATTCTTAGCTTTCCGAAGATATCCTTATTGTTTTTGTTTTGCAAATATTCAGCGAAATGTCAAGATATGATTTTTTTTAAAATGCCTTCAATGTTTGCTGACAATATTTTAGCTATAGCTATTTAAAAGAGGGGGCTCAAGTTCAGGACAAAAGTGCGACCGAAAGTAGGTGTGTGTGTTTGTGTGTATGTGTATATTTTCTGAGTGGGGTAATTTAATGTGATATAATAGATTGATACTCTGAAAGCCAAGACATTGTTTTTTTAGAATCAACCAAAACCCCAATTGCAATACGCCGTTGCAACATCCGACTGGTTTCAATAGAGCAGTTCACATTTGACACAAAAGACATATCTAAACTAAGATAATGCTGATGGGACGGATTAACCTACCTCCATGACAGGTTGATTGACTTCCAGAGTAACATTTGCAATGTTGCCCAGGATTTCCACGATAGTTGATATGGTAGTAGGTTCCTTTGTTACATTCTTTATCACTTTGACCTCTTCACTTAGCTTCTCCACAAAATCTGGGACATCCTCCTCCTGCAACACCTAAAGTAAATATTAGAAACACATACATTTATATAATGAGAGATTGTAAACCATGACAAATACAGAGATGTTTCTTTTTTGGCAACAGCTGCACATTTTAAGCCACAAAAGTACAGAAGAGGCTAAAAGAATGTGATTGTGTGAGGGATGGCCGTGTGCTTTGAAACAGGGTACTACCATTCAGAGACCTATCCCATATTAACTTTAATGTTGGTTGTTTTGAAACATTGTAATAACAAAAATGTAGTTTTTTAAATATTTTATCGGTTTTTGTCTCATATATTTATTATGCATAGTTTGAGGAGCCTGGGACTTAAGATTTTCATTGCCAAAACTAAACTGTAGCTACTTTGCACAAAACAATAAAGCCTTTGAATCGTTGAATCTTTAGTCTACTTAATCTGAGCAAAAAAAGCAGATGACAAAGGAAAAGGACCAGACAATAAACCAGGAGGAAAACATGACAGGGAGAACAGCAAAACACCCAAACCTAGACATAAAAACGTGACATAACATGAATATCGTGACAGAACCCCCCCCCGCCCTCCTCAAGGGGGACTAGACGTCCCTAAACAAAACAAAAAAATCCAAAACGTCCAGCAGGGTGGGTGGAGGGGGTCCGGAGGACAGGCCTTGACTGACAGCCCAGGGCACGGCAGAGGACCAGGAAGGGGTCTCGGGCGGACGGCCCGGGGGCAAGGCAGAGTTCGAGGAGGGGGTCTCGGGCGGACAGCCCGGGGGCAAGGCAGAGTTCGAGGAGGGGGTCTCGGGCGGACGGCCCAGGGGTAAGGCAGAGTCCAAAAAGGGGCGAAGACCACAGCGGGCGAACCCAGGGGGCCGGGCTCGAGGGCGAAGACCGCGGCTCTCAGGGGTCCGGACCCGAGGCCGGGCAGGACCCGGTGTCGACCGGACAGGAACCGGAGCCGGTGGGACAGGTGTCGGCAAGATCCCCCACGGAAGAGGACAAGGAGTTGGCAGGACCCCCAGCGAGACAGGTGATGGCGGGGCCTCCAACGGAACAGGACATTGTGTTGGCAGGACCCCCGCCAGAAGAGTAGTCGGCGGGACCTCCAACGGGACAGGACATAGGGTTGGCAGGACCCCCGGCAGAAGAGTTGTCGGCGGGACCCCCAGAGGCACAGGACACAGGGTTAGCAGGACCCCCGGCAGAAGAGCAGTCGGCGGGATCCCCAATGGGACATGACATGGATTTGGCAGGACCCCCGACGAAACAGGTGTCGGCTGGACCTCCAACGGCACAGGACATAGGGTTGGCAGGACCCCCGGCAGAAGAGTAGTCGGCCGGACCCCCAATGGGACAGGACATGGAGTTGGCAGAACCCCCGGCAGGAGAGCAGTCGGCGGAACCTCCAACGGCACAGGACATAGGGTTGGCAGGACCCCCGGCAGAAGAGTAGTCGGCGGGGCCTCCAACAGCACTGGACATAGTGTTGGCAGGACCCCCGGCAGAAGAGTAGTCGGCGGGGCCTCCAACGGCACAGGACATAGGGTTGGCAGGACCCCCGGCAGAAGAGTAGTCGGCGGGACCCCCAACGGGACAGGACATGGAGTTGGCAGAACCCCCGGCAGGAGAGCAGTCGGCGGGATCCCCAACGGCACAGGACATGAAGCGCATTCACACTGCGGTACTTTTCCCACAAAGGTTCATGCGAACTTAGTTCAGTGAACTCTTTTATCGCGTTCACACCAAAAAGAGCCGGTACTAAAATTAGTTAATGTGAACCTTTTTACCCCCTCGAAAGTCCCTGCTAGAGAGCAGGGACTTTCGAGTGGCTCTTTTGTGAGAAAAGAGCTATATTTCTGATTGGCTGGGCGGATTGCAAAACACGCCCCGTAAAACTCCCAAAAAGTATTGTGAAGCCGCCATTTTATTATCCTCGCATTAGCATTATTAGCATTAGCATTAGCCCAGCGCAGAAACGCAGAGAGACTAACTTATGGCAACACAAAATAAAACATGGGAGCGGTGGAGATGAGGAGGTGTCGGCGTTCTGGCGATTTACTCGGAAGGCTTCAGTAGAAGCTGCTGGGAGTCCCAGCAGCTTCTACTGAAGCCAGTCCCCAACTCCGGGGACTTCCGGCCGGGGACTCCGGGCGGCAGTATACGCCGTGAAGTTGTTTGTAGCCTGCCAGTAAACCCAAAGCAGAAGAAGAAGAAGTGACGTCAGCGGCTTCATTTGCCTAATCCACCCCCAGGGACTTTTTCCGGTGTGAACGCGATCTGTACTTAGTTCATGCGAACTAAAGAGTTCGCATGAACTAAGTTCGCATGAACCTTTGTGGGAAAAGTACTGCGGTGTGAATGCGCCTATGGAGTTGGCAGGACCCCAGCGGAACCTCCAACGGCACTTGAGTAGGGACTTGAGTGGGGACTCGAGAGAGAGGGCTTGAGAAGGAACTCGAGAGGAAACTTGAGACTTGACTTGAGAGGGAACTCGAGAGGTGACTTGAGAAAGGGCTTGAGAGGGAACTCGAGAGGTGACTTGAGAGGTAACTCGAGAGGGGACTTGAGAGAGAACTCGAGAGGTGACTGGAGAGGGGACTTGAGAGGAGACTCGAGAGGTGACTCGAGAGGTAACTCGAGAGGGGACTCGAGAGGGAACTCGAGAGGGGACTTGAGAAAGAACTCGAGAGGAGACTTGAGAGGAGACTTGAGAGGGGACTCGAGAAGAGACTCGAGAGGGGACCTGAGAAGGAACTCGAGAGGAGACTTGAGGGAACTCGAGAGGAGACTTGAGAGGAGACTCGAGAGGAGACTCGAGAGGAGACTCGAGAGGAGACTTGAGAGGGGACTCGAGAAGAGACTCGAGAGGGGACCTGAGAGGGAACTCGAGAAGAGACCTGAGAGGGGACTTGAGAGGGGACTCGAGAAGAGACTCGAGAGGGGACCTGAGTGGGGACCTGAGGGGGGACTTGAGAGGGGACTTGAGAGGGAACTTGAGAGGGGACTTGAGAGGGGACTTGTGTCGGTCGGTACGCCGACAGGACACGGGGAGCTGGCGTCGGCTGGAAAGCCAACAGGAGACGAGTTGCTGGAGTCGACCGGTACACCGACAGGCCTCGGGGAGCTGGCGTTGGCCGGTACCCCGACAGGACACGGGGAGCTGGCGTCGGCTGGAGAGCCAACAGGAGACGAGGTGCTGGAGTCGGCCGGTACGCCGACAGGCCTCGGGGAGCTGGCGTCGGCTGGAGAGCCAACAGGAGACAAGGTGCTAGAGTCGGCCGGTACACCGACAGGACTCGGGGAGCTGGCGTCTGCCGATAAGCCAGTCCTGGAGCCGAAACTGGAGTAGGGACCATGGCTATTGGGGCTGGTACTGAAACCGGAACCATGGCTGCTGGGGCCGGAACTGGGGCCAGAACCATGGCTGCTGGGCCCGGAACCATGGTTGCTGGGGCAGTAACCAGGGCCGGAACCATGGCTGTATGGGCCGGTTCTGGAGCAGGGACCACTGGAGCACGGGCTGGAATCTTGTTCTTGCGTCTCCTAGAGATTCTTTGGAGTATCCGTGGACCTCCCAAGGACTGGTCATACCCCAGGAAAGGGTTAGAGGCTTCGGACAAGTCCTCAGGACAACTTGTGAAAAGTTGTCGCCACTCAGGCAACATGCTCCTGAGCCAGGGCTTGCCAGCAACCTCCTGACGTGCCTCCGCTACCCCCGCAGAGATAGGTGAGTCGCCATTCCAAGTATAAAAAATGTACTCCAGTATATTGGAGAGAACTGAAGAGAACTGTAGGATTTAGCCTTTGCAGACCATTTACATGCACCAAAACTAGATAACACATTAAAGGAAAGGGAAACCCTCAAAAAGCATAATAGGGCTCCTTTAATGATTAAAGAAGTGTTGCTGTAGAGTCACATTTTATATAAAAACAGTGGTCAGTTAGTTACAATAAGTTACTGGAGAGCAGAAGCCGTGATGAAATGTGCTGATGTTGGTCGAAAACGTGTTTTTTTTTACAACAATACAAAATATTATAACAAATTAGCTTGATACATATTTTCTCACTTTCTCACGCGAATTTACTTTGGATGAAATAAAATACATACTAAATGAAACTTCTCACAAGTACAGTGGATTATCTTGAGCAACTGGTAATGATTTCTGCTGTTGAGTTGATTTATAAGAAACCTGACGTTTAGATTTTCTTCATGCTTTTGTTGAACAGATGGTGTCTCAGAGTTGAGAGGTGTAGTTTGCAGAGGTGGGACCAAGTCATTGTTTTGCAAGTCCGAGTCAAGTCTCAAGTCTTTGCGCTCAAGTCCGAGTCAAGTCTCAAGTCAGGATGGGCAAGTTCAAGTCAAGTCCAAGTCCTAAACTTTGACAAAACGAGTCTTAAACAAGTCATTAAGTGCTTTTCACCAAATGTAATGTAGCCACCCCGCTCCTCCGCTCCCTTCACTGGCTTCCAGTAATTGCTAGAATCCACTTCAAAACAATGGTACTAGCGTACCATGCTGCGAATGGATCTGGCCCTTCCTACATCCAGGACATGGTTAAACTGTACACCCCAGCACGTGCACTCCGCTCTGCATCAGCCAAACGGCTCGCTGCACCCTCGCTGCGAGGGGGACCCAAGTTCCCAATAGCAAAAACACGTCGGTTTGTTATCCTGGCTCCAAAATGGTGGAATGAGCTCCCCATTGACATCAGGACAGCAGAAAGCTTACACACCTTCCGGCGCAGACTGAAAACTCATCTCTTTCGACTCCACTTCGAGCAATACAATTTCTAACAGAGCACTTATATACTAATAAAGGACTGGCTTACCTAAAGCCAGTTGAGTAGCACTTGAAACTGTACTTATATGATTCTGTTTTCTTCAAGGTTATATCTTCCTGGTCGAATGTACTTACAGTAAGTCGCTTTGGATAAAAGTGTCAGCTAAATGCAATGTAATGTAATGACATCGATCAACAGAATAATACTGCTCTTTATTGGTCACATTCATAATTTAATAATCAATTTTCTCTCTGCTGGTAAAGTAACGTGTTTTTTTTCGAATTTAAGAGGGAACAGTAAGGTAAGGTTACCGTGACGGTTTGATTCAGAAGGAGTTTAATGGATAATCAATTAATCAATCAATCAATGTTTATTTATATAGCCCAATATCACAAATGTTACATTTGTCTCAGCGGACTTCACAGTTTGTACAGAATATCAGTATGACGATACGACACCCTCTGTCCTTAGACCCTCACATCTTACAAGGAAAAACTTCCAGAGAAACCCACAGTTTAAAGGGAAAAATGGGAGAAACCTCAGGGAGAGCAACAGAGGAGGGATCCCTCTCCCAGGACGGACAGACGTGCAATAGATGCCGTGTGTAAATTGAAAAGATAATACATTTGCAACATAGGTAGACCAAATGTTTGGAAATGCATATGTGTATAATAGGAAGATGAACCCACGAGGATAAGATCCCTGATGTTGAGGTGACCAGAATGTTTATTTCCACTGTGTACAACATGTTGTAAGGGACCCACAATGTATCTTTATGCAAGGGATAATGTGCAGCGAGGCGGTCTCTGGGGAAAAGAACACCTGCATCTAGATCCCTCTGCAGGTGGTACTTTAAGTATATTTTGATGCTAATACTTTTGTACTTTTACTTGTAACATTTTGAATGCAGGACTTTTTATCGTAACTGAGTATTCCTAAACTCTGGTAGTTTTACTCAAGTACAAGATCTGAACTTCTCCCACCTCTGACAATAAATCCTGGTTACCAAAAAAAAAAAAAAGAATCCTGCTCTGAAGGTTATTTTCATTTTACAAATCCTGCACTCAGCTTTGCTTTCTCCAATATCATTGAAAAGCAGCCAGATGCTGCTTCCTTTTTCGGTTTTCGCCCATTTCTTGCCTTTTTCCGATGCTCTAGCATTTAAATCCGTCTCCCCGTCGCTCTGTGCAGCTGGCCTGTACCACTACACCTGCTGTGCCCCCCACCCTTCTTTCACATAATGGTATGAGCTAAATAAAGACCCGCCCCTGCCTGCAAGGAATCTTAGCAAGAGTAGGAGCGGCTGGAGATTCTGCTCTCCCCGACGGGAGGCTGCTCTTCTAGCGGCATCTCACGATCGGCGTGTTGGAGACCTCTGAATTAAATGATCAAGTCACCTCAAGTCAGAAGGCTCAAGTCCAAGTCAAGTCCCAAGTCATTGGTGTTCAAGTCCAAGTCGAGTCGCAAGTCTTTTGTGATTTTGTCAAGTCGAGTCTCAAGTCATCAAATTGGTGACTCGAGTCTGACTCGAGTCCAAGTCATGTCACTCGAGTCCACACCTCTGGTAGTTTGTTAGAAAGAAAATAGTTCCTGGATACAATTGTTGCACAACATGGAATATCTGGTTACGTAGAACTAGTAAACATAGGACCGTTTTTTGAATAACTTTATGGTATACTGTGTGTTTTATAGATTTAAAATGGAGATGAATTGTTATCCCCAGCTGATCACTTACCTCTGAAGAAACAAGCAAGTCCTTGATTACTTTGATAACGCAAGTGTCCTTTACCAATATCCATGTTCCATTATCACACTTCGCCATCTTTTCCCCCGATTGACCTGTAGGACATTCTCTACTAGATTGTTCGCCTTCTCTTCCATCCTCATACTCATCATCTTTACATGTATAAGCTTAGGAGATAAATAATAATCATTTAGTATTACACAAAATATTGGGGAAAAAGACTGCAAAGGAAAAGCATAGTCACTTTTGAAACATTGCACTTACGTTTTTCGGAAATTGTCAATGTTGTTTCCCGTCTATAATCAAAATCAACGACCTTACATGTAAATGTTAGTGACGTTGGTTCACCGCAGGCTCCTAGCGGGTATTCATATGTGCGACAGAATGAGGTTGCATTTTCGGTAACTCCAGCATCTGCGAACATTTAACAGTGTTGTTAATAAAATAAACTGTTATTGGATGTGTGTTTTCAGTATGGTCAGATTGAGAAGTTTTCTGAAACATTTTAAACTTACCAAGAGCAAGTGACTCTTTAAACCACTTCACCTTAAAAGGGGACTGCACACAACACTCAAGTGTTACTGTTTGTCCCTCCAGACATTTAACGTTTATGTAAGACTTTGATGCTATATTGGGAACTTCTTGGATATCATCTCCAGTCACGTCAATTTCTTGTCTGAACTGCAATACGTCGCCCATCAGAGTGCATTGGTAAAGTCCTGTGATTAAGATAATAAAAACAATGATTACATTGGTATGCTGTAAAAAAAGTTAAAAGAATGATACCATTAGTATATTAAATAGTGAACATTCCAGTCCAAGCAGCAAATTAATTTGTCTATTAGCATCAATAAAAAAGTTGTTATTTTACTTATTTTTACTAGCTTTTGCTTACCAGTATCCAGCACAACATCGGCTTTCTCTATTGTTAGAACAGAACTTTTGCTAGAATTTGTTATTTTTCTCCTTCCATTCCCCCCAATTACCCTTCCACGAAATGTCCACTCAACACTACTTATTTGTCCCACATTAATTCTGGGTTTGCACACCAGTCTCATGCGATATCCATTATAAATTATGCCGTCAATCCTTAATTTATCTTCACCTTTGGAGAAAGAAGAACACATCAGTTTGGTGTTTATACAAGTTAAACAAAATGTAATTACCTACTAGCTATGTTGGACTTACTGTTGTACAATGCAGTGACAGAGCCAATGACAGGGGCAATAGTAGAGGTTACTGCTTTTGAAAATTCTTTATTTGCTTCAGCCAATTCTTCAGCATTAACCTTTGTAGTCTCAACAACATAATCTGTAAATATGCTTCCTTCTCTGTAAGAACAAACACAAAACAAAATGGTGGTGTCAAATGTGTACGGATGTCCTGCCTCCATATATCTTAAATGCCAGAATTACCATACCTGAATCCTGTCACAGAAACACCAACAAACCCTGTGATTCCTCCATACGTCTTGTTTAACTGTGGGAGAGATACGGTTCATAACATTACAAATTCAACTGAAAATACAAGTTACAATTTGATATGGTATTTATCAATGCACTTACCACTGTAGTCATGGTGTTTTTAAGATCTTTGTATGCAGCACTTGTTGTATTTTTCAATGCTTCTGTGAATGTCTTGTTTAATTGCACAGTCATTGACAAATTGAACCCTGTTCATTTGAAGAGAATAAAAACAAGATCAAACAATTCAGTTTGTTGTGATTTAAAGAATATACTAGCTAGACAAGAGAAGAGAGGACACAATTGTGAATCATTTTTTAATCTGGTTTGCATGACTTGCAGATTAAGGGTATAAAACCCATGTCTATAAAATGCAAATATCCTTTTCAGCAACAGTGTTGAGATGTCATGTGGAAGGTAGCAATTAAATATCCTGACCTATATTCAAGCAGAACTGCAATTTATAATTCATCAATACATTTTTGAATGAATGACATATACCATTTACACCCTGAGGTCAAAGCCCTTTTTTCACGTTTGGCTCGCCCGTGCTTTTTTTTTGTATAGATGCTTTTAAAAAATGAACCCTGTGCTGTATAATAAAGTAATATCATCATTTAAGACAAGCTTAGCTATCAGCATATGTATGTTGCAGGGATGTCACATGAATACTATCACTCAGAAATATATTCAAAACCCACAGTGAAAAGTAGTTTACAAGACTCTTGACATCAGAAAATAGTTTTTTTCAAGTCTTGGTGACCAAGGCGAAAAGATAAAAATCTATATGTATTTACCAAAAAAAGGTAATGGAAATGTTATAAAGCAATGAGCTACATAGAGCCTGATAACTACATTTCTGTAATAAAAAAGACCTTTCCCAGGAGCAGTCGTCGTTGTTACTGCAGGTGTAGCCTTGGTAGCAGCAGCAGTGGTTGGTTGAGTTATGAGTATTGTAAAAAATATTTTATTTCTTCAATTTTGTATGCTTAACTGTAATAAGTATGTGTATCTCAAATACAATATACCATGGTGTGACATCTTGAATTACTCGACGACAGACTTGAATCATGCCCTCAAGTATTATCACAGTCTTTTTGTCATTCCACTATCCTCACCTCAGACTTTGATTCTGTCAAACTATCTGCTGGCTGACAGGTGCAGCAAATGCAAGCTTGTAGCCCTCCATGGTTACATCAATTATGCCATTTGCCATTCCTCAAGCAAATCCTTCCTGTCCAACCTGCATAAAGCTGCAACTCTACAATAGAGTTGTTCTGGAGGATGCATGCAAGATGGAAAAGTGTCTTTGGCAAGATTTGTTGTCTTGGAATTGCATCTCCTTCTTCTACAAGCTCTTTATAGCCAAACCTGAGGATATTGATCTCGCCTCACAGGCCCGCTTGTCTTTATATTTGCTCCATGTGCTAGAAGCCATTTTTAAAGCTAATGTTCTTTGGTGGTCTAGGAAATCCATACTCGTCCACACAGAAAACACACATTGATCCTTCATGTAGATCCTTCAAATATATAACTTGTTCTTTAGACATCATGCAGCTCCCGCGCAGACTTTCTTGATTCTCAGCTAAACACCAGTTCATTCTTTGGGAATCCCACATTTCTGGTTACCACCATTGCTGATTCATTGTATTGTTTCTCTTTCCAGAATATCAGACGAGCCCCAGAGTGGGATCTCCATCCCATACCAGTCCTACCATTAAACTAGTCACTGGCCAACACTGTCTTTTTACTTCCCATTCCCATGTTTCGCTGTTGACCAAAAGCTTACAAAAACAGGTACCTGCTCTTAACGTTACACAACTACCACTCACTTCTGACCTTTTCAGCGTTTGCATCTGTTCTCTAAGCTCAGGCTACATGTCCCCCATTGTTGATATAACCTCAAAACCCATTTTTTCTTACCGAAACAGGAATAATGGCCTAATGCATTGAGAAAAAGTCAACAGCAATTCAAGAATTTCCTTAGAACACTGTTCGAGTTATTCTGATCAAACCCTACAGGTCCTCAATCACTCTTCATCTCGAGCATATACATTCTTAATAATCTCAACAATCTTCATCATGGACACACTCAACTCAGCTGAATTTAAATAAGCTTGTGTGGAGTTTATACCAATTGAAGCAACGGTTGTTCGGTCTGACAGAACAATATCATACCCATTGTTTGTTAAGATGAAGAATTCCTTTGACAAGTCAATTTAGACGATAACCAACAACACGGAAAAGTAATCTAACAATTGTTATTTTGCACTGACTTGTTTTTGCTGACATTGTGGGTGTTGGAGTGTTCACCTCGGTCGTAGTGACTGTTATTGAAACTAAAAACACAATTTTACAATCATTTTTGTTAAGCTGAAGAATGAATCTGACAAGTCAACTAAGAAAATATCTGCCAACATGGTGAAGTCAGATACCTATCGTTGTTTTCCCCAACCCCTTTCATAACAAATGAACCATGAACCCATTGTCGTAGACAGTGAGTTCCTGTGGCATTAGTAACGATGTGCCCCGCCCCCACACTTTTGCCACGCCCCCTAACATCTCATTAACCGTTTGCCATAGACTGTTGTGGAAAGCATCATTGCACTCAGCAGAGAATTCCTATTTAATTGGGGATTACATACTATTACAATAACATGGAATTCCATTACCATAGCGTCATTTTGAGACAATCGCTATTAAACAAGAAGGTGTTGTAACTTAAAGATACAATATCCAAACTGCTCAAAATGAATAAATGACTTACTTGTTGGTGTTGGAGTTATGATACGAGGAGTTGTTGGTGGTGGAGTTGTTATAGGAGGAGTTGTTGGTGATGGAGTTGTTGAAGGAAGAGTTGTTGGTGATGGAGTTGTTGGTGATGGAGTTGTTGGGGATGGAGTTGTTGGTGATGGAGTTGTTGTAAGAAGAGTTGTTTGTGATGGAGTTGTTTGTGATGGAGTTGTTGGTGATGGAGTTGTTGTAAGAAGAGTTGTTTGTGATGGAGTTGTTTGTGATGGAGTTGTTGTTGATGGAGTTGTTGTAAGAAGAGTTGTTGATGATGGAGTTGTTGGTGGTTGAGTTGTTGTAAGAAGAGTTGTTGGTGATGGATTTGTTGTAAGAAGAGTTGTTTGTGATGGAGTTGTTTGTGATGGAGTTGTTGTTGATGGAGTTGTTGTAAGAAGAGTTGTTGGTGATGGAGTTGTTGTAAGAAGAGTTGTTTGTGATAGAGTTGTTGGTGATGGAGTTGATGTAAGAAGAGTTGTTGGGGAGGGAGTTGATGTAAGAAGAGTTGTTTGTGATGGAGTTGTTGGTGATGGAGTTGATGTAAGAAGAGTTGTTGGTGATGGAGTTGATGTAAGAAGAGTTGTTGGGGATGGAGTTGTTGAAGGAAGAGTTGTTGGTGATGGAGTTGTTGTAAGAAGAGTTGTTTGTGATGGAGTTGATGGTGATGGAGTTGTTGTAAGAAGAGTTGTTTGTGATGGAGTTGATGTAAGAAGAGTTGTTTGTGATGGAGTTGTTGGTGATGGAGTTGATGTAAGAAGAGTTGTTGGGGAGGGAGTTGATGTAAGAAGAGTTGTTTGTGATGGAGTTGTTGGTGATGGAGTTGATGTAAGAAGAGTTGTTGGTGATGGAGTTGATGTAAGAAGAGTTGTTGGGGATGGAGTTGTTGAAGGAAGAGTTGTTGGTGATGGAGTTGTTGTAAGAAGAGTTGTTTGTGATGGAGTTGATGGTGATGGAGTTGTTGTAAGAAGAGTTGTTTGTGATGGAGTTGATGTAAGAAGAGTTGTTGGGGATGGAGTTGTTGAAGGAAGAGTTGTTGGTGATGGAGTTGTTTGTGATGGAGTTGATGTAAGAAGAGTTTTTGGTGATGGAGTTGATGTAAGAAGAGTTGTTGGGGATGGAGTTGTTGGGGATGGAGTTGTTTGTGATGGAGTTATTTGTGATGGAGTTGTTGTAAGAAGAGTTGTTTGTGATGGAGTTGATGTAAGAAGAGTTGTTGGGGATGGAGTTGATGGTGATGGAGTTGTTGTAAGAAGAGTTGTTTGTGATGGAGTTGATGTAAGAAGAGTTGTTGGGGATGGAGTTGTTGAAGGAAGAGTTGTTGGTGATGGAGTTGTTGGGGATGGAGTTGTTGTAAGAAGAGTTGTTTGTGATGGAGTTGTTTGTGATGGAGTTGTTGGTGATGGAGTTGTTGTAAGAAGAGTTGTTTGTGATGGAGTTGTTGGTGATGGAGTTGATGTAAGAAGAGTTGTTGGTGATGGAGTTGTTGGTGATGGAGTTGTTGAAGGAAGAGTTGTTGGTGATGGAGTTGTTGGTGATGGAGTTGATGTAAGAAGAGTTGTTGGTGATGGAGTTGTTGAAGGAAGAGTTGTTGGTGATGGAGTTGTTGGTGATGGAGTTGTTGTAAGAAGAGTTGTTGGTGATGGAGTTGTTGTAAGAAGAGTTGTTGGTGATGGAGTTGTTGTAAGAAGAGTTGTTTGTGATGGAGTTGTTTGTGATGGAGTTGTTGGTGATGGAGTTGATGTAAGAAGAGTTGTTGGTGATGGAGTTGTTGAAGGAAGAGTTGTTGGTGATAGAGTTGTTGGTGATGGAGTTGTTGGTGATGGAGTTGTTGAAGGAAAAGTTGTCGGTGGTGGAGTTGTTGAAGGAAGAGTTGTTGGTGATGGAGTTGTTGGTGATGGAGATTTTGAAGGAAAAGTTGTTGGTGATGGAGTGGTTGGTGATGGAGTTGTTGAAGGAAGAGTTGTTGGTGATGGAGTTGTTGGTGATGGAGTTGTTGAAGGAAAAGTTGATGGTGATGGAGTTGTTGTAAGAAGAGTGGTTGGTGATGGAATTGTTGAAGGAAGAGTGGTTGGTGATGGAGTTGTTGAAGGAAGAATTGTTGGTGTTGGAGTTGTTGAAGGAAAAGTTGTTGGTGGTGGAGTTGTTGAAGGAAAAGTTGTTGGTGATAGAGTTTTTGAAGGAAACGTTGTTGGTGATGGAGTGGTTGGTGATGGAGTTGTTGAAGGAAGAGTTGTTGGTGATGGAGTTGTTAAAGGAAGAGTTGTTGGTGATGGAGTTGCTGAAGGAAGAGTTGTTGGTGATTGAGTTGTTGTAAGAGGACAAAGGGTAAAGGCTGTAAGAAGTAAAAGAGAGAAGAGTTGTTAGTTAATTGCTTCTGCATATGATAAGATGCATATTTTAAGAACTAGAGCTATCAGATTTTTTGAAATTCCCCATACTGTACGATTAATGTGACCCAAAGGTGCTTTTCGTTTGAGAAAAAAAGTTGAATATCATAATTGGGACTACCGGCACAAACAAAACAAAAATCACTTTTGGTCATCATAAGTGGCCCTAATCCTTTTTACGTACATTTGAGTTAAAAACAATAAAATACAATGATAGATTCTCTTCAACATATGGCAGTGTTTCCAAAGTTGTCCTTCTGACTCAGGCAAGCTCCTGTCTTTCGACAACCGAAAAGCAAGCAATTACATAGTGAGACACAGGGATTGTCATGCAATTAAGGATAAATATTTTGACAAAAAGGCACATAAAATGCTGGCCAGAATGCAGTGATTACTGCAGACCAACTTACTGTTTTGACCAGAAGGCTGGCAGTATTGTCCATCAGGAGGAATGGCATTGATGCATCCACATGTGTCCCCAGTGATGTTGTCACAGAATGCATACTGTAAACACTGGTCACATGACCAACGATACTGATCCTCACATCTGCACTGGTAACCAGAACTGCTCGGAGAGCAAACTTGAGACCAAACAAAAACACAATGAATTTCACACATGTAATGAGTTTTTCTAACTGTCATATTAGTAAAGTGTGTTTTACAACTTTTAGATTCACACTTAGGGTTGACAACACCAATACATTTTTCACATATTTACAGTATTGTATCTGCACCTGTAGAAATGTTTACATCAAGGATTTGTGCGTTGTTGAGGATAAAGGGGTAACGGATGCTTCTCAGAATGGTACTCATTTGATTTATTACAGTATCTGTGGTGTTCAACTCAACCAAAATGATGTATTCAAAGAGAATAGGAGGAGCTGCAGGGAGAGAATTTTAAAGAAAAACAAATACAGTTGATGTCTCACTTGTAAATAATATTGTCATTTTGTTTTTGTTTTAAGAAATACTGTCCTTTAAGTCTTACTTGTTGGTGATGGAGTTGTTAGAGGAAGGGTTGGTGGTGATGGAGTTGTTGGTGATGGAGTTGTTGAAGGAAGAGTTGTTGGTGATGGAGTTGTTGGTGATGGAGTTGTTGAAGGAAGAGTTGTTGGTGATGGAGTTGTTGAAGGAAGAGTTGTTGGTGATGGAGTTGTTGAAGGAAGAGTTGTTGGTGATGGAGTTGTTGAAGGAAGAGTTGTTGGTGATGGAGTTGTTGAAGGAAGAGTTGGTGGTGATGGAGTTGTTGAAGGAAGAGTTGGTGGTGTTGGAGTTGTTGGTGATGGAGTTGTTGAAGAAAGAGTTGTTTGTGATGGAGTTGTTGAAGGAAGAGTTGTTTGTGATGGAGTTGTTGAAGGAAGATTTGTTGGTGATGGAGTTGTTATAAGAGGACAAGCTGTAACATCTGTAAGAAGTAACAGAGAGAGGAGGTCTTAGATAATTGCTTCTCTTGGTTGTATGATGCATATTTTAAGAGCTTGAAAAGGGCTATCAGAATATAAAAATATGTTATACTGTACAATAAATGTGACCAAATGAATTTGTGATAATAATATCATGATACCTATAAACATTTAAAAAAGAAATATAACAATATTACGCTTTAGTGGAATCTATCTTTACATTTGATTATTGTGCGTTGTATCTGTTTTACTGCTAATAAAAATAGATGTACAAGGGTAAAGAAAAGTCTGTTCCCATAACCAAAGTGAAAAAGAAAAATTATGGATTGTTAACATGACATTATCATTTGTATTTATTAAGTAACCAGAAAGTTTGAATATCACTCACTTCATTTTCTGAATTTTACAATTTAAAAGACTCGAGTCATCTTATATTTGTATGGAAGAGGACCAGGGCCACATAAGAATGAATTGTTTTAGATCTGACCAAAACTCAATTTTTTTTTGTTCTGAGAAAAAACTGTAATATAAGAATAGTGACTTTAATCGCAGTGATGTTGTCACAGGATGTATACTGTAAACACTGGTCACATGACCAACGATACTGATCCTCACATCTGCACTGAGGACAAGCTGTTACATCTGTCACATGGGAGAGAAAGTGGAGTTGCTGCTGAGTAGAAACAACTATAAAGGGTGAGGCTAATAAGATAGTTACTACTGTATATTGGCACACGCACATTTGAAATGCTTGAATTAGGGCTGTCACAACTTTCTGTCACGATCTGTCCGTGTTGTGTTTTGTCTGTCTGTTTCTGTCTTTGGTTTCCTGTTTTATTTTGTAAAGTGTTCACCTCCCGTTCCTGCCTGTCGCTTTTTGTCTGTTTTCCCTCCCTGATTTACCCGATTGTGTTCACCTGGTGTCCCTGTGTTTTCTCCTCCCTCCTCACCTGTGTCTTGTTTGTGTGATTAGTCTTGTGTGTATTTAAGTTCTGGTTTTTCTGTCTGTCTTTGTCGGTTCGTCTTGTGTCATGTCCTGGTCTTCGGTGAGTGTTCTGTTCTGTCTTTGTGATCAATTTAGCCTTGAAATAAAGGAGTAATTTTTTGTCACTATAATCTGCATTTGGGTCCTGCTTCCCACACACACCTTAACATTACGAACCGACCAATAATGGACCCAGCAGATGATCCTTTTGAAAGGGAGCTGCTTTCATTCACCTACTTGCTGGCTTGCAGCTATGGTGAATGGAGGGGAGCGTCCGGAGTTCAGCAGCGAGAGGCAGCTCTGGCAGAGGCTCGCCAGATGGCTAAGGAGAAGCCAGGCTTGGTGAAATTCTTACCTGGCTGGATTTTGGATTTCCTCTCGGTGTGTTATCCCCTGCCTGCTAGCCCCAGGCATGCTAGCTCCATGTCTCCCAATTCCCAACCTGGCACCATACGCCTTGGTGGGTTCCGCCTGAAGTCAACCCGTGCTTCTGCCCCAGTTCCTGCTCCTGTCCAGGAGTTGTATTACGGAACTCGTCTGGCTTATGGAGGTCCACGGAGTATTCAGGCGGCTGCTAAGAGGAGTCGTCGCAAGGCCAGGTTAGCCCGAGCCCCAGCAGCCATGGTTCCGGCTACAGAACCGGCCCACACAGCGATGGTTCCGGCCCCAGTTCTGGCCCCAGCAGCCATGATTCCAGCCCCAGTACAGGCCCCAGCAGCCATGGCTTCATGCTCCAGTACCGGCCCACGCAGCTTTAATTCCATACTCCATTACCTGTCTTACACAGCCAGGGTCCAGGCTTCCGCTCCGCGCCCAACAGCCAGGGTTCCAGCCCCAGTTCTGGCCCCAGCAGCCATGGTTCCGGCCCCAGTTCCAGCCATAGTTCCGGCTCAAGTACCAGCCCCATCAGTCATGGCCCCGACTCCAGCTCCTCGTTACCGGCCGACTCCAGCACCTCGTCTGCTGCTGGCTCTCCAGCCGACGCCAGCACCCCGTGTCCTGTCGGCGTACCGGCCGACTCCAGCACCTCGTCTCTTGTTGGCTCCCCAGCCAACACCAGCTCCCCGTGTCCTGTCGGCGTACCGGCCGACGCCAGCTCCTCGTGTCCTGTCGGCGTACCGGCCGACTCCAGCACCCCGTGTTCTGTTGGCGAACCAACTCTCTCAAGTTTCCCCTCCAGACACTTCTCAAGTCCCCTCTCAGGTCCCCTCTCCAGTGTCCTCTCGAGTCACCTCTCAAGTTTCCCCTCAGGGCTCCTCTCGAGTTCCCTCTCAAGTCCCCTCTCAGGTCCCCTCTCGAGTTACCTCTCGAGTCACCTCTCGAGTTCCTTCTCAGGTCCCCTCTCAGGTCCCCTCTCGAGTCTTTTCTCGTGTCCCCTCTCAAGTCAACTCTCCAGTGTCCTCTCGAGTCACCTCTCAAGTTTCCCCTCAGGTCTCCTCTCGAGTTCCCTCTCAAGTCCCCTCTCAGGTCCCCTCTCGAGTTACCTCTCGAGTCACCTCTCGAGTTCCTTCTCGAGTCCCTTCTCAGGTCTCCTCTCGAGTTACCTCTCGAGTCTCCTCTCGAGTTCCCTCTCAAGTCCCTTCTCAGGTCCCCTCTCGAGTTATCTCTCGAGTCACCTCTCCAGTGTCCTCTCGAGTCACCTCCCAAGTCAACTCTCCAGTGTCCTCTCGAGTCACCTCTCAAGTTTCCCCTCAGGTCTCCTCTCGAGTTCCCTCTCAAGTCCCCTCTCAGGTCCCCTCTCGAGTTACCTCTCGAGTCACCTCTCGAGTTCCTTCTCAAGTCAACTCTCCAGTGTCCTCTCGAGTCACCTCTCAAGTCAACTCTCCAGTGTCCTCTCGAGTCACCTCTCAAGTCAACTCTCCAGTGTCCTCTCGAGTCACCTCCCAAGTCAACTCTCCAGTGTCCTCTCGAGTCACCTCTCAAGTTTCCCCTCAGGTCTCCTCTCGAGTTCCCTCTCAAGTCCCCTCTCAGGTCCCCTCTCGAGTTACCTCTCGAGTCACCTCTCGAGTTCCTTCTCGAGTCCACTCTCCAGTTTCCTCTCAAGTTCCCTCTCAAGCCCTCTCTCGAGTCCCCACTCAAGCCCCTACTCATGTCCAGTTGGAGGTCCCGCAGACTAGTCTTCTGCCGGGGGTCCTGCCAACCCCATGTCCTGTACCGTTGGAGGTTCCGCTGGGGGTCCTGCCAACCTCATGTCCTGTCCAGTTGGAGGTCCCGCAGACTAGTCTTCTGCCGGGGGTCCTGCCAACCCCATGTCCTGTCCAGTTGGAGGTCCCGCAGACTAGCCCTCTGCCGGGGGTCCTGCCAACCCCATGTCTTGTCCAGTTGGAGGTCCCGCAGACTAGTCTTCTGCCGGGGGTCCTGCCAACCCCATGTCCTGTACCGTTGGAGGTTCCGCTGGGGGTCCTGCCAACCTCATGTCCTGTCCAGTTGGAGGTCCCGCAGACTAGTCTTCTGCCGGGGGTCCTGCCAACCCCATGTCCTGTCCAGTTGGAGGTCCCGCAGACTAGCCCTCTGCCGGGGGTCCTGCCAACCCCATGTCCCTGTCCAGTTGGAGGTCCCGCAGACTAGCCCTCTGTCGGGGGTCCTGCCAACCCCATGTCTTGTCCAGTTGGAGGTCCCGCAGACTAGCCCTTTGCCGGGGGTCCTGCCAACCCCATGTCTTGTCCAGTTGGAGGTCCCGCAGACTAGTCTCCTGCCGGGGGTCCTGCCAACCCTTTGTCCTGTCCCGTTGGAGGTCCCGCCGACTACGCTCCTGCCGGGGGTCCTGCCAACCCTATGTCCTGTGCCGTTGGAGGTCCCGCCGTCTACTCTCCTGCCGGGGGTCCTGCCAATCCTATGTCCTGTGCTGTTGGAGGCCCCGCCGACTACTCTCCTGCCGGGGGTCCTGCCAACCCCGTGTCCTGTCCCGTTGGAGGTCCCGCCGACTACGCTCCTGCCGGGGGTCCTGCCAACCCTATGTCCTGTGCCGTTGGAGGTCCCGCCGTCTACTCTCCTGCCGGGGGTCCTGCCAATCCTATGTCCTGGGCTGTTGGAGGCCCCGCCGACTACTCTCCTGCCGGGGGTCCTGCCAACCCTGTGTCCTGTCCCGTTGGAGGCCCCGCCGACTACTCCCCTGCCGGGGGTCCTGCCAACCCTTTGTCCTGTCTCGTTGGAGGTCCCGTCGTCCACCCTCCTGCTGGGGGTCCTGCCAACTCCTGGTCCTCTTCCGTGGGGGATCCTGCCGAAGCCTGTCCCGCCGGCTCCGGTTCCTGTCCGGCCGACACCGGGTCCTGCCCGGCCTCCGGAGCTGTCTGGTCTTCGCCCTCATGCTCGGCCCCCTGAGTTCGCCCGCTGTGGCCTTCGCCCCACCATGGACTCTGCCTTGCCCCCGGGCCGTCCGCCCGAGTTCCCCACCTTAGACTCTGCCTTGCCCCCGGGTCGTCCGCCCGAGTTCCCCTCCATGGTCTCTGCCTTGCCCCCAGGCCGTCCGCCTGAGTTTCCCACCTTGGATTCTGCCTTGCCCCCGGGCCGTCCGCCCGAGTTCCCCACATTAGACTCTGCCTTGCCCCCGGGCCGTCCGCCCGAATCCCCCTTTTTTGAACTCTGCCTTGCCCCGGGCCGTCCGCCCGAGATCCCTTCCTGGTCCTCTGCTGTGCCCCTGGGCGGTCAGCTCAGTCCCGTCCTCCGGACCCCCTCCACCCACCCTGCTTGAGTTTTTGGACTTTTGTTTTTTTTGGGGACGTCTGGGATCCGTCCCTTGAGGGGGGGGTTCTGTCACGATCTGTCCGTGTTGTGTTTTGTCTGTCTGTTTCTGTCTTTGGTTTCCTGTTTTATTTTGTAAAGTGTTCACCTCCCGTTCCTGCCTGTCGCTTTTTGTCTGTTTTCCCTCCCTGATTTACCCGATTGTGTTCACCTGGTGTCCCTGTGTTTTCTCCTCCCTCCTCACCTGTGTCTTGTTTGTGTGATTAGTCTTGTGTGTATTTAAGTTCTGGTTTTTCTGTCTGTCTTTGTCGGTTCGTCTTGTGTCATGTCCTGGTCTTCGGTGAGTGTTCTGTTCTGTCTTTGTGATCAATTTAGCCTTGAAATAAAGGAGTCATTTTTTGTCACTATAATCTGCATTTGGGTCCTGCTTCCCACACACACCTTAACACTTTCGCAATAAAAATAAAGAACAGGAACCCTGAATTATTTACATCATATTATAATGTGGTTTATTAATATGATATACATACTTACTTATATGTCGTGATATTGCTAGTTTGAACAAAACTTTCTATATATTTCTGAATATTATATTTAAAGGAGTCATCTTACATTTTTACATCTTACTATTGTGGTTTGGGGTTTTCCCTTTCCTGTAGTGTGTTATCCTGTTTAGCCCCACGAACCCGCCCACGGGGCAAAAACGCAACATCTGCAAGAAACAGCGTCTGAGGGCTTCTTAACATTTAAAAACCTATTAATGTGTCATACCCACTTAACGGGAAGAAACTCAGTTAACAGACGATACAAACCATTTTTACCGAAATAAAACACAAGTCTCATAAGAAGCGTCTAAACGAGCCCTGAGCGAAAATTATTTGATAATCCATCAGCAATAAACCTAGCTTTCAGTTTTCAGATTTCAGAGCGTAAGATAGCTTTCGACTGCGTGGGCATAGCTCTCACTTCTCAATGGAACGTATATGTGTGTGTGTATGTGGAACTTTCCCTTCAATTATATTGGCTCTAACGGTTCAAAAGAGGTGTCAATCATCAAAATCGACCAATGGGTCCCAGAGAAACGACAAATACACCCACATCCACCCAATTAACCCCAAAGGTGTTTTTTTTTGCTAAACCTCTCTAAAAAGGTCAAATGTCACTTGTTTTGCATCAATGTTGATACAGGGCACTAATTATATGTTATAGTTTGGATTCTTAAAGCTTTTAGTCTACTATCCCATCATTCAAAGGTGGTTTTCACTATAAGTAATGGTTTATTTTTCCAAGGACACTATCATCTACATTTTTTTACTATGTTCAATCAAATAAAAAAAATCTATATTGATTCTGACTTTTCTACATTCAACTCACAGGTTTATCATTGCTTTGAGAAAAATAATGATTAATTTACCCCTTTTAGAAGGGAAGTTATTGTCATTTGTTCAGGGAATGTCATTTTCGAGCCGAAGACCTGGAAAATAGGCTTGGGGCTTAACAGGTTATATATGTTATATCTCTCACAGGCTCCGCCCTCTACTGGACTTTATGGGTACTCCCATGTATCCTATCCATGCACGCATTCCTTCACTGAGACTTCCCTAGACGTAGCCGGCCCCTGGGCGGGCCTACCTGAATGCACGCACATCTCACTGCCATCCCTTTCTCTTCAGCGAAGCAGAATTAAGTAACTGAGTGAAGAGAGACAGACAAAGAAAGAAAAGAAAAGCTTTTTTCAAGTAAACGAACAATGGACTCACCTGTGGAGCGCCCGTGTCCGGGCTCCATCGAGGGTGACGACCCCCATTCCCGGTGTATCGAGTGTCTGGGGTCCGACCATGCGGCGGCTAACCTGCCCCCATCAGCAGTCTGCGGCGCCTGTCGATTATTGCCTCGATCCAGCCGCCTTCAGAGAGTGGCGCTGTTTGAGGGGTGCTACGTCTCGCCGGTGGAGGACCCAGAGCTCGACGTGGTAGAGACGGAGGACCTTGAGCAGGGAGTGCCCTTCGTCTTCGCCATCCCAGCAGCCCGGACGGGTTTACGGGGCTCTGGCGGCGGAGCGTGCAGGCTTGCCACTTCCTCCACCAGTACCTCAGAGGCCAGTGAGCCGCCTGCGTCAAGGTTTTTACGGCCCGGGCCGTCCAGCACAGCCAGCCTTTGTTTCACCCCCCCCTGCCAGACACCCGGTGTGTGTGGCCCTTGTTGCCCCATTAGGAAGAAAGGGTACAGCTCAGCCGCATGTTGCCGCTGGCTCCCCCTCAGGTCCCTCCGCAAGGGGGAGTGAGCCCGGCAGTGGTAAGACGGAGAGAGAGAGGCGTCGGGTTAGAGTCCCGAGAGCGCCCTCTGCCTCCGGGGTCCGTCCTGAGGTACCGGGTCAATAGCGGCCCCTGCGGGGACAGGCTGACAGAATCCGTCGGGCTCCTGCTCTGGCCCGCACACTCCCCACCCGGGGTACCGGGTGGGGAGCTCCGTCTTCCAGGAGTTGACTGGCGGCGGGAGGAAGCGTCTCGGCAGGGAGAGGGGAATTCTCCGGCCAAGATGCAATGGCAAATCCTGCCTCCTCCCTGTTTGACCCTTTGATTGCAAAATTATCTTTCTGCAATAAAAGAGATAAACTGTATTCCAGTTTGAGTGTCTCTGTTTTCCACACACCCACACAGCCACGTAATGTTGTCAGTACAGCTTCCCCACTATAACTCCAGTAAAGGAGGCAGCTAGTGCACATGCGCGGGTGAGAGTGATAAACCGCGCTATGCGGGTACAGGGACACGCATAGTTTTCCAAGTGTGAAAGCTCCGCTTGATGTTTTTCACTGTTTGTGGTGCGTTCAAAGACCTCAGTAGAGAGTCGGCCCTTTCCGTGTCGACCCTCCATGGGCAAAGTTTCCCTTCACGGGGAAGTTTGCGGCGGTACGGGGTTGCCCCACAATTGTTTGCACATCCCCTGACACAATGTTATGGGGAATAGAAAACGCAGCTGCATGTTGACGGAGTGGACAGGATGCTGAGACAGGGTTATTTACTCCAGTTCCTCCGTTTACAGGCATAAGAGAGGCAAAGCTATCATCCCGAAAGGAGATAGGCTTTCTCTCAGCAGAGGTTCAGGCCTTGGTGCAAAAACAGGCAGTATCTGTTGTGCGCACGCAAGACAGAGAGAGGGGGCATTATTCCCTGTACTTCCTGGTGCCCAAGAAAACAACTATAAAACGGTTACTGGAACTGGTGCAGCCAGGCGATTGGTTTACAACCATCGACCTGAAGGACGCTTACTTTCATGTCGGAATTGCTCCAAGACACAGAAAGTATTTACGTTTTGCCTTTCAGGGATGGCCTACGAGTACAACAGGCTGCCTTTCGGCTACTCCCTGTCCCCGCGCACGTTCAGCAAGTGTGTGGCTGTAGCGCTCAAGCCGCTGCGCAGCCTCATAGTTATGGCCAGTTCCAGGGAATGGGCAATGTGTTATACAGCTCAATTGATCCTACACCTAACCAAGTTAGGATTTGCGATCAATTGGAAGAAGAGCGCCCCCATAACTCACCAACAGGTGTTGTATTTGGGAGTGGTGCTCGATGCAGGCAGGCTACGCGCCACCCTGTCAGAGAGCAGACAGGCATCCTTGCTGCGGGCAGTTTGCAGACTGCGACAGGGGGCAACCGTGACAGCTTTGACTGTCATGCAGACCTTAGGTCTCATGGCGGCAGCACACGGTGTGGTCCCGCTTGGGTTACTGCATATGCGCCGCCTGCAGAGGTGGTTCTCCAGCCTGTGTTTAGATCCCAAGAGACACAAATGGCGGCTGGTGACCATCCCCCCCTCGGTGGGGGGCAACCTTCGGTTCTGGCGGACCCCGGATCACATCCGGAGGGGGTCCGCGCTGGGACGGGCGACCTCCTACATCTCAGTGTTCACAGATCCATCCGGAACGGGATGGGGGGGAACCTGCCTGGGAAAAGCTAAAGGGGGGCACTGGTCTCTAACAGAGATGCGGCACAGCAACCTCCTTGAGCTACGGGCAGTAGTATTAGTCCTCCAACATTTCAAACCCTTAATCCAGGGAAAACATGTAATGGTCAGGAGCGACAACAGCACCTCAGTGGCATATATCAACACCGCCGCTTTGTTGACCATGGCGGAGAAATTGTGGTTATGGGCTGCAGAGGTGGTGTTATCCCTGAGAGCCCTCCACATTTCGGGTCTGGAGAACAGGGGGGCCGACCTCATGTCGAGGGGCAAACCCCTGCCAGGCGAGTGGGCGCTTCACCCAGAGGTGGTGAAGCGGATCTGGGCCTGGTTCGGGACAGCAGAGGTGGATCTGTTCGCCAGCCGGCGCAACACCCACTGCGCACTGTGATTCTCCATGGCTCTGAGCGACGACCCGCCTTTAGGGGGGGACGCGTTTGCACACGAGCCATGGCCAAATAAGCTGCTTTACGCCTTTTCTCAATCTCCCTCTCCTGGGGAGAGTGAGGCGAGAACGTCTGTCAATCATCCTGGTAGCGCCGGATCGCGTGGGGGCGCCGTGGTACTCAGAGATGACACAGATGAAGGTGGGCCAGTCCTGGGCGCTCCCCCAAGTTTGGGGGGTGATCTCCCAGGAGGCAGGTGCAATCGGGGCGTTACCCACTCTGGGCCAACCTCTCCAGGCTTGGCTCCTGAGGGGGACAGGCTGAGGTAGGGTGGATTGTCTGACAGTGTTATTCAGTCTATCCAGGCAGCTAGAGCGAGATCCACCACAGCCTGTTACAGGCCAAAGTGGCTGGGATTCCGGCGATGGTGTGAGGAGCGGAAAAAAGAGCCCCTATCTTGTGAATTGGGATCTATTTTCTCGTACTTACAGTTGTTGGTGGACAGAGGGCTTGCTCATTCCACAGTGAAAGTGTATGCAGCAGTCATCTCGTCCTGCCATGAGGGATTTGGCGGCAGGTCCGTTTTTGCTCAGCCGCTAATGTCACGGTTTTTGCGGGGGGTCAGGAGGCTGCGCCCAGTGGTGCGGGCCTCCGCCCCACAGTGGGACCTGCCGCTGGTACTCGAGGCTCACAGGACCATTCAAGCCTCTGGAGCTCTCTTCCCTGAAAGCACTGTCATGGAAGACAGCATTACTACTAGCCTTAACGTCAGCCAAAAGAGTGTCTGAGTTAACCGCTTTATCGGGGCACCCGAGTTGTTTCATAATCCGGGGTGACCAGAGCGGGGGGACACTCAGACCACACCCCTCCTTTGTGCCCAAGAGCCTAAGGAGTGCATTCAGGTCGAGGGCTATTCAGTTGGGGGGTTTTAATCTCCCCCCCAAAGTGGCTAAATTACACCTCCTCTGCCCGGTGCGTGCGCTGGCATTTTATGTGGAGCGCACGGCTGCCCTTAGACACACAGAACAGCTCTTTGTGTGTTTTTCGAAGGTGGGGTAACTGGAAAAGCTCTGTCCAAGAAACGCCTGGCAGGCTGGCTCTGCGAGTGCATTGCACATGCCATGGACAGGCGGGGAGAGCCTTTCCCACAGGGGTCCGTGCACACTCTTCACGAGCCATGGCTGTGTCGACAGCCCTATTTAGCGGTGTGAGTGTGGAGGACATATGCACGGCGGCATCTTGGTCAACACCAGGTCCCTTCATTACGTTTTATCTCTTGGACATGTCTGGCTCCTTTTCATCGTCTGTGCTTGCTGGGGCAACACAGGACTGGTGAGCAGAGAGAGGAGGGCTGTGGGTCAGTGGGCAGCTGACCCCCTCCCTGGACGTACTGTGCTTACGGACGTGACGCGCACAGGGGCCCATAGGGGCTGGAGGACTCTTTTTTCCATGCTTTAAGACAGGAGGAGGGAGTCCTCCACGTTATGGCACACCTCCGCGGGGTAAGTGCATCAGGGTGTGGTCGGCCAGCCGCAGCCTCTTTCTCTCCACGGTTACGACCGAGGGAGAGATGAGTGAGGCACAGCGGCCTCTAACCAGAAAGCCGGTCAGAAACAGGGAGATGGAGCGGTGTTCTTGCGGGACAGCAGTGCGTATATACATCGGGCTCCGCCCCTGTACCCATAGAGTCCAGTTGAGGGCGGAGCCTGTGAGAGATATAACGTTGGGTTACGTATGGTAACCCTTGTTATATAAGCACAGGTGAGCCCTCTACCTATGGAGGCACTGTCTGTCCTATGCTGCTTGCTGAAGAGAAGTAAAGGATGGCATTCAGGTAGGCCCACCCAGGGACTGGCTACGTCTAGGAAAGTCTCAGTGAAGGAATGCGTGCACGGGTAGGATACACGGGAGTACCCTTAGAGTCCAGTAGAGGGCTCACCTGTGCTTATATCACAAGGGTTACCATACGTAACCCAACATTTTTGTGCATGTTAATGGCCTGCAAAGGCTAAAATCCCTGTGTTCCCTCCAGAGGGAGTTTCTCTCCCACAAACTCCCCCCCCTCCATACATTGTCTGTAAAAAGCTAAGGGGCGGGACATTTCAACCACATCTCCAAGCGCCTGACCAATCCCAAAAACGGCTAGCTAACCAATCAGAGCAGACTGGGCTCTGGTTTCAGATAGAGGGTGAAAAGAGGTCCTGCAGCACAGGCAGTATGAGGTAAATAAAGAGATGTTCTACATTAAAGCATGGAGACATGTTACATTGGAGGCAGAAAATAGAAATATGATCCTAAAAGTAAACAAACCTGAAAACCAACTTACTGTTTTGATCAGCAGGCTGGCAGTATTGTCCATCAGGAGGAATGGCATTGATGCATCCACATGTGTTGCTTGTATTACCATCACATTTCCCATAGGTGTCACACTTATCACACGGCCAAAGATAGTCATTTTCACAGTGGCACTGAAACCCAGTGTTATCTTGGCTGCAAACTTTAAAGAGAATAACATAGTTTCTCTTGTGAAAAAGGCAGAAGTCTGAAATAGATATTAAAAAAGGATATAATGCATTTGTTCTTACCTGTGGTGATAATGGCATCTAATATGTTAACTGAGGAGCTGATCTGGACAGGAAAAGTTAAACTGTTCAGGACGTTTCTCAGCTGATCAACATCGCTGGTATTCACCTCGGTAATAATCTGGTATTCATAAAATACTAAAGGTACTGTAGAAAAAGAGAGTCGAATTAGAGACAATTATTTGAATGTTACAATAATTTGAATGTTACTTTAAATGTAAAAGTGTATCACCTGTCTGTGGCACGCAGTATTGTCCATTGGTAGGAATATTGTTGATACACCCACACGTGTCGTCAATGATGTCATCACAGGCTCCATATGTATTACAGTTGCTTAATGACCACACATACTGTTCCTCACATCTGCACTGGAAGTTTGTACCAATTGGGTAACAAACTACATTAAAAAGAAAAACAATTAAACAGACATTATAATCAGTTATAGTCTTACCACCACTCAAAGTTCCTCTGCCTTACATGTCAAGATGTATCCATTCACACACATTTATAAACTGATAGCAGGGTTAACAAGTTGACAAACTGGACTTATGAGGATCTATCTAATGCTTATTTCCACATTTTGCTGTGCCTTGGGCAGGGACGTGCACAGACATTTGGAGGGGCTATTGCTCTAAACTGGAAAAAGGGCCTCCGCCCCATAAAAAACACAAGACCTTTTGAAAATTGTAACTTGTTTTTAATGTAAAAGAAACGATTATTACATCAACTAAATTGAACAGTAATTCACATCTCCTAACAAAATAAGCTAAGGTGACTACTTGCATTCGGTAACTTGATTTTAAAAATGAAAACCAGGGACATTTTTTGTTTTGCGGTCCATATAAAAATATTAGATAAAAATATCTAATGTTAGTAACAATTAAAAACAAAATGGGGACAATTCTGTTCTAATGTAGTTTGATGATTGTAACTGCTGTGCCGACATACTGATACAATAGGGCCTCTATAATTACCTTAAATAAACTCACTAATTAATTAAACCAGTTCAATACGCATTATTCTTATTCTTATCATTCTTTATGAGCGCACTAACGGTAAGGTATCTAATTACTTATTTATTTAGTATTCCATAACTTAGTAACAGAGATGGTCAAACTAAAGTGGTAGAGACATGGCAGAAATCCTACAAGGAAGTGGGACATTGAACTGTTCACCCGTGAGAGGGTGATCAAGAAAAGAGAGCGAGCGACGCGTTGAGGGAGTTTACAGATGAGAAGACACAGAAAGACAGAAGCTCAATAACAACAAGTAGCTATATTTAGGTGTTTTTTTGTAAATAACCGACGGTATCAAGAGGAAGTAAAGTCCCCTGGTTTGTCCCTTAGAGCCTAACTGCCATGAGACAACTCAAAATCAAGTTTCCAAAATCCGACACTGAGGTGGTCTTAACGCACCGGCAGATGACAGCGCTGACAAAGTGTGTTTCCCGCAGCGAGATGCTACAATACTAATTGTGGGTTTATCATGTTGATTCGGCCTCAACAGAAAAAATAAAAACAAACTCTCGCTCTCTCCAGAGGGGTCAGCCAAAAAGGCCAAACGGGCCGTTGCCCGGGCAACATTAGCCCCTACCTGTGCACGTCCCTGGCCTTGGGAGATACTTTGCTATGGTATCTTTGCCGAATGACACTTCAATGCAGACAGAAGGAGCAGGACCATTGATCTTCGGATTAGTTGACGACCAACTTTACATCCTGAGCCACAGCCAACCACGTAAATGATATGCAGCAGTTTTTTACATCCATAGACTAATTGATTTATAGTGTAGTACTTATTGTATTGAAGGCCAGTCATTCCAGAACGCTGCATTCTCATGATACACGGGAAAACGACTCTGCGCTGACATTGTGTTTCTATGGAGAGAGCGATGCTACCTGAAGAGGCCGAATAACTGCCTACTGTGTTGTGCATGACTCCAAATTGTTGCCGTTTTTGTAGAAATACTACGTCCTACGTTGTGGACCAACGTAGTTATTACACGTTTTTTTGTGAGACTGGGTTGACTCCACCCTTTGCCAAAGTAAACTTGCCAACATAAAAAACCTCTTGGCAGGCCCAATCTGATTACACCTTTCTGCCTAATAATTAGCCATGTGCTTCTGTTCCTTGGACTGAGATGAGGTGTTTGGTTTCTAGGTAACAGGCTGCTGGACGAATAGGCTTTAGGTCCAATGGGACATATTTTAGATGATATTGTGTTGAGGAGTAATGGTCTGTTCAAACATTCCTTACTCTGGAGATACTGTAAACAGTATGTATTTCAGACTTTGAAATCTAAAAAATGAAACTTGTATAAGATCAATGATTGGAAAGAATATTATTGTTTAACTTGTGCACACACCTTGCTAGTGCCCTGTCTGAGAAGCCCTGGAGGATTATTCTTTTTGATACTCAAAAGTATGTGGACATTCTTGTACTTTCCAAACTTGCTTCACCTCAATGAGAAGGGAAAGTCCCAATTTTAGAGGAGGACTATATAGTAGTTTATAATGGTTTAGTGATATGAAGGTCACGAGAGCATATTCTCGCATTGCACTTTGTCCACAGTTAATAAGTGAGCCATTACTCTGTGAAAGAAAATTGAATTGATTGAATTGAATGTATCACATGGTCAAATGTGGGGAAAAAGGACACAGTACACTTTAATACCAAGGCGCCCTTTGTCTTGTCTAACAACATTTCCCCCCCATGCTTTTACCACCATGCTTACCTGTGGTGATGTTAATGTGTGTGACGTTCACAGTTGGACCCAAGGCTATGGAAAAGCCACCTGCATCCAGGATGCTTCTAAGGGCGTCCACGGTCCCAATATCAGTCAAATTCAGCTCAACATCCACATCGTACTCAACCTGAGCCAGAAGCCCTGTAGTAAAAAAACAACAAGATTTAGGGTCTCTTTTGGTTAAAGGACATATCAATGTAGAGAATTCACTCAAATTAAGCACTAGTCATTTAAAGTAATACTTAATTATGTGTTTTATCTTAGAGCTAATGGTCTATTAATGATCCCTCTAAATGTAAAAAATGTAATGTCTCTTATTTAAAAGTTTTAGCCACTGTGACCCTTCAAAAAGAAAATGTATGCTTTTGTGGGTTAAAAAGGTTTTTGTGCATGTAAATGGTCTGCAAAGGCTAAATTCCCTGTTTGCCCTCCAGAGGGAGTTTGGCCGCCCCATCCCCCCACCCTCCCTGAAACGCATCAATTGGACTTCTTTGTTTATTGGTATAAGTCTCATCACTGTACGACCACAACTCACTGAACTAGCAACCAGCAAATAGCAAGAAAACAACTTCACTTTACATAGCCATGATGATAGTTATGTCTTACCTTTGCTGTTTTGTGATCAAAAGTTGTGTTCAAGGGCATAAAAACGGTTAATCCAATGTCTCTGTGTAACTTTAAAATGATTACTGATAATCCATCATTACAATTTAAATAATAAACGCAATAAACGGATCGTAATGATTAGCCGACCGGAGCTTCCGGGTTAGGAGGTGCGCACGCAGCGTCTCGTTTTAACTGAATAATGATCATGTTTACATGGATTTATGAACTGCCCCTAATTACCGCCCCCCCTTCTAGAGACACACTGTCAAACACACTCATACCTGCTTGGTACTGTATGACATTGAAAAAGTTACATTAAATAATAAATACAAATAAATTACAATAAAATGAATGTTGTTTAATTGTCACATCTTGTAATCATGTCTATAATTTTGAGCACCAAATTATTGAAGAGTATAGAAAAATACCGGTATCGATAAGCAGTATGCTAAAGCTGTGTTGATATATATCCATTGTGCATATTTGTGCATGTAAAAATGATCATAGAATTGATTACATTTTGTCTTGTTTATTTTAGTTTCACACCATCCTTATACCAATAAACCTGTGGGCAAAGGATTCACGTCTTTGGAGTCTTGGTGTACGGAGGGAGTTTATCTGGCTGTTAAGCTATATACACTACATATTCCGGGGACAGCAGTCACACCTCTCATGTTTTAAATCTTTTAAACTAGCTATCAGTTATAAAGTGTTATTATTCCAATAATCTTTAATATTTAATAATGAGACATACCACTTCTTTTCCCCCTGGTGTGAGGTATACATGATTCTTCTTCATTGTGTTCCTGAGACAACAGATAGGGTTCAGGTTCAAATAATTGCTTTGTGTATTGAAGGCTGTGATCTCATATGTTCTGTAGAGTATTGTAAACACCGTTGACCTACCGGTAAAACCTGACTTGGAGATTCAATGAAGTTCCCTGTTTCCAAAATAGTTGGTGTCAGGAGAAGGGCAAAGATGGACAAGCATGTCTTAAATATTGCCATTCCTTTGTGAAAGTGGGACAGAAAAGAAAAAAACATTATATAATCATACCACCCAGCTTTACATTGTTTATTACATAGATATTGAACACTGTCATCATTATACCTTGTTCTTATACCACAGAACAAATAAAGGTCAAGCGCATTGTTGAGGGTTTCTTAACCTAATAATTATCTTATTACATCATTGGATTCATCTGTATAGGCCTATAAAGATGCATTTCCAATCATGGCTTGGGTTTGGCCACCATTTTAAGAAATGTGTACAAGTATGTATATTTAAGAAGAACTATATTTACTTATCCAAATAAAGTTTAGCTGGGAAACCAACACATTTATATACTTGTTCTTACTAAATTATATTTGATTAATTTCTATGTAATGAATTTCCAAAATGTATTTGTCTGCGGGAGTGAATTTCTGGTTACTATTGGAAAAATTGGTACTGTAATTTGATTGGTGCAATATCTGTGAGGACAGGTTATTTTTTGTTTCACAAGTTAAAACACTTGATGGCTGTTGTTGCTCTGTTGCGTGTGTAATTAAAGTACTTGTTCGTGACATTAGTTACTCATGATTCAAATCACAGGTCGCTTTATTGCTGAAGTTAGAGCACTACTGACAGTCTGGTTATTTGACATTCCCCCAAATAGACTAATGAAAGCCAACTAATGGAAAATGTTAACAGTGAGGTGACATGTTATCTACCTGCGGTACTATGTCATGTCAAAAGTGAAATAGAACCTCACGTTGTTTTCAAGTAAACATACCTTTAATGACTTGTCCTCTTCAAGTTAACTACATTGGACAGAGACACTCCCACATACAGTAGTGTTGGCTGGGAGTCAACAAGATCCAGTTTTGCTGGATGGCACAACAACAGAAGATTTATCAATTGTAAGAAGATTAAGAGACTAGTTCAGAATTTGAAGAGTGTGAAACATAATGAAGCATTTTAACAACAAGGGGGAAAAAAGCAGAAAAAGGAATCTAATCATGTGTGTATTTCCAGTGGCACACTAATTAAGAATTTCTGATTGTGATTTTCGTTTCAACATTCTGATTTTGGACAATATGCTAGAAATGGGTAGGGAGTAATACAATCTTAACAAATTTAAATTGACACAAATGTACCCAGCATTTCCTAGTAGAACAGTAGCTAGCTATTACATGTATACAATGCCCAGGAAGTGGTATGGTGTCAGATGCCTTGCTCAAAATCAACTAGGCAGTGACAAGGATATGAAACTTTTAATATAAATTGACGATGGAAGTTCCACACAATCATAGTTATTTCTGGTATTCCATTTCAATAACTTCCCTGTCATTTTAGATGCTGCCTTCCTCCTGGTTCTTGCAATCCGCTCGTTGCCCTCACCGGGTTTCTCCGGCCCCTCACCTGAAACTCACCTCATTTGACCCTCAGTATGTACACCCGCTCACTCTCACTTGTTCCCTGCCAGACTGTCTGGTGTGTACGGCCAAGGTCTCCGAGGTCTGATTTTAT
Organism: Harpagifer antarcticus; assembly: GCA_902827135.1. Classification (NCBI taxonomy): domain Eukaryota; kingdom Metazoa; phylum Chordata; class Actinopteri; order Perciformes; family Harpagiferidae; genus Harpagifer; species Harpagifer antarcticus. Next base: position 497,117 of record CADEHL010001135.1, on the reverse strand, counting down.
TTTCTGATCTACCCATTTCTGCATTCTACATCTGCAGAAAGAAGTCCGGTCGATTGCACTGTATACAGTTTGGCCGAAAAGCAAACTGGGACAAGAACACAGCGGAGAAGTAACGGGGGATAATCGGGATATTCCTGATCACGATCCCTCCGCTTCGCATTGGGCTCCTGATCTGCCTGTCGGGTGTTCTTTTACCCATCATGACCGCCTCGCTGCACATTATCCATTACACAACAGTCTCTAAATTGCACACACATACACTGCACCAAGCCATAGCCATATAAGGAGACCTCCATCATAATGAGCATTAGAAAAACGGGATATTCGGTGAGGAAAATACGAAATATTGCTTTGAAAAAACACAAAAGAAAAAAAGAAGTGCGGGAAAACTCATGCTCGCAAAGCTTAATAGCTCGGCCTGACAGGAATGAGAAAAGGTGTCATTTTGTTCCATTTTTGTCTTTTTAGGTCAATCTTGTTGCTGCATCCTTTACTAAATTCCCCTGAAGGAAATAGATCTTGAAGCTTAATGGTATGAAACAGGTACTTATAGGTAAGTAAAAACTATAACTTATTCCCATAGCACAATTGCTTTCCAATATCACATTAAAACATCTTCATAATAAAAAGTTAAATAAGACAAGTTGCTAAGAATACAGAAGTTATGCCTTTCTCTTTGGCTCTATGTTCCTTTTTAGTGCCTGAAGCTCTTTTCATTAGTCAATGTTAATGTTGGTGGTTTAAAATATATATTTTCAACTTCTGTTGATTATTCAAATAAATGTATACATTGTTTTATGCATGAATAACAATTTTGCAGAAGATAAAAGAGCCATCAAGTTTTAAAAATACAGATGTTAATACTATGAAAATGGCAACTTTTTTGTACATGAAAATTATACAGATTAAATATTAATATGGTTATATAAAACAAACACACGTTTACTAAGCTATGATCTGTTTAAAAGGCTTAGAAAAACATTTGGAAATAAACAGAAAAGAGGTGAAACAGGATCAGTCCTGTGAAACACTAAAAATACGTGTTCAATAAAGTCCAAACAAATATGCATTTTCAAAGTCATGGTTAGCTTCTTACCACGCTCTTTCTCTTCTTGCTGTGTGTCTGTTAAAGATTAGACAATAACCAAAACACCAGAAGTGACTCAGTTTTCAGCACAGTAACACCTATTAATATTTAATTGAATCTACTGAAGGAGGTGCAGTAGCAGCTGCCGCTAAATACACAGGTGACTAACTTTTATTGTGTACACATACAGTACATAATTATTAATTATCAGAAAGTCAATTGATAATGAAATGCTTTCTTGGTGTATAGGAATTACAACATAATGCCTGCACCAAGTGGACACAGCCAACAATATCGTCGATATCATATGTTTGGATGAACAAAAAGTCAGTATTTGTATTTAAAGGGCACTAGCTTTATGACTACATCTTAGGGTATCTCTCTATTTCAGCAACCCACTCTCTTCAGTCTGCGTACAAATGACACGACTTTACACATTGGAAATGCGTGCAATAGATACGTGGAAGTCCTATTTTGCGTGCATATGATACGCTAACCATTCCCATTGATATCTGATTTTTTGCCGTCTGTGAGTAAAAGAAATAGGGCTCAGAGCCTCAGAATAATGAAATCTTTATTTTTTTAAATCTATTTTTCCATCTCATTTCATTTCAAACCTTTATTTAACCAGATTGGTCCCATTGAGATCATAGATCTCTTTTTCAAGGGAGACCTGCAGCATATAGGTTCCACATGAAACATAAAACAATAAAGGACATTATACATTATATTTACAGGAATACATTTTCTAATTTGCTATTCTTTTCTGAATGACACACTGTTATTTACTCAACAATAACACACAATTATCCTTGTTTTTAGTTATTCGTTTAATTCTATAATCTCAGGCTTTTTAGCCGTTTCTCAGGAACTGAATTTCAATATAAAGTCACCGGAAACAGATGTAGGCCTATAAGGGACATTTCGAGCATCATCGCGATACACACCACAAACCCACTGAACTGATTACCCAAGATCCTCAGCTAGAAGCTCAGTGATTGGATTATTTAGCTGCAATGCATGTTGGGATATGGTGTTAATGCAATATAAAATCCGAAAAACATTTAAAAAAAGAAAATAATACTTTATTCCGAGTGTTCTTGCTTTTCTCTTTGGAAGTCATCACATAACGGCATTGTAATACACAGCTCGACTGCATTACATATTACACATCTGCCTTAGTTCTTTATTTATAGAACCCTGATGAGAAGACTTCTAGACAAACAGGAAGAATAGCCACGGAAACTGAATATGTGACGTGGATCATAAATATATCAGCAATTCAACAACATCTTACATTTCTTTTCACGCAATACGTCTCCTTGCAGTATCAACCTTAATTCGGCTGACTTTTATATTTGATCGAATTGGGAGATTAGATGGGAGGTTATATTCACACCATAATGGTGCACAGCTGATAGAAAAGGACTTGTAGTTTTTAAAGATATTGCTGATTTTCTTTGAATATAAGAATGTAAATACTGAGTTGAAAGAATAGTCCGGGGTTTTGGGTGATGGGAGACATATCTATAGAATCACAATGGCAATAGCTTACTATTAAATGACGGATATACTTTTCTGTTTGTGATGTTTTACAAATCAGATATTAATGTTAGAAGTAAAACATGAGAAATAGTATAGCAATATCCTGTAAAATTATGTAAAAACATGAATAAAACTACACATCTTCAGATGTTATACATACATAAGTGTCCTACACTAATAATACAAAGTTATCATTAGTATGCTGTGTGTACCTTGTGTGCACCGCCTAGTGGTTAAAGCCCGTTATTGAATTAGTTTTGTATGTTTGGGTGTTTGCTGTCATGTTTTCCTCCTGGGTTATTGTCTGGTCCTTTCCCTGTGTTTTTCCTCCCGTCGTTAGTTTCCCTGATGTGTCTAGTTGTTTGATTGTGTTTACCTGTGGCCCTTGTGTTTCTCCTCCCCTGCCCGGCTGTTTCTCGTCTTGTGATTACCCCTCCCTGTATTTAGTCTTGTCTCCTCCTGTGTTCAGTGTTGGTGCTTCTTTTGTTTGTGACCTAGTTCACCGTAGAGTGTTTTGTTTGTTCCAAGTTTACTCAAGACCTTGAAATAAAGGTATTATCAAGTCCTACCTGCTTCACTCTGCGTATCAGAAAGCACCAACCAAGAAATGGGCCCAGCAGATCCGTTCGAGCTGGAATTACTGAATTTTTCCTTTTTTTTGGCTAACTGCTCGGATCGATGGAAGAGAGCACCCGGAGTTCAGCAGCGAGAGGCTGTGTTATCAGAGGCGTGCCAGATGGCTAGAGAGAAACCAGGTTTGGTGAAGTTCTTACCTGGCTGGATTTCAAAGATCCTCCCGGTGTGTGATTCCCGGCCTGCTAGCCCCAGGCATGCTAGCTACCTGTCTCAGGCGGCTGCTAAGAGAAGGAGTCGCAAGGCCAAGCTAGCAGCCCGAGCCCCAAGAGCCATGGTTCCAGCCCCATCCTGGCCCCAGCAACCATGGTTCCAGCCCTGGTTCCGGCCCCAGCAGCCATGGTTCGGGCGCCAGTACAGGCCCCAGAAGCCATGGTTCCGGCTTCAGTACCGGCCCCAGAAGCCATGGGCCCGACTCCAGTTTCGGCTACAGGGCTGGCTCCCCAGCCGACGCTAGCTCCCCGAGTCTTGTCGGCGTACCGGCTGACTCCAGCACCTCGTCTCCTGCTGGCTCTCCAGCCGACGCCAGTTCCCCGAGTCCTGTCGGCGTACCGGCCGACTCCAGCACCTCGTCTCCTGCTGGCTCCCCAGCCGACGCCAGCTCCCCGAGTCTTGTCGGTGTACCGGCTGACTCCAGCACCTCGTCTCCTGCTGGCTCTCTAGCCGACGCCAGCTCCCCATGTCCTGTCGGCGTACCGACCGACACAAGTTCCTTCTCAAGACCCTTCTCAAGACCCATCTCAAGACCCATCTCAAGTGTCCTCTCAAGTCCCCTCTCGACTTCCCTCTTAAGTTCCCTCTCAAGTCCCCTCTCGAGTCTCCTCTCGAGTTCCCTCTCAAGTCACCTCTCGAGTTCCCTCTCGGGTCTCCTCTCAAGTCACCTTTCGAGTCACCTCTCGAGTCCCCTCTCAAGTCACCTCTCAAGTCTCCTCTCAAGTCACCTCTCGAGTTCCCTCTCAAGTCCCCTCTCGAGTCTCCTCTCGAGTTCCCTCTCAAGCCCTCTCTCTCTCGAGTCCCCTCTCGAGTCACCTCCAGAGTCCCCTCTCAAGTCACCTCCCGAGTTCCCTCTCAAGTCTCCTCTCGAGTCTCCGTTCAAGTTCCCTCTCAGGTCACCTCTCAAGTTTCCTCTCGAGTTCCCTCTCAAGCCCTCTCTCGATTCCCCTCTCGAGTTCCCTATCGAGTTCCCTCTCAAGTCACCTCTCGAGTCACCTCTCGAGTCTCCGTTCAAGTTCCCTCTCGAGATCCCTTTCAAGTCACCTCTCAAGTCAACTCTCAAGTTTCCTCTCGAGTTCCCTTTCAAGCCCTCTCTCGAGTTCCCACTCAAGTCCCTACTCAAGTGCCCCAACCCTATGTCCTGTGGCGTTGGAGGTCCCGCAGACTGTTCTTCTGCCGGGGGTCCTGTCAACCACATGTCCTGTGCCGTTGGAGGTCCCGCAGACTGTTCTTCTGCCGGGGGTCCTGCCAACCCCATATCCTGAGCTGTTGGAGGTCCCACAGACTGTTCTTCTGCCGGGGGTCCTGCCAACCCCATGTCCTGTGCCGTTGGAGGTCCCGCAGACTGCTCTTCTGCCGGGGGTCCTGCCAACCACATGTCCTGAGCCGTTGGAGGTCCCGCAGACTACTCTTCTGCCGGGGGTCCTGCCAACCCCATGTCCTGACCCGTTGGAGGTCCCGCAGACTGCTCTTCTGCCGGGGGTCCTGCCAACTCCATGTCCTGTGCTGTTGGAGGTCCCGCAGACTGCTCTTCTGCCGGGGGTCCTGCCAACTTCCTCCTGGGTTATTGTCTGGTCCTTTCTCTGTGTTTTTCCTCCTATCGTTAGTTTCCCTGGTGTGTCTAGTTGTTTGATTGTGTTCACCTGTGGCCCTTGTGTTTCTCCTCCCCTGCCCAGCTGTTTCAAGTCTTGTGATTACCCCTCCCTGTATTTAGTCTTGTCTACTCCTGTGTTCAGTGTTGGTGCTTCTTTTGTTTGTGACCTAGTTCACTGTAGAGTGTTTTGAGTAGATAGTACTAGAAATGTGCAGACTATGACAGTTTAATGGTGGAGGTATACACACATATTGATAGATGTCTTGTAATGCACTGTTGAGGAACCTGTGACCCAAGTTTTTCATTCATTGCATAACTACACCGTAGTTGTGTATATGATATGTCAATAAACCTTAGAAAATCTTGAAATCTTGAAAGGGATGTGCAAAATAGCCATTACATACAGTCTTTAATTAACTATTAGTAGAGAATAACGAGTAATGAATATACTTTATAGAGATCTGCAGATAAATGTCTTCTCAAACACCAACTATCAAATATCTCTCCTGATTGTTGGCACTTGACAATCACCTTTCCCTGAATCCTCAAAAGAAATGCACACATAAATAACAAAGGAAATTACATAATTTAATAAATCCACAATATGATAACATTTTACAGATTAATTTAATACACTTTTACAAAACATAGGTTGATGTTATATCGGGGGGAAAAATACATATTTAAACATTTCTATTAGTCTCTGTATATTTAAGTAATGCTAGTTTATATAACAGATGAACAGATGTACAATATCCAGAAAGTAGATAAAAAATAATGTGTGCATTTCCAACATTTCCTCTGAAAGAGTGTTATATCAATGCAAGATAAGTTAGTTAGCATCCACAACTTTTGTTAATGGATAACTATTGAGTAAGTTGAGTAGTGAGCCATTCGTTTTTTTTTTTTTCGTGGTGCGATGTATGCTGAGAAGTCCTTGTATGCCTCGCTGACTTTGAGGACATCTGGGTCTGGCAGCTCCCCCCTCACGGCCTTGTAACGTGTACTCCTTTGAACATGTTTATATGATAATTAGGACTTTAAGAACAATTTTACACTCAGACATCAATCACAAAGTTGTAGCAGGGTACATACTATCATACGGTGGCCCTGAAGTGCAAGACACCACAGTATTTCACAAAACACAACAGCATTTCAGAAAACACTACAGCATTTCAGAAAACACCACAGCATTTCAGAAAACACCACAGCATTTCAGAAAACACCACAGCATTTCACATTGGACGGAAAGGGTATTCCTTTAGGGAGAACACTTCTAGAACACTTTTGCTTCTTTTCTAGTGTTAAATAAACTCACTAATGAATGAAACCAGTTCAATACGCATTATTCTTATTCTTATCATTCTTTATGAGCGCAGAAATAGTCTTAAAATCAGACCTGTTTTTTAAATGAAACCTGACGGCAGGCAGTTAGCTCTGATCACCTATGATAAATGCGCCACACCTAATCGCTGGCCATTCAGCCACAGAGCTCCCTCTATACAAATCAAACTGTAGACGGTGTGAAAGCACCTATTGTTTTAAATAATGGTCGGAATGTGACCTGTGAGCCTTCTGAATTACCGTGGGACAGCACATTCTAAACTAAAATGTTCAATCAATAAAGTAACATCTTATCTTAATAAAATCTTCGTATTAATAATAATAAATCATACAGTATGTGTCCGAAAGGGAGCAGGAGGAAGCAAACACAAAAATATACAAAAAATATACTGCATATTAAAGCAAACGATTGTAAAGGTAAAAGTATGAGCATAACAAATAAAGGAGTGTAATGTAAACATTTACATTATTATTATGATTATTTAATATATAAAGACTATATATTATTGAAATACATGATTAGATATACTTTAGTTGATCTAAAATATTGATGTGTTCAAATGCTCTTCAAAACACAACTGCAAGTCCATGAAACCTTCTGTAGTCTTTCTGTATTTGTGAATGAAGCGCCAGCTCCTGGTTAAAACCTGAAATTGAAAATCTGGCAACGCCCCTCTTATAATAGAGGGAGGGCTTAACATTCCTCGATACTGGTCTTAGGCAGGAAGCTGTAAGCTGGAGTCTGAAATGAGGTGCTACATCTGTAGTATTCAAAGGTGGAAGGAGTGAAGTTAGGTAGCTTGAAGAGGGAAAAGCTCCATTTGGAAGAGAGCAGGAGACCAGTGCCACCTCCTCTGCCAGTGGGTCTGGGTGTATGGGTGAAGGAATATGCTGTGGAGAGAGCTGCTGGGGTGAATGTGTTGGATGGAGTAATCCAGGTCTCCGTGAGAGCAAGGAAATCCAGAGACTGCAGGGAGGCGTAGCCAGAGATGAAGTCAGCCTTAGGAACAGCTGACTGGCAGTTCCACAGGTCCCCTGAAACTAGATGTTGGATCTCAGTGGAGCATGTGGGATAGACGAGAGCAGGCCGGTTATATCGATTAGGAGATACACAGGGCCAGTGATAGTTGCGAGAAGACACATAAACAGGAATGGAGAAAATACACATGATTATAGCATGAGGGGCTAAAAAACTAAATAAAATAAAATAAAACACCAGCGATACTTACCTCAATCAGAGTAGGATTTGCCTCCTCTTTGCTTCCCTCGTGACTCCAACAGGACTCCTTTGTCTTTGTCAGTCTTCGTCTGACGCTCCAGGAAAGTTACCTAAAATGGACACCTGATTGCTGATTTCTCACAGATGGGGCCACGTCCCTTTAATTAGTTAATTCTCTGCAGCTGGTGGCCCTCAAAAGGACATCTAGACTGCCTCCCTCCTGAGTTGTTATTGTATTTTCAGTGTCACAATGGTTTTCCAATTACATTAAACCCTAAGTTATAAAGTTATGAGTTTAACCCTTAATACAGTTACACCTACTCAATAAAGCTCAGAATGTTACTCACACAATTCTAGAAGTCACCAGTTGTTATCCTGTCAAAATCGGGTTGCACACACTTCATAATTGTCGATGTAACTGGATATGTACATCTTGAACCCCTTTTCTCTTTTGCTCCTCGGGGCTGAGCTTGCCGCATGTACCAGCCGATGTACATCACTGATGTTAACCTTCGGTAGGTCTTGGAGACATTGAGTGTAAAATAGTGCCATCACGTTAACCAGTTTAGACCTAAGCCTGTTTTTCAGGTCTCAGGCTCGAAAATGACATTCCCAGAACAAATGACCATATCTTCCCTTCTAAAAGGGTTAAATTAATAATTTTTTCTCAAAGTAATGATAAACCTGTGAGTTGGATGTAGAAAAGTCAGAATCAATATAGATGTTTTTTATTTTAAAGAAAATTCAGATTGAACATGGTAAAAAACTGTAAATTATAGTGTCCGTCCAAAGAAAATGTTGTACTTATAGTGAAAACTAACCTTGGATGATGGGTTAGTAGACTAAAAGCTTTAGGAATCCAAAGTACAACATATAATAAGTACCCTGTATTAAGATTGATGCAAAACAAGTGATATTTGACCTTTTTAGCAAAAAAAAACTCTTCTGGGGCCATTTTCCATATCTCTGGCCCCCCTTGTTCGATTTTGACATGTGACATCTCTTTCTGACCGTTAGAGCCAATATAATCAAAGGGAAATCGTCCCGCACACACTCATGTTAAAAAAAAGGTAGCCTCTCTGCGCATGCTAGCTTTCAGCAGAGGGGAGAAATATCGCTGCTCTTATATCAATCAACGGAAAAGCTGTTATTGCTTATGGATTATCAGAACATTTCAAAGGGGACACAGTCACATTGGATTAACCTATGGATTAACTACACCATCGTTTTTATCGTTTTAATGCCATTGAAGACCAGTTTAGACCGGACAAAGACGAAGGTAAGCCATGTTAGCGTTGTGGGCTACTTAGCGCCACTTGTTTTGATGTACATTTTTGTTGATAACGTCGCGAGTTTGTATCTTTCAGTGTTGAGGTGGGCACCGTTAGATTCTGTGTCTCCTTGCGATCATAAAAGATGTGTTGGATCTGCACCTAGGATAAGTAATAAGGGAGCTAGGAATGATTATCGGTGCAGTAATAGGTTAGCATTTTTCGCTCAGGGGTCATTTAGATGCTTCTTATGAGACTTGTGTTTTGTTTTGGTAAAAATGGTTTATATCGTCAGTTAGCTGAGATTATTCCCGTTAATCTGGTATAACACATTAATAGATTCTTAAATATTAAGATCCCAGTGTCGTGAGAAAAAAAAAACTAAAGTAAAGTCTCTGAGATGGTTTCAAATTGGTACTTTAATTAAAATAAAGGCGCGGTTATGTTACAAACAGAATATTGTTCGACAGAAAAGCAGCTGTGTTTCTGGCTCTGCCAGGTGAAGAAAGAGGCCGAACCCCTCAGGTCCCGCTGTATTTATATCCTCAGCTGGCTCCTCCCTGCGGGCCGGCTCTCCAACGTTTTAATGTCCGTTGTTACGCATATCAGAGGATACAGACATTGTACATTCAATATATCTAAACACGCCTTTTCTCTTCCTTAACTCTTTCATAACTTTATATGCAATACATGTTAACGGCGTCAATAGCCACTTTAGTGATGCTAATGGACGGTAGTCCCGGATGTCGTCATGAAGGATTTTCAGAATAAAAGCTTGGTATTGAGAACTTCCTGTTTTTTCCAGAATAAAATAGCATTTAAACTGACGGTATGTTTAAGCTACATTATGCTATTAAACATTGATTAATTTTCAGGCTCTTCTCCACAGTTGTCCCCCTAAAAATAATTTTTAATCATTATTCTTTGATTTAAATGATTTATTTTATCATTAATATGGTTCCCTATCACAATGCACATAGTCTGGAGCTCACTGGGGTCCTGCATATGCTTTAATCAGGCGTTTTAACACTTTTTTCCATGAAAATTATTTTTATTCACTATCATGGGGCTATAAAAAATCAAATTCCGGTTAATCCAGAGCACAATTGTACCTTTTACTATTTAAATGTATTTGTATTATATATTTTTGGGCTATAAAAGTGACATTTCTGGGTGACTTTGTCAGTTTATGGAGCTTAGCGCACAAATCCTGGAGGTTCCAGGCCAAATTTGGGAGCTCATAGGCGGCCTGCCATGCGCCCCCATCCGTGGAAAGAAGAAAAAAGTAAAGAAAACGGTCAATTATATCTTAAAACAATCAAAAATGAAGTTTTAAAAAATGCCAACAGAGAAAGGGGCTCAACAAAGCTCTACCCTTCGGCGCTTCGGGCCGAAGCCCCGGACACTTGTCCACTCCCCCGTTGCAACTTACAACGGAGAGGGGAAACCAAGCCTCCCCTTCTCCGTCAAAAAAATTAATTCATCAATTTCAGACTACTGTCTGCACAAGATCAGAAACCCGGTTTTTGAGAGGACTCAGGCTGTTTCACTTCATGGAGGAATATATCCGCTCCATGTGCAGTCTGGTTCGGATGAATGTGTTGCCCAGAGACCCCCCAGCATGGTTCTCCCCAAACTTTAAGTTTTTGAACTGGTCTCTGGAGGAATGTAAGGGGAGTTTGAGGGGACTCTACCCGCATTATGAGGCATTATTTTCGGATACATTTTTATCACTTTTAGCGCTTTTTTATGGTTCTCCAAAAAGTTAACTCAGACTTTTTTCTGACTCTGGAGGAATGTAAGGGGAGTTGACAGGGGACTCTACCCGCCTTATGAGGCACTATTTTCGGATACTTTTTTACCCCTTTTTTATGGTTCTCCAAAAAGTTAAGTCAGACTTTTTTCTGTCTCTGGAGGAATGTAAGGGGAGTTGACAGGGGACTCTACCCACCTTATGAGGCACTATTTTTGGATACTTTTTTTAATTTTCACCCATTTTCCCTGGTTCTCCAAAAACTTGAATCTGACTATTTTGCCTGTGGAGGAATGACATGGGAGTTGACAGGGGACTCTACCCGGGTTATGAGGCACTATTTTCGGATAACAGGAATTTAAACGCATTGCCTGGAGGATAGGACCGAGAGATGACAGACTCTCTGGCCGCCTCACAAGTCACTATTGTCCGACACTTTCTTTGCTTTACCCGGGTTCTATCACTCTTTCCTCCTTTGACCATAAAACGTGTTTCCTGCTGGGGTACTGCCTGGTTCCGGTGCACCCCAAACCCTCTCATGGTCGGGGCACCATGAATTGATGCATCGGACCCAATGTTGCCATCACCAGCCCCGCGTTGGTGCGGAGATGGGACCATTTAATCCGGTGGTAACCCAAATCCTCACTTGGTCCATGTACCATGCATTGAAGCATCGGACCCATGGTTGCATTCTCCGGTTACGCTAACGCATATAAACGGAGAAACAGAAAATAATTTAAATACAATTCATTGTGTCTGTTTTATTAAGGATGTCGTCCGAATGCCCGGTGTGCAGACTCTTCTAACTGGCTTTGAACAAGCACCTTAAACATGCAGTGCGGAACTTGGAGGAAAGAGGCATCATTCTTAAAATGGCCAGTGGCAGAATAAATGTTCGGACCAAACCCTGTCCCATCACAGGGTGTTCGTATGCTGGGAAGAGACTAGACCATCATGTAACTCATGACCACCCTGAGTTCTCCTGAGATGAGGCACATCAGGTCATGGCAAGGCTGAAGCATAGTGTGGCCCTGCAGTTGCTCCATGACCTCCGAGAGACTCATCCCATCATTGGAATGGCTACATCATTCGATATAGACAATGAGGAGGAATACCCGGTGCATCCTCCACCCTTCTCCCCACATACGGAGTGTGGCCGCTGAGAAGCGCATCCCTGATCTCCTTGACCTGATGGCTAGCAATCCGACCTCAATCACACAGTACCTGCTATATGGCTATCTAACCCTCCATTGGAGCCTCCTGTATGGCCACCTTCCGGGTGTGTACGCAAACATGACCAACACTGAGGTCTTTGAGGCGGACAGAAGGGGAACTGCTGAGGGCTACATCATCCACGTGTAGGATCACAAGACCGCCAAGACATTTGGCGAAGCACAGCTGGTGCTTACAGTAAAGGAGTTTAGCTGGGCTTGTCGGGTCCTCAGACAAGACAGAAGACAACATAGTATATTTTCAACACACATCTCTAATGATTTCTAACACATAAAAATACACCTTTTGACATGTTTCGCGAAATTGAAATACAGGTTTGACAAACATTTTCCGACTACTCAAAAAACACTGTACACCCCCCCCTACACATTTACATTACATACAGGATGTTCGGGTTCACTGGACCCGGGACTAACAAAAGTGAGGAAATTGTAGTTCCTGTGCACCTGTCTGAGCCTTGTGTGTGTGTGTTAGTGTGTCTTTGTTAGTGTGTGCGTGTGTGTATGTGTGAGACTTTTGTGTTCCTGCCCCTGCCATTCCCGCACAAGGTTGCAACATTGTTGATCAATTCAAGCACCGACACCTGTCTGCTCTCACATTCCCACATTATGTTTTGTGGGAACCAATCTTTATTTTTTTCACACTCTATCAAAGCTGCAAATTTGGGGCAAGACAATAAAAAAAGCGTCGCCAGTTTTGGTCCTTATCACAACTGATCAAGATGGCCAAACGATTCTCTGCTGAGAGGGCCTTGCAAATTATTTTGGAAGAGAGAAAACCATTTGATGATGTCAATGAACATTTTTGATGAAAAAAACGTTTGCACAGTAACAGTACATACAACAAATATTGTAGGAGCACAGAAACAGTGTTCAAAGAGGAAGAGGAAGAGGTTTCAGAATGTGAGGATAACATTTCTGAGAATTCTGAGTCTGACAGTTTAGTTTAGTTTATGTATTTATAGTGTCGTGGAGAGTCCCCATCGATGAACTGTCACAAAAACAGTAAATGGTGCAGCTTTAGCCGACATGGCTAATTTTCAGCTGTTGTCCACGGCCAGATGGTAATAGACACCCTTAAAATTACAATATATCAACAGCATTAGTTATACAAAAAATATTAAATTAAATAAAAAGGAGGAAAGACAAGTAGATACCGGTGTGAGGATAAAAGAGAACAATAAACAACACAGGTTACTATATACAGTACATGTCACATATAGCACATCACAATCACATAACAGAAACGAGGGGCAACATCCATGATCACAACATGTAACACAACATGTAACACTCACGCCATACTCAACACAGACTAGTGTGTGCAGGTGTAGTTCTCAGTGAACCATGTTTTTAAGTGAGCTGTGAAGGTGGAAAGTGTATGTGGTGTCTTAGATTTGAGTAGGTAGAGAGTTCCAGTTTTGAATTGCTGTGACCGAGAATGATGATTGACCAAAAGTACTCTTCCTGAATGGGACTGATAGGTCGCCACGTGTGGAGCTTCTAGTGGTCAGTCTGGTGTTGTTACGTTGAGTAACCAATAGGCGCATTCACACTGCGGTACTTTTCCCACAAAGGTTCATGCGAACTTAGTTCAGTGAACTCTTTTATCGCGTTCACACCAAAAAGAGCCGGTACTAAATATAGCTCTTTTCTCACAAAAGAGCCGCTCGTAAGTCCCTGCTAGAGAGCAGGGACTTTCGAGCGGCTCTTTTGTGAGAAAAGAGCTATATTTCTGATTGGCTGGGCGGATTGCAAACCACGCCCCGTAAAACTTCCAAAAAGTTTTGTGAAGCCGCCATTTTATTATCCTCGCATTAGCATTATTAGCATTAGCATTAGCCCAGCGCAGAAACGCAGAGAGACTAACTTATGGCAACACAAAATAAAACATGGGAGCGGTGGAGATGAGGAGGTGTCGGCGTTCTGGCGATTTACTCGGAAGGCTTCAGTAGAAGCTGCTGGGAGTCCCAGCAACTTCTACTGAAGTCCTCTTACAACTCCGGGGACTTCCGGCCGGGGACTTTGGGCGGCAGTATCCGCCGTGAAGTTGTTTGTAGCCTGCCAGTAAACCCAAAGCAGAAGAAGAAGAAGTGAAGTCAGCGGCTTCATTTGCCTAATCCACCCCCAGAGACTTTTTCCGGTGTGAACGCGATCTGTACTTAGTTCATGCGAACTAAAGAGTTTGCATGAACTAAGTTCGCATGAACCTTTGTGGGAAAAGTACTGCGGTGTGAATGCGCCTAATGAGCTAAGAGGTGGGGGGGCTGTATTGTGCAGGATTTTGTAAACCAGAACGATGTTCCTATACTTTATTAAATCTTCCCAACTCAGGATGTTATGCTTGTTGAGGATGGTACAGTGATGGGAGCGGTTAGGTTTCTGGTCCAGTACTTTGAGGGTTTGTTTGTACAGGGTTGCTAGTGGCTTCAGTGTGGAGCTGTTAGTTTGACCCCAGCTTGTGAGACAGTATGTAAGATGTGACATGATCATGGCATTCATGTATAATTTGGCAGAATTCAATGTCATTGTGTTTCTTATGTATTTAAAATTTGCTAGGCTAAACTTGACTCTTTGGGTCACTTTTTTGATTTGTGTTTTGAATGTTAAATTAGAGTCAATAATTATTCCAAGGTTCTTCACCTGAGGCACAATGTTAATATTTTCACCTGAGATGCTTATATTTGACACAATGTTGCATTTTCTTTTTGTGAAAAACATTCCAACTGTTTTGTTGACATTAAGCTGAAGACAGGAGCGGTGTAGCCAGCTAGTGATCAGCACTAAAGCTGAGGTCAGTTTATCAGCAGCCTTTTGCTTTGTGTTGGCATGTACATATATCACAGTGTCATCGGCATATAGCTGTGTTTCCACATCAGGACAGACAGATGGCAGGTCATTAATATATAGGGAAAAAAGACGTGGACCAAGTATTGAACCTTGTGGTACTCCGGTGCTTAAGTCTAGAGCTGGAGAGAGTCGATTATTGACGATAACATGCTGACACCTACCAGTAAGGTATGATTCAATCCAACTGAGTGTTAATGGAGAGCAGTTAAAAGCCGACAGTTTGAACAGAAGGACCTTATGGTTGACTGTATCAAAGGCTTTGCGTAAATCCAGAAATACTGCACCAACAACACCTCCTTTGTCAACCTTTGCTTTGACCTTTTCTATAAAAAAGCAGTTGGCTGTTTCGGTTGAATAATTTGCCCTGAAGCCAAACTGCATGGGATGAAGTTGAAATGGACTGTTGTTTAAGAAGGAGACAAGCTGTTCAGTGACTTTGAAGAAGAGAGTTACAAAAAAAAGTGAGCCACAGGAGGACCAGCCGGTCAGCGGGCAAAAAAACAAGCAGCACTTTAATTCATTAATGTGATCTATCAAATGTAAAAGGGCAAATATTAACCATATATGCTGTTTATATTGCTTGTAATTGAGATGTAGTAAACATTTGTTGAGTATTTTAACATAACATAGTTTGATTGTGTTGAATTGAAGCCCAAAAAGGCAGCGGGTCCACCAGAACCAAGAACCAAGGATTTTTTCTGAAACAGTATGGAGCTCAAATGCTTTTTCTCTTGCGAGTTTTTCACAAGGTGAGTTCCTTTTTGCACATTAAAGAAGCAGCAAAACGGCAGTGTTTGTCCCCAGTTTGTACTCAGTTTGTACCTCCACTGAAAACCTTACCCAATACCCTAATTTTAAGGCACTAAAAGCTAAAAGACTGGGGAAACAACTTTAAGCTCACCTATTATGCTATATTTGAACAGTATATTATTGGGCCATATCGATACAAAACATGTCTATGCCAAACAGATCACCCATTGTAGCCATGCCTCATACCCCTCTATTTCAGCCCTGTTACTAAAGTGCTGATTCTGGGTCTGTAGCTTCAAATATGAACCTTGCTAATGTAAATACAGACCATATTACTTCCAAAACACATTGCACATTGTTTCTGAGACAGAGACGTTTCTGATAGGGAACGTTGCCAGGACTTCAATGTAAAGCCAGCCCACATTTGAGTAATGACGTCAAGTTCTCAGCAAATCTGGATCAGCTCCATGGTGCACCCGTATTTAGAGATGTGGGTACAGAGGAAAAGAGAGGGGGTTTTATTTTCTGACACTTTGTAAGTCTGCTTACACACGGGGGACAAATATTTATTTATAATATACATCAAAAAGTGCATTTTGCATAATAGTTCACCTTAAACATTATAATACAATATTGACTGTCAAAGAACCAATCAATCTTCAAAACGTGTTATGTATAGTGCTCTAATTTGTCTGTTTATTGGGAAAGATTGATCATTTACAGAAAAAGAACATGGTTGGAAGGCAATACTTTGTGTTATATTAAGAGAACACACTTTAAATCTTGTAAAGCATTTCATTTATAATAAAAAAGACATTTATGAAAACATAAAACAACTGTAGATACACATCTATGAACTGTACACATATTTTAAAAGCAAAGTTCTTAATGGCGAGCATTTTCTTTGGGGGGGGGGGGGGGGGGGGCGGGCCAATGAACATTACATTAGTTTCATTTCATTGCTGTTCTTGGAACTGCTGCTGTTTAGCTAACATGCATTATTGAGCTACACTGTTACTAAAAATCTATTTATCTTTTTACACATTTTTTAGGTTTTGCTTTTAATGAAGGAAGTATTATGCTCTTTTTCCCAGGAACATAGTCATGGTATTATCAATGTTATCATGAAACACCTAGAATCTAGTAGGTATGATTAACTACGACTGTACATGAAGATAATAATTGATCATTGCACGCCATTGATTCAGAGCACCACTACATTTCACACTTCAAAATAAAATGTAATTTCAAAGTTTCATTCACAATGTTGTGTCACTCTTGCTTTCCTAGGGCTTTGAATAACAGAACAGTACCTTTGCAATGCAAACTTCTTTTAATGCTGCCTGTAGGACCTAAACTATTCTGATTTCAAAACTAACCTTGTCTGTTGCACCATCTCTTATAATATCATCCCAGTAAACTGCATCGTTTCTTATTATGTGCTGAAAATCCTACAATAACTGTCAGATCTTTTGAATAAATAGCCCTAAAGAAATAAAGTGTACGGTTCCATGCATTGATTTAGATATTGGAGAATTACTCCGGGGCACCAGCACTCCTCGAGTTAGCAGCCTCTGACGTGTGGTCGACGTCTGAAAGACAAATAACAAATTGTTAGTAGGGAAAATGTATCTCAGTAAATGAAAATAACTGCTCAATTTAAAATAAAAACTTGCTTCTTCTTCCACGCAGTCGATGGAACCAGTTGAGTCCAGTGGAGGAAATGCCAGCACTTGTACTCTGAAGTAGAAAACAAATGTTATATGGTATAAATAGGTGATTGCAGGATGTCTTTGTTATTTAATGGATAGAAACATTATTATTATTATTGTACGATTGATGGCGCCCTCCGTGGCGTATCATTAATGTTAAAGTTTTCGCACGCAACAGTGAGATACAATATGTGCCCTTTTATGCTGCTGTTGCTGTGTGCCAAACTTATTTGTTTTTTCTAAGTATTTATTTATTTTGATATTCCTGTACTTTACTTGCGTAGGGTGGACTACAAAAGTAATACTTTCATTGTCCGGTGTAACTCTGTTTACTGTGCATATGACAATAAATATCTTGAATCTTGAATTATGAACAAGAAAAACTGCATACACTTTCAAATGACTTACTCTTGTTGTATTGGAGCCTGTGCTTGTTGTAGGTGATTTTCTTGCGAGGATAGAACGGATCTACCGGAAAATCAAATTCATCTCAATCAACTTATGTGCGATTTGGAAAACATTCAAGAAGATTAACATTTTTAAACAAAGAAAATAAGCATACTTGCTTTAGAATTAGCATTAACACTCTCTTGTGAGCTAGGCTACGTTGTCTCCAGTAATGCCTTGGGTTACACTTTGTTATCTGAACTCTTTCCAACCAATCCATTACAGAGATAAGTATTCAACAAATATGCCCTTAAATCCTCTATACACATGTAACAATTACCCGTTTACCTTTCATTTTTTGTAAAGCACTTTGAATTGCCTTGTGTTGAAAAGTGCTATATAAATAAACTTGCCTTGCCTTGCCTTAAAACAATGGATTGCTAAACAAAGCTTGAAGCAGTAAAAACAAGCTCCACCTATGCCGAACAACAACTGTAATAACATTGAGTTCTCTGAGGTTATTTGGGTAGTATGAATGGATGTTTCACATTGGCAACATCTCCGGCGTCACCACATCAGAATACTTTTTACAAGTCACGATTGGCTGGAATACAGCATGTCATCATTGTCAAGGAAGATAGAGACCCTCTGTTATGGCTTCGCCAACCATTTGATGTGTTTTTAAGCTTTGAATTCTAGCTCTTAAGTGACAGGAAGATAGTTTTAGTGATTCTAATTCCATTTCATTTCACTTCAAACCTTTATTTATCCAGGTGTATCCCATTGAGATCATTGATCTCTTTCTCAAGGGAGACCTGCTAAAATGGCGTGTGTGCTCCAGTGAAGCTGATGCATGCTAATCCTGTGCCATCCTTCGTTCATAGCCCTTGAGACGGCATTACCTGTACGTTTTTTTGTCGTTATATTTATATCTATACTTTGAGTGCATTCTCGTAATTAGATTGCAGCCAGTTATATGGAGTGGGCAAGTTCATTTCACACATGTGTTTATATTCCTTATAGTCAAGGGCTTAAAACTAGGCTGCCGGTATTTCCAAGATCCAAAGCTCTTCACTACGAAATGGTGGACGAAAACATTCTTCCAGTAATTCTGTTAAAATGGGCAGGATTTGTTTTTCTTGTTTTCTTTACTTTGGGTAATTTCTCATTAAAAAGTAATGGCGTCAACACAGCCTGAACTACAGTACATAAACCAGGTGGGCGGGGTCAATAGCCAGATTATCTGATTAGCCGGCCTTCTATTTATTGTGTTGTGTACTCTTGCTTTGGCACTGCACTTGCTGTAACATTGTAAATGTTCCTGCCGTTGGAAAGTTAAGGACTTCTGATTCTTGATGTTTGGCTTTGTTAACAAAGTTGTCAACCTGCTAGTTCTATCTTGCTAACATAACAAATGCACACTCAACATTATGGTGTAAATGTCAATTAAAATGTTTAACTGGGGGCACTAAATCATAAAGGTACAGAAATCTGTCATTTTGTTTCAATGCTTCATGATAACCTCATTATGGAATATAAAATATGATAACAATAATGCTAAAACTGATATGACTTTAATCCTTTTTCATTGCATGATATTAAGTTATAATCTGGTATTTTTACCTTCTGGCAGGTTAAAGGATTTGAACACTTCTACTACTACTATCAAAAGAGGTATCAATCGTCTATCCACAATTATTAGTTTAAAGACAACATACCTTTGAATCGAGTAGTGTCCCAAACACTAAAATGAAGAAACCCTGAGGAAAATGAAATAACACGCATATTTCTTTAACATCAAAGAAATTGACAAAAATAGGTGTTATATAAAAATACTGCTATGTAAGAACAAGTTGTTATTTTGTTATTTTAATGGTTGCAAATACCTGTAGTGAATTGAAGAGTGCAAAGACAATGTGGAGTCCTCTATTTGTCGAATCTAGCATGGTCCCCACTCCTAAAGACCAGGTCAGTCCAAATAAAGGAGTCAAAATGGCCACACACCTTAGAATGACAACCAGCGTATGCCTTTCATCTCTTTGGGCGGCGTCTCCCACGCCTCTTCTTAGCATTTTGAACAAGACCACGATTACGATAATTATGTTGATACAAACTATAGTTAAGGCAGGTATCACAAACGCCAACAGGGCCCTTGTTTGCTCCCAGTTGAGCCAACAAGCCTCTTTGTTCATGATGTATCCTTCTCCTGGTGCTGTGGCGGCAACAGTAACAACAGCTATGATCAGAGGGCACCCGTAGCCTAATAAGAAGCCAATAGCCAACATGACTGACTTGGACATGTGGGAGAAGACCATGACTGTCCGGTAAAAATAGCAGAAGGCCTGAAACTAGCATCCAAAAGAACACCGCAAGGTAAAACAAGTGCATAAAAATGTTGCTGTGCTGCAAGATTCAACTGGAACATCAAAGTTATTGTTCTCCGGGTTTTCAGCTGGGTTGTCGGCAATGGAGGCTCCGATGATAAAACAGATGTTAGCGATCAACAGAGAGAGGGCAGTGTTAATGATGGAAACATGACGCATGAAGGCAGTGCTATTTTTAGTTATGGCTTTCCAAACGTATCCTTCAATAATTAAACATATAACTAAACTTGCCAAAGAGATCCCAACTCCAATGTAGGTGATTAGATCCAAGAGTTCTTTGAATTCTTTGGGTATACCAGTTGACATCAGAATTGAAAATGAGGTGAGATGGTCGCATCTGCAGGTTACTGTGTCATTTATATCAGAAACAAACTCACACCCGTCACTATCCCAACCACCCCTGTTGTCAAACAGTCTAAAGTTCCAGAAGACACACTGAGGATCTTGCGTCAGAGTCGTGTTTAACTTGGTGTAGCTTAAAGTAACGTTCCGAATAGTTTCATTTACTTTTATCAGCACCACAGCTGCGTTGAGGGCATTAACGGGGTCAGTGTTATTGGGGTTGGAGCTGGAGCTCCGTACTGGCATAACATTATTTAGGGTGGAGAAAGTAATAGTGGTGATTGAGACTTTGCGAAAGCCGGTGTTAGGAATGTCCAGGACAACGCTGCTGTTCAGATTTGCATAGAACGAGTTGTCAAAAGTGCTTCTGTTGAGGAGGATTGCACCAGTCTCAGAGGTAAAGGTAAATGTCCCAACTATTTTATCAGAGAGGAGTTCCATCGAACCCAGTAAATCAGAGCTTGCTTTGTTGTTTTCGTTGGCATTCAGAACTCTCCAGGACTCTATTGAATCCTCACCAATAATGACATCAACTGTTTGAAGGACATCCTGCAGATGAAGAGAGATTTAATTGTGAGGTTACATCTGCATCAAAAAAATATACGTGAACTGCTCTATAAAAATCAGTCACATCGACTCCGATACACATTTTGAGTTATGTACATAACTGGAAAGAGGAGATTCTTAGCTTTCAGAAGATATCCTTTTTGTTTTGCAAATATTCAGCGAAATATCAAGATTTTTTAAAAGGCCTTCAAAGTTTGCTGACAATATTTTAGCTATAGCTATTTAAAAGAGGGGGCTCAAGTTCAGGACAAAAGTGTGACCGAAAGTAGGCGTGTGTGTGTGTGCGCGTGTGTTTGTGTGTGTGTGTGTTTTCTAAGTGGGGCAATGTATTTATTGTATAAATGTGTTATAAAATATTGATATTCTGGAAGCCAAGACATTGTTTTTTTAGAATCAACCAAAACCCCAATTGCAATGCGCCGTTGCGACATCGGACTGGTTTCAATAGAGCAGTTCACGTTTGTTGACACAAAAGACATATCTAAACTAAGATAATGCTGATGGGACGGTTTAACCTACCTCCATGACAGGTTGATTGACTACCAGAGTATCAATATCTGCAATGTTGCCCAGGATTTCCACGATAGTTGATATGGTATTAGGTGACTTTGTTACATCATTCTTAATCACTTTGACCTCTTTACTTAGCTTCTCCACAAAACGTGGGACATCCTCCTCCTGCAACATCTAAAGTAAATATTAAAAACACATACATTTATATAATGAGAGATTGTAAACCATGACAAATACAGAGATGTTTCTTTTCTGGCAACAGCTGCACATTTTAAGCCACAAAAGTACAGAAGAGGCTAAAAGAATGTGATTGTGTGAGGGATGGCCGTGTGCTTTGAAACGGGGTACTACCATTCGGAGACCTATCCCATATTAACTTTAATGTTGTTTGTTTTGAAACATTGTAATAACAAAAATATTGTTTTTTTTAATATTTTATCGGTTTTTGTCTCATATTTATTATGCATAGTTTGAGGAGCCTGGGATGTTCATTGCCAAAACTAAACTGTAGCTACTTTGCACAAAACAATAAAGCCTTTGAATCGTTGAATCTTTAGTCTACTTAATCTGAGCCACCACAGTTTTGACACGTTTGTCCATCTTTGTTGAAAAAGTATTGATATTTATGTGAATCCTGAAATGTATGATTTACTAGAGGGGAGGCGTATTACTTTTAAACAGTTACAGCTGATATGCAGTGGTGTAAAGTTACTAAGTACATACTCAAGTACGAATTACTGTACTTAATTACCATTTTGAGATACTATTCTTTACATTTGATGCTACTTTGTACTTGTACTTTTATTTGAGTAGAATATAATTGGAGTATATTGGAGAGAACTGAAGATAACTTTAGGATTTAGCCTTTGCAGACCATTTACATGCACCAAAACTAGATAACACATTAAAGGAAAGGGAAATCCTCAAAAAGCATAATAGGGCTCCTTTAAAGATTAAATAAGTGTTGCTGCAGAGCCACACTTTATACAAAAATAGTGGTCAGTTAGTTACAAGAAGTTACTGGACAGCAGAAGCGGTGATGTAATGTGCTGATGTTGGTCGAAAACGTGGGTCCTTTATAACAATACAAAATATTATAACAAATTAACTTGGTACATTTTTTCTCCCTTTCTCACGCGAATGTACTTCAGATGAAATAAAATACATACTAAATGAAACTTAGTGGATTATCTTGAGCAACTGCACTCTAAAAACGAATTCAGGCGACCTTTCACCTCCACTTAATTGAATGCATGGTTGCAAGATAAAAATGTGAGTTCATTGATTTAGATAAACATTTTAAGTGGCAAACATTAATTTATAAGTTGTATTGACGTAATAATGTTGGTAATTACATCAACTTAATATTATGTGTAATTTGAACTCCGATTTCTGCGTTAATTGACTTAAAACTAAATTCAAGTTGTAGTAAGTAATGCAATTGGCTTGATAACTTAATTGTTCTACACCTTGAGTTAAGGATTTCAAGTCCACTCCCACTTAACATGCCTGGACAAGTTCCCACAGTTAAGACAACTAGAAATATACAAAGGACATTTTAAGGTGAGTGTCATCTTCTGTCATTCAAATACAGTAGATAGCCTTGTAGTTGCACTGTATAGGCAAATTGCTGTTTGACCAAAATTAGCAGCCTTTGAACTGTGAATAGTTCTGTGAGAGGATACAAAGTAGTAGATGCTACTGTGAGAGTAAAAATTCTTTGGTTACTATTGTGATATCGCTTTTTATTAAAAATGAATCTCGTGAAGCAGATCAAGGACAGGCTTCTTGAGGTAGGATCGTTATTTAGAGTTGTCATTGAAATGCAAGTTGTTGGCAGTCACCCATTCAGAATATATTCATTTAGGTCATTTCTCTTTTTTTCCTTTTTCAAAAATAGCACAATACAATTGAAGTACGCAGAGAAATGTAGCTCAGCTTAAGTTCAATCAGGAAGACAATATCATCGGGTGTCACACGTTATCTCAATAAGTGATCAGGGGCGTTACGCCCCGGCTAGCCAATCATCGCACCTGCTAACCCCTTTAAATCTGCTCTCCCCTCCCTGTCAGTTGTCATTTCAGGTGTCAACGCACAACCCTCCTACACCCCTTCGCCTCCTGTCTCCTAATACAGGGCCAAGCTAAAACCTTTTCCCTTCAGATCGGACCGAACTACTATCACCCAGTGTCTAGACCCCGGGGTGGTTCATCAGAGCGGTTCTTTCCCTCCTGAATGATCATCCTGCAAATCCGGGGCCTAATCAACAAAACATCATTACAGTTACTTGTTGTAATACGTCAATCACTACTCCCGCATATCACGTGTCCCGATAATAAACATGTACTCATACATCACGTCTCTCCTGATTGAACTATAGCCATCTGCTGCCTTGTCGTGTACTTTGGAGAAAAGGAAGAGGACCTTTTCAAGGAGTTTAGCGAAGTAATTAAAAATCTTGAAATAAAATAAAATCCACGGGCACAGTGTAAAAACACAGGACAAAAGCACTGCTATCTGTCAGTTACATTTTGAAGCATATTGCACTTTTGGCCACACCCCAATCAATAGTATCTTAGCAACGTTCAGCATGGATAGGTGTTGACAGCAATGGCATGGGAAAAGGATTGTGTAACATTTGAAAAGTGGCTTCTGCTCTTCACTTAACCAGTTCACATATTGTATGGAACCTGCAAAACAGATGAGAAGATACACTTACACTTGCACGGTTGTGATTGACAAAATCTGTCCACATGCATTTAAACACTAGGCAAAGTACTCAAAAGCACCTCTGTGTGTCTTCAGGACCACATTGCCATGATGTATCGCATCAGCATTGCTTTAGCAGCTGGTAATAATGGCTCTGAATTCGCTAACAGTGACAGTTTAAAAAGAATGCAATTACCTAATTCATTATCTCTTATGCGCTAACCTATGATTTAATGTGCTTCAAAAGGACATGAATATCGCCTTCATCAGTGACCGGTCCACCCCAGGCTCTGACCATACGATGGCAGCCATCGTGGTCCAGGGAAACAAATGAATGAGCATTCTGCGTTAAATGTGTTCATACTGTTTGAAATAATGACTGTCAGCAGTGCAAACATCTTTGTTACATCTTTTGTAAAATGTATATGTGTGATCTGCAGACTGGTGGCCATTGAGAGCTTGTTTCTGTAGTTTTACAAAGACTTTACAGATTTTAAATATTAGGCACTGGTTTTAAATATGCAAAGGCCTCTAACTTCATTGTGATGGCAGCATTTATTTGCTGTGTGTTTATTTATTATTTGTGGGGCAATTTAAATGTGTTATTTATCTTTTTTTTCAAGATTGAAATGAAGCTCAGCGCAAGTTCTTTCAGGAAGACTGGGTGTGTATTCATTCGCTCCGCAGCTGCATACAATCAGCTCATCACAGGCGTTCTCTTTAACCTATTACATTTCACCTCATTCTCCAGCAGCCAATCAACGTGCTGCAGCCAAACTTTAAAATGGTTCTCCTCTCTCCTGCAGTCAGCTGTGATTTCAGGTGTCCATGCACCTTATCATATGGCATGTGTCAATACATGTTCAAACTAAATGAATCCTCTCCTGATTGAAACATCATGTGTTGAAATAAACAAATGCAGTTCAAAATAAAAATTGCCTTATTTTTGTTGTGGAATCAATTAATGTCTTTCTTTAAAAAGGCAAAAACATGAAAAAGCTAAGAAAAAAAACTATTGAATACAATGTATTTGGAGCAACTTAATTTATAAATGGTTGTCAATTTAAAAACGTGTGTTCACAATGATGGTAATTAAGTACATACAACTTAAAATTCCTTTTAAGTCATACGGTAAAACAAGTTGGACCAACTTAATTTTTGGAGTAATCAACTTCAAAACTTGTGTTTATGCTACCAATTATTAAGTAAGTGGTGATTAAAAACACCTCTGATTGTAGAGGAAAAGCCTTCTCCCCTAACTCAAATAACTTTGTTGCTTTAAGACCATTTCATTAGAAGTTGTCTTAACTCAATAAACATCGATGCAAACTGCTGCGTTGATTTTCTTTGTTGAGCCAAGGCATTTGTTTTTAGAGTGTGGTAATGATTTCTGCTGTTGAGTTGATTTATAAGAAACCTGACGTTTAGATTTCCTTCATGCTTTTGTTGAACAGATGGTGTCTCAGAGTTGACAGGTGTAGTTTGTTAGAAACAAAATAGTTCCTAGATTCAACTGTTGCACATCATGGAATGTCTGGTTACGTAGAACTAGTAAACATAGGACCGTTTTTTGAATAACTTTATGATATACTGTGTTTTTTATAGATTTAAAATGGGCATGAATTGTTATCCCCAGCTGATCACTTACCTCTGAAGAATAAAGCAACTCCTTGATTACTTTGATAACGCAAGTGTCCTTTACCAATATCCACTTTCCATTATCACACTTCGCCATCTTTTCCCCCACTTGATCTGGAGGACATTCTTTACTAGATTGTTCGCCTTCTCTTCCATCCCCATAATCAGCGTCTGTACATGTAAAAGCTTAGGAGATAAATAATAATCATTTAGTATTACACAACATATTGGGGAAAAAGACTGCAAAGGAAAAGCATAGTCACTTTTGAAACATTGCACTCACGTTCTTCGGAAATGCTCAATGTTGTTACCCGTCTATAATCGAGACCATCGACCTTACAAGTAAATGTTAGTGACGTTGGTTCACCGCAGGCTCCTAGCGGGTATTCATATGTGCGACAGAATGAGGTTCCATCTTTAGTAACACCAGCATCTGTGAACATTTAACAGTGTTGTTAATAAAATAAACTACTATTTGATTTGTGTTTTCAATATGGTCAGATTGAGAAGTTTTCTGAAACATTTTAAACTTACCAATTCTAAGTGATTCTATAATCCACTTCACCTTAAAAGGGGACTGCACACAACACTCAAGTGGTACTGTTTGTCCCTCCAGACATTTAACGTTTATTTGAGACTTTGATACTATGATGGGAGGTGGTTTGATATTATCTCCAATCACTTCCCTTTCTTGTTTGAACTGCAATACGTCGCCCATCGTATGTGTGCATTGGTACATTCCTGTGATTAAGATAATAAAAACAATGATTACATTGGTATGCTGTAAAGAATGATACCATTAGTATATTAAATAGAGAACATTCCAGTCCAAGCATCAAATTAATTTGTCTATTAGCATCAATTAAAAAATTGCTTTTTTTTTGTTTTTACTTGCTTTTGCTTACCAGTATCCACAACATCAGCTTTCTCTATTGTTAGAACAGACGTTGTGGTAGAATTTGTTATTTTTCTCCTTCCATTCCCCTCAATTACCCTTCCATGAAATGTCCACTCAACACTACTTATTTGTCCCACATTAATGCTGGAAGTTTCACACACCAGTGTCATGCGATTTCCATTATAAATTGTGGCGTCAATCCTTAATTTATCTTCACCTTTGGAGAAAGTAGAACACATCAGTTTGGTGTTTATACAAGTTAAACAAAATGTAATTACCTACTAGCTATGTTGGACTTACTGTTGTACAATGCAGTGACAGAGCCAATGACAGGGGCAATAGTAGAGGTTACTGCTTTTGAAAATTCTTTATTTGCTTCAGCCAATTCTGCAGTTTTAACCTCTGTAGTCTCAACAACAAACTCTGTAAATATGCTTCCTTCTCTGTAAGAACAAACACAAAACAAAATGGTGGTGTCAAATGTGTACGGATGTCCTGCCTCCATATGTCTTAAATGCCAGAATTACCATACCTGAATCCTGTCACAGAAACACCAATAAACCCTGTGATTCCTCCATACATCTCGTTTAACTGTGGGACAGATACGGTTCATAACATTACAAATTCAACTGAAAATACAAGTTACAATTTGATATGGTATTTATCAATGCACTTACCACTGTAGTCATGGTGTTTTTAAGAATGTTGTATTCCTCACTTATTGGATCTTTCAATGCTTCTGTGAATGTCTCGTTTAATTGCACTGTCATTACCAAATTGAACCCTGTTTATTTGAAGAGAATAAAAACAAGATCAAACAATTCAGTTTGTTTTGATTTAAAGAATATACTAGCTAGACAAGAGAGGACACAATTGTGAATCATTTTTTTATTTGGTTTGCATGACTTGCAGATCAAGGGTATAAAACCCATGTCTCTATCCAATGCAAATATCCTCTTCAGCAACAGTGTTGAGATGTCATGTGGAAGGTAGCAATTAAATAGACTGACCTATATTCAAGCAGTACTGCAAATTATAATTCATCAATTCATTTTTGAATGAATGACATTGGTGTCCATTTACACCCTGAGGTCAAAGCCTTTTAAAAAATGACCCTGTGTTGCATTATAAAGTAATATCATCATTTAAGACAAGCTTAGCTATCACTATATGTATGCTGCAGGGATGTCACATGAATGTTATCATTCAGAAATATATTCAAAACCCACAGTGAAAAGTAGTTTACAAGACTCTTGACATCAGAAAATAGTTTCTTTCAAGTCTTGGTGACCAAGGCGAAAAGATATATACAATCTATATGTATTTACCAAAAAATAATGGAGATGTTATAAAGCAATGAGCTACATAGAGCCTGATAACTACATTTCTGTCAATAAAAAAGACCTGTCTCAGGAGCAGTCGTTGTTACTGTAGGTGTAGCGTTGGTAGTAGCAGCAGTTGTGATTGCTTTGGTTGTAGCTAGGGTCCAGGTAACGTCTGATGTGGAGTAAAGGGTGGTATTGTGGCTGGTCACACTAGTAGTCCTTCTAGAAGCTGAAAACACAAGTACATTTAGTTCAAGTATCTTTAAATGTGAATTGCAAAGTTTGGAAAGAACATTAACAACCCCTTTCAACCACAATTGTAACAATCACTCCATAATTATAATATGTAATTTTCACAATTGTTGTCAGTGTTGCAGCAGAATATATGACAGTATAATTTGAAGTCATACTAGTTAACAAAGGGTAATAATGGAAAAACATGTGTATAAAACACATGTCCATTACTCCCATCCCAATGTAATTACTGAGCTGCTTCCCCATCACGAATCTCTTAAAAACCTGGTGGTAACAATAGTTGTTGGTTGAGTTATGAGTATTGTAAACATATTTGGTTTCTTTCATTTTTCTGCTTTGTTATTTTGGTTGCTTTGTTATTTTTAACTTAAATAAAATAAGATCATCTGTAGAGGGAAATACCTTACGTGAAAGTGAATTACAGAAAATGTTCTACAAATAACAACCACGGACGAGTTATCGAAACGCTTATTGCTAAAAACAGGTAATGATGGTGGTTGAAAGACTATTTTATAAAAGTGTGTTACTGTTGACAGTATGAGTCGAGTTATTATAGCCCTCATCACTTGCTTTAAGACATTTAAACTGCACCAAAAGTATGTGTATCTCAAATACAATATACCATGGTGTGACTACATTGTTATAAGCAAGAAGTTCATTGGAAATATTCCTGGATTAGGTTAGGTGTTGCAGTGTTAAGATGTGTTTTGTCAATAGATGTTGGGTCAATTAATCAATTCAATTTTATTTGATTCTCTAACCAGGATTCCAAATATTCTGATTAAACTTGTTAAACATTTTAACACTTTTATTGGATCTGAAAAAATATAAATGCAACTTGTACGTTGAGATCTCTCATTAGGAGAGATTGTTGAGACTAAGAAAACTATTTTACAATCATTTTTGTTAAGCTGAAGAATGAATCTGACAAGTCAACTAAGAAAATATCTGCCAACATGGTGAAGTCAGACACCTATCGTTGGTTTACCCCAACCCCTTTTAGAGAGAATGGACGTCCATTCTCGGGAGACGTCTGACAGTGGTGCGGTTACCCAAAGTGACAGACCTAATTTTACCTCTATTTAGAGGCAATGGACTTCCACTCTCGGGAGAGTCCCAAACGACGGACTGTAAGCAGGGTCCCACACTCAAAGGCACCCAGAGATCCAGGGTGATGCACATGGCTTTCTTACCCAGGAATGAGTGTGTGAAACCTGGGTAACATGTACAGGAATCTGTCCATTTCCTCCACATTTGACTCATGAAATGTACAGCAGAGTCACAGCTGTAAGCAGGGTCCCACACTCAAAGGCAGAGATTCAGGGTGATGCACATGGGTCAGAAAAAGTCTAAGTTAACTTTTGGAAGAACCATAGAAAAGGGTGAAAATGGATAAAATGTATCCGAAAATAGTGTCTCTTAAGGCAGGTAGAGTCCCCTGACAACTCCCCTTACATTCCTCCAGAGGCAGAAAAAAGTGTCTACGTTATCTTTTGGAAGAACCAGAAAAAAGGGGTGAAAATGGATAAATTGTACCCCAAAATAGTGTCTCTTAAGGCGGGTAAAAGTTATGTGAATATGGGGTGACGTATATGGACACTTGAGCATCAGCAAGACCCCCACCTCCATAACCTTGTGCACCAGGCGAACCTGTGTACCCACACTTAAGCACGCCCCCACGGACTACACCAAGAGGGAACACCGGTCAAAAGTTCGTGCCCCTGGTAACACTGAATAACAAAAATGCCATTAAAACTGCTATGCATTGAGGATTTTAGTCCGAGATGAGTGCTTATCTGTGGGTATCTTGTGTCAGCTTCGTGGACCCCAAGTTAAAAGGGAATGTCCATGATATTGACAAACATATTTACATACAGAATGATGATTATTTTACCCTCAGCCACATGCATAGAGCACCCCCAAGTGTTGGTTTACAGTTGGTAAAATGTGTCCTGCCGGTGGCAGGGATCACATTTCCATTTTGCGGACATGTGTACATTTGAAGGACAAGTCCCATGTTAACTCGGTCCATAAGGCAGACCTTTTCCTTACATGAGCAAATAGGCTATGTCAGACTTCCATGAAATACACCGGGAAAATCACGTATTTGTAGCCGCTCACAGAGCCCCAAACGACGGACTAATCAGCTCCAGCATCTCTCCCTGACATGCACACTTCCATAACCTCGCGCACCTTGGGTCCCCGGGCCCCCGGACTTAAGCACTCCCCCACGGACTAAACCCAGATGATCACACCCTCAAGAACCTCGTGCCCCTGGTAACCTTAAAGGGGGGTGGATTTTTGGTGCTTTACTGTCCACACACCAGCATCCATATTCATCCTTATTCACAAGTCCATTTCCAGGAGAGCTTCAATGTTAAATCATATCTTGCAAAATGACAGGCTAAAAACCAGGAATAAGTGTTTCAAAGGCGGGGAAAATTTGTTTAAAATAGTGTTATACTTCCAGGGCGCATTACCACATTTTACAAGCCAGGGAAGGTGTCTGAATCCTGGGTAAACTTTGTTTAAATAGTCTGATACCTGGCACTGTATCAACCCCTGGGAACCTTAAACGTTACACAAAAACAGTATACACAATATGCATAATAAACATAATACAAACATGATTAGCGGGGGCCCGGGGGCCATATTAGCCGTGTAACTTGTACGGTGCAAAAAAGGCTGAGTCCACGGCCCCTACCCCCACATCAGGATCAATATTCGGACTTATTCACAGCACCACCCACCCTCCTGTGGAGGATGTTCTCATGGCCCTGGTAATACTTAAAGGTGATGGATTTTGTTGTGCTTTACTGTCCGCACACCAGCATCAATATTCGGACTTATTCAGACCACCACCTGCCCTGCTGGAGGTTCAACCTTTAACTTTTTTTGTTACCCTCCTCTGCCTTACACATCCAGAGAACAGGCTGCTTCACAGCACTTTGCAAGCCAGGAAAAGTGATTGAATCCTGGGTACACATGTTTTAAATAGTATAATACCTCCAGGGCGCATCACCACATTTTACAAGCCAGGGAAGGTGCCTGAATCCTGGGTAAACATTGTTTAATTGTTTAAGTGTTTTTAAATGTGTGAAAACAGTGTTTTGTCACTTTCAAAACTCTCCCGTCATTGACCGGATAAATTGGGTCGATGTTGTATTCAATCTGACCGTTAATATTCCAGTGAGACGAAGTACGTACAATGACCGGAGTGATCCCATGTTAATTTTGTCCCAATGCCGGAGCATTCCCTAACCCCTTTCATAACAAATGAACCATGAACCCATTGTCGTAGACAGTGAGTTCCTGTGGTATTAGTAACGATGTGTCCCGCCCCCATACTTTTGCCACGCCCCCTTACATATCATGAACCGTTTGCCATAGACTGTTGTGGAAAGCATCATTGCACTCAGCAGAGAGTTCCTATTTAATTGGGGATTACATACTATTACTATAACATGGAATGCCATTACCACAGCGCCATTTTGAGACAATCGCTATTAAACAAGAAGATGTTGTAACTTATAGATACATTATCCAAACTGTTCAAAATGAATAAATGAAATACTGTCTTTTAAATCTTACTTGTTGGTGATGGAGTTGTTGAAGGAGGACAAAGGGTAAAGGCTGTAAGAAGTAAAAGAGAAGAGTTCTTAGTTAATTGCTTCTGCATTTGATAAGATGCATATTTTAAAAATCTGAATTTTTGAAATTCCCCATACTGTACGATTAATGTGACCCAAAGGTGATTTTCGTTTTAGTTTGAGAAAAAAAAGTTGAATATCATAATTGGGACTACTGGCACGAACAAAAACATCATTTTTGGTCATCATAAGTGGCCCTAATCCTTTTTACGTACATTTGAGTTAAAAACAATAAAATACAATTATAGATTCTCTTCAACATATGGCAGTGTTTCCAAAGTTGTCCTTCTGACTCAGGCAAGCTCCTGTCTTTCGACAACCCAAAAGCAAGCAATTACATAGTGAGACACAGGGATTGTCATGCAATTAAGGATACATATGTTGACAATAAGGCACATCAAATGCTGGCCAGAATGCAGTGATTACTGAGGACCACCTTTAGACTTTTAAAAAAAGAAATATAACAATATTACGCTTTAGTAGAATCTATCTTGACATTTGATTATTGTGCGTTGTATCTGCTTTACTGCTAATAAAAATAGATGTACAAGAAAGATAAAGAAAAGTCTGTTCCCATAACCAAAGTGAAAAAGAAAAATGATGGATTGTTAACATGACATTATCATTTGTATTTATTATATAACCAGAAAGTTTGAATATCACTCCCTTCATTTTCTGGATATAACAATTGAAAAGACTCGAGTCACCTTATATTTGTATGGAAGAGGACCAGGGCCACATAAGAATGACAAGGCCATATATTATTTATTTAGATCTGACTGTGACGGAGCGGATCACAGAGTGACACACACACACACACACACACACACACACACACACACACACACACACACACACACACACACACACACACACACACACACACACACACACACACACACACACACACACACACACACACACACACACACACACACACACAGCTCTCTTCCGTTCGTCAATAAATAAGGTTAAATCATCACTAAAACGTCCACCTTTTCCCCTTCCTTTCTGTAGCGCGACCATAAGTGCACGCTTGTGACTCTACAATTATTTAAACATACATTTAACTATATTACACCATACTTATGAGGGGAGCGGCGGGCGGAGTTTCGCCGCCGTCTCCCCAGCAAAGGGAAGGTGGAAAAGACGGAGGCGCATCACTTCCGTGATTTAAATAGGATGCAATTTATTATTTCTTTTGCGTTTATTAATTATGGGGAATGATTGTGTTAAGAGGTAGTTAACCTGTGTATGTTTGGGTCGGATAGTTTCCTCATGTTTGAGGAAATTACATTTATGTTGACAATGTGGTTTGGAGATAATTGTGTAACCGGTTGACGGTAAGCCTATGGGGAGGGGCTATGGGTACAAAAGGGACGGTGTTGGCCCTGGATTTCATTCGGCAGGGTGTTGCAGTGAAGGCAATACACAGATTTGTGGCTGATTATAAATAAAGATTTTTTGGAGCTTAAACAACCGACTAAGCCTATGTATCGAATGGACGACTAGAACCCCGTCACACTGACCAAAACTGAATTTGTTTTTGTTCTGAGAAAAAACTGTAATATAAGAATAGTGACTTTAATCGCAGTGATGTTGTCACAGGATGTATACTGTAAGCACTGGTCACATGACCTATAAAGGGTGAGGCTAATAAGATAGTTACTACTGTATATTGTCACACGCACACTTTAAATGCTTGAATTAGGGCTGTCACAACTTTCACGATAAAAATAAAAAACGAGAACGCTGAATTATTTACATTATATTATAATGTGGTTTATTAACATGATATACATACTTACTTATATGTCGTGACATCGCTAGTTTGAACAAAACTTTCTATATATTTCTGAATATTATATTTAAAAGAGTCATCTTACATTTTTACATCTTACTATTGAGGTTTGGGGTTTTCCCTTTCCTGTAGTGTGTTATCCTGTTTAGCCCCACGAATCCGCCCGCGGGGGAAAAAACGCAACATCTGCAAGAAACAGTATCTGAGGGCTTCTTAACATTTAAAAACCTATTAATGTGTCATACCCACTTAACGGGAAGAAACTCAGCTAACTGACGATTTGAACAATTTTTACCGAGACAAAACACAAGTACCACAAGAAGCGTCTAAATGAGCCCTGAGCGAAAAAATGCTAACACACTTAGCACAGAACTCACGGTAAAATACCCATTATTCCTTATCAGATCTGCACAAACAAGATATCGATTAGCAAACTGAGATTCCACAGAATCCAGAAATATGAGTATCATCACTGAGCGATCAAAACACGGCACGGGAAGCAACACCAGACATCACACCACGTAGCTTTACGGAGGAAACACGGGAAATATGTCTTACTTTTTGCTGTCTCTGATCAAAAGTCGTGTTTAATGGCATTTCAACGATAAAAACTCTGCTGAAGGTTAATCCATAGGTTAATCCAAGGTGTCTGTGCCACTTTGAAATGATTTCTGATAATCCATCAGCAATAAACCTAGCTTTCAGTTTTCAGATTTCAGAGCGTAAGATAGCTTTCGACTGTGTGTTTTTTGTTGTTGCTAAATCTCTCTAAAAAGGTCAAATGTCACTTGCTTTGCATCAACCTTGATACAGGGTACTTATTACATGTTTGGATTCCTAAAGCTTTTAGTCTACTATCCCATCATTCAAGGGTGCTTTTCACTATAAGTAATGGTTTATTTTTGGACGGACACTATAATTGCATTTGTTTTACTATGTTCAATCTGAATTTCGAATTTTGAAAAAAATCCATATTGATTCTGACTTTTGTACAACTCACAGGTTTATCATTGCTTTGAGAAAAATGATTATTAATTTACGTCTTTTAGAAGGGAAATTATTGTCATTTGTTCAGTGAATGTCATTTTCGAGCCGGAGACCTGGAAAACAGGCTTGGGGCTAAACAGGTTATATAGGGTTTTGTGCATGTTAATGGTCACACCCCCCCACCCCCTCCCCCCCCCCGCCTGAAACGTCTCCATTTGACTCCTTTGTTTGCTTCAGTAACACTTGTGCTTCTATTATTATTATTATACATTGACCGTAAAAGGCTAAGGGGCGGGACATTTCAACCACATCCCTAAGCGCCTGACCAATCCCAAAAACGCCCAGCTAACCAATCAGAGCAGACTGGGCTCTGGTTTCAGACAGAGGGTGAAATGAGGTGATACAGCACAGGCAGTATGAGGTAAATAAAGAGATTTTCTACATTAAAGCATGGAGACATGTCACATTAGAGGCAGAAAATCGAAATATGATCCTAAAAGTAAACAAACCTGCAAACCAACTTACGGTTTTGATCAGCAGGCTGGCAGTATTGTCCATCAGGAGGAACGGCATTGATGCATCCACATGTGTTGCTTGGATTACCCTCACATTTCCCATAGGTGTCACACTTATCACACGGCCAAAGATAGTCATGTTCACAGTGGCAGTGATACCCAGTGTCATCTTGCCTGCAAACTTTAAAGAGAATAACATAGTTTTTCTAGTGAAAAAGGCAGAAGTTTGAAATAGATATTAAAAAAGGATATAATGCATTTGTTCTCACCTGTGGTGATATTGGCATCTAATATGTTAACTGAGGAGCTGATCTGGTCAGGAAAAGTGTTCAGGGCGTTTCTCAGCTCATCCACATCGCAGGTATACACCTCGATAATAATCTGGTATTCATAATATACTAAAGGTACTGTAGAAAAAGAGAGTCGAATTAGAGACAATTATTTGTAGGCAATTTGTTCCAAATCTAGGTCATGTCATGACATCTGGGCAAAATTGCTGAGTGAAGATTGTGAAATGCAATGCAATGCTCAGAGGAGAGGAGTTCTCATTTCTCTAACCGCCTGCTGCTTCCCCTCCTCTCTCCTCGGTTCCCCTCCGCGGCTCCTCCGCTCGCATCGCCTGTGGGCGGGACTTAGTCTCGAGGATAGGAGTCGAGGAGGGGAGTTAGAGAAAGGAGAAAAGGCTCAAGAGTCTAAATCAACACTTAGTGAAACGTGCTAACGGGGCTAAATGGGCTAACAGCTACTTTAGCCCATAATATTCTGGCAAAATCGATCTTTTCTACGTCATGTTATCTGCACAAACGACATATCACATGAAAGCTGAGATTCTACAGATTCCATTGGTATAAGTCTCATCACTGTACGACCACAACTCACTGAACTAGCAACCAGGAAATAGCAAGAAAACAACTTCACTTTACATAGCCATGATGATAGTTATGTCTTACCTTTGCTGTTTTGTGATCAAAAGTTGTGTTCAAGGGCATAAAAACGGTTAATCCAATGTCTCTGTGTAACTTTAAAATGATTACTGATAATCCAGCATTACAATTTAAATAATAAACGCAATAAACGGATCGTAATGATTAGCCGACCGGAGCTTCCGGGTTAGGAGGTGCGCACGCAGCGTCTCGTTTTAACTGAATAATGGTCATGTTTACATGGATTTATGAACTGCCCCTAATTACCGCCCCCCTTCTAGAGACACACTGTCAAACACACTCATACCTGCTTGGTACTGTATGACATTGAAAAAGTTACATTAAAAAATAAATACAAATAAATTACAATAAAATGACTTAAGCAATCATACACGAGAGGCCGTTCTTGAACGTCATTATTGGTAAGACAGTACTGCGGCAGGACCGAGGCGCTTGCGCCGAGGTCCGTACGCCTGTACTGGAGTACCAATAATGACGTTCAAGAACGGCCTCAAGTGTATGATTGCGATTCTATAACACAAACTATCATTGTAATCAACAATATCGTAAAATAATGTCATAATGTGTGCTAATTTGCTCCCAAACCTACGCTTTCTGCTTGAGTTAATCTCCGTCAGAAAGTAGTTCCTGAAAGTAGTTTCCATGGTAACGATAGCCGATCGAACACTCCTGCTACCCCGCTTACAGTTATTGATATAATTATAGTAAATAATATATTATTAACCAATTTATTGAAAACAATTTATTGAAAACAATTTATTGAATTAGGCTATTTAAATATCTGAGTAATCACAGTGTGGGATTAGCGGAACAAATCAAATCAGGCTCCGTGGTGCTGAAACATTTTGGGTTCAGAATGAAGGTGGATGTTCATGCTGCCATTCAAAGTGCAATTCTTGAAACGGCTCTCCATGAACTCCATGCCAGACCTGTTTGCAGGTGCTGCTGTGGTGTTCACGGGTAGGACTACGATATAGGAAGAGCTTTCCTCCAGTGGCCGTTTCATGGCGTGTCCCGGACCGGCAAAAAGCGCGTTGCTCCACATCTTTCTGTTGTCTAGAGATGGAGCCCAGTAGCTGCGAAGCGATGACTCGTTTTTATGTCCGCTGACGGACATGATTTCTCTGGCCTCCAACCCTGCCTCCGCCAGCCACTGTATGCAGGTGCTTCTGACATTTTGTAGCTACCGATTTCCAACGAGAGACAATGTATAACAGTGTAACGGCTGTGTGTCGCTAAACGTCACTTTGGAAACCACACTATGTAGGCTCATGGAAGTAGATTCGGTAGGCTAGTGGCGTGTGTAGGTCACTGGATACTTTGTGATTAGGCACGTTCTATTTGATCGTTGTTTGATCGTGGAATCAAACACACCTATTGACCAATCAGAGAGCTTGCTCAAACCTATGTGTTATAGAATGTTGTTTAATCGTCACATCTTGTAATCATGTCTATAATTTTGAGCACCAAATTATTGAAGAGTATAGAAAAATACCGGTATCGATAAGCAGTATTGGTATCGATAAAATCCTAATGATACCCATCCCCAATTAAAGATAATTTTTTTTTTTAAATATTGTATTCTGTGGTGTTTAATGCTGGAGATCTTCCGAGTTGTCTCAATATTGTACAAGGTTAATGCAAGGAGAGTTAAATGAATAAATGTACAAATGGTTGATTAGATGTTTAAAATATGATGCCATTTATAACTGTTTAAGTTCTAGAATTAAAATAAATACATTAAAAAGATTACAGTAAATATAACGAGGCAATTCAATTCATGTTAAAGCTGTGTTGATATATATCCTTATACCAATAAACCTGTGGGCAAAGGATTCACGTCTTTGGAGTCTTGGTGTACGGAGGGAGTTTATCTGGCTGTTAAGCTATAGACACTACATATCCCGGGACAGCAGTCACACCTTTAAACTAGCTATCAGTTATAAAGTGTTATTATTCCAATAATCTTTCATATTTAATAATGAGACTTACCACTCCTGTTCCCCCTGGTGTGAGGTATACATGATTCTTCTTCATTGTGTTCCTGAGACAACAGATAGGGTTCAGGTTCAAATAATTGCTTTGTGTATTGAAGGCTGTGATCCCATATGTTTTGTACTAACCCAGTCTCATGGCATTTCGTGTTGCACAGCACGATTTTAAAAGCAATGTATTTCTACTGGTAATATGTTTTCGTGCCTGCAGCACGTCTTTTTCTCCGGTCGGGTCGTGGAAGACCGGAAGCTGTGTGGTTCATAAAAACATGTTCTTACTCAAAAGAAAGCCACGATTATTGCTTTTATTTTAAATCGTATAATTTCGGACTTTTGTTTCCGTCTGTGAGGAAAATAAATGGCTCAGAGCCTCAGGATCCTGAAATCTGTATTTTTTAAATCTTTTTTTCCTTCTAATTTGTTATTCTTTTCAAAATAACACACTGTTATTTACTCACCAATAACACACAATTATCCTTGCTTTTATTTATTGGTTTAATTCCATAATCTCTGACTTTTTTGGCGTCCGTCAGGAACTGAATTTCAAAATGAAAATAACCGGAAACAGACGTAGGCCTCTAGGAGTTTAGGATGGCCGAAGACACTACACTACCCATAATCCCCAGCTATCGTTTAGGACTACAGTCCCCGTGATTAATCTTCAAGCTCTGGGATTGGATGTTGGAGTGGCAGTGCGCCAAGGTTACCCGAGCGTCAAACAGCTGTTTGAAATGGAACGAAACCACGCCAGACTATCCACAACTGGAATCGAACGCCCTCCCAGAACTACACATGCTGGCTATTGTGTTTCGCAAAATGTTCTATGGGACGTCTCTACTGAACGTTTTCGTTTTTTCCCACAATTAGAAGTTGCCAGTATTAAACACATTGGTGTTATCAAATGTAAAACATATAATTAATAAATGGGTGAACATCGCTTGTGTCCATAATGTGCAGCATTAATATATACCCACATGACAGCTCATTGTTACTTTGTAATGCTACTCCACTACAATTCAGAGGTTAACCTGGTATTTTTACTCCACTACATTTATTTGAGTTACTTTGCAGATTCTGATTAATGATGTGAAATATAAACAACCCTTAAATCAGACTTTAGCTACACCTGAGTAAAATTCAGGGAAGGTGATTGTCAAATGCCAACAATCAGGAGAGATATTTGATAGTTGGCGCGTCGAAAGGAGCCAGTTGAGGTGGTTCGGACACCTAGTTAGGATGCCACCTGGGCGCCTCCCTAGGGAGGTGTTCCAGGCACGTCCAGCTGGGAAGAGACCAAGGGGTAGACCTAGGACCAGGTGGAGGGATTATATCTCTTCGCTGGCCTGGGAGCGCCTTGGGACCCCCCAGTCAGAGCTGGTTGATGTCGCCAGGGAAAAGGAAGTTTGGGGCTCTCTGCTGGAACTGCTACCCCCGAGACCCGACCACGGATAAGCGGAAGAAGATGGATGGATGGATGCTTGAGAAGACTAAACATTTATCTGCAATTGACATGAATGGAAACGAGTAATAAAGTATATTCATTACTCGTTATTCACTACTAATAGTTAATTAAAGACTGTATATTATGGCTATTTTGCACATCCCTTTCAAGATTTCAAGATTTTCTAAGGTTTATTGACATATCATACACAACTATGGTGTATGCAATGAATGAAAATCTTGGGTCACAGTTTCTTCAACAGCGCATTACAAGACATATATCAATATGTGTGTACCTCCACCATTAAACTGTCATATTCTGCACATTTATTATTCTATAAATAGATAGATACCCCCAAAGTTTTTTTATTTATTTAAAAGAAGACCTTAATCTAAAGTATTATTTAATGTGTTAATAAAGGTTAATTCGTTTTTCTGTTTTGCACCTCCTCCTATTAATATCTTTGTACATCCGGCACTAAACAGTTTTATTGTAGAGATCACTTATAGTATCGTCTTCATTTTTTATATTCTATATTTCTATCACAGACCTTCTACTTTCCCCCTATGAAAGTATGTACTCTTAATATTTTTTTAATCAAATATAAAACATAAAAACAATAATTCAATAACGTGCTTTAACCACTAGGCGGTGCACACAAGGTACACACAGCCATAATAACTTTGTATTATTAGTGTAGGACACTTATGTACAACATCTGAAGATGTGTATTAAGTATGTTTTTATTCTTTTAAAATGTTTTCCGGATTACATATCATATAAACACCAAATCCCAGCATGCATTGCGGCTAAAACATCCAATCAGCGAGCTTAAACCATAGCTGAGGATCTTGGGTAATCGCTCGAAATGCCTACGTCTGTTTCCGGTTATTTTCATTTTGAAATTCAGTTCCTGACGGACGCCAAAAAAGCCCGAGATTATGGAATTAAACCAATAAATAAAAGCAAGGATAATTGTGTGTTATTGGTGAGTAAATAACAGTGTGTTATTTTGAAAAGAATAACAAATTAAAAGGAAAAAAAGATTTCAAAAATACAGATTTCAGTATTCTGAGGCTCTGAGCCCCATTTATTTTCCTCACAGATGGCAACAAAAGTCCGAAATTATACGATTTAAAATAAAAGCAATAATTGTGGCTTGATTTTGAGTAAGAAAATGTTTTTATGAACCACACAGCTTCCGGTCTTCCACGACCCGACCGGAGAAAAAGACGTGCTGCAGGCACGAAACACATTACCAGTAGAAATACATTGCTTTTAAAATCGTGCTGTGCTACACGAAATGCCATGAGACTGGGTTGTTTGTACAGTATTGTAAACACCGTTGACCTACCGGTAAAACCTGACTTGGAGATTCAATGAAGTTCCCTGTTTCCAAAATGGTAAGTGTCAGGAGAAGGGCAAAGAAGGACAAGCATGTCTTAAATATTGCCATTCCTTTTAAGAAAGTGGGACAGAAAAGAAAAAAACATTATATAATCATACCACCCAGCTTTACATTGTTTGTATTGTTAGATAATTACATAGATATTGAACACTGTCATAATTATACCTTGTTCTTATACCACAGAACAAATAAAGGTCAAGTGCATTGTTAGGCAAGGCAAGGCAAGTTTATTTATAGAGCACTTTTCAACACAAGGCAATTCAAAGTGCTTTACAACAAATGAAAGACATTAAGAAAATGGCATTTAAAATCAGTCATTAAAAAGAAAAGCTAATAAAATAAACATTAAAAGAAGAAATACATGGATAAACATTAAAAGAAAAAATACATGGATAAAAGTTACAGTGCAGTCTAAGATATGAATAGTTCAATTAAAAGCAGCGACAAAAAGAAAAGTCTGTTGAGGGTTTCTTAACCTAATAATTATCTTATCACATCATTGGATTGAACTTTATAGGCCTATAAAGATGCCATTCCAATCATGGCTTGGGTTTGGCCACCATTTTAAGAAATGTGTACAAGCGATATTTAAGAAGAACAGGGGGTTACGTATTGTAACCCTAGTTATATAAGCACAGGCGGAGCCCTCTACTGGACTCTATGGGTACTACTCTCTATCATGCTGTGCATGCTTTCACCTCCTGAGTTTACGTAAACGTAGCCGGCCAATCGGGGCGAGCCTCCTGAATGCGCACGCAGGCCCACAGTATATAAAGGCGGCTATACCCGCCGCCCACTATCCTATACACTCTTCAGCGAGCGGACTAGGAAAGACAGGGCTCCCAGGTAGAGGGCTCCGCCTGTGCTTATATAACTAGGGTTACAATACGTAACCCCCTGTTATATTTCACACAGGCTCCGCCTTCTACTGGACTCTATGGGTACAGTGGGCGGAGCCCCGATGTATACACGCCCTGTCATCCAACAACATCGACCCACCACATCGTCCCTGACCGGCTTTTGGCTAACATCCATTGCATCCCCACTTCCTCCCATCCGGTTATAACCGTAGAGAAGTTGGGGCCGCAATTTGGATAAGGCATACTCACACACGCTTACCTCGTGTAGAGTGTGCATGGAAAAGATCTGTGCGGAGACTCCGTCTGGAGCCTACCGCGCACCATGTTCCCCAGGTCCCTCAGGAGCATGGGAAAACATAAGTGCACCACGTCCCCCACACTCACACACGCTCCGTGTAGAGTGGGCATGGACAATGGTGAGGAAGGCTCTCCCAGCCTGCCTCCAGCCCTGTATGGGGCTGATTGCGCACCATGTCTCCCGAGTCCCTCAGGAGCATGGGAAAACACAAGTGCCTTATGTCCAGGGGGGGGGGGGTCAGACACCTGCTGACCCACAGCCACCCCCCCTCTCACCAGTCATGCGTTGCCTCGGCAAGCACAGACGACGAGAAGGAGCCAGACATGTCCAGGAGATAACATTTTATGAAGGAGCCTGGCGTATACCAAGACGCCGACATGCATATATCTTCTACACTCACGCTGCTGAATAAGGCTGTTTGACCCTGCCCGTGTAGAATGCACACGGACCCCAGTGGGGAGGGCTCTCCCCGCCCGTCCATAGGCATGTGTAATGCACCCGCATAACCATCCTGTTAGGCGCTTCTTGGGGAGAGCTTTTCTAGCCACACCATCCCCAAAGCACACAAACAGCTGTTCAGTGCGTCTAATGGCAGCCGTGTGCTCTACATAACATGCTAGCGCACGCACTGGGCAGGGGAGGTGCAATTTAGCCTCCCTGGCCTCAATATGGGGTGGAAGATTAAAGCCACCTAACTGAATAGCCCTTGACCTGAACAAACTCCTTAAGCTCTTAGGAGTAAAGGAGGGGTTCGGTCTAAGTGTCGCCCCGCTACGTTCACCCCGGATCAAAAGGCTGCTTGGGTGCACCGACAGAGCGGTCAGCTCGGACACTCTTTTGGCCGAAGTCAAGGCAAGTAGCAATGCTGTCTTCCATGACAGTGCTTTCAGGGAGGAGAGCTCCAGGGGCTCAAATGGTTCTGTGATCAGAGCCTCGAGCACCAACGGCAGGTCCCACTGCGGGGCGGAGGCATGCTCTACTGGGCGCTGTCTCCTGACCCCCTGCAAAAACTGCGACATAAGCGGCTGACTGAAGGCTGTCCTGCCTCCAAATCCCTCATGGCAGTACGAAATGGCTGCTGCATACACCTTAATTGTGGAATGAGCCAGCCCCCTGTCCACCAGTATCTGTAAGTACGTAAGAATAGAGCTCAGCGTGCATGACAGAGGCTCTAGACTCCTTCCTTCACACCATCGCCGGAATCCCGCCCACTTTGGCCTGTAACAGGCTGTGGTGGATTCTGCTCCTGCTGCTTGGATTGTCTGAATAACGTTGTCAGACAGCCCCACCTGTCTCAGCCTGTCCCTCTCAGGAGCCAAGCCTGGAGAGGTTGGCCCAGAGTGGGTAACGCCCCTATTGCCCCTGCTTCCTGAGACAGCGCTCCCCAGACCTGAGGAATAGCCCAGGGCTGGCCCACCATCATCTGTGTTACCCCGCGTACCACGGCGCCCGGCGGCGATCTGGGGCCACTAGGATGACTGACAGCTGCTCCCGCCTCACCCTATCCAGACGGGGGGGAATAAGGTGCAGCGGTGGAAAGGCGTAA
The DNA here is from genome assembly GCA_902827135.1 of Harpagifer antarcticus. Taxonomy (NCBI): domain Eukaryota; kingdom Metazoa; phylum Chordata; class Actinopteri; order Perciformes; family Harpagiferidae; genus Harpagifer; species Harpagifer antarcticus. The sequence continues at coordinate 453,452 of CADEHL010001135.1, read as the reverse complement.
AGCAGCTTCCTTGGCCATGGCTCGTGTCCAAATGCGTCCACCCCCAAGGGCGGATTGTCCCACCGTGCCACGGAGAACCACAGGGCACAGTGGCTGTTGCGCCGATTGGCGAACAGGTCCACCTCTGCTCTCCCGAACTGAGTCCAGAACTGCTTCACCACCTCCGGGTGAAGCCTCCACTCGTCTGGCAGGGGTCCGCCTCTTGACATGAGGTCGGCCCCCCCGTTCTCCCGTCCCGGGATGTGCAGGGCCCTTAGAGACAACACAATCTGTGAAACCCACAACCAAAGGTTCTCTGCCGCGGTCAACAAGGCTATTGAGCGGACTCCGCCCAGCCTGTTGATGCCACTGTGGTGCGGTTGTCGCTCCTCACGAGCACATGTTTGCCCTGTATTTAGGGTTTGAAGTGCTGTAGGACCAGCATCACTGCTTGCAATTCCAGGTGGTTGCTGGCCTCTGGCCCCGCTCTCGGGGGGGGGGGGGGGGGGCCTAACCCTGAACGCACCGCGGCCACTCTCCCGGGGGCCGCGCCTCATAATGGGTGTCCAATTAAAGAGCCTGTGACAGCATCCCAACAACTGTTGTGCAATGAAATATTGGGCTACTAGTCATCTCGAACCGTCAGTATAAAAAAGAAGATGCGATACCGTTCCGATAAATATCAATAATTTCGAACATCGCGGGGAAATTCCTTCGACTCATTTTGAAGTTTTGAGGGAACATCAATGCGGGAACACTTCACTGTGCGGCGAGAGAGCCAAACACGGACAAAGTGTGTTGTTATGCGTATAAATGGTGAATTACTGAGTTGAGGCACGTTAATAACGTTTTAATGAAGTTGACTACAGTATATTCATATTTGTCAGTGCTTTCATGTCAATTCGGCGAACATAAACATAAATGATCGTGGTGAAGATGATGATTAAATCAGGATTAAAAATCGGTAGTGAGAGCTGCTGAATTTCCTCCCGTAGGATGTGATATAAAAACAAATCAATTATTTTTGTAGTTGTAAACTCAAGTGGATGAAACTACATTTATTAGTGCTTTCATTTCAATCAATTCGGCGAACATATGATACATTAAATGATCGTGAGGATGATGATTAAAAATCGTTTGTTTGAGCCGGTCTGCATTTCCTGATGAGAAAACAAACCGATGCTTTTTGTAGTTGTAGTACACCAACGTGGATTAAACGTGTGTTTTTTACCACAATGTTGGGAAATTAATTGATAAAATGCACGGATTATTATTATTCCCACTCCGATCGGGACTCTCGGTCCACCGTTTCACCGCAGCGAGGCTCCCCCCGTTGACAGTTTACGTGGGCTGGGTGCAGTGGCGGACTGGCCATCGGGACGAATCCCGATGGGCCGGTACCGAAGTCGGCCGGTCGGATAAGTCACTAGTACATCCCCATAGGCGGCGCGTGAGGCTCAGGTTTGGGAAGGCTAAATAACTTTTTTTACCTGACGCTGCCCGCCTCCGGCGTCTATAGAAAAGAGATCAACTCAGTGTGCGGAGTTTAAATCTCTCAAGTCATATTACAGGATAAACGAAATACAGTTTAAACTGCCGCATGCAGAGAAGACGCCGACGTGTCGCACTTATCATTTATATTACATCATCAATCAGATCATCGATCATATAATATCATAATATATCATATATTTCCTTATCTGAGTCAGCTTCTCCAGCTGTATCTGGCCGTGCAACACTCACAGTGTCACATACTGTATGCAGAAGTATTATTTTAATCAACACATCATGTTGATGAAACATGTAATTAAAGTCAGATCCACTCGTGTCTTAGACGTGAACTTGCTCAGCTGGTGAGAGAAACCCTGGCTTGATTTACCGAGTTGATAACCAGCGTCGTAGGACCGCTTAACGAGATCTCGTTTGTTAGTTTGTTGTTGTTAGTTTGTTTGTTACTCAAACATATCCAGGGCATGTTGAACTGGCTTCGTAGTACAGGGCACAGGTGGCTAGCAGCGCTGATGTCAAAGACACAGACATCATACATTTTATTTGTATTTTACCAGGATGCAGTGACACAAATATTTGGGGAAGGCTTAGCCTTCCCTAGCCTACAGCACCCGCCGCCCCTGACATCCCCCACTCCCCCCGTTGACAATTTACTAGCGGTACCGAAGTGGGCCGGTCGAGAGTCCCGGGATGATTTTTAGTCCCATTCCACCACTGGCTACATGACCGTATGATTGCCCATATTGACGCACCTAATTCCTAAACTTCTAACAGATACAACATAAACCGATCCTTCAGCCTCATATGAGCTCTCAGACACGTTCAAAATTAAACTGTCATCACTGTCTGAGCTTGCTGCTGTGTGCGCCATCGTGCGTTTACATCAGGTTTACATGCAGATGCTGGGATCCTGAACGGTGCAGCTGGAGTGCTGTGCCCGCAATGACGTCACACATAATTTGGCGGGACTTGAAGAATCCCCGAGAAGATCCAGAAAATGGTCAACATTGAAGGGCAGATTAATGGTTATCATAGTACAAATATCCAAAATCAGTTCAGTAACGGTTTTCAAGGGGACAATATTTACTCAAATTGATGGGTTTGGATGATGGGGGAAACTCGTGTCACAGGCTCTTTAACATCATATGAAAACGGCCTTGCCGATCTCAACGAGACATTATGGGAAAATGTGGAATTGTGGAGAGATGACTCTTACTCTGGGATAAATGCGATAGTCTTTACGAAATGCATTTTTCACACACACACATCACTCTAGAACTAGGGTTACAATACGTAACCCACCGTTCATGCAACAGGGCCTCTTTTCGACTTCCTGTTGAAAGGAAACCTATCTCCTCCCAGGATGATAGATTTGACTCTCTATTGCCCCTGAATGGAGGAGGGACGCTGCAAAGCTTGAGTGAGTAACCCAGTCTCAGTGTCCTGCCCCTCTACTCTGTCAGTACACAGCTTTTGTGGGTCTTCCATTCCCCACAAAACTGTGTTCAGGGGACATGCCAGCAGCTGTGGAGCCAAAGCTAAGAAGCTGTAGTATTCTCTGGTGGCCTACTCCGCTGCCAAACCTTTCCATAAGAAGGGAGTTTTGGCATGGGGGCTGACACAGAAAAGGGCCGATTTTCTACTGAGGTCCTTGAACGCACCGCGGCACGCTCCCGTGGGGCCGCGGCTCTGTCCTAATGCCGTCTCTCTGAAACTGACATTATGGTGAAAAGTGGAAATGTGGAGAGAGATGACTCTTACACTGGGATACATGCAATCGTTTTCACTGAATGCGTTTCTCACACACACATCACTCTCTCTTGAACCCGCACAGTGTTTTGACAGCACTTCGGTTTATTACACTCACGTGCACGCGCCCACCTGCTGGCTCCTATACTGGAGTTTACAGAGGGAGCGGGGAGTGTGGGATAGTGTTATTTCCTCTGGGGATGAGCAAGAAGCAGCCACGCTGCGACTACTCCTCACCATAGCGCTCCTTACCCACTAACCAAGGAGATCGATCCAAAGAGCCCTTCCGGGGCTCCTGGCCCGGAAGATCAACAACACGGTCCTTTTGGAAAGTGCCATGCGGCGTGATCCCTCACGGGGATATCACACGGCAGAGAACGGCGGCGGCCACGATCAAGCTACAAATAATCGCTCTGATCTGGTGAGGTCGGGGCATCTCCAGCAATGAGCGAGATGCCCAACACACCCGTGTTTATTTGCAGTCTCCTTGTCACACGGTAGCGTGGCAGAGCTGTTTTCAGCTCCCTGCCCAGCCTGCTGCCCGCTGGGAGCAGCTGCGCTCCGCCGCCATGGTCATCACCTAGGGCGGTGGACCTCCATGGACCGGACCCGGAAGTGCCCGACAACGGCAAACGGAGCCATCCGCCCCCCTGGAATGGCGAACGTGAATGGCACCGCCTCGGCCATATCCTGGTCCCCCAAACACTCTAAGCAGAGGTGGTGGAGACCGGCGTCCGCGATCAAACCAGGGCAGGTGCATGGCCGAGCTTCCAGTAACGGTGAGTCCATTTTTCGTTTCTTCTAATCTTCGTTCGTTTAACTCTTCGGTTGTCAGCTCGTCTGAAGAGAAAAAGGATAGTGGGCGGCGGGTGTAACCGCCTTTATATACTGTGGGCCTGCGCGTGCATTCAGGTAGGCTCGCCTCGATTGGCCGGCTACGTTTACGTAAACTCAGTAGGTGAAAGCACGCACAGCATGATAGAGAGTAGTACCCATAGAGTCCAGTAGAGGGCGGAGCCTGTGTGAAATATAACTATATTTACTTAGCCAAATAAAGTTTAGCTGGGAAACCAACACATTTATATGGGTGTTTGTTTGACTTTTTTTTTGATCAATTATATAAATTATATTTGATGAATTTCTATGTAATGAATTTCCAAAATGTATTTGTCTGGGGGATTGAATTTCTGGTTACTATTGTAAAAATTGGTACTGTAATTTGATTGGTGCAATATCTGTGAGGACAGGTTCTTTTTTATTTTACAAGTTAAAACACTTTGCCCATGTTACGGTTGAGTGAAGGAAGCAGGACCCAAATGCAGATAACTCTGATAAACCTTTATTTCAAGGATAAATGAAACTAACTCAGACAAAACAGAACACTCACCAGTGAACTCAGTCACCAACAAAAGACGAACCAACACTGAACACAGGAAGAGACAAGACTAAATACAGGGAGGGGTAATCACAAGACGAGAAACAGCCGGGCAGGGGAGGAGAAACACAAGGGCAACAGGTGAACACAATCAGACAAACCAGGGAAACTAACGACAGGGAGGAAAAATACAGACAGAGGTACCAGACAATACACAAAGGAGACAGGGAGAAACGAACAGCAAAATAAACCCAAACCCAGACATACAAAACTAAAAACGTGACATAACAAGAGAATCGTGACAGCTCAGCTACTGTTAAACCCCAAGGTCCCCGCCGGCGGCGAGGGGAAGGAAACACAGACATCACAACACGTACCTTTACGGAGCTTCTAAGGAGATCGTCTCACCGTAGCTGTCAATCTGATCAAAAGACGTGTTCAATGGCATTAAAACGAGAAAAAACGCAGCTGAATCGGTTAATCCATAGGTTTTTAACGTCTCTGTTTTACAAAAATATTTCATTTATACTCCATATTTCCATTTTTATGTAAAAATCGCAGAGCAAAAGTTAGCTGCTAATGGTAGCCACCAGAGTGGCTGCTGCTTCCGGTCTTGGCTATGCGGCAGTCTAATACACACACATTACCAAATAAGGACTATGTGGGAGTTCCCCTTGTTTCCATTGGCTCTGACGTTCAGAAAGAGATGTCACATGTCAAAATCCAGCAAGGGGGGCCAGAGATATGGAAAATCCACCCAAATGGCCCCAGAAGAGGTTTTTTTGCTAAATCTGTCTAAAAAGGTCAAATATCACTTGTTTTGCATCAATCTTGATACAGGGTACTTATTATATGTTGTCCTTTGGATTCCTAAAGCTTTCAGTCTACTAACCCATCATCCAAGGTTAGTTTTCACTATAAGTACAACATATTTTTTGGACAGACACTATAATTTACAGTTTTTTACTATGTTCAATCTGTTTTTTCTTTAAAATAAAAAACATCTATATTGATTCTGACTTTTCTACATCCAACTCACAGGTTTATCATTACTTTGAGAAAAAAGATTATTAATTTAACCTTTTTAGAAGGGAAGATATGGTCATTTGTTCTGGGAATGTCATTTTTGAGCCTGAAACCTGAAAAACAGGCTCGGGTTTAACAGGCTTTAGTTTCATGATGGCTGTTGTTGCTCTGTTGCGTGTGTAATTAAAGTACTTGTTCGTGATATTAGTTAGTCATGATTCAAATCTCAGGTCGCTTTATTGCTGAAGTTAGAGCACTACTGACAGTCTGGTTATTTGCCATTCCCCCAAATAGACAAATAAAAGCCAACTAATGGAAAATGTTAACAGTGAGGTGACATGTTATCTACCTGCTGTACTATGTCATGTCAAAAGTGAAATAGAACTTCACGTTGTTTTCAAGTAAACATACCTTTAATGACTTGTCCTCTTCAAGTTAACTGCATTGGACAGAGACACTCCCACATACAGTAGTGTTGGCTGGGAGTCAACAAGATCCAGTTTTGCTGGATGGCACAACAACAGAAGATTTATTTAGTTTAGTTTATTTATTTTTTTCGAGCGTGTAAAACCAAAGAAAATACAAATGAAACAAAAGATGATACAGACATGATACAGTACTATACAAATTAATGCAATAACAAAACGAAATATTTAATTAATAATTGAATAATCTGTAGTATCATTGTCTGATATCAATAAACAACAAAACTTTAGCTAATTACACGTCCGAAAAGGAGATGAAGTTTACACTTATTTAACCCCTTCTCCTTTTTTTTACATTTTTCTTTTTACATCTTAATATATGTTAACATACAATATCAATGTATACTTTAACCTTGAATAATTTATATAATCATTCATATAATATATACAGGCAAGTTAGGAGAATGGTCTCTATATATTTACATATATATATATATATATATATATATATATATATATATATATACATATGTACATACACAAATTCATACAAACACAAATTCATAAATTGAATACAAAACAGGAATATAAACAGTTATGGTTTAGCAGTCCCTGTACCTTGTGAGAATTGTGTCTTTATACCTCTTTTTGAATAGTTTGATGTTTGGACATCCCTTTAGCTCCTCACTCACATTGTTCCAGATCTTCACCCCACAAACAGAAACACAAAAACTTCTCTTTGTTGTGCGCACCCTAACATTAGTGAATATAAATGAACCACGTAAATTACAATTCCCTTGTCTTTCATTGAACAATATCTGAATATTCCCAGGTAATTGAACGTGTTTTGCCTTAATCTTATCTTTCTTACAGTGCAGACGCTTTTCTGCTTGCTCCTGCCTCTGCTTACTTTTTATGCTGATTTTCCTATTCTTATTCTCTGAAAACTTCGAGCAGCGGCTCCTGGACATTAACTTATCACTGGGACAGTTTATCTTCATAAATAGACGGAGGGTTTCAGCCATATTTCAACATTTTTACGACGACCTCAGTCTTACAGTAGCGTGGCCTAGCAACAGCTAAAGCCTAGTAGGCTACTGCATGCTAGTTGGTAGCAAAATGCCTCCGTTCTCTACAGATGACTTCCACAAACTTATACAGAAGATCGATGTGTTGGAAATGAAAGTGCAACGGTTGGAAGTTAACGTGGAAGTGAATGGACTATGTCGTGGGAATGACACCACTTTACCAGTGTTGCAAAATAATGGAGAAGGGTATGCTAACTCACAGCTAGTTAGCAGCTACAAGGATTCCAAGGAACAGGAGGGCTGTGTACCGGCTAATACATCTACAAGTGGTAGTCCTCCCTGGAACTCTCTGGGTGCAAAGCCTAAGAGTAAATCATTTCCATGGGATTTGGGAGGACGGATAACAGGCAGAGCCCAGCGCTCTGAAATCTGTGATGCGACCGGCTGGCCTGCATTGTTATCACCCAGGAAGAGCGCCTCTTCAACCCCTATGCATACTAGGAAACAGCAGTGGACAGCTGCTAAAGGGAGAATTACAAACAATCCTCCTAAACCACCAAGTGTGCCAATCCAGAACAGATACGCTCCGCTGACCGAGAACCGGAGATCTCTTTCTGATGACCTGGATAACCTGTCCTCTTCACACAGCAGGGTAAGGACCAATACATATTCTAAAAGTAAAAGGCTAGAGGGAAAGCTAACGACTGGGCCTGAAACTCTGATTGTGGGTGACTCTGCTGTAAGAGATGTAAAAGGTCTGTGTAGTAAGAACAATACCAAAGTACTCTGTTTTCCCAAGGATATGGTCTCTGACTTGGCTGAGAAGATCCTGCATATTGGGGCTGAACATCCAACTGTGAAGAATGTGGTACTACACATTGGAACAAATGATGTTGTGAAACATCAGTCAGAAGTGCTGAAAGAAGACTTTAAATGTTTGTTGGAAACTGTCAGCTCTCTAAATGCAGAGGTGTTCATCAGTGGCCCTCTACCGCCAGTCAGAAGAGGAGTGGAGAGATTCAGCAGATTGTTTGCACTGAACACCTGGCTTTCAACTGTCTGTACTGACCATTCTGTCCATTTTATTGACAATTTTTACTTTTTCTGGGATCGCAGACATCTTTTCAAGGCAAATGGAGTTTGCCTGAACAAGTCAGGAGTGAAATTGTTTATCTCTAACATATTCAACTCCCTGCGTCATCAATCTGTTCCCTCTGCCAAGGACAAGCGGCAAGAGGAATCAAAACAGGAGAAAGACACAACACATCGCGCAGAACACCCTGAAGAATGATCTGATTATGGGAGACAAATGAGACGCATGGAGGAGTCTCCACTGCCCGTCACACCCCCCCCCCGCCTGTCAACGCCTTTGAGGATACTCCGTTCACCCTTTCACCCTCACACACCCTCCTGGAGATCGTTGAACACATGAAGGAGATACAGAGGGGTTGGCACCGATTCCTTCCTGGAGTTCAATAACCAAACTAAGGCGATACGCAGGGCTGGCAGCATGTCCTTTACCCCCGCTCCTCAACGACGCCCACCAACATCACTGAAGCAGAGACGCGCACCATCTCCCCCGTCTTCATCAAGAAAGCATCTGCAGTCTCCGAAGCCTGATAAGGATGTGTGTGTGTACAAAATGCAACAAACTCTTACTGATATGTGCTGGGTCTAGGCTCAAGGGCGTATGGCACTCTCAACTCTTTCCAGGACATGCCGGGGCCCTGCCTGCCTGTAGCTTTGCCGATATCTGTGTTGATAGGTAATAGATTAAGAGCCGTAAATCATCTTAGACACAGGAAGCGCTCAAACGTTTGTGTGAGTTTATCTAATTTAGCTGTGATTCCATGTCAGCCACAGCTTGTCACTAAACATCTGACTGATAGTGTGTTCAACGAACTTAAACTAGCTTTATTAAATGTCAGGTCTTTGGCAGGAAAAACATTTTTAATCAATGATTTTATCACTGAGCACAATCTCGATTTTATGTTTTTAACAGAAACTTGGATTGAACAAAATAACAGTGCAGCTGTTCTTATCGAATCAACCCCTCCCAACTTTAGTGTTATGTGTCAGGAAAGAATGCATAAGAAAGGGGGTGGAGTTGCTATTCTGTTCAATGATTCCCTTCAATGCAGGAAGACATCTTATGGGAACTTTGCTTCTTTTGAATATGTGGCCCTTCAGCTGAAATGCTCCTCTCGAGCTCTGTTCCTAAATATCTATAGACCACTCAAATACTGTGCAAGCTTTTTTGATGACTTTACTGAACTACTGTCTATAGTGTGTATTGACTTTGACCGTCTAGTCATTGTTGGTGATTTTAACATCCATGTTGACAACCCCCAGGACAGAGGGGCAAAATAATTGTTTTGTGTTCTTGATAGCTATGGACTGACTCAGCATGTGACGGAGCCCACGCACAATAAGGGGCACACTCTGGACTTAATTATCTCAAAGGGTCTGAATATCTCTAAGGTTGTGGTGACTGATGTTGCACTCTCTGATCATCCCTGTGTGTTCTTTGAGAGCTCTATTTCTGTTCACAAAAATGTTCAAAAAGAGGTAACCACAAAGCGATATTTAACTGAAAATAGTAGGGAAATGTTTACTCAGAATGTTTCTTCCACACTTGCTCCTGCTAACATCTCAGTAAATGAACTAGTAGATCATTTTAATTCAAAAATTAAAAATGTCATAGATGCCATTGCTCCAACTAAGGTAAAGGAAGTGACTGGGAAGAAAATATCTCCATGGAGAAAGGCCATGACCGTGAGAGCAGAAAAAAGACAATGTCGAAAAGCTGAACGCAGGTGGCGAAAAACAAATCTCCAGGTGCACTTTGAAATCTATAAAGAGAGACTTGGCCTTTATAATTTGGAATTGAAAAACGCACGACAATCGTTCTTCTCTGACATCATTACCAAAAACAAAAACAACGCACGTGCCTTGTTTGCTACCGTCGACAGACTAACTAACCCCCCAGTGTCAGTAGCCTCTGAATTTCTATCCACCAGGGCGTGCAATCATTTTGCCTCCTTTTTCGGCTTTCGGAAACAGTTCTAAATTGGTTTGAATCCTACTTAAAGGACAGAAACAACTTTGTTTCTATAGGTAAATACACATCTGAGTTGACAAATATGACATGTGGGGTTCCTCAAGGCTCCATCTTGGGGCTTCTTCTCTTTAACATCTACATGCTACCACTGGCTCAGATAATGAAAAACAACAAAATAAGTTACCATCACTATGCGGATGACACACAAATTTACGTAACAATTTCACCAGGAGACTATGCTCCAATTCAAACACTGAGTAAGTGCATTGAACAAATCAATGACTGGATGTGTCAGAACTTTCTCCAATTAAACCAAGATAAAACTGAGGTAATGGTTTTTGGAGCCAAGGCAGAACGTATGAAAGTTAGCGCTGAGCTTCAGTCTGCAATGTTCAAAACAACAGATAAAGCCAGAAATCTAGGTGTATTCATGGACTCTGTCACATTAAAACAGTTACTAAATCAGCCTACTATCACCTAAAGAATATATCTAGGATTAAAAGACTAATGTCACAGCTGGATTTGGAAAAACTTGTCCATGCTTTTATCTTCAGTAGACTGGACTACTGCAATGGTGTCTTTACAGGTCTCACTAAAAAATCTATTAGAAAGCTGCAGCTGATTCAGAACGCCGCTGCTCGAGTCCTCACTAACACTATGAAAGTGGATCACATCACTCCTGTTCTGAAGTCTTTACACTGGCTTCCTGTGTGTCAAAGAATAGATTTCAAAATACTGCTGCTGGTTTATAAAGCACTGAATGGTTTAGGCCCAAAATACATTGCTGACCTCCTGCTAAATTATGAACCATCCAGATCTCTCAGGTCTTCAGGGACTGGTCAGCTTTCTGTCCCCAGAGTCAGAACTAAACATGGTAAAGCAGCGTTCAGTTATTATGTTCCAAACATCTGGAACAAACTCCCAGAAACCTGCAGGTCCGCTGCAACTCTGACTACTTTTAAATCCAGGCTGAAGACTTTTCTTTTTGTCGCTGCTTTTAATTGAACTATTCATATCTTAGACTGCACTGTAACTTTTATCCATGTAGTTTTTCTTTTAATGTTTATTTTATTAGCTTTTCTTTTTAATGACTGATTTTAAATGCCATTTTCTTAATGTCTTTCATTTTTTTTTGTAAAGCACTTTGAATTGCCTTGTGTTGAAAAGTGCTATATAAATAAACTTGCCTTGCCTTAAACATGATTTGTGCAATTTGGAATTCAACAAGATCTGACAGTTTTAATAATTTTAGCTCTAAGAATAATGGGTTTGTATGATCCCTATAGCCGACATTTTTAATAAGTCTTATTGCTCTTTTTTGTAAAAATAAATAGGGATTGTGTTGTAGTTTTATAATTACTGCCCGAAACCTCTGCACAGTAACTTAAATAAGGTAACACCAATGAACAGCAAAGAATATATAGGGAATTTTGATCAAGAATCTGGTTTGCCTTGTTTAATATTGCAATACTTCTTGAAACTTTGGAATGAATATGTGTTATGTGTGGTTTCCAGCTCAGTTTCTCATCAATTGTGATTCCAAGGAATGTATGTTCTTTAACTCTCTCAATGTAAATCCCATCTATCTTAATGGATGTTAGTGTATTGCTATTTCCAAATATGATTAATGTTGTTTTATTCAAGTTTAATGATAACTTATTACTGTTTAGCCATAACTTTAGTTTGTATATTTCAGCTGTGATCTCTTCCAATAGTAGCTGTACATTGTCCCCAGAACAAAATATATTGTTTCTTTTGATCAATTGAGCTAGTCATTTCTTCAATGAGTCTATTAAAGCCATCGATGTCGATCTATTGGCTCTGAATCCGTATTGACTTTCGGTGAGAAGTTTGAGTTTTTCTATGAAATTGTCTGTTATTGAAAAGCTGCAGGAATTTTCAAGAATTTTTGAGAATTGTGGTCGAAGTGAGACAGGTCTATAGTTTGTGAAGTGATGTTTGTTCCCAGCTTTGAACAGAGGTATGACTTTTGCTATTTTCATTTTGTTAGGAAATGCACCAGTTTGGAATGACAAGTTACATATGTGTGTGAATGGTTTTTAAATAACATCTATAACCTTTTTTAATACAGTCATGTCAATGTCATCACAATCGGTAGATTTTTTGTTTTTACATTTCGTTACAATATCAACTACTTCTCTTTCATGCACTGCTGTGAGGAACATTGAGAAAGGATTACGTTTTCCAGCTTTTTTTCTGATGTTCCTCCATCAGGGATTTTGCCTGCTAATTCAGGTCCAACATTTACAAAGAAATCATTGAAACTGTTGGATACAACATCCATATTTTCCTCTTCCTTATCCTTGTCAATGAAGAATGTGGGATAACTCCTTTTTCTAGACCCATTTTTTATAATACTATTCAGTATGCTCCATATTCCTTTAATGTTGTTTTTATTTTTGTCTAGTAATTTCCGATAGTATTCACTTTTGCAGGTCCTTATTATAATTGTTAATTTATTTTTATATTTTTTATATCTAATCTCCGTCTCTTTTGTTTTATTCCTCATGAAATCTCTATACAATGAATTTTTCTCTTTACAAGCATTTTGTAAACCCCCTGTGATCCATGGACATTCTGCATATTTCATTTTTCTACTGTACTTGACAATTGGGCAGTATGTATTATATAATGATAAAAACATTCTCAGGAATTGATCATATGTCAATATTGTGTTCTTTGTATAAATCATCCCATCTTTGTGCCAGTAAAGCATTTTTTAAAGCGTTCATTGCTTCCTCTGATCTAACTCGTCTGTATTGAGTAGCTTTGTCCGGCATGTTGCTGTAGTTTTTGTCATAAACTGCAAATACTGGTAGGTGGTCACTAATATCATTTATTAAGAGTCCACTTACTGTGTTGTTTTCTATGTCATTTGTGAATATATTGTCTGTGAGAGTAGCACAGTGCGATGTGATTCTGCTGGGTCTAGTACTTTTTGGATATAAGCTCATGCTGTACATTGTGTTGATAAATTCTTCTGTCATGCTGTGATTATTTGGATTTAGAAGGTCAATATTGAAGTCACCACAAATGAAAACTGTTTTATGAGTCACTTTTGAGAATATTTATCAATTGTCAGGACATCTGATCAGGATCAGGTTACCAGTTAGATAATAAAGCCTGTTAACCTGGTTCTGGTCTCTTGCAGTTTTCTGGTTCCTAGAAGCCAGGCAGCAGCCTCAGATCATAGAGCAGTATTTTCTAGAGCATTTGTTTTAGCTGTATTGCTTGTTGTTTCCAAAAGTGAATTCAACTTTTTATTTCAACAAATCCTCTTCTTTTTTGTTGAACTTTTTTTTAACTGCAGGAGCAAGACTTCTCACAATGGTTCCTGAACTACAGACAAGGATGGAAGGAAAAAATGATAATCCGTTAGGCAAAAAACAGAAAAATGAATCTAATCATGTGTGTATTTCCAGTGGCACTCTCAAGTGTACACCTTAAGATGAACAGTAACTCATCGCATCCATCATTAACTCCTCCCTCAGATCTGGATCAGTTCCCCCCTCTCTCAAACTGGCTGCTGTCACACCCATTCTGAAAAGACCTGGACTCACACCTGACATCATGTCCAACTTCCGGCCCATCTCAAATCTCCCCTTTCTGTCAAAAATACTTGAACGTGTCGTTGCCTCACAACTTAAAGCCCACCTCAGCTCCAATGATCTCTTTGAGCCATTTCAATCCGGTTTCCGATCAAAACACAGCACCGAAACACCTCTTCTCAAAATCACAAACGACCTCCTCCTCTCCTCTGACTCCAGCAACCTTAACATCCTCATCCTCCTCGACCTCACCGCAGCATTCGACACCATCAACCACGCCATCCTGCTGTCCCTCCTCGAATCATCACTCAACAATACTGATACTGCACTCTCCTGGCTGAAATCCTACCTCACCGACAGACATCAGTTTATCAACATCAACAACTGCACCTCCTCCACTGCTCCTCTGTCCCAAGGCGTCCCCCAGGGTTCGGTGCATGGCCCCCTCCTCTCCATCCTCTACATGCTCCCCCTTGGCAAAATAATTAGTCGCCACAACCTTCAATTTCACTGCTACGCCGATGACATCCAAATGTATATCTCAACAAAAACCATCACCCCCACAACACACTCCACTCTCACCAACTGTCTCTCAGAAATAAAAGCATGGATGCAAACAAACTATCTCCAACTGAACAGTGCCAAATCAGACATCATCATTGACCCCCATCCTGTATCAAAGACTAGGGCCACCAGGGTGGGTGGAGGGGGTCAGGAGGACGGGTTTGGGCTGACAACCCAGGAGCACCGCGGAGGACCCGGAAGGGATCTCGGGCGGACGGCCCGGGGGCAAGACAGAGTCCAAGGTGGGGTTAATGGAGGGGCGAAGGCCACCGCGGCCGGAAAAGTCAGGGGGCCGAGCATGAGGGCGAGGGCCGCAGCCGGGAAAGTCAGGGGGCCGGGCTCGAGGGCGAAGGCCGTGGCTCTCAGGGGGCCGGGCAGGAAAACGCCGACGGGACAACGCCGGAGACCGGGGAGAACCCAGTGTCGGCCGGACAGGAACCGGCGCCGGTGGGACAGGCCTCGGCAGGATCCCCCACGGAAGTGGACCAGGAGTTGGCAGGACCCCCGGCAGGAGAGCAGTCGGCGGGACCTCCAACAGGACAGGACACAGGGTTGGCAGGACCCCCGGCAGAAGCGCAGTCAGCGGGACCCCCAACGGGACAGGACATAGGGTTGGCAGGACCCCCGGCAGGAGAGTAGTCGGCGGGACCTCCAACGGGACCGGACATAGGGTTGGCAGGACCCCCGGCAGGAGAGTAGTCGGCGGGACCCCCAACGGGACAGGACATGGAGTTGGCAGGACCCCCAGCGGAACCTCCAACGGCACTTCAGTAGAAACTTGAATTGGGACTGGAGAGGGAACTCGACAGGGGACTCGAGAGGGGACTCGAGAGGAAACTGGAGAGGGGACTCGAGAGGGAACTGGAGAGGGGACTTGAGAAGAAACTTGAGATGGGACTAGAGTTGGGATTTGAGAAGTGACTAGAGGAGGGACTAGAGGAGGGACTTGAGATGGGACTAGAGTTGGTACCTGAGAAGTGACCTGAGGAGGGACTAGGGAAGGGACTAGAGAAAGGACTAGAGGGGGAACTCGAGAAGAGACTAGAGAAGGGACAAGAGATGGGACTATGGCTGCTGGGAAAAGAGCTGGATCTGGAACCATGGCTGCGGGGGCCGGAATTGAAGCCAGAATCATGGCTGTAAGGTCCGGTTCTGGAGCCGGAAACATGGCTGTAAGGTCCGGTTCTGGAGCCGGAAACATGGCTGTAAGGTCCGGTTCTGGAGCCGGAAACATGGCTGTAAGGTCCGGTTCTGAAGCCGGAATTGAAGTGTTTCTCAAACTTTTTCATACCAAGGACCACTTAACCAATAAAAAAACACTCGCGGACCACCTAACTCCACAAATATCCAAAATCACATCGTTTTTCTAGAACAGATTACAAATTGCCTGAAAATGGTACAAACAAGTGGCAACATGTGTGATGAAGGTGTTGCTCGGGGCTATATCCTGCAATCGAAAGTGAAACTTAAGCTCGCTCCATTGCGGAGATATTCCCGGGAGAGTGCGGAAAACTCTAATTAATTAATTTATTTCAAATGTGAAATGTTACCACCAGTGGTCCGCGGACCACACTTTGAGAAGCACTGAGTTAGATAATAAAGCCTGTTAACCTGGTTCTGGTCTCTTGCAGTTTTCTGGTTCCTAGAAGCCAGGCAGCAGCCTCAGATCATAGAGCAGTATTTTCTAGAGCATTTGTTTTAGCTGTATTGCTTGTTGTTTCCAAAAGTGAATTCAACTTTTTATTTCAACAAATCCTCTTCTTTTTCGTTGAACTTTTTTTTAACTGCAGGAGCAAGACTTCTCACAATGGTTCCTCTACTACAGACAAGGATGGAAGGAAAAAATGATAATCCGTTAGGCAAAAAACAGAAAAATGAATCTAATCATGTGTGTATTTCCAGTGGCACTCTCAAGTGTACACCTTAAGATGAACAGTAGTGTAATTTGTTGTGACAACAATAGCTGATGTGTTATGGTAACAGTGGCATGTTACTAGAAATAATTAATTCACAGGTGCAGCACTCAACAAATGGATCGATGTCACGAAATGTAAAGTGTGATTCATCATACAGACATAGAGGCATAAATAATCCCTCTTTGTCAATTATCAAACTGCCTGCAAATGATCAAACAGGACAATAAGGGGAAGCTAAAAGTTTAATGTACATTAATTGGTGTTGCATCTTTAGCTAACATAGATAAAATGAAGAAAATGTGTTTTAACGTGCTGTTTTTGGATGATAGAAATGGTAATAAGGGAATAAAATAAAAGTTGTAATATCAACAAGAAAAAGCCATTTACAAAAAAATGGTTTTACTAATTTGTGCTTGTCTCTATATTTAATATATTAGCTTAGCCTTTTTTTTATGGTTTTACTTCCCCGTTTTGGGACTAATTAAGAATTCCCGATTTCTGATTGTGATTTTCGTTTCAACATGCTGGTTTTGGACAATATGCTAGAAATGGGTAGGGAGTAATACAATCTTAACACATTTAAATTGGCACAAATGTACCCAGCATTTCCTAGTAGAACAGTAGCTAATTGTGTTACTTTTAAAGCAAGCAGCGATGTTTTCAAATCTGTAATCAAAAAGGTCCGCAAAAACGCTATCGAAGCAGTTCCTGCCGTTGCTACGTTAGTTCAAACGGTAACAACAGACTATTTTTCTTAGCGGATGCATGTCATTTTAAATAAATAATAGCCTACTATTTTTTAAATCAATAAAAACATTTTCTAAATCTATAAAAGCATTTAAATTAATATTGGGAGTCATATCGTTACTTTGTTGAGAATGTGGCCGTGTAATAAGCGGGATATTCCTGATCAAGATCCCTCGAGTCGGGCTCCTGATCTGCCTGTCGGGTGTTCTTTTACCCATAATGACCATAGCCATATAAGGAGACCTCCATCATAATGAGCATTAGAAAAACGGGATATTCGGTGAGGAAAATACGAAATATTGCTTTGAAAAAATACAAAAGAAAAAAAGAAGTGCGGGAAAACTCATGCTCGCAAAGCTTAATAGCTCGGCCTGACAGGAATGAGAAAAGGTGTCATTTTGTTCCATTTTTGTCTTTTTAGGTCAATCATGTTGCTGCATTCTTTACTAAATTCCCCTTAAGGAAATAGATCTTGAAGCTTAATGGTATGAAACAGGTACTTATAGGTAAGTAAAAACTATAACTTATTCCCATAGCACAATTGCTTTCCAATATCACATTAAAACATCTTCATAATAAAGAGTTAAATAAGACAAGTTGCTAAGAATACAGAAGTTATGCCTTTCTCTTTGGCTCGATGTTTCCTTTTTAGTGCCTGAAGCTCTTTTCATTAGTCAATGTTAATGTTGGTGGTTTGGAATTTAAAAAATATATTTTCAACTTCTGTTGATTATTCAAATAAATGTATACATTGTTTTATGCATGAATAACAATTTTACAGAAGATAAAAGAGCCATCAAGATTTAAAAATACAGATGTTAATACTATGAAAATTGCACCTTTTTTGTACATGAAAATTATACAGATTAAATATTAATATGGTTATATAAAACAAACACACGTTTACAAAGCTATGATCTGTTTAAAAGGCTTAGAAAAGCATTTGGAAATAAACAGAAAAGAGGTGAAACAGTCAAATTCAAGCTCAGATCAGTCCTGTGAAACACTAAAAATACGTTTACAATAAAATCCCAAAATATGCATTTTCAAAGTCATGGTTAGCTTCTTACCACGCTCTTTCTCTTCTTGCTGTGTGTCTGTTAAAGATTAGACAATAACCAAAACACCAGAAGTGACTCAGTGTTCAGCACAGTAACACCTATTTAAATCTAATTGAATCCACTGTAGGAGGTGCAGTAGCAGCTGCCGGTAAATACACAGGTGACTCACTTTTATTGTGTACAAATACAGTACATAATTATTAATTATCAGAAAGTCAATTGATAATGAAATGCTTTCTTGGTGTATAGGAATTACAACATAATGCCTGCACCAAGTGGACACAGCCAACAATATTGTCGATATCATATGTTTGGATGAACAAAAAGTCAATATTTGTATTTAAAGGGCACTAGCTTTATGACCAGATCTTAGGGTTTTAATTGCATTGTTTTTGTTGGCACACTGATTACATGTTATTCTATCCACTCAGATACCTAAGAAAGGCGTATCCCTAATTTGTAAAAACATTTTCAACTGTTTCTAAGTACCCAACCCTTGCTGATGTTGGCCTATAAACACTGCATGGCATGTCAGCAACAATCTCTTTAGCTACGATGGTGCCAGTGTGCAACTCGATTTTGACAGGATAACAACTGGTGACTTCTAGTATGTGTGTACTCTGTATAAATGCTCTGTAGTTGATCTGACTGAAATTGTGATTTTAAATCTCAAAACCGCTACAGTATCTGTCAGGCAGAAACTTGGGACAAGTCATTTGACTGAAACCTTAAAACTGAACTAACTGACTGCTAGGGTTAACTTTGATTTAAAGATTTGTAGAATACTAAGAGCTTTATTGAGTAGGTGTAACTGTATTAAGGGTTAAACTCATAACTTTATAACTTAGGGTTTAATGTAATTGTAAAACCATTGGGCCACTGAAAAGACAATAACAACTCAGGAGGGAGCCAGTCTAGATTTCCTTTTGAGGGCCACCAGCTGCAGAGAGTTAACTAATTAAAGGGACGTGGCCCCACAGCTGTGAGAACTCAGCAATCAGGTGTCCATTTTAGGTAGCACTTTCCTGGAGCGTCAGACAGACGAAGACTGACAAAGACATTAGAGTCCTGCGGGAGTCATGAGGGAGGCAAATCCTACTTTGATTGAGCTAAGTATCGCTGGTGTTTTATTTTGTTGTTTAGCCCCTCATGCTATAATCATATGTATTTTCTCCATTCCTGTTTATGTGTCTTCTAGCAATTATCACTGGCCACGTGTATCTCCTGATCGATATAACCGGCCTGCTCTCGTCTATCCCACATGCTCCACTGAGACTGAACTAACATCTCTTTTAACCGCCTTTGCTTTCTCACTGTCTCCATCCCCACCAACTCATAAAGCTGGCAATGTCCTTGATCTCATATTCTCAAGGAACTTCCCTACAGATGTAGCACCTCATTTCAGACTGCAGCTTACACACGACCCTCGCGTTTCAAACTGTCTGAAATAAAGCGCTACATCTGTACTTCTAACCTCTCTGTAAACCCGCTCCACACATCCGATCACTTCTTCATTTCATTCTCTCTACCCCTTTCCAAACATAACGAGCTAATCTCTTCTCATCCTGCACCTGTCCGCCGTAACCTTCGTTCCCTCTCCCCCTCTACCCTTGCCTCATCGGTGCTCTCAGCCCTCCCTTCCTCTGACTCGTTCCAACTCCTGCCTCCAAACTCTGCTGCAGAAACTCTCCTCTCTACTCTCTCATCCTCTCTGGACTCTCTCTGTCCTCTCACATCTCGGCAGGCTCGTCAGTCCCCTCCTGCTCCCTGGCTAAATGACGCACTGCGTGCTAATAGAACCATCCTTCGGGCAGCAGAGCGGAAAACGGTGGAAATCCAAACACCATGACGACCTCCTAACCTATCAGGCTCTCCTCTCCTCTTTCTCTGCCTCGATCTCTCAGGCAAAGAGCACTTTCTTTCAATATATCTTCCTATTCCAATCCCAAAAAACTATTTTCCATCTTCTCCACCCTCTTGGACCCTCCCAAAGCCCCTTCCCCCTCCTCCCTTCTGTCAAGCGACTTTGTTAACCACTTTGAAAAAAAGGTTGATGATATTCGCTCTTCTTTTTCTGACTCACCTTTACTCACCACTGGGTCACCAGACCCACCTTTCACGCACACACTAACCTCCTTTTCCCCTCTCTCTCCAAGTGAGATTCTTACCCTCATTACCTCTGCCTGTCCTACCACCTGTCCTCTGGACCCTATCCCTTCAAACCTCCTTCAGACTATCGCTCCTGATATTCTACCGTTTCTCACCCATTTCATCAACACTTCTCTAACTTCTGGTCACTTTCCAAACAGTCTCAAGGAGGCAAGAGTAAACCCTCTCCTAAAGAAACCCACTCTCAACCCGTCTGATGTTATAAACTACAGGCCTGTCTCTCTCCTCCCGTTCCTGTCTAAAACACTTGAACGCGCTGTATTTAAACAACTCTCCTGTTATCTCCATCAGAACAACCTTCTGGATCCGCACCAGTCTGGTTTCAAGGCAGGTCACTCCACAGAAACTGCCCTCCTTGCTGTCACTGAGGAACTGCACACGGCTAAAGCAGCCTCCCTCTCCTCTGTCATCATCCTTTCGGACCTGTCTGCTGCATTCGACACGGTGAATCATCAGATCCTCGCTTTGGATAAAAGCGTCAGCTAAATGCAATGCAATGTAATGTAATGACACAAGAAAAAGGGACACAAAGCACCAAAGCTGGAGGACTTGCTCTGCAGGTTTCACAGGTCTTCCCTTAAGAACCTGAGACTGAGACAAATATTATTGTCATGTCAATTAAAATCAGTGCTAGATCGTCAGTATGAAAATGCAGTCGTAACACTTTACATGGGTTTAGTTGAGTCAAATTGAAGGCCAAGTATGCACCAAGTATGTAGAACATGGGTGTGATCCAAGCGAGTAGGAAAGACTATCAAGCTTAAAAGTACAGAACGTCATTTGGGTGTTTGTTAATTCAGCCAAATATCTACGGGTTGACCTTCTGGTAAATGGCTTTGCTTATAACAAGTGTGAACAACATTGTTAAGAGACACCAGTACCTTCAAACTCAAAATGTTTTCATCTAAGGAAGTGATTCTTCAATGAACAGGTATTGGTCTATTGTCTGAGTGTTATTAAAGTTAAATTGAATTCAAATAAAATGTATTTATAGAGCCAAGTATCACAAAACACATTTGTCTCAGAAGGCTTCACAAATCAACAAACATGAATGATAATGTAAAAACAACAAACATGTCTGAGAATATAGTAAAAGGACAAGATAAATGTGAACATACCAAATGAATGGGTACAAAACACAATCAACAAATACAGTTAGAATACCATAATTACATGAGGATGTTTAAAAGGGAGTTTAAAACCAGTCCTAACTGTACACTGTACTAAAGAGGAAAGTTTCAGCCTACTCACCTATTAAGCCCCAAAGACCCCCTCGACAGGTCTTTTTTTTTTCACGACACTGTGTCTCAGGGCATCTTAATATTTAAGAACCTATTACCTCCTGCTAAATTATGAACCATCCAGATCTCTCAGGTCTTCAGGGACTGGTCAGCTTTCTGTCCCCAGAGTCAGAACTAAACATGGAGAAGCAGCGTTCAGTTATTATGCTCCAAATATCTGAAACAAACTCCCAGAAACCTGCAGGTCCGCTGCAACTCTGACTACTTTTAAATCCAGGTTGAAGACTTTTCTTTTTGTCGCTGCTTTTAATTGAACTATTCATATCTTAGACTGCACTGTTACTTTTATCCATGTATTTTTTCTTTTAATGTTTATTTTATTAGCTTTTCTTTTTAATGACTGATTTTAAATGCCATTTTCTTAATGTCTTTCATTTTTTTTTGTAAAGCACTTTGAATTGCCTCGTGTTGAAAAGTGCTATATAAATAAACTTGCCTTGCCTTGCCTTAATGTGTTGCACCAGATTAACGGGAAGAATCTCAGTTTACTGACGATACAAACCATTTTTACCAAAACAAAACACAAGTCTCATAAGAAGCATCTAAATGACCCCTGAGCGAAAAAATGCTAATGCACTTTGGCACAGAACTCAAGATAAAGATACCCTTATTACTTATCGTAGCTGCACATACAAGATATCCGATTAAAGCTGAGGTTTCACAGATTATCAGTGTTGGGCAAGTTACTTTTAAAAAGTAACTAGTAATAGTTATAGTTACTGCTCTCAGTACTTTATTAGTTAATACATTATAAAAGTAACTAGTAACAAGTTACTTTAAAAATAATAACAATACAAATACAGGTTTTTGTGTTGTTCTGTGGCACTGTAAAGAGAAAAGACAGCTCCCCATCATTGTAGCAATTATCATTATGAAATGTAGTGGAACAATAAAACACAAAAGATATGTGCTGTGCAGCGCTGCTGCTGCTCACGCTGATACTTGCATCTGCCATTGTGTGTGTGTGTGTGTGTGTGTGTGTGTGCTGGTGGTGGGCGTTGCCGTGTATGTGTGTGTGTTAGCAAGTGTTTGTGCGTCTGTATTTTCCCCATATGGCAAGACCCGCCCAACTCTGTCTCTGGTTGGTTACCCTGAAATGTTACCCTGCATTAACCAATCATCACTCCTCTCTGGTCACTTTCACTTTTCCATGGTGCTGTGAGAGGACATGCTGTATTCGCCTGTAAGCTACATCCGCAGGGAGATTCGGTTCAGTTGGATCACATAATGTCACGCAGTAACGCACCCATTTAAATCACAGTAACTATAACGGGGTTACTGAATGGGAATAGGTAACTAGTAACGTTATTAGTTACCGCAAAAGGTAGTTGCGTTACAGTAACGCGTTAGTTTGTAACGCGTTAGTCCCAACACTGCAGATTATATAGATATAGTATCATCACTGATCGATCCGAACTCGCGACAGGGGAAGCAAACACAGACATAACAACACGTACCTTTGCGGGGCTTTTACGGGAGATCGTCTCACCGTAGCTGTCAATCTGATCAAAAGACGTGTTCAATGCCATTAAAACGAGAAAAAACGTGGCTGAATCGGTTAATCCATAGGTTGATAATGTGTCTGTAGCTTTAAAAAAAATCGGAGAGTAAAAGTTAGCTGCTAATGGTAGCCACCAGAGTTATCGCAGCTTCCGGTTTTGGCTATGTGTCACTCTCACTCCTTATTTGGTAATGTGTGTGCGTATGTGGGAGTTCCCCTCGATTCCATTGGTTCTGACAGTTAGAAAGAGATGTCAATTATCAAAATCGACCAAGGGGGGCCAGAGATATGGAAAATCCACCCAAATGACCCCAGAGGTGTTTTTGTTTTGCTAAATCTCTCTAAAAAGGTCAAATTTCACTTGTTTTGCATCAATCTTTATACAAGGTGCTTATTATATGTTGTATATGTTGTGTCACTCCACAGAAACTGCCCTCCTTGCTGTCACTGAGGAACTGCACACGGCTAAAGCAGCCTCCCTCTCCTCTGTCATCATCCTTTCGGACCTGTCTGCTGCATTCGACACGGTGAATCATCAGATCCTCCTCCGCACTCTCCAAGAACTTGGAGTTTCAGGCTCTGCACTTTCCCTCATCACCTCATACCTCAAAGACCGCACCTACAGGGTTACTTGGAGAGGGTCGGAGTCCGACCCTTGTCAATTAACTACAGGGGTCCCTCAGGGCTCTGTTCTTGGTCCCCTCCTCTTCTCCTTGTACACAAACTCGCTCGGATCAGTCATTAGCCCGCATGGTTTTTCATACCACTGCTACGCTGACGACACCCAATTAATTATGTCCTTTCCCCGCTCAGAGACCCAGGTCGTCGTACGCATCTCTGCTTGTCTAGCTGACATCTCTCAGTGGATGTCTGCTCACCACCTCAAGCTCAACCTTGACAAGACTGAACTGCTTTTCCTTCCGGGAAAAGATTGTCTCACTCTTGACCTAACAATCAACATCGGCACCTCTGTTGTTTCCCCGACTCAGACTGCAAGGAATCTGGGTATGACCCTAGATAACAACCTGTCCTTCGCTGCAAACATAGCTGCTACAACCCGTTGCTGCAGATACACGCTTTACAACATCAGGAGGATACGTCCCCAGCTGACCCAGAAAGCGACACAGGTTCTGGTCCAGGCTCTCGTCATCTCACGCCTAGACTACTGCAACACCCTCCTGGCTGGTCTACCTGCATGTGCCATCCAACCTATGCAGCTCATCCAGAATGCAGCTGCTCGTCTGGTCTTCAACCTTCCTAAATTCTCCCACACCACGCCGCTCCTCCGCTCCCTTCACTGGCTTTCGGTAACTGCTAGAATCCACTTCAAGACAATGGTACTTGCGTACCACGCTGTGAATGGATCTGGCCCTTCCTACATCCAGGACATGGTTAAACTGTACACCCCAGCACGTGCACTATGCTCTGCATCAGCCAAACAGCTCCCTGCACCCGCACTGCGAGGGGGACCCAAGTTCCCATCAGCAAAAACACGTGGGTTTGCTATCCTGGCTCCAAAATGGTGGAATGAGCTCCCCATTGACATCAGGACAGCAGAAAGCTTACACACTTTCGGGCGCAGACTGAAAACTCATCTCTTTCGACTCCACTTCGAGCGATATAACTATTAACAAAGCACTTATATACTAATAAAGGACTGGCTTATCTAAAGCCAGTTGAGTAGCACTTGAAATGTTTTAGCTCTATGAAACCTGATGTACTTACATGATTCTGTTTTCTTCAAGTTTGTATTTTGTTGGTCGAACGCACTTATTGTAAGTCGCTTTGGATAAAAGCGTCAGCTAAATGCAATGCAATGTAATGTAATGACACAAGAAAAAGGGACACAAAGCACCAAAGCTGGAGGACTTGCTCTGCAGGTTTCACAGGTCTTCCCTTAAGAACCTGAGACTGAGACAAATATTATTGTCATGTCAATTAAAATCAGTGCTAGATCGTCAGTATGAAAATGCAGTCGTAACACTTTACATGGGTTTAGTTGAGTCAAATTGAAGGCCAAGTATGCACCAAGTATGTAGAACATGGGTGTGATCCAAGCGAGTAGGAAAGACTATCAAGCTTAAAAGTACAGAACGTCATTTGGGTGTTTGTTAATTCAGCCAAATATCTACGGGTTGACCTTCTGGTAAATGGCTTTGCTTATAACAAGTGTGAACAACATTGTTAAGAGACACCAGTACCTTCAAACTCAAAATGTTTTCATCTAAGGAAGTGATTCTTCAATGAACAGGTATTGGTCTATTGTCTGAGTGTTATTAAAGTTAAATTGAATTCAAATAAAATGTATTTATAGAGCCAAGTATCACAAAACACATTTGTCTCAGAAGGCTTCACAAATCAACAAACATGAATGATAATGTAAAAACAACAAACATGTCTGAGAATATAGTAAAAGGACAAGATAAATGTGAACATACCAAATGAATGGGTACAAAACACAATCAACAAATACAGTTAGAATACCATAATTACATGAGGATGTTTAAAAAGGAGTTTAAAACCAGTCCTAACTGTACACTGTACTAAAGAGGAAAGTTTCAGCCTACTCACCTATTAAGCCCCAAAGACCCCCTCGACAGGTCTTTTTTTTTTCACGACACTGTGTCTCAGGGCATCTTAATATTTAAGAACCTATTACCTCCTGCTAAATTATGAACCATCCAGATCTCTCAGGTCTTCAGGGACTGGTCAGCTTTCTGTCCCCAGAGTCAGAACTAAACATGGAGAAGCAGCGTTCAGTTATTATGCTCCAAATATCTGAAACAAACTCCCAGAAACCTGCAGGTCCGCTGCAACTCTGACTACTTTTAAATCCAGGTTGAAGACTTTTCTTTTTGTCGCTGCTTTTAATTGAACTATTCATATCTTAGACTGCACTGTTACTTTTATCCATGTATTTTTTCTTTTAATGTTTATTTTATTAGCTTTTCTTTTTAATGACTGATTTTAAATGCCATTTTCTTAATGTCTTTCATTTTTTTTTTGTAAAGCACTTTGAATTGCCTCGTGTTGAAAAGTGCTATATAAATAAACTTGCCTTGCCTTGCCTTAATGTGTTGCACCAGATTAACGGGAAGAATCTCAGTTTACTGACGATACAAACCATTTTTACCAAAACAAAACACAAGTCTCATAAGAAGCATCTAAATGACCCCTGAGCGAAAAAATGCTAATGCACTTTGGCACAGAACTCAAGATAAAGATACCCTTATTACTTATCGTAGCTGCACATACAAGATATCCGATTAAAGCTGAGGTTTCACAGATTATCAGTGTTGGGCAAGTTACTTTTAAAAAGTAACTAGTAATAGTTATAGTTACTGCTCTCAGTACTTTATTAGTTAATACATTATAAAAGTAACTAGTAACAAGTTACTTTAAAAATAATAACAATACAAATACAGGTTTTTGTGTTGTTCTGTGGCACTGTAAAGAGAAAAGACAGCTCCCCATCATTGTAGCAATTATCATTATGAAATGTAGTGGAACAATAAAACACAAAAGATATGTGCTGTGCAGCGCTGCTGCTGCTCACGCTGATACTTGCATCTGCCATTGTGTGTGTGTGTGTGTGTGTGTGTGTGTGCTGGTGGTGGGCGTTGCCGTGTATGTGTGTGTGTTAGCAAGTGTTTGTGCGTCTGTATTTTCCCCATATGGCAAGACCCGCCCAACTCTGTCTCTGGTTGGTTACCCTGAAATGTTATCCTGCGTTAACCAATCATCACTCCTCTCTGGTCACTTTCACTTTTCCATGGTTCTGTGAGAGGACATGCTGTATTCGCCTGTAAGCTACATCCGCAGGGAGATTCGGTTCAGTTGGATCACATAATGTCACGCAGTAACGCACCCATTTAAATCACAGTAACTATAACGGGGTTACTGAATGGGAATAGGTAACTAGTAACGTTATTAGTTACCGCAAAAGGTAGTTGCGTTACAGTAACGCGTTAGTTTGTAACGCGTTAGTCCCAACACTGCAGATTATATAGATATAGTATCATCACTGATCGATCCGAACTCGCGACAGGGGAAGCAAACACAGACATAACAACACGTACCTTTGCGGGGCTTTTACGGGAGATCGTCTCACCGTAGCTGTCAATCTGATCAAAAGACGTGTTCAATGCCATTAAAACGAGAAAAAACGTGGCTGAATCGGTTAATCCATAGGTTGATAATGTGTCTTTAGCTTTTAAAAAAATCGGAGAGTAAAAGTTAGCTGCTAATGGTAGCCACCAGAGTTATCGCAGCTTCCGGTTTTGGCTATGTGTCACTCTCACTCCTTATTTGGTAATGTGTGTGCGTATGTGGGAGTTCCCCTCGATTCCATTGGTTCTGACAGTTAGAAAGAGATGTCAATTATCAAAATCGGGGGGGCCAGAGATATGGAAAATCCACCCAAATGACCCCAGAGGTGTTTTTGTTTTGCTAAATCTCTCTAAAAAGGTCAAATTTCACTTGTTTTGCATCAATCTTTATACAAGGTGCTTATTATATGTTGTAGTTTGGATTCCTAAAGCTTTTAGTCTACCATCCCATCATTCAAGGGTGGTTTTCACTATAAGTAATTATTTGTTTTGGACGGACACAATCATTTACATTTTTTTACTGTGTTCAATCTGAATTTACTTTAAAATAAAAACATCTATATTGATTCTGACACTTCTACATGCAACTCACATGTGTAACCTTGCTTTGAGAAAAAAGATTATTAATTTAACCCTTTTAGACGGGAAGATATGGTCATTTGTTCTGGGAATGTCATTTTCGAGCCTGAGACCTGAAAAACAGGCTCGGGGCTTAACAGGTTAAATGTGTGGACACTGTCTGCCTCCATAATCAGCACTGGAAGTTGGTTCCAGAGGAACGGAGCCTGGTAGTTGAAATCTCTAGCACCTGATCTTATTTTGTGGACACTGGGAACCACCAACAGTCCTGCACTCTGGAATCTGCAACTGTCACGCAAGGGCTGTCTACTTTTAAACTTGTTCTGCTAAACAATTGGTCATAAATATTATTTAGGACAAAGGATTACTCAGTTAGGTTTAGGATGGCTTAAAGTTAAAGGATCGTTTTTCTTGCAAAGGTAACAACAAAACAAAGGGTACTACGTTACATACGTGACTTGGTTACATAAGTTGTTACATAACTGACTTGGTACTAACTTCGGTATATCAGTTCAAGAAATTGGTTATTGGTTACGCAAGGGACACAATCAGTGGTCCAACTTTGTTGCTTTATACTACCCGAGTTGTATAGGATGTATTTACTTAACTACCAGGGCCCCCCTGGCCAACTTGGGGCCCCAAGCGACATTGTGAGGTGAGATGAGCCCCCCCCAACCGACAGGAGTGAAAACATTTTTTTTGGAAACAAAGTAGGCTACCTTGCAAATATAATTCCTGTTTATTATTATTATCAACAGTTACTTTTTTATACAGTGAGGTAAATGGTAAATGTGCATGTATGTCGTATGCGTTTACAGGTGAATACGTCCAAATACTAGCCTCAAAAAGATTAAAATACTACTTCTACTAATAATAATCATCATAATCAATTCAATAATATAAATACTATATTATTTTATTATAATATAGTTGTAATATAGACATGTACTATGTGGCGCAGTGGATAGAGCCTTGGAGTTGGGATCAGAGGGTCACAGGTTCAAACCCCACTGCAGTCAGCATGCCGTTGTGTCCCTGAGACACTTCACCCCAAAGTGCTCCTGTGGGGATTGTCCATAGTATTGAGTATGTAAGTCACTTTGGATAACAAGTGACATGTCATGTAATATAGTCAAAACATGCTTATGACATGCTCAAAAACTGATATTTCTTAAATCTGTATTCAAACGTAGTTCCCTCTGTCAACAATGTATCAACAACTACACACACATTTCTATCAGTGTTTCTCTGTGTTGTGGTGATGACATGATGACTGCAGGAGTTAAGGGGAGAGGCTGAGCATCACCATGAAATATGCAAATTGATATAAAAATGAATAAAAGGGGAAAAAATGCTCCATGTTTTTTAGGCTGTAAACTTTAACTGTTATGTAAGCCAACTAGACAGACAGTTTATCACTCTTCCTCCTGTACATTAGCAGATAAAAGGCATCACATACTTGAATGAATGTTAAATAAAGAATGCTGGAAATAACTGCATCTCCATTAGCCTGTATGCTATAGCTTGGGCCTCCTCCAAGGAGGGAGTGGTCCAGTTTTAGATGTTAGACGAATATAAGTAATGAATATGTCAGAACTCTGAGTAATATTATCCAAGTTTTGTCTACACAGGCTAGGAAAGCTACAGAGATACCAGATGAGACACCAGAAGAGACTCCTGTTCGGCCAGGTGAATGGGTGAGGGTGAAAGTTCACAAAAGACAGTGGGCTGATCCCGGTGGACGGAACAGTGAGAAGTTGTAATAAACTTCACACGCGTTCCGGTTTAAAGGTAAAGAAAAAGGAGCAAATTGACACCACCTCACACATTGTCACCCTTCACTGGCAACTTCCAGAATATTATTGGGAGTTATGACTGATTTGGCAGAGCTGGAACAAAACAATAAATAGAAATAAGATAAAGATAGAAACAGCTCAAAAGACGAATTGTCTATAGATTTTTATAGATTGTACACTAAAGTGAAAACCTATTTTTGCTTTACATCTGAAAAAGAGTCCAACTTTTGTATACGTTATTATAGTACTCATTATTTAAATTCTGTAACTGACACAACCATGGAGAAAATAGAGATGATGTCAAGAACAAAGCCAAAGCAATTGTGGGGTCCCCTAGGGATAAGAGTCAGAATAGCATTGTTGATTGTGCTCATTACACTTGGCACCTTTCTGGTTGGATGGGGAGTACAATATCAAGTAAGACATGGATCCATTAGTCCACTCATAGAGAATGCCCACATCACTAACAAAACTTCAGCTGAGACTTTCACTTATCCCCAGAGCCAAAAGATCAGCTGAGCAACAAGAGGAGGATTTAGAAATACTCGTTCCCAAAGGTGAGGCGGTTATAATCAAGATGATTCACCCCCCATATATGCAGTTCTTGTATCAAATGATGAGATGGGTTTAAGTGATCGGGATAATCAGTGATGGGGATTTACAGATTAGGGGAATCTCCAAATACACTGGATCCATGTTTTAGTCTGTACCAGAAACACCCCTGTTAAGTTTATGGACAACCGACCGGTGACCTGAGCAAAATTATTGAAAATTATTACGGTAAAAACAGGCTACTAACCCACAAGTACAGCTTTGTACGTACAAACTCTATGAACACAATTCCCCAGCAGATTGTGGCGACATTGCAGATATGTCCAGTCACAAAAGTTACTTATGTTCTAAATAACAGTGAGATTTAAAGTGATGGAGAAAATATGGGGATGTTCTTTTATAGTGTGTGAAATATGTGGTGCTTGAAACATGTAGGTATTTTTAAATTAATAGAAGAAAATGGTTTCCTGAAAGAGTTATTTGGAGTAGCCATGTTACAGTGGGTGAAAGCAATGTTTAGGGATATGGCACAACTATTAGTAGACATTAATTACATTTAACATCTAAGACAGATAGTAAGATTAGGAAAATAGAGTGGAAAGGATTGGATTTATTTTACCTCAGTGTGTTAGAATTAACTAGGTAATGCGTCCCGAGATCTCTCTCTCTCTCTCTCTCTCTCTCTCTGCCTGTCAGAATGCTACGACCCCATCTTCAGACAAATGACCTCACCACAGGAGACTCCTCCTCCATCGAAAAGACAGAGAACCCGAGCTGAACCAACAACGACCTGAGGCATCCAGAACCATCTCCGCCTAAGGCATCCAGAACCAAACCAGCATGCTGACAAAGAGGCATACTCTCATCGGTCCCTCAGACAGGACATGAAGTTCCAGCCTGAGCCACGAGATTTGGCACAAGAGCAGAGTGTGGGACATGAGAGCGGAATACGCCCTCCATGCAACAGCGTAGAGACTGAAAAGGAGGAGATGAAATGCAAAGCTGTTGGGCCACTGAAAAGGGTTAGACCGGGCGGAAACACCAAGCGGATGGACTGAGGAGAGGACAGAACCAGAGGAGTTGGCATGGGCCAGCAGAACGTGAGGGGGTCGTGGCTTGACGACCAGAGGGAGAGAGAAGGAAAACGGGAGTGAGTGAGTTTACACATAAACACACTTATTAGAAAATAATCCTAAAAACACACTGAGGGTAGAACATATTATTCGATCTTTCATTATATAACAAATTATTCTTTTAGAGATTCTTATTCATGTGAGAGTTTGGGGAAGATTTAATTTGTTACAATATAGATAGCAGGCAAATCTTTATTTGAATGGAAAATGTTAAAGGTAGAGCTAGAACCAAGCCAAAGAAAGTATTCCAATCTGGAGTATTGGTTTCTCCATTGTAGCGTGGTTATTACCATAGGAGAACTGTTAAGGTGGAAACAACATTTGTTTGTCGTCCAAGATGTAGAGTTTTAAAAAAAGACTAGGCAAAGAGCGATTAGCGACTAGTATAATTGGGAGTAATACATGCGGGGCCTTGGATCACTCATTTTAATGGTGCATATTTTTGACAACAAATATCTTTCAGGGAGAAGGGGTCGCTCAACCCACCCTGCAGATGTTTTAAATCTTACTTGCAGCTTCAGAGGGAGCGCACAGCACCAGAGTATGAGTTTTTAAAGACAAGTGCCACCACCTCCTAATGCTCATCCATTTAATCAGTGATGACCTGACATTTAGATGGTATTTAAAGGAGAAATATATCTGCCATAAGTCAACATTCCTGAATTGAACTAATTATCACATGCTCGGGCAACCAAGTTTCCACACACTGTATAAGGAGTTAGCATGGTTCTTCAAGGAGACCAGAATTGAAGATAAATTAGTGTAATGCGTTAGTGATATTCCACCGGTTTTCACACCATTTCAGGGACTTTATCACTGCATTAAAACAGACCACCCAAAGCCACCAAGTAGGAACTTTTAAGTGATGAAATTCTACAACTGTTGTAACTGACCACAATCTTCTCCCAGAAATGACAGTCTAGAATGCCGTAGCCCAGAGTAGATGTTTGGTGGTATCGTGGAACTAAAACCTTGTACTCAGTCTTGCCACAGGATTGGGCTGGGACCTAGCACAGCCAGTGATGTTTTTTATGTAGTTAATCAACATGGCGAAACACCCCAAAGCCAGTAGGGCTAAGAGACCAGTCCTAGGGGGAGCTTAGGCTCCACTGTGTACAAGGATAACATAGGGGCCCAGGAGAGGCCTAGATGTTGCATTTCCATGTCCTAACGTACCGATTGATCACGACGGCCTCTTCTAGAGAACATATTGTTTTCATACCTTAAATGGTATGAAAGGAGAGAGGGTACATTTCTCAAGAGGGGACAGTTTCCAATGCTAGTAGAACAGGATGGTCCACCCCCATATACAGATGTTGATGAAAATGATGAGTTAGTTTGAATGAGTTTAAATGATATGGATGTTCAGAGATGAGATTGTTCAATGAATGTCCAGCCGATGTGATTATTTAAATGATGAAATCATGTGAAGAAGTGAGCAAACTAAAATGATAAAATGGAGTGAATCCATTTCAATTAACCTATACTATTCCAAGATAGTGTATTTTTATAATTACTCTATATTATTCCAAGATAGTGTATTTTTATTATTACCTTACACTGGTCCAAGATAGTTTGTTTCATTTTTATTATTTTTCACTGTTCTATATGATAGATTTCATGCATTTTAGAATCATTACTATTTTAAAATGGGTCGTTTCTTTTCACTTTGTAAAAACAAGTGCCTTAACACTGAGCGTGGTATGAGAACGGTTTCTGTGAAAGGAGGGAGGAAGAAATGTCCTAATACCAAGCCATTGCTGCTATTTTGAAGAATGATATTGAATGTTAACACTAGAAGTTATGCACAAGGGAAAACTTTTATGTTTGAACACAGTCAAAGTCTTTTTGTATTTTTGTAAAGTTGAGGCTATTCGAAACATTCCATTTTGATTGTATGTTTTTGATATGAGTTATGTACTATGCAGAGTTCAGATGAAGAACTCATTGATTTCAGTATTATACACACCTTTTAGGTGTGTAAGGAGGGACTGTTAGAAATTAAAATCAATGTTTAATAGCATAATGTAGCTTAAACATACCGTCAGTTTAAATGCTATTTTATTCTGGAAAAAAACCGAAGTTCTCAATACCAAGCTTTTATTCTGAAAATCCTTCATGACAACATCCGGGACTACCGTCCATTAGTATCACTAAAGTGACTATTGACGCCGTTAACATGTATTGCATATAAAGTTATGAAAGAGTTAAGGAAGAGAAAAGGCGTGTTTAGATATATTGAATGTACAATGTCTGTATCCTCTGATATGCGTAACAACGGACATTAAAACGTTGGAGAGCCGGCCCGCAGGGAGGAGCCAGCTGAGGATATAAATACAGCGGGACCTGAGGGGTTCGGCCTCTTTCTTCACCTGGCAGAGCCAGAAACACAGCTGCTTTTCTGTCGAACAATATTCTGTTTGTAACATTACCGCGCCTTTATTTTAATTAAAGTACCAATTTGAAGCCATCTCAGAGACTCCATTTTGTCTCCTTTTTTAGCTTCTCTCCTGGACGCGAGAATTATTACACAGATAACAGTCCTAATGATAAATGGACATACAGAACCCTCCAACCAGTGTCGCCACTCCTGCAGGGCTAGCACAACGGCTAGAAGTTCCCGATTCCCCACATCATAGTTCCTCTCTGCAGGTGTGAGGCATCGAGAGAAACCTTGTAAAGCCGGTCCCGCTGCTCTTACAGAACCGACTAACTCCCCTTTCGTGTATGTACAGCTCTCAACATGCCCAGACTTGTAGTGATGTTCACCTCGTTTTATACTTTTCGCCTCATTCTGAAAGAAACAGGTGAAATTTGCTAACGTGACGGCCGTCTTTGTGATGGTGACGCGTATTGTGCGAGACCAGAGACCTGTAGTTCACCGAGCGGTTTCACACAAAAAAATGTGTAACTTCACAGTTTTAAGACACATTTTTATTTTTTTGACTTGCAAAATGTTCTTTTAAATTGACAAACATCATATGTGTCATTCGTGGCACAATTCAAACGGGATCAAAAGATAACCTTTCTCTCTCCATTGACTTCAATTTATAATTTTCCGCTTCCGGGGTCCCATGGAGGCTCCCGGAAGGGGAGGGACTTCGCCTCTCTATTGAGAAATCCCACTGCTTTCTGTCGAGGGAATCCGAGTGCAGCTTACGTCGGGTTTTAGGACGCGTCACTGCACCACTTGCATAGACCTCACAGCGGGCGGAACTTGTCATAAAGTCCGCGAAAATAAAGCCCGTCCATTTAGAGGGAAGATATGATTGGTCAACTGTACTGTCATTTGACATTACTCTCTCGTTGAGTTACTATAGCTGGCCCTCTGTGAATGTAGAGAGGGACCAACAAGCCCTCCCGTCTTCACATAACTCGCAGAGACGGCATTTAACCCTTCACATTCCAACAGAAACGGAACAGGCAGATTCGAAGGATTTATTTATTTGGAAACATTATTTTAAATACAATTAAATCAAGTTATTTTGGTAAAACTAATGAAAAATGTAACAACAAAAAAATATAAAAAATATATTTTTTAATGTTTTCAAATATTATTTTTTAGAATATCTTAGGCCCTCACAGAGGGCCTAGAGCAGTGGTTCTCAACTGGTGGGTCGCGGACCCGTTTCGAGTGGGTCGCGGAAAAAGTGAAGGAAAAAAAATTGGAATTTTTTTTTTTTTGACAAAATGTCAAACTTATTTTGAAGGCCCGATTTTCTAACGCTGTGCATGCAGTAGGCATTGGACAGGAAGTACCAGAGACTATAAACGGTTTTGAAAGCTTCTGTCACGTAGTGATCATCTTCTCAATAAAACATCTTTGCTGATGTTTTTCGAGTCTTCTGGCCAATCAGAATCAAGATTGTTGCCGGAAGTCCCCACGGAGAATACCTTTGCGGTAGAACTATTCTTTATACATCCATGGTTACAACTTCAGATACAAATGAACACGTAATGAAATATGACCCTCGGTTTGATGATTGACAGGTCACAGAACAATGGGAGTTATCTACCCTAACCCACAATTTAAAGTAAGTCACACAGACTCTCTCCTCTTTGCTCTTCTCTCTGTGAGGAGCAGCAAGTTCAGCTTCAGAACAAAGTGAAAAACAAACAATGGCATAAAATATTATTAATATGTCGGGTAGTAATAGATTTATTTTCTTCTCAGATTGTACCAGAATGCGTAGTTTATGTTAGTATTTCTAAAAATCTAATCATTAAACTTTTTTAAAAGCATACTTTAGTTCTGTGAAGGGATATAAGGGATATATGCACTGTACTTCACTTTAATTAATATTGTATGCTGAAAAGCGTATATATTACAGCACGATTTTTTGTTGAATAGATTTGAGTGCTTCAAAATGTTGGGTCGCGATTTACTGACCAAGTAAAAAGTGGGTCCCGAGGCCTGACCAGTTGAGAAGCACTGGCCTAGAGGGCTCGCCACTGCCTAACAGGGTGGTCAAAAACATTACGCAGCTCTCCGGAGAAAGCATTATAATCTGAACACAGGTAAGGCTTGTTACAAGAAACTGCCAGCGACAAAGCGGAGGCTCTCTCAGAAAGAAGGCTCATAACAAAAGCTACTCTCGACTGATCAGAGGCATATGTAACTGGCTGCTGACTGAAAACTAACGAGCACTGATGAAGGAATTGGCTGCATGTCCCTGGATTACCTGAATACCTAGCGGGGATGGGAGTATGTGGCTCCCGGAGACCTGGACTCAGTGTTGCTGGATGAGCAGACGGTGAAACGGGAGAGGGAGCTGGAGGGAATGGAACAGGATCTTGGGTAAGCCGGGTCGCCACGTCTTCCATGCGGCCGCTCAGCTGAATCATACCCGTCGTGAGTTGCTCAAGTTTTTCATTCAAGCTTCTCAGGACGGACTCGTGCTGACCCACGAGCGCCCCCTGTGAGGACAGGGCCTGCCTAAAAAAATCAGTCTCTGCCGGGTCCATGTTTTTGGCCAGATAATTCTGTTAGGGCTGGGTAAAAAGTTCAGTACCTACAATGGCAGAGACCAGATGGATTCAGTCTTTTAACAAAGTTTAATAAAGGAAAAAAGGAGCAAGTAAAAAACAATCCACAAAATGAAGGTGGATCTAGTTCACGCCGGTGGCTGCGGCAGGACTCAGGCTGGCTCGAGCAGAAAAACAAGGTTACTCTTCGGGGGTCCTGCCAACACAGCAAGAGAAAATCACACTAAGCTAGGATACTACGACGTTCAGCTCTCCCGACTGAGACGGAATTATCTGGCACTGGAGTGTGAACATGACCAGGGTTTTATGGAGGAGTTGATTAGATGAGTACTGGTGCTCCTCATTGTGAACCAGCTGAGCCTTCTAACGATCACCACACTGCACAGGAGAGAGAGAGAAGACAGAGGGGAGGAGGAGAAAGCAAAACACCTAAACCATAACATCAGACCTACTAGCTTCTAGGTGTTTCATGATAACATTGATAATACCATGACTATGTTCCTGAGAAAAAGAGCATAATACTTCCTTCATTAAAAGCAAAACCTAAAACCTAAAAAATGTGTAAAAAGATAAATAGATCTTTAAATAAATAAATAGATTTTTAGTAAGAGTGTAGCTCAATAATGCATGTTAGCTAAGCGTCTTTGAGCACCTGTAAAAGCGCTAACAAATTAAATATATTATTAAACAGCAGCAGTTGTTGTTAAGGTGTGTGTGGGAAGCAGGACCCAAATGCAGATTATAGTGACAAAAATTGACTCCTTTATTTCAAGGCTAATTGATCACAAAGACAGAACAGAACACTCACCGAAGACCAGGACATGACACAAGACGAACCGACAAAGACAGACAGAAAAACCAGAACTTAAAAATACACACAAGACTAATCACACAAACAAGACACAGGTGAGGAGGGAGGAGAAAACACAGGGACACCAGGTGAACACAATCGGGTAAATCAGGGAGGGAAAACAGACAAAAAGCGACAGGCAGGAAACGGGGGGTGAACACTTTACAAAATAAAACAGGAAACTAAAGACAGAAACAGACAGACAAAACACAACACGGACAGATCGTGACAGAACCCCCCCCTCAAGGGACGGATCCCAGACGTCCCCAAAAAAAAAAAAAAGTCCAAAAACTCAAGCAGGGTGGGTGGAGGGGGTCCGGAGGACGGGACTGAGCTGACCGCCCAGGGGCACAGCAGAGGACCAGGAAGGGGGCCCGGGGCAAGGCAGAGTTCAAGGTGGGGGTCTCGGGCGGACGGCCCGGGGGCAAGGCAGAGTCCATGGTGGGGAACTCGGGCGGACGACCCGGGGGCAAGGCAGAGTCCAAGGTGGGGGTCTCGGGCGGACGGCCCGGGGGCAAGGCAGAGTCCAAGGTGGGGGTCTCGGGCGGACGGCCCGGGGGCAAGGCAGAGTCTAAGGTGGGGAACTCGGGCGGACGGCCCGGGGGCAAGGCAGAGTCCATAGTGGGGCGAAGGCCACAGCGGGCGAACTCAGGGGGCCGAGCATGAGGGCGAAGACCAGACAACTCCGGAGGCCGGGCAGGACCCGGTGTCGGCCGGACAGGAACCGGAGCCGGCGGGACAGGCTTCGGCAGGATCCCCCACGGAAGAGGACCAGGAGTTGGCAGGACCCCCAGCAGGAGAGTGGACGACGGGACCTCCAACGAGACAGGACAAAGGGTTGGCAGGACCCCCGGCAGGGGAGTAGACGACGGGACCTCCAACGAGACAGGACAAAGGGTTGGCAGGACCCCCCGGCAGGAGAGTAGTCGGCGGGGCCTCCAACGGGACAGGACACAGGGTTGGCAGGACCCCCGGCAGGAGAGTAGTCGGCGGGGCCTCCAACAGCACAGGACATAGGATTGGCAGGACCCCCGGCAGGAGAGTAGTCGGCGGGGCCTCCAACGGGACAGGACAAAGGGTTGGCAGGACCCCCGGCAGGAGACTAGTCTGCGGGACCTCCAACTGGACAAGACATGGGGTTGGCAGGACCCCCGGCAGAGGGCTAGTCTGCGGGACCTCCAACTGGACAAGACATGGGGTTGGCAGGACCCCCGGCAGAGGGCTAGTCTGCGGGACCT
This sequence comes from Harpagifer antarcticus, assembly GCA_902827135.1. Taxonomy (NCBI): domain Eukaryota; kingdom Metazoa; phylum Chordata; class Actinopteri; order Perciformes; family Harpagiferidae; genus Harpagifer; species Harpagifer antarcticus. The sequence goes on along the minus strand of CADEHL010001135.1, from coordinate 415,229 downwards.
CCAACTGGACAGGACATGAGGTTGGCAGGACCCCCGGCAGGAGACTAGTCTGCGGGACCTCCAACTGGACAAGACATGGGGTTGGCAGGACCCCCGGCAGAGGGCTAGTCTGCGGGACCTCCAACTGGACAAGACATGGGGTTGGCAGGACCCCCGGCAGAGGGCTAGTCTGCGGGACCTCCAACTGGACAGGACATGGGGTTGGCAGGACCCCCGGCAGAAGACTAGTCTGCGGGACCTCCAACTGGACAGGACATGAGGTTGGCAGGACCCCCAGCGGAACCTCCAACGGTACAGGACACGGGGTTGGCAGGACCCCCGGCAGAAGACTAGTCTGCGGGACCTCCAACTGGACAAGACATGGGGTTGGCAGGACCCCCGGCAGAAGACTAGTCTGCGGGACCTCCAACTGGACAGGACATGGGGTTGGCAGGACCCCCAGCGGAACCTCCAACGGTACAAGACATGGGGTTGGCAGGACCCCCGGCAGAAGACTAGTCTGCGGGACCTCCAACTGGACAGGACATGGGGTTGGCAGGACCCCCGGCAGAAGACTAGTCTGCGGGACCTCCAACTGGACATGAGTAGGGGCTTGAGTGGGGACTCGAGAGAGGGCTTGAGAGGGAACTTGAGAGGAAACTGGAGAGTGGACTCGAGAAGGAACTCGAGAGGTAACTCGAGAGGGGACCTGAGAGGGGACTTGAGAGGGAACTCGAGAGGAGACCTGAGGGGAAACTTGAGAGGTGACTCGAGAGGACACTGGAGAGTTGACTTGGGAGGTGACTCGAGAGGACACTGGAGAGTTGACTTGAGAGGTGACTCGAGAGGACACTGGAGAGTTGACTTGAGAAGGAACTCGAGAGGTGACTCGAGAGGTAACTCGAGAGGGGACCTGAGAGGGGACTTGAGAGGGAACTCGAGAGGAGACCTGAGGGGAAACTTGAGAGGTGACTCGAGAGGACACTGGAGAGTTGACTCGAGAGATAACTCGAGAGGGGACCTGAGAAGGGACTTGAGAGGGAACTCGAGAGGAGACTCGAGAGGTAACTCGAGAGGTAACTCGAGAGGGGACCTGAGAGGGGACCTGAGAGGGGACTTGAGAGGGAACTCGAGAGGAGACCTGAGGGGAAACTTGAGAGGTGACTCGAGAGGGAACTCGAGAGGAGACTAGAGAGGGAATTCGAGAGGGGACCTGAGAGGGGACTTGAGAGGGAACTCGAGAGGAGACCTGAGGGGAAACTTGAGAGGGGACTCGGGTAGGAACTTGAGAGGTGACTTGAGAGGGGACTCGAGAAAAGACTCGAGAGGGGACCCGAGAGGGAACTCGAGAGGAGACTAGAGAGGGAATTCGAGAGGGGACTAGAGAGGGAATTCGAGAGGGGACTCCGGTAGGAACTTGAGAGGGGACTTGAGAAGTGTCTGGAGGGGAGACTTGAGAGAGTTGGTTCGCCAACAGAACACGGGGTGCTGGAGTCGGCCGGTATGCTGACAGGACTCGAGGAGCTGGCGTCGGCTGGAGAGCCAACAAGAGACGAGGTGCTGGAGTCGGCCGGTACGCCGACAGGACACGGGGTGCTGGCGTCGGCTGGAGAGCCAGCAGCAGACGAGGTGCTGGAGTCGGCCGGTAACGAGGAGCTGGAGTCGGGGCCATGACTGATGGGGCTGGTACTTGAGCCGGAACTATGGCTGGAACTGGGGCCGGAACCATGGCTGCTGGGGCCAGAACTGGGGCTGGAACCCTGGCTGTTGGGCGCGGAGCGGAAGCCTGGACCCTGGCTGTGTAAGACAGGTAATGGAGTATGGAATTAAAGCTGCGTGGGCCGGTACTGGAGCATGAAGCCATGGCTGCTGGGGCCTGTACTGGGGCTGGAATCATGGCTGCTGGGGCCAGAACTGGGGCCGGAACCATCGCTGTGTGGGCCGGTTCTGTAGCCGGAACCATGGCTGCTGGGGCTCGGGCTAACCTGGCCTTGCGACGACTCCTCTTAGCAGCCGCCTGAATACTCCGTGGACCTCCATAAGCCAGACGAGTTCCGTAATACAACTCCTGGACAGGAGCAGGAACTGGGGCAGAAGCACGGGTTGACTTCAGGCGGAACCCACCAAGGCGTATGGTGCCAGGTTGGGAATTGGGAGACATGGAGCTAGCATGCTTGGGGCTAGCAGGCAGGGGATAACACACCGAGAGGAAATCCAAAATCCAGCCAGGTAAGAATTTCACCAAGCCTGGCTTCTCCTTAGCCATCTGGCGAGCCTCTGCCAGAGCTGCCTCTCGCTGCTGAACTCCGGACGCTCCCCTCCATTCACCATAGCTGCAAGCCAGCAAGTAGGTGAATGAAAGCAGCTCCCTTTCAAAAGGATCATCTGCTGGGTCCATTATTGGTCGGTTCGTAATGTTAAGGTGTGTGTGGGAAGCAGGACCCAAATGCAGATTATAGTGACAAAAATTGACTCCTTTATTTCAAGGCTAATTGATCACAAAGACAGAACAGAACACTCACCGAAGACCAGGACATGACACAAGACGAACCGACAAAGACAGACAGAAAAACCAGAACTTAAATACACACAAGACTAATCACACAAACAAGACACAGGTGAGGAGGGAGGAGAAAACACAGGGACACCAGGTGAACACAATCGGGTAAATCAGGGAGGGAAAACAGACAAAAAGCGACAGGCAGGAAACGGGGGGTGAACACTTTACAAAATAAAACAGGAAACTAAAGACAGAAACAGACAGACAAAACACAACACGGACAGATCGTGACAGTTGTAAGAACAGCAATGACATGAAACTAATGTAATGTTCATTGGCCCCCCCCCCAAAGAAAATGCTCGCCATGAAGAACTTTGCTTTTAAAATATGTGTACAGTTCATAGATGTGTATATATAGTTGTTTTAGTTTTTCATAAATGTTTTTTATTATAAATGAAATGCTTTACAAGATTTAAAGTGTGTTCTCTTATTATAACAAGTATTGCCTTCCAACTGTGTTCTTTTTCTGTAAATGATCAATCTTTCCCAATAAACAGACAAATTAGAGCACTATACATAACACGTTTTGAAGATAGATTGGTTCTTTGACAGTCAATATTGTGTTATAATGTTTAAGGTGAACTATTATGCAAAATGCACTTTTTGATGTATATTATAAATAAATATTTGTCCCCCGTGTGTAAGCAGACTTACAAAGTGTCAGAAAATAAAACCCTCTCTCTTTTCCTCTGTACCCACATCTCTAAATACGGGTGCACCATGGAGCTGATCCAGATTTGCTGAGAACTTGACGTCATTACTCAAATGTGGGCTGGCTTTACATTGAAGTCCTGGCAACGTTCCCTATCAGAAACGTCTCTGTCTCAGAAACAATGTGCAATGTGTTTTGGAAGTAATATGGTCTGTGTTTACATTAGCAAGGTTCATATTTGAAGCTACAGACCCAGAATCAGCACTTTAGTAACAGGATTGACATAGAGGGGTATGAGGCATGGCTACAATGGGTGATCTGTTTGGCATAGACATGTTTTGTATCGATATGGCCCAATAATATATTGTTCAAATATAGCATAATAGGTGAGCTTAAAGTTGTTTCCCCAGTCTTTTAGCTTTTAGTGCCTTTAAATTAGGGTATTGGGTAAGGTTGAATTGATCAACAATGTTGCAACCTTAAGCGGGAATGGCAGGGGCAGGAACACAAAAGTCTCACACATACACACACACACTAACAAACACACACACACACACACACACAATGCTCAGACAGGTGCACAGGAACTACAATTTCCTCACTTTTGTTAGTCCCGGGTCCAGTGAACCCGAACATCCTGTATGTAATGTAAATGTGTAGGGGGGGGTGTACAGTGGGTGGTCATTGAAAATGTGTTCTGATGTGTTTTTTGAGTAGTCGGAAAATGTTTGTCAAACCTGTATTTCAATTTCGCGAAATATGTCAAAAGGTGTATTTTTATGTGGTGTTAATCATTAGAGATGTGTGTTGAAAATATACTATGTTGTCTTAACCTGTTAAACCCTGAGCCTGTTTTTCAGGTTTCAGGCTCGAAAATGACACTCTACCCGCATTTGCTCCTGTGGGTAATGTCCACAGTATTGACATTTACATGTCTAATATGTGTAATATGTAATTGTAAAGCGCTTTGAGCACCTGTAAAAGCGCTCTAAATAAAAAATGTAATCCATTATTATTATTATTATAAGAGAAGATCTCAAAATGGTATAGATATCCAATGAAACAAACAATGAATCACGTACTTTAATTATTTTGAGGGAAAACAAGAAAATGTGTTGAATCACGTCTTATTGTTGAGTTATATGTGTAAGTGTACCTGTTTGCGCCAAGGCCAGTCAGCATCCCCGTAACTGCAGGTTATTTCTTCTTCTGGAGAGATGTCTCTTAGAGCAAACAGGCATAGATGTCAATCAATCAATGTTTATTTATATAGCCCAATAAAAAAAATGGAAGAAACCTCAGGGAGAGCAACAGAGGAGGGATCCCTCTCCCAGGACGGACAGACGTGCAATAGATGCCGTGTGTAAATATGATGTAGATGTGGCATCCAATCAACGACAATAGTTTGCATCTTGCAGTTAGGCGTTTGCCTGTAACTTGTCTTCAAGAGATGCATCAAGGGGTCAAGACTTAAATAAATAGAGATGGAATGTTAGTAGTAGAACTTGCATACTTGGATTGGATATAGTGTTGAAAGTAACATTTAAAAGAAAATAATGCAGAATAGTTTTTGACAGACAAGGTCAGTATTATTATTGATTATTCTTATGTGAGATTAAAATTAGAGCAATTTAATTGTACAACACCAAACATTAGCACTTATTGCTACTTACCACAAACATTTCCCATCCCCTTTTAAATTGAACAGGAACGTTGCTTCTTTGTCATTGTAGTTCTTCGAATGATATCATCCTGGTTGAAAAGTTTTCCCCGGCATTCAAGCTGAATATCTCCTTTGGTGAAAACTTCAGAAGCAATACCCCTCTACCTTTAAAGTAAGAAGATATCTTTGTTACATGCTTCCCTAAAACATCTTTTTAGTTTGAGACCATTATATTGCAAGCTAAAAATAGAGGAATCAAATGTAACGCCAGCATGTGTATTGAGGTTAATTGAGAGTTAACTTTAATGGTAGTGAAAACAACTTTGGAGAAAAGTGCAAGAACCCTTCAACCTTGTTTCACATTTCTATCAATAAGCCAATGAATGTAATTTACAGCACTCAACTCTAAACTCAAGTTTACACTAAAGTGCATTTCCAGTCACGAAAACAAAGATGTGCTCTGCTCCCACGTAGGGCAGCAATAGACAATACAGGAGACAACAGTGTGAAATCTATTTGACTACACATTATTATAAATAAACTACGGTCATGTTGCCGGTTAGAATGCTAGGTTTACATATTCACTCACATGTGTCTGAGAGACATTACATTAAAATGTTTATCAAAAAAGTTGTATTTAAACATCCAAAGGGATATGTTTAAATCATCACAACTGTCGTAAAACAAAAAATAAGAAATAATAACCCAATTTGCCCTAGAGATTCTTATTTAATTATATGTGATTTATTCTGAATAATGACTTTTTGACTAAAACAGTTATTGGGGTAACTATGTATACGGGAACATGCTCAACTTCCATGTGGCCCAATTATATGATGACCAGCCTGACCTGGAGGCGTGTGGCGCAGTGGATCACAGGTTCAAACCCCACTGCAGTCAGCATGTCATTAGCCTCATCCCAATACCCCTCCTCGACTCCTCTCTTCCCCTCTTCCGGGACTTGACCCGGAAATCGATCAAGACACGCCATTTTGAAGGACGTCCCAATAGCTGAAATGCACACGGAGGAGTCGAGGAGGGGTGAGGGAGGAGGGGTGCGGGAGGAGACGAAAAGGGAGGATACACGCGAGCAGACTACGCGGAAGTGTTTTCACTACTCGCGTATAAAAGCCCCGCCCCCACCTTCACAGCTGGTCGATTTCAACAGAGGAAAACCGACAACTGGAAGATGAGTGGAAAAGTGCTCACAGCTCCGTGGGAATTATTATGTGCAATTCATTTCTAAAAGGCTTTCCCATTACTATAATTATATTTTTATTTAAATGTAGGCTACATTTTACACCAAAACGGAACACAAAAGCAGAACCAACCATCATTGAATTCCTTGACTAACAAGAGAAAGATTCATTAATTTAAATAAATATTTAACCAGAAATGGGCCGGTTCTAAGGGGTTATTCAGTTAAGCCCGATGAGAGGGTATACAGCTGTGCACATCTCATCATTAACAGACGTCGTTTAAGAGTGACGTTTGAGTGAACGAGGACATCCCAATTAATACCTGAGGACTCCTCTGTCCTCTCGTCACCTCCTCGTGTCCCTCGCTCGCATCTTACGGAGGCGGAGCTAAAATGCAAGGAAGGGACGCGAGTGAGGGAAAGGAGGAGTCGAGGAGGGGTATTGGGATGAGGCTATTGCAGGGGTGGCCAACCCGCGGCTCTCGAGCCGCATGCGGCTCTTTGCCTAGTTTCATGCGGCTCTTCAGTTCATATCGAATTGTGTGAGTTTGGGGGAGAGACACTGACTCCTGACAAGTGTTGCACGGTGTACCGATACTTGAAAGGTACCGCAATACCCTGCCGTTAAAAACGTTACGATTCCTCCGTTTCATTAGTATCGGTACTTTAAGAATGACGGGGGAAAGTACTCCGGTGAGAAAGCGCCGTTTTACTAAGAGCCGTGTGTGTTCAGCGCTCTGCTTCCACTCCCTGCACTGCAGCCGTGCCTGCAGTCCCGCCCCTCTCTCGTGCACGCGCTAGCTGCCAGAGCATGTGAGAAAACGAGAAGCATGGCTGCAAGTGGGAGTGCAACTGCCGCTGCGCCTCGGCTTGTTGACAAAAAAGACTCCAGAAGCGACATTTGGATGTATTTTAGCTATATCTCTGACAGTGAGGGCAAGCCTACGGACACCACGAGGCCTGTCTGTAATAAATGTATTAATTTTATTTAATACGAATTCTTGTCATTTATTTTATTTATTGTTCTCATTGTTTAAAAGTTTGTGTTATGGTTATGGTTCTGGTGTGAAATAAAGCACAATAATTACATTTAAGACTGTTTCCCTTTTTTTAAGAAAAGTATCGAAAAAGAATCGGAATCGCAATTCTTGACTTGGTATCTAAACCAAAATGTTGGTATCGTGACAACACTAGCTACTCCTGACAGTTAAACCTGATATTTAGTAGGTCTGTTAAGTATTGAATGCTGATAATTCTGACGTAATTTGGCCGGTCAAAGTTGTTTGGGCTCGGATAAAATCGCTCCGTTACTTTCGTCCCGTATTACTTTCATCCCGGCTCTCCCTACGTGTGTATGTGTGGTGTCAGGTGTCAGTATGAGAGGATGACAGCGCGTCTAATTTTGATGTGGCCCAAGAGCCAATCACAATAATACCTGCAATGCAGTGAACCAATCACCTTTGAGGGGGGTGGGAGGGGGGACACCTATCGTTGATTAAACACTATCCAGTGTTTCCCCTACCATTGTGATGGAGGGGCGCTGCGACCCCCCCTGAAATTCAAGGTGTTTAAAAAATATATATAATTTTTTTTTTTAAATATATATATATATAGCACCAAATTGCAAATAATCTATAACTACTTTCACTTTTCACATTGAACATGTGCTCTTTTATTAAATAAACTAAACGCTTTCATTTTAAGTTGTGAGTTTAGTGTTTTTGACCCTAAGAAACACTGATGCATTAATCAATAACAATAATCCACAGCTCCTCTCTCTGCTCCAGAGGATTTAAAAAATATATCCCAATGCCACAAAAATGCATCAGTGACGTGGTTGAAATCTTGTCTCCAGAAAACAAAAAACTGAAACAAGCGGTATCAGTGACTGTGTGTTTGATGTGGCTCTTTGCAGTAACATGGAAAAAATGTGGCTCTTAACCTCTGACTGGTTGGCCACCCCTGGGCTATTGTGTCCATGGGCAAGACACTTCACCCCAAATTGCTCCTGTGGGGATTGCCCACAGTATTGAGTATGTAAGTCGCTTTGGATAAAAACGTCTTAACATGTAATGTAATGACCTATGTGGAGAGTCTGTAACAGACATATGGTGTTTCTTTTGTTTTAAACACTCACATTAGACTTTTTTAAGTGGCTTATTTATTGCTGAATCAATATTTAGAAAATGTTACCAAATATTACAAAATTGTCTTTTAAATAATTGCATAGCTTTTTGCTTTAACCTAGCTTTAAATGATAATACTGCCAGAAAAAAGTAACTTTTTGGAGTTAAGATTCCCATGTTCAGATTATAAATTAAAGCGGCCCTATCATACAAAATGCACTTTTGTACGTCTTTTACACATGAATATGTGTCCCCGGTGTGTCAGGGAACTCACCAAGTGTTAGAAAACACAACCGTCTCTCTTTTCTTCCGTACCCAAATCTCTAAAAACAGGGCTGGAACGGATCTGATACAGACTGATCCAGATTTGAAAATAGTCTGACGTCAGTGACGAGCATACTTGCCAACCTTGAGACCTCAGAAATCGGCAGCATTTCCAAAGCCACCGCGGGGGGGGGGGGTGCTAGTGGATCGCCGGAGCTGTATTAGATCAACATTAACATGCATTGTAGTTGGAAGTGCACTGCCTTGCTGCCTGTAGCACCATCCCTGATGGAGCAGGAAAGGAGTGAGCAGAGAGTCAAGTTGTCGATTCTTGTTCTGTTTTCTGTGACTATCTCCCTCACCCTCTCAGACTTTTAGTTGAGCGCTACTAAAGAGACGCGCTACCATGGAAACCAAACAATGGTGTAGCTGTATTAAAGTCCGAGTGGAATCAGTCCTGAGTAAATCTGATTTTGTCAGAAATCGGGAGAAATGCGGGAGAAATATGACCCCGTGAGGAAACCGGGAGAGGGCAATGAAATCGGGAGTCTCCTGCGAAAATCGGGAGGGTTGGCAAGTATGGTGACAAGGAGCTCCGCCTATATGGCCAACTCTACACCTATCAGGGGAATGAGAGGTTGCCGTGGCATGGTAACAGCATGGTAACAGCATGGTAACAGCATGGTAACAGCATGGTAACAGCATGGTAACAGCATGGTAACATGACACTCGTAACTCGGCCCCCTCCGATGCAGGGAGGCGTGGTCAGCTGCAGCCCATGCAAAGACAGGGTGGAGGAGAGAAAAATAGAGCAAAATGAGGCATGGCTAAAATGCATGATCTGTTTGGTATTTTGAAAAAGAAAACGTATACATATACCTTATATAGGTATAGCCCTACAATATATTATTCAAATATAGCATGGTAGGTCTCCTTTAAGATATTGTGATTTAATGTGCACTATTTGCTTGTGTTTATTTAAAACATACAACATTGTAAGTACTTACCTTTAAACTGGTCAATAAAATGCTCTTTGAGACCAGCCTTATCGGTCCTCCACTTAATGTGATGTTCGGCATCCTGTTGAGGACCAAGCCGTCTCTTTCTCACTGAACTCTGTTTTTTAATTGTCAGCCATCTCACCTGTTAGACAGAAGAATAGACTTTATTATTAATTACACCCTGATCCTGTTCAGGATATTTAAATGTTAGCAGGTTCACAGCACTGTCAGTCAGTTCAGTAATTCTGATGTTTAATGATGACCATTGTCACATAACTTATTGAAGCCAATGTTATCCCAACTTAATTTAATAAGAAAGTTAATAGCTAGCTTACATTCTCTGGCTAAGAAGGTACAATACTATTTTATTTAAAGCACTTTTAAAGAGAGTGCCACATGACAGCCATAGGTGCACTACAAGTTCTCACTTTTACTGCATGATGTCCTGAGAAACTCCCTCTTGAGCTTCTCAACAGGGCATTTAAGCAGTTCTTTTTATGCAGCATCAATTATTTTATTGGTGCATAGATGAGGTTATGGTAAACGTTCTTCAGCCAAGCTAAGACACCTTTTTGAGCGGCCACTTTAGTATGATGATTAATTTATGTTTTATTTTGGGATTTTTAACATGCATGACCAGCATCACTTCTAGCACCATGGTTGCTATAGTGCCATAGTGCAGACAAATGGTTGCTTACTAACCCTTTAACCTGAGACAATGTTTTTACAACAAATCCTCCTAGCCTACACTCAAATACTCCACATGGTAAGGAAAAAAATAAAAAACTATATATATATATATACACACATATATAGGCTTTGTTTGTCATGTGCACATTAACTACTAAAATGGCAATTCAATTATTATGTTCCGGACTCCTCAAACAATGCAACATAAATATATATGATTTTAAAAAGAAAGAAAATAGAAGTAATTATAAAATAAAGTGATGCAGTAAGTAAGTCCAGTGTGCAATATAATGCAACAGAAGAAGAGGTAACGTATATATATATATATATATATATATTTGTCAAATAAACGTCATAGAGCTCAGGAGTTAATATATATTATAATATATAATATATACAGTATATATATATTATATATATATTACTCTATATCATAGAGTAAAGCTGAATAGAGTGGTGCAGTGTCGCGTCCTAAAACCCGGAAGTAAGCTTTTCGAATCATAATTCTATCGATTCGATTTATGATTGATTTATCTAACAGGTTAGTTTTCCACAGACCTTATTTTGAGCTATTTTCTAAAATCATATGGAGAAATCCCATTGCTTTTTTGTCAAGGGAACCCATGCGCAGCTTACTTCCGGGTTTTAGGACGCGTCACTGCATGTTATGATCGAGTGGAAAAGGTAAAAGGTCTATAAACTAAAAGCTGTGGAGGAAACTTCTGTGTAGCAATGCAGTAGGAGTCACCGACTCAGGAAGGAGACACGGTAGAGCAGGAGCTTTTGATTTCAAACACTGATAGTTTATTTGGAGTTACGGCCGGAGAGATTCACATCACAAGTCACATCAGTCACGGTGAGACTGCACGGGAGAGTTGCCACGTCAATTCTGGAGCACCTCTCTCTCATTAGCCCATTTAACTGGTTTCACAGAGAGTGATCAACATATTTTGATAAGATAGCTTAGACCGTTGGGCACACTGAGTCACTTGCATCTGTCACTTATGGCCTCGAAGATTTCATACCTTGGAGTCCACAAACAACAAAGAAGGAAGTGTCCCAGTGCCCCCACAACAACAGACCATCTGTGACCTTGTGTTGCCCGGTCACAGAATGGGAACAATAACTTTATGGCTGAAGCAGCCTATGTCCTTAAAGGAGATAAACAGACGTCAGGGTTGGTCATGCACGTCATATCTAGGAGTCTAGGACAATTATTTCCTTAACAGTCCACTCTTTTTATCATTTATGATAACCTAAAAACATTAGTCTAATAATAATTTGGTCAATACTTAACTCAATGGGAATCTTCAGATTTGAGTGTGGACTTACATCAATTACATCACAAAGTAGAATAAGATTGAAACATTCAATCACAATGATTGATACAGCCAATCATAATAGGAAAAATCATCTCTCATCAGTGTTTGATCATCTTTCGTCAAAAGCACAATAATGAACACACATAAAACACAGATGCATAAATAGCTAAATATTTGTTTTGGGCCAAAACTGAAATTAATCCAGTACTTGAAACATCATTGTAGGTCTTTCTGTGCATGGATAATACATTAAAGAGTAGTGTTGTTAAGCCTGATTGCTGGACGATTAAGGATATTAACATTATCTGTGATAATAGTAGAAATATCTTATTATTCAATACTTTATAATCTGAAAATATTAATTAATTAATTTTGTTTAGTGCGAAGGTGTAATCTGATCCGGCAAAAATATATTAATCACCACTATTCAACACATGTCTGTTCATTGGAAATATAAAATCAGTCATTAATTGTACATCTGTAAACATCCAAGGTATAAAATCAATTCAAAGTTCATCTTTGTACGAGAGCTGGAAGAACATGTCCTTCAGTCTTTCTGACTCGTTCTCCTCCTCTCTTTATGACAAAGAGTGTCTGGTGTGTGTAAAGGCATCCTGATACTGTAGATTAGCACTGAGGTGCTGATTGGCTCAAACTCTTCGTCATCAGAGCGCCATATTTCAACCCCCCAATTGCTCTGCTTTTGTGTGGCTCATTCAGTGAGCACTGTATGATCCCCCAGTGAAACGGAGGCTCATCTGCCTGCATTCCTTCTGCTATCTGCTTGAGAGCAGTGCAACTGCGTATTCCAAATGGTGCATCCAGGTCCCCCCCCGTGATGGAGAGGTTAGGAAAACATCTGCTCCTCCAAGAAACAAGGAACCTTGTATGAAGCCTCTGAAGCCCTCGCTCGTCCTGCAGGGTTGTCTGCCTGAGCCCACCGAGCAGAATGGTGAAGAAGCATCCCATCTCCTCAGATAGTTGAAGATTAGAATCCTCTCATCCCGAACGACCTCGTGCCTCCTTTCCTGTGGATGGGGGTGCCCTCTGCAGCCGGAGAGTGTGACCCTCTCTCTCTGACCCTTGGCCTTCAGAGCTGTCCTAGTTATTGGGTTAACACCTGATAGGGATGTTTTCCTGAGTGCACACAACTCAAAGTAATGGATTAGCACATTATCATTTAGTTACAAAAATAGGATAGGCCCCTCAGAATTATTTGGGAGCCTTCCTGACACATGCACATGCATACATTTAAGGTTTGTGTTAGTCATTTAACATACAAGAATCATATACTCATCAGTCCAAATAAGAGACATGTTATTGTAATTTAAAGGTGAGCTAGTCCCTGGATATAACTCCTTCTCAATGATTCTAAATGTTATATTAATTCACCATTTGATAAAATATTAGTTTATCAGAAATATATATTTTTCCTCTTCCATAAAACAGGTTTGAGTAATAAATGTTCCAATATAAAATTAATTACTCAATATAATTGACTCTTCCCTCCCTTTTCTTACATATGTCACATATGAAATAATAACTTAGGAGTCTATTTAAGCATGGTGTAGTTTATAATCTATTACTCGAGAAGACTCAGTATCACCTGTGTGCAGCTTGCAAACAAAAACAATTGTGAGAAACATATATTATGCAGGAAATGTATACCTTTGTTGAAAAACAAAGCATATCTGATTTGGGAGGAAAAGCTTCAACCCCCTTAACCTTATCTGAGTTATTACTGATGGCATAGCATGAATGATATTGGGTGTCTGAGGGTGTTATTACTGAGAAATGTCAAACAAATTCAAAACCTTACATTTGAAAACAGGTTTGCATTCCTCCACTTAAGGTGACGTTATCATTGGAATTAATGAAAGCTAATTGTTTTGACGTAGAATCTATCAATTGAATCGTTAGAGCAGAACAGAATGGTCGTATTGTAGCCTGAGTTTCGTGCAGCCTCTAGTTTTTACCAGGTTGACACATTGTCTATATAATGTGAATACATGTAGAACTAAGAGGCCCCTGACATTAGGCCTATTTTTAAAAATAGTAGGGGCTTTTAACAGCTTGCCAACTTACAGGAATCCTCTGCATAGCAGTATAAATAGCCTTAAAGAACAACCCACTCTGCGGTAACGAGAGTCATATTTCTGAACCAAATGCCCTAAGTGAAGCCGTTAATCCCATCTGACTGACCCAAGGGTTGGTGCTGGTGTGACAGGGAGGCTTCCAGGTGTTCAAAGCCGATGTCAAGCTTTCAGTTCATGGCTCGGTGGGGGGAGCAGACCCACGTGAGACAGTATCAACGGCTGTAATGTTCAGTTTGAGGAGCGTCATTCTCTCTGGGAGCAGGAAATGGTGTCCATTCTCGGACCAGACCATTAATGTCATTTCATGTAGAGCAGCCATAGAATCTCTGTGACTGCACTCAGCCGGACTGTAGCAGGGTAGAACTGGGTGACTCTTAGTGAAGCCGTCCAAGGCCATAGGCAAAATGGAACCACGTACTAACAAAAGGGACACAAGGTCATCAATGTCTCTCTTTACCATTGGCCTAATTGCACAACAAATGAATGGAAAAAAAGGGGAACACTAATCCATCATCATGTGAAATGTGGAGTTAATCTAAATAATTACTTATGGGTTGAAATCAAATTAACATTAGAACTAAAGTCAGTCAAAATTGGACTTGCACGGATCAGAATCTAAGCAATACACAATTTTCCCAGCTCTGTAACGAAAAGGATAACAAGATTAGGTACATTACAGGAGTGTTAAAACACCCAAACATGCACACTTATCTTATTCTAGTCGAGATTAGAGGACAAGGTCTAATGTGTGAATCCAACGGGACAGGACATGGGGTTGGCAGGACCCCCGGCAGAAGACTAGTCTGCGGGACCTCCAACGGGACAGGACATGGGTTGGCAGGACCCCCGCAGGAGAGTAGTCGGCGGGGCCTCCAACGAGACAGGACAAAGGGTTGTCAGGACCCCCGGCAGGAGAGTAGTCGGCGGACCTCCAACGGCACAGGACATGGGGTTGGCAGGACCCCGGCAGGAGAGTTGTCTGCGGGACCTCCAACGGCACATGAGTAGGGGCTTGAGTGGGGACTCGAGAGAGGGCTTGAGAGGGAACTCGAGAGGAAACTGGAGAGTCGACTGGAGAGGTGACTCGAGAGGGGACTCGAGAAGGAACTCGAGAGGTGACTGGAGAGGGGACTCGAGAGGGAACTCGAGAGGAGACTCGAGAGATGACTTGAGAGGAGACTTGAGAGGGATCTTGAGAGGGGACTTGAGAAGGGACTCGAGAGGTGGCTTGAGAGGGACCTCGAGAGGGTGACTTGAGAGGGATCTAGAAAGGGGACTCGAGAGGTAGCTCGAGAGGAGACTTGAGAGGGAACTAGAGAGGGGACTCGAGAGGGAACTTGAGATGGATGAGAGAAGGGACTAGAGAAGGGACTTGAGAAGGGACTTGAGAAGGGAATTGAGTAGGGACTTGAGATGGGACTAGAGAAGTGACTAGAGGTGGGACTGGAGAAGGGACTAGAGAAGGGACTAGGAAAGTGACCTGAGGAGGGACTAGGGAAGGGACAAGAGGAGGGACTAGAGACGGGACCAGAGAAGAGACTAGAGAAGGGGCTCGAGAAGAGACTAGAGAAGGGACCAGAGATGGGACTATGGCAGCTGGGGCCAGAACTGGGGCTGGAACAATGGCTGCTGGGGCCAGAACTGGGGCCGGAATGATGGCTGCTGGGGCCAGAACTGGGGCTGGAACCATGGCTGCTGGGGCCAGAACTGGGGCTGGAACCATGGCTGCTGGGGCCTGTACTGGGGCCGGAACCATGGCTGTGTGGGCCGGTTCTGTAGCCGGAACCATGGCTCTTGGGGCTCGGATTGCTAGCCTGGACTTGCGCTCCTTCTCTTAGAAGCCGCCTGAAGGCTCCGTGGACCTCCAAAAGCCAGCCGAGTTCCAGAAAACGACTCTTGGACAGGAGCAGGAACTGGGCGGAAGCACTGGTTGACTCCAGACGGAACACACCGAGACGTTATAGTCAGCAGGCTGGAAATCACACACCCAGATGAAGTTCAAAATCCAGCCAGGTAAGAATTTCACCAAGTCTGGTTTCTCCATAGCCAACCTGTGCGCCTCTACCAGAGCGGCCTCCTTCTGCAGAACACTGGACGCTCCCCTCCACCAATCATAGCAGCAAGCCAAATCAAAGGAAAAATGTTGTAGTTCCACCTCAAATGGATCAAAATGATCAAGTCAAAGTTATTTTATTTATTCTATGTTATGTACCACATTTAATTTAATAATTAATCTTGAATTACTAATCAACAATTTACAATTTGGATAAGGTGAATACTTATCCAAAGTGTGTGAGTGTGTGTGTGTAGGTGTGTGGGTATGTGTAGGTGTGTAAGTGTAGCTGTGTGGGTATGTGTAGGTGTGTGTGTAAGTGTAGGTGTGTGGGTATGTGTAGGTGTGTAAGTGTAGGTGTTTGGGCATGTGTAGGTGTGTAAGTGTAGCTGTGTGGGTATGTGTAGGTGTGTGTGTGGTGTGTGTGTGTGTGTGTGTGTGTGTGTGTGTGTGTGTGTGTGTGTGTGTGTGTGCTTGTCTGCCCAAGGTTTAAAAACATTTGGGACAGCACAGCAGTGAGAATGTTATGAGACTAAACTCGAAGGAAGCTAGACTGGAGCATTTTAACTAAATCAAAACACTTGCACATTAATTAAATACATTTGACATTTAGCTCGAGCTGGGTTCAATACTTTTCTTTATGGTATTTAAAATTGGGCTCGAGTAGAACCCCTGAATTTGGCTTGCAACACAAAGTGATACTGATCTCTGTAGGACTTGGAAGTGTCATGATTCAAAATGTGGGCCTGTGAAAGACAGGCCCTTGGAAAACAAAACAACATCTATTCTATTATTTTTTAACTGTAATTACTTATTTTAAAGAGATTGCAACATTATACTTTTTAAAGAATTGCTCAATTAATTTAAACACATTTATTATGCACACAATAAAAAACTTCAACAAATATATTGATCCTGGCTTAACCAGCGACCTTTACTCTGTTGTTCATAAGCTCGGTTTCAGAAAACTTGTCAGTAGTTTAACAACTATTTTAATTTTAGTAATGTCTATGGAGACCAATTGGTTGATACAAGAAATAATTTGAACTATTTTTTAAAACTGTAATTGAACTTCAACTTATATTAATTATCTGATTCCAGTGGCCAGTTGGAACAGATAATCAGCAAAGTTTCCATTTTGCAGCAACAGTGCAAAAGGTTTCAACAACAATTAGTATTATGTCTGAGTCTAGTTCTGTCTTATCTGCTTTGTTTCGGAATGTGTTCAATACATTACGTTTGTATTCATTATTACCATACAATACATAGATTTAAGAATAAATTAAACAAATAATACAACATTGACCTAAATTAACCCTGATCTCCTCAGGCAGGTCTCTGAGGGTCTCGGGGCGCAGGACGGGGCATAGGGTTTATACAAGGTCACAAACATATCTTAACATACCAGCAATACCATTTAAGAATGGATTCTTAAAGCAATATAATCTTATTTTCTTTTTACACAGCGCACACCCTGAACGGTGTGCTTCTTGTTTACTTGTTCCTCTGCACACTCAGATGCAGGACATAAAAACACTCTTTTGCTATTTATTTTCATTTTGCAGCACATTTATACGACCAGAATTTTTTGCTTTACATCTTTATATTATTTATTTTTCTCAAGTCATTTACTTTTGGTGGGATAACTAAAGTTTAGTTCATTTTACCCTGTCTATGGACTGATTCATTATTAGTTGTTACAAAACATACACAAGACGGCGGGACAAACCAATATAGACCCCCCATACAAACAATGAAGAAAGAAAACATAAACTCGTAATAAACACCAGCGTGACAGCAAAGCTCATCCAGCTCAATTCAGTCCGAATTAGGAGGTTTCAGAGGGGGTAGGGAATTGCAGATGGGGCGCCTTGACTCACGCACCCACCCTTGTATACAAGTCATAGATCGGTGCCTGAAAGCCGTCCAAGAGCGATAACTAGCTTATCCTCTTGCGACACCACTATCCTTTTCTAGTGGCGTTGTGCCCCCCCGATCGGAGCCCACAGACTTTTCCCTCTTCCCTTTCTCTCCAAATGACAGCCCAGTTGACTGTAGTCCGACACGACCAACCTATACACTTGCCATCGAGCTCATCCAACGATGAAACACAGTTTGCTCTATGCTTGCGTGCCACTACCCACCTGTGATCAATTAGCCTATAATTTTATGTATGCACCCCTGACCGCCACCTGCTCCTCAATGTGTAGGGAACTGTGGCGCATCGGGTGATGCACGCACCTCGCGCTGGTCTGTCTAACCATGAGAAAGTGGTCGCAAGCAACGGGTGCTTTTTAGACCATCTCTGTTTTCCATTTTAAATAGAGATGGCGGTGGTGTGAGGTAAAACTTGTATTGGCAAAAACATGTGACTTTCTCCCTCTCAGCTGCACTTCTCCAGCCCCACAAGCACGGGGAGGTTTACACACACACCCCCGCGGCTGTAGCTGGAGCCGTGTTTTACAGAGAGGCGATAGCAGTAATATCTCTGGCTGCTTATTTTCAACTGCTGTGCTTGGCCGCTGAAACCCCCAGAATTCGGCGATTTGTTCAATACAAATCTTTACATTGCTTTCACACAGAAGCTCCACTTTACTGATGCCCTTCTTTTAAGGTCTCTCTAAACATGAGCTGTGTATGCTTGTATGGCACTTCCGTTCCGAGCAGCACACACAGAGGAAATCAGCCAGGACTGAGTCCCCAGACACTGATCCCCTGGGTTTATTATCCCAAAAACGGACATCAGTGATGTACACTGGACATCTGTAATAAAATGAAGGTTTTCAGTATGAATAAGAATAATTGACCATAGACTAAAATATAGCCCAACTTTAATGTCAGCTGTGGGTTCCTATGGTAATCTCATGGCTACTGATCTGCCACATTTCACTTTGTTAGTTGGTTTTTGATCTAGACGGAATATTTCCAGTGATCACTGCAATGCTCATTAACCAAAAACGAAACACAGCCGCTCAGTTTCACAGGTAATTTTTTAGGATACCGTCAATCACAGATTCTGGTAAGGCAATGTCCAAATGTAGATTTGAAATCACACTTACCAGTTCTGAAGAGTGTGTTGGTATCCTGCCGACAACGCCAATTTGTGGAGGAAACTTCTGTGTAGCAATGCAGTAGGAGTCACCGACTCAGGAAGGAGACACGGTAGAGCAGGAGCTTTTGATGTCAAACACTGATGGTTTATTTGGAGTTACGGCCGGAGAGATTCACATCACAAGTCACATCAGTCACGGTGAGACTGCACGGGAGAGTTGCCATGTCAATTCTGGAGCACCTCTCTCTCGTTAGCCCGTTTAACTGGTTTCACAGAGAGTGATCAACATATTTTGATAAGATAGCTTAGACAGTTGGGCACACTGAGTCACTTGCATCCGTCACTTATGGCCTCGAAGATTTCATACCTTGGAGTCCACAAACAACAAAGAAGGAAGTGTCCCAGTGCCCCCACAACAACAGACCATCTGTGACCTCGTGTTGCCCGGTCACAGAATGGGAACAATAACTTTATGGCTGAAGCAGCCTATGTCCTTAAAGGAGATAAACAGACATCAGGGTTGGTCATGCACGTCATATCTAGGAGTCTAGGACAATTATTTCCTTAACAAAAGCGAGCTTTATTTAAATAAGCCGATCAGCAAAAAACATGGCAAGGATAGTACATAGGTAACACGAGGAAGATAACATACCAAAAAACGATCGTGACCAACATGAAGGGAGACAGGAAAAAACAAACAATTAACCGACAGGGGAACACAGGGAAAGACAAGACTAAATACAGAGAGGGGTAATCACGAGACAAGAAACAGCTGGGTAAAGGAGGGAGAAACACAAGGGCAACAGGTGAACACAATTAGACATACCAGGGAAACTAACGACAGGAAGGCAAACACAGGAAGAGGGATCAAACAAGACACAAGGAGGAAAACATGTGACAGGGAACACAGAACAGCAAAATAAAACCAAAACTTAACACACAAAACTCAAATCCTGACACTGCACCACATAAGCTTCATACTGCTATGTTCCGTCTCTCTTGTTGCAGAGGTCACAGCTTAGTCAGAGTGTGGGGGGGGGGGCATCAGGTGTACACTCTGCAGCTTTGCAGATGCAAGCTTTGCAGATGCACGGTGAAACGAGCCACAGGAATATTGCCATTTCTCCCATTGTTAACTCCCTGAATTCTGATTCTATCTTTAAATGTACTCAAGTACAATATCTGAGTACTTCTACATTTACTACAAGATCTGAGTGCTTCTACTTTTACTCGAGTACAAGATCTGAGTACTTCTACTTTAACTCAAGTACAAGATCTGAGTACTTCTACTTTTACTCAAGTACAAGATCTGAGTACTTCTACTTTTACTCAAGTACAAGATGTGAGTACTTCTATATTTACTCAAGTACAATATCTGAGTATTTGTACTTTTACTCAAGTACAAGATCAGAATTCACTACACTGTAGCACCCCAATTGCAAATATTTAGCAATAAGCTGCTTTGGTTAACCCTTAGCTGCTATACTTAACACTTAGCTGCTTTGCTTAGCAATTGCTGCTAAGTAGCTGCTAATATTAGCACCTCTGACTTCTCCCACCTCTGACCAAAAGCCTGATTATGGTAAATATGTTCTCTTAAATTTCTACACTGAAGCACCCCGATTGCAAATTCTTAGCAATTAGCTGATTTGGTTAGCACTTAGCTGCTACGCTAAGCACTGCTAAGTAGCTGATAATATTAGCAGCTACTTAGGTAGCTAAAGCCTACTGAGCAGTTACACATATTACTTACTTATTCTCAATTAGAAATATATCAAGAAACAACTGCAATACATGTGGCAGGAAACTTTGTTATAAACCAAATAAATACAATATTAAACCAAAAAATATTAAATTAACTTACCTATTGCTCAGAGCAAAGTCCATGTGTTGGCATTCATGTCAGTAATTCAATGCATGAGAAATGGCTGCATGAGATCTCGCAATATCTCGCGGGATTATGCACATCACACGTGAATTTGTTGGCGGCATCTGATTGGCTTAAATGTTACACACTTTAAGAAAGTGTGTGTGTCTATAGTTACACCGAATGGCCTCCAGGGGTAAAAAAAAGTTACACACTTTTCACACACTTAACCATACTTTGTGGGCCAAGTGAAAAAAAAGCAAGAGGCATAGAGCTGATGTATAGCATTAATATTTGTGGGGCCCATAATTTTGGGCCCCACAATGCATCTAGGCCCCACACCGTTGGTGTTCTCCCGGTGAACTGGCCTCACAAAGTAATAAACATGAGTATACTAACACACACACACAGAAGACCCAGACAGGTGCATAGGACCTACAATTTCCACACTTTTGTTAGCCCCCGGTCCAGACCCAAACATCCTGTATGTAATATAAATGTGTAGGGGGGTGTACAGTGGGTGGTCATTGGAAATGTGTTCTGATATACTGTATGTTCTTCACAGAAAATAAACCAAGGCCATTGAGTGTGAGTTTGAAAAAATTATTTATCATATAATTTTTCTTTAGCTAAATAATTAAAACGGGTCCCACAGACCCGAACACCACACATGGGTTAATTATATGCGACCCACTCTATCGAAATCAGTCGGAAGTCGCAACGGCTCATTTCAAAATAAACGTGGATTTGCGTTAAAAAGTAGTTTTTCGGGGTTTTGTTTTGTTTGATTATAACTAAACAAAGTATTGGCTTTCAGAATATGCAACTTTTATTTCCAAAATCACACGATAAATACATTTTTGAAGCTTGTAAAGGGAAGATGACCGGCACCTCTCACTCGCACTCTGCTCTTCTGCAGCGCTGCCCCCCCTCCCTCCGGCTGAAATTATGAATGTAAGGCGTATAGTAATCATAGATAACACGGCAGGGTCCGTGACAGTTTGTTTTCATCTGATTTCAAATAAACAAAGTCTTTCAGAATATTAAGCTTGTTTCGCAAATTCAGATGATAAATACAACTTTGAAGCTTGTAACGGCATAATTACAAGCGGAGAACGGAGTAACTTGACGTCACAGCAGGCATAACAACAGCCGGTGTTTCTCGTGAGTGTTTTCACTGGGAAACAAACACAATACACACAAACGCAAAAATAAACAAACAAACACATCATACACACACACACACACACTCGTGAGCTTCACCCAGACAATTGATACAAACGAAAATATTGGTCATTTATTAGCTGCTAATAATCAATCAGATCGATGGATTCCAGAGAAGAGGAAACTTTGAAGGCCTTTTTCTCGAAATGATGACTCTGTGACAGTCATTATACAACGTGACATATTTTGCTTAATATTTGGAGTACAACAACAATCCTGATATCATTAGAAAGCTATCAATCTCCTCTTTCCAACAGTGTATACAACTCAAAATGTGTCTTCGGGTCAATGCATGATTTCGATAGAGCAGGTCACATATCAGAACACATTTTCAATGACCACCCACTGTACACCCCCCCTACACATTTACATTACATACAGGATGTTCGGGTTCACTGGACCCGGGGCTAACAATAATGAGAAAATTGTAGGTCCTCTGCACCTTTCTGGGCCTTGTGTGTGTGTGTGTGTGTGTGTGTGTGTGTGTGTGTGTGTGTGTGTGTGTGTGTGTGTGTGTGTGTGTGTGTGTGTGTGTGTGTGTTTGTGTGTGTGTGTGTGTTGTGTTAGTGTGTGTGTGTGTGTGTGTGTGTGTGTGTGTGTGTGTGTGTGTGTTTGTGTATGAGACTTTTGTATTTCTGCCCCTGCCATTCCCGCACAAGATTGCAACATTGTTGATCGATTCAAGCATCAATACCTGTCTGCTCTCACTTTCTCGCATTATGTTGTGCGGGAACCAATCTTTATTTACACTGTATCCCAGCTGCAAATTTGGGGCAAGACAATAAATAAAGCTTCTCCAGTTTGGGTCCTTATCACCACTGATCAAGATGGCCAACAGATTCTCTGCTCAGAGGGCCTTGCAAATGATTTTAGAAGAGAAAGAGAACCATTTGATGATGATGTAGAGGAAAAGGTTTCAGAATGTGGGGATAACATTTCTGAGAATTGTGAGTCTGACAGTGGCTTTGAAGAAGAGGATGAGATTGAGCATCAGCTTGTTACAAAAAAAAGATGAGCCACAGGACCAGCCGGCCAGCGGGCCAAAAAACAAGTAGCACTTGAATTCATTAATTCATTAATGTGATCTAACAAAAGTAAATATCTGTTGAGTATTTTAACATAACATAGTTTGATTGTGTTGAATTGAAGCCCAAAAAGGCAGCAGGTCCACCAGACCCAGGAACACTGGCTGAGTTACAAAAATATGAACACCACACAAGGGTTAAATTCTGCTGTGATTAAACGCCATCTTGTTCCAAACCACATCAATGATACATTCTGAAATAGTATGGAGCTCAAATGCTTTCTCTCTCGCAGGGTTTATCACAAGGTGAGTTTTTATATCCTGCTTTTTTCCACATACTCTCTCCAGTACAGCGTTAGCTCTGAGTGTTAGCGATGCTCGCTAATGTAAACACAGACCATATTATTTCCAAAACACGTCGCACATTGTTTCTGATAGAGAGACGTTTCCGATAGGGAACGTTGCCAGGACTTCAATGTAAAGCCAGCCCATAATTTAGTAATGACGTCAAGTTCTCAGGAAATCTGTACAACCCGGTATCATGGCAAGATGTGAATATGTGACGATTTCTCATGCTGGGAGACGTAAAGATGTCAAGATTTCGTCCCTTCAAACGTGACAGTTACACGATATTGTTAACACGGCCCAACCCGTGGAGATATACCCGGAAATGCCAAGCAAATGCTACCCCGACGGTCGGTTCTTATTGTCAATATTAATATAATAATGATTTATTTTGTAATGGTCACACTCGATTTCGCCAATTTTCTTGTTGCCCCAGCTGGTCGACACCTCTTTTAGCAGAAACAAAGGCTACATTAATGTATTAAATCGATGTTAATCCATGTGTGTGGATGTGGAATTAACGGACGTGACGTTGTGCGATTGTGTTGCCAGGCAACAGCTTCGGTTCATGTTCATTTACAAACTCTTCAACTAGAACCGTAGTTATTACATTGCATTTAGCTAACGCTTTTATCCAAAGCGACTTACAATAAATACATTCGACCAGGAAGATACAACCTTGAAGAAAACAGAATCATATAAGTACATCAGGTATCATAGAGCCAAACATTTCAGGTGCTACTCAACTGGCTTTAGATAAGCCAGTCCTTTATTAGTATATAAGTGATCTGTTAGCAGTTCTTTGTTAGTAATTCTATCACTCGAAGTAGAGTCGAAAGAGATGAGTTTTCAGTCTGCGCCGGAAGGTGTGTAAGCTATCTGCTGTCCTGATTTCAATGGGGAGCTCATTCCACCATTTTGGAGCCAGGATAGCAAACCCACGTGTTTTGATGATGGGAACTTGGGTCCCCCTCGCAGCGAAGGTGCAGCGAGTCGTTTGGTTGATGCAGAGCATAGTGCTGGGGTGTACGGTTTAACCATGTCCTGGATGTAGGAAGGGCCAGATCCATTCGCAGCATGGTATGCAAGTACCATTGTTTTGAAGTGGATTCTTGCAATTACTGGAAGCCAGTGAAGGGAGCGGAAGAGCGGAGTGGTGTGGGAAAATGTTGGAAGGTTGAAGACCAGACGAGCCGCTGCATTCTGGATGAGCTGCAGAGGTCGGATGGCACATGCAGGAAGACCAGCCAGGAGGGAATTGCAGTAGTCTAGGCGGGAGATGACGAGAGCCTGGACCAGCACCTGCGTTGCTTTCTGGGACTGCTGGGGACGTATCCTCCTGATGTTGTAAAGTGTGTATCTGCAGCAGCGGGTTGTAGCAGCGATGTTTGCAGTGAAGGACAGGTTGTTATCTAGGATCACACCCAGATTCCTTACAGTCTGAGTCGGGGAAACAACAGAGGTGCCGATGTTGATTGTTAGGTCAAGAGTGGGACAATCTTTTCCCGGAAGGAAAAGCAGTTCAGTCTTGTCAAGGTTGAGCTTGAGGTGATGAGGTGAGCAGACATCCACTGAGAGATGTCAGCTAGACAAGCAGAGATGCGTGCGACGACCTTGGGTCTCTGAGCGGGGAAAGGACAGAATTAGTTGGGTGTCATCAGCGTAGCAGTGGTATGAAAAACCATGCGGGCTAATGACTGATCCAAGCGAGTTTGTGTACAAGGAGAAGAGGAGGGGACCAAGAACAGAGCCCTGAGGGACCTCTGTAGTTAATTGACAAGGGTCGGACTCGGACCCTCTCCAAGTTACTCTGTATATTTATAGTTATATTTAAAAACATTTTAGAAGGCCTCACGAAATACTTTAATGTAAATTTAAATGTGAAGGAATGTGTCTATAACAAAATACATCCGTCATTAAAAAAATACCGGAAACAGACGTAGGCAAGGTCCTCAGCTCGGTGATTTGATGGTTTAGCCGCAATGCGCGTTGGGAAATGGTGTTTATGCGATGTGAAATCAGAAAACATTTTTTAAAAATAGAATAATACTTTATTCCGAGTGTGCTTGCTTTTCTCTTTGAAAGTCATCACATAACGTAATTGTAATACACGGTTCGGCTGCATTAAATATTACATATCTGCCGTAGTTCTGTATTTATAGAGCCCTGATGAGAAGACTTCTAGACAAACAGGAAGAGCTCCCGCCAAAACTGAAAACGTGACGTGGATCATAAATATATCAGCAATTAAACAACATCTTACATTTCTTTTCACACAATACGTCTCCTTGCAGTATCAACACTAATTCGGCTGACTTTTATATTTGATCCAATTGGTAGATAGGCTGTATTTACACCATAAAGGTGCACAGCTGATAGAAAGGGACACCTATCATAAGTGGGTTTTTTTTACATATATTTTATGGATAATAATAGCAATCTAACACTGTCCACTTAAGTGTTATCAGTGTAATCACTTGCAGAAAAAAAAATTCACTGCCCTTAATAAAGTATTTAAATATACATTTCAGGTGTGCTGTTTTGTTTAGATAATTAACATCTGGAGCTCTTTTAATGTCCTTTTTGATTATTGTTACACCAGGTCTTGTCAAAACCTTTATTCCATATTCAATATCCATTACTAAACAAAACAGCAATTCTACTCCACTACAATTCAGAGGTTAACCTGGTATTTTTACTCCACTACATTTATTTTAGTTACTTTGCAGATTCTGATTAATGATGTGAAATATAAACAACCCTTAAATCAGGCTTTAGTTACACCTGAGTAAAATTCAGGGAAGGTGATTGTCAAATGCCAACAATCAGGCGAGATATTTCATAGTTGGTGCTTGAGAAGACTAAACATTTATCTGCAGATCCCTATAAAGTATTTTCAATACTCGTTATTCTCTACTAATAGTTCATTAAAGACTGTATATAATGGATATTTTGCAGATCACTTTCAAGATGTCAAGATTTTCTAAGGTTTATTGACATATCATATACACAACTAATTCAATAACGTGCTTTAACCACTAGGCGGTGCACACAAAGTACACACAGCCATAATAACTTTGTATTATTAGTGTAGGACACTTGTGTATGTATAACATCTGAAGATGTGTAGTCTTATTCATGTTTTCACATAATTGTACAGAATATTGCTATATTATTTCACATGTTTTTCTTCTAATATCTGATTTGTAAAACGTCACAGACAGAAAGGTATATCCGTCATTTAACAGTAAGCTATTGAAATTCTGAATCCATAGATGTGTCTCCCATCACCAAAAACCCCTGACTATTTTCTCAACTCAGTATTTACATTCTTATATTCACAGAAAATCAGTAATATCTTTAAAAACTACAAGTCCTTTTCTATCAGCTGTGCACCATTATGGTGTAAATATAACCTATCTACCAATTGGATCAAATATGAAAGTCAGCCGAATTAGTATTGATACAGCAAGGAGACGTATTGTGTGAGGAGAAATTGAAGATGTTGCTTAATTGCTGATATATTATGATCCACGTCACGTTTTCAGTTTTGGCGGCAGTTCTTCTAGTCTTCTAATCAGGGCTCTATAAATAGAGAACTATGGGCAGATATGTAATATTGAATTCAGCCGAACCGTGTATTACAATGCCGTTATGTGATGACTTTCAAAGAGAAAAGCAAGCACACTCGGAATAAAGTATTATTTAAAAAAAATGTTTTCTGATTTCACCTTGCATAAACACCATTTCCCAACATGCATTGCGGCTAAACCATCGAATCACCGAGCTGAGGATCTTGCCTACGTCTGTTTCCGGTATTGTTAATGACGGATGTATTTAGTTACAGTATCATATTGCTATGCGTGTACAGGGATATTATGGCCGGCGTATTGCTGTCAGAGAACACACTACGCCTAGAGCAAAGACTCCAATTAATATACACATATTCCTTCACATTTAAATTTAAATTTACATTAAAGTATTTCATGAGGCCTTCTAAAATGTTTTTAAATATAACTACGGTTCTAGTTGAAGAGTTTGTAAATTAACATGAACCGAAGCTGTTGCCTGGCAACGCAATCGCACAACGTCACGTCCGTTAATTCAACATCCACACACATGGATTAACATCGATTTAATACATTAATGTAGCCTTTGTTTCTGCTCAAAGAGGTGTCGACCAGCTGGGCAACAAGAAAATCGGCGAAATCGAGTGTGACCATTCCAAAATAAATCATTATTATCTTAATATTGACAATAACAACCGACCGTCGGGGTAGTATTTGCTTGGCGTTTCCGGGTATATCTCCACGGGTTGCGCCGTGTTAACAATACCGTGTAACGGTCACATTTGAAGGGACGAAATCGTGACATATTCACGTCTCCCAGCATGACAAATCGTCACATGTTCACGTGATACCGTGTTGAATCTGGATCAGCTCCATGGTACACCCGTATTTAGAGATGTGGGTACAGAGGAAAAGAGAGAGGGTTTTATTTTCTGACACGTTGTAAATCTCCTTACACACCGGGGACAAATATTTATTTATAATATACATCAAAAAGTGCATTTTGCATAACAGGTCGCCTTAAACATTATAACACAATATTGACTGTCAAAGAACCAATCTATCTTCAAAAGGTGTTATGTACAGTATAGTGCTCTAATTTGTCTGTTTATTGGGAAAGATTGATCATTCACATACATAGAAGCCCGGCTCCGCATCTTAGAAAGTAACTCAGCTACAGTAAAGCCCATGTTAGCCGGTGCGGCCTGGCAAAAGGGTGCTCCTATTAGCCGTCCCCCGGCAACTCCCGAGCAGCAGGGAGACTGGGTGACTGTTCAGAAGGGGCATAACGCGAAACCCGCAGGTCCCCACCAACCCGTTCACGTATCTAACAGATATTCCCCACTCAGCGAGACACCCGCTGAGAAGCCAACTCTGGTTATTGGTAGCTCTATTATGAGACACGTGAATTTAGAGACCGAAGCCTCCACAGTCACATGCATTCCGGGGGCCAGAGCGGGCGACGTTGAGGCGCATCTTAAACTGCTGGCTAAAAATAAATGTAAATACAGTAGGATTGTTATTCACGTCGGTGGTAATGATGTTCGTTTACGCCAATCAGAATGCACCAAACTTAATGTGGAGTCGGTGTGTAGTTATGCTAAAACAATGTCGCACACCGTAATCTTCTTTGATCCCCTCCCCAATCTGATCAATGATGACATGTATAGCCGCATGTCATCATTTCAGCGCTGGTTGTCTTGGTGGTGCCCAGCAAACAATGTGGGCTTCGTAAATAATTGGACAGCCTTCTGGGGAAAACCTGGTCTGATTAAGAGAGACGGCATTCATCCTACTTTGGAAGGTGCAAATTTCATTTCGGCAAACATTTCAGGGCTTTGTGGACTTAATCCATGACAAACTGGAGTTGAGACCAGGAGGCGGAGTCACAGTCTTACACGCTTCTCTGCGCTCTCTCCTAGGCAGTCATCCATAGGAATCCCAAACCCAATAAAATACCCAATATTAGCGGTGTGTGTGTCTGCCCAAGGACAATTTAAGGTAAAACCTAATAGAGGTGTCATACATAATAACCTAATAAAAGTAAATGTAACAACTACTACAGTGCAACAAAACAGGAATATTAAATGTGGTCTCTTAAACATAAGATCTCTAGCATCTAAAGCAATATTGGTAAATGATTTAATATCAGATTATAATATTGATATATGCTGTCTCACTGAAACTTGGTTGAGACATGAGGAATATGTCAGCATAAATGAGGCCACTCCACCCAGCCATATCAATACTCATATTGCCCGAGGCCCAGGCCGAGGAGGTGGAGTTGCAGCAATCTTTGACTCAAGTTTACTTATCAATACTAAACCAAAATTAAATTATACCTCCTTTGAAAATCTCGTTTTTAGTCTTACGCATCCGACCTGGAAAACTTTGCAGCCAATATTATTTGTTACAGTGTACCATGCACCAGGTCCTTATTCAGAATTCTTATCAGAATTCTCTGAGTTTGTATCAACTTTGGTACTTAAAACAGATAAAGTAATTATCGTAGGTGACTTTAATATTCATGTTGACGATGATAAAAATAGCCTTACTGTTGCATTTAACTCTACATTAGATTATGTTGGTTTTTGTCAGAGTGTAAATAAACCAACCCACTGCTATAATCACACTCTCGACCTTGTTCTGACTTATGGTATTGAAATTGAGCAACTATTAGTCGAACCGCATAATCCTGCTTTATCCGACCATTTCTTAGTAACTGAAGTACTGTTACTAGACTACAAAGCATTAGTCAAAAGCTCCTGCAGCAGAAACCTATCTGTTAGTGCTATAGCCACATTTAAGGAAGAGATTCCACCAATACTTAACTCGATAGCATGTCTGCATGTAGGGGAGGAAACTTATACAAAATGTCCACCACCCCAAATTGATCATGTTGTTGATAATGCTACAGATGCGCTGCGAATAAAATTAGACTCTGTTGCTCCTTTGAAAAAGAAGAAAATAAAACAACATAGATTAGCTCCATGGCATAATGCCGAAACCCGCAAAATAAAGCAAAAGTCGAGACAACTTGAAAGGATATGGCGTTCCACTAAACTTGAAGAATCTCATTTAATTTGGCATATTACTCTCAATGAATATAAGAAAGCACTGCGTAAAGCGAGAGCAGCCTACTACTCTTCATTAATAGATGAGAATAAGAATAATGCAAGATTTATTTTCAGCACTCTAGCCAGGCTGACAGAGAGCCATAGCTCGATTGAGCCTTCTATTCCCAGAGCACTCAGTAGTAATGATTTTATGTGCTTTTTTAACAATAAAATTGTTACTCTTAGAAACAAAATTAATGACCTCTTGCCTTTGACCAGTATAGTGTTATCAACTCCCGGAAACGTAAGTTCTAATATTACACTAGATAGTAAACTAGAAGGCTTTTCAGCCATAAACCTTGAACAATTAAATTCAATGATTCTCTCTTCAACATATGTTGGACCCAATTCCAACTAAGCTGTTGAAGGAAGTTTTTCCATTAATTAGCACTTCTTTATTAAATATTATGAATATGTCTTTATTATCAGGCTATGTTCCACAATCATTCAAAGTAGCAGTGATAAAACCGCTTCTTAAAAAGCACAACCTTGATCCAGAGGTTTTAGCCAATTATAGACCTATTTCTAATCTTCCGTTCCTCTCAAAAATTCTTGAGAAAGCGGTCGCAAAACAGTTGTGTGATTACTTAAAAAACAATGATTTATTTGAAGATTTTCAGTCTGGCTTTAGAACACATCATAGCACAGAGACAGCTCTGGTTAAATTCACAAATTACATTCTAATAGCCTCTGACAAGGGACTTGTCTCTATTCTTGTTTTGCTCGATCTCAGTGCTGCATTTGATACTATCGATCATGATATCTTATTGCAAAGACTAGAGCACTTAGTTGGCATACAGGGAACTGCTTTAGGCTGATTTAGGTCCTATCTATCTGAACGCTCTCAGTTTGTACGTGTCAATGATGAATCTTCCACGCAAACCAAAGTTAGCCATGGAGTGCCACAGGGCTTAGTGCTCGGACCTATTTTGTTCACATTATATATGCTTCCGTGAGGCAATATTATAAGGAATCATTCTGTACATTTTCATTGTTATGCGGATGATACTCAACTATATTTATCAATCAAGCCTGATGAAATTAATCATCTAAATAAAATTCAAGACTGCCTCAAGGATTTAAAAACGTGGATGACCTTAAACTTTTTGATGTTAAACACGACCAAAACTGAAGTTATTGTACTTGGCCCGAAGAATCTACGAAACAAATTATCTAAAGATATACTAACTATGAACTATGGATGGCATTAATTTGGCCTCCAGTGAGACTGTAAGGAATCTTGGTGTTATATTTGATCAGGATTTATCCTTTAACGGCCACATAAAATCAATTTCAAGGACCGCCTACTTCCATCTACATAACATTGCAAAAATCAGGCATATCTTGCCTCAAAACGATGCAGAGAAACTAGTCCATGCATTTGTTACTTCAAGGCTGGATTATTGTAACTCTTTATTATCAGGGTGTACCAAGAGGTCAGTCAAGTCGCTTCAGCTGATTCAAAATGCTGCAGCTCGTGTACTAACCAGAGTTAGGAAAAGGGACCACATTACTCCTGTTCTGGCTGCTTTACACTGGCTCCCTATAGAACACAGGATGGAATTTAAAATTCTTCTTCTCGCCTACAAAGCCCTTAATGGGCAGGCGCCATCTTACCTTAAATAACTCATTATACCCTACTGTCCTACTAGGGCATTGCGTTCCAAGAATGCAGGGTTGTTGGTTGTTCCTAGAGTCTCTAAAAGTACAATGGGAGCCAGAGCCTTTTCTTATCAAGCTCCACATTTGTGGAATCAGCTTCCAGTTTGTGTTCGGGCGGCAGACACCCTATCCGTTTTTAAGAGTGCGCTTAAGACCTTCCTTTTTGATAAAGCTTATAGTTAGGGCTGATTAGATTCAGCCCCTAGTTTTGCTGATATAGGCTTAGTTTGTCGGGGGACATCTTACTTCTTCCTTCTCTCTGTCTATACCTGTGTACTCCCATGTTCCGATTAACCCAGCTTCCCCAAATGTCTTTCTTTTTGGTGTCTATATATGCTGGGATCCGGAGTCATGGATGATCCTGCGGTCCTGTGTCCTGCATTGCGAGCCCTGGATCTTGAGTCGTGGCTGTGGTCCTGGATCATAGGTCCTGGATGGATATCCTCGTGGATTCATCTTCCTATTATACACACATGCATTTCCAAACATTTGGACTACCTATGTTGCAAATGTATTATCTTTTCAATTTACACACGGCATCTATTGCACGTCTGTCCGTCCTGGGAGAGGGATCCCTCCTCTGTTGGTCTCCCTGAGGTTTCTCCCATTTTTCCCTTTAAACTGTGGGTTTTATTCGGAAGTTTTTCCTTGTATGATGTGAGGGTCTAAGAACAGAGGGTCTAAGGACAGAGGGTCTGAGGACAGAGGGTCTAAGGACAGAGGGTGTCGTATTGTCATACTGATATTTTGTACAAACTGTGAAGTCCACTGAGACAAATGACACATTTGTGATATTGGGCTATATAAATAAACATTGATTGATTGATTGATTGATTGATCATTTACAAAAAAAGAACACGGTTGGAAGGCAATACTTGTTATATTAAGAGAAAACAATTTAAATTGTGTAAAGCATTTCATTTATAATAAAAAATATTTATGAAAAACTAAAACAACTATATATACACATCTATGAACTGTACACATATTTCAAAAGCAAAGTTCTTAATGGCGAGCATTTTCTTTGGGGGGGGGGGGGCGGGCCAATGAACATTACATTAGTTTCATTTCATTGCTGTTCTTACAACTGCTGCTGTTTAGCTAACATGCATTATTGAGCTACACTGTTACTAAAAATGTATTTACACATTTTTTAGGTTTTAGGTTTTGCTTTTAATGAAGGAAGTATTATGCTCTTTTTCCCAGGAACATAGTCATGGTATTATCAATGTTATCATGAAACACCTAGAAACTAGTAGGTATGATTCACTACGACTGTACATTAAGATAATAATTGATCATTGCACGCCATTGATTCAGAGCACCACTACATTTCACACTTCAAAATAAAATGTAATTTCAAAGTTTCATTCACAATGTTGTGTCACTCTTGCTTTCCTAGGGCTTTGAATAACAGAACAGTACCTTTGCAATGCAAACTTCTTTTAATGCTGCCTGTAGGACCTAAACTATTCTGATTTCAAAACTAACCTTGTCTGTTGCACCATCTCTTACAATATCATCCCCGTAAACTGCATCGTTTCTGATTATGTGCTGAAAATCCTACAATAACTGTCAGATCTTTTGAATAAATAGCCCTAAAGAAATAAAGTGTACGGTTCCATGCATTGATTTAGATAATGGAGAATGACTCCGGCGCACCAGCACTCCTCGAGTTTGCAGCCTCTGACGTGTGGTAGACGTCTGAAAGACAAATAACAAATTGTTAGGAGGGAAAATGTATCTCAGTAAATGAAAAGAACTGCTCAATTTAAAATAAAAACTTGCTTCTTCTTCCACGCAGTCGATGGAACCAGTTGAGTCCAGTGGAGGAAATGCCACCACTTGTACTCTGAAGTAGAAAACAAATGTTATATGGTATAAATAGGTGATTGCAGGATGTCTTTGTTATTTAATGGGTAGAAACATTATGAACAAGAAAAACTGCAGACACTTTCAAATGACTTACTCTTGTTGTATTCGAGCCTGTGCTTGTTGTAGGTGATTTTCTTGCGAGGATAGAACGGATCTACAGGAAAATCAAATTCATCTCAATCAACTTATGTGCGATTTAGAAAACATTCAAGAAGATTAACATTTTTAAACAACAATAGTTTAACATTTTAGAGAAAATAAGCGTACTTGCTTTATAATTAGCATTAACACTCTTGTGAGCTAGGCTACGTTGTCTCCAGTAATGCCTTGTGTTACACTTTGTTATCTGAACACTTTCCAACCAAACCATTACAGAGATAAGTATTCAACAAATATGCCCTTAAATCCTCTATACACATGTAACAATTACCAGTTTACCTTAAAAACAATGGATTGCTAAACAAAGCTTGAAGCAGTAAAAACAAGCTCCACCTATGGCGAACAACAACTGTAATAACATTGAGTTCTCTGAGGTTCTCTGAGCAGCATGAATGGATGTTTCACATTGGCAACATCTCCGGCGTCACCTCATCAGAATACTTTTTACAAGTCACGATTGGCTGGAATACAGCATGTCATCATTGTCAAGGAAGATAGAGACCCTCTGTTATGGCTTCGCCAACCATTTGGTGTGTTTTTAAGCTTTGAATTCTAGCTCTTAAGTGACAGGAAGATAGTTTTAGTGATTCTAATTCCATTTCATTTCACTTCAAACCTTTATTTATCCAGGTGTATCCCATTGAGATCATTGATCTCTTTTTCAAGGGAGACCTGCTAAAATGGCGTGTGTGCTCCAGTGAAGCTGATGCATGCTAATCCTGTGCCATCCTTCGTTCATAGCCCTTGAGACGGCATTACCAGTACGTTTTTTTGTTGTTATATTTATATCTATACTTTGAGTGCATTCTCGTAATTAGATTGCAGCCAGTTATATGGAGTGAGCAAGTTCATTTCACACATGTGTTTATATTCCTTATAGTCAAGGGCTTAAAACTAGGCTGCCAGTATTTCCAAGATCCAAAGCTCTTCACTACGAAATGGTGGACGAAAACATTCTTCCAGTAATTCTGTTAAAATTGGCAGGATTTGTTTTTCTTGTTCTCTTCACTTTGGATAATTGTTTTTCCATAAAAAGTAACAGCGTCAACACAGCCTGAACTACAGTACATAAACCAGGTGGGCGGGGTCAATAGCCAGATTAGCTGATTAGCCAGCCTTCTATTTATTGTGTTGTGTACTCTTGCTTTGGCACTGGACTTGCTGTAACATTGTAAATGTTCCTGCCGTTGGAAAGTTAAGGACTTCTGATTCTTGATGTTTGGCTTTGTTAACAAAGTTGTCAACCTG
Source organism: Harpagifer antarcticus (assembly GCA_902827135.1). NCBI lineage: Eukaryota > Metazoa > Chordata > Actinopteri > Perciformes > Harpagiferidae > Harpagifer > Harpagifer antarcticus. The sequence goes on along the minus strand of CADEHL010001135.1, from coordinate 380,484 downwards.
CTAGTTTTATCTTGCTAACATAACAAATGCACACTCAACATTATGGTGTAAATGTCAAATAATTGTTTTAACTGGGGGCACTAAATCACAAAGGTACAGAAATCTGTCATTTTGTTTCAATGCTTCATGATAACCTCATTATGGAATATAAAATATGATAACAATAATGCTAAAACTGATATGACTTTAATCCTTTTTCATTGCATGATATTAAGTTATAATCTGGTATTTTTACCTTCTGGCAGGTTAAAGGATTTGAATACTTCTACTACTACTATCAAAAGAGGTATCAATCGTCTATCCACAATTATTAGTTTAAAGACAACATACCTTTGAATCGAATAGTGTCCCAAACACTAAAATGAAGAAACCCTGAGGAAAATGAAATAACACGCATATTTCTTTAACATCAAAGAAATTGACAAAAATAGGTAATATATAAAAATACTGCTATGTAAGAACAAGTTGTTATTTTGTTATTTTTAATGGTTGCAAATACCTGTAGTGAATTGAAGAGTGCAAAGACAATGTGGAGTCCTCTATTTGTCGAATCTAGCATGGTCCCCACTCCTAAAGACCAGGTCAGTCCAAATAAAGGAGTCAAAATGGCCACACACCTTAGAATGACAACCAGCGTATGCCTTTCATCTCTTTGGGCGGCGTCTCCCATGCCTCTTCTTAGCATTTTGAACAAGACCACGATTACGATAATTATGTTGATACAAACTATAGTTAAGGCAGGTATCACAAACGCCAACAGGGCCCTTGTTTGCTCCCAGTTAAGCCAACAAGCCTCTTTGTTCATGATGTATCCTTCTCCTGGTGCTGTGGCGGCAACAGTAACAACAGCTATGATCAGAGGGCACCCGTAGCCTAATAAGAAGCCAATAGCCAACATGACTGACTTGGACATGTGGGAGAAGACCATGACTGTCCGGTAAAATAGCAGAAGGCCTGAAACTAGCATCCAAAAGAACACCGCAAGGTAAAACAAGTGCATAAAAAATGTTGCTGTGCTGCAAGATTCAACTGGAACATCAAAGTTATTGTTCTCCGGGTTTTCAGCTGGGTTGTCGGCAATGGAGGCTCCGATGATAAAACAGATGTCAGCGATCAACAGAGAGAGGGCAGTGTTAATGATGGAAACATGACGCATGAAGGCAGTGCTATTTTTAGTTATGGCTTTCCAAACGTATCCTTCAATAATTAAACATATAACTAAACTTGCCAAAGAGATCCCAACTCCAATGTAGGTGATTAGATCCAAGAGTTCTTTGAATTCTTTAGGTATACCAGTTGACATCAGAATTGAAAATGAGGTGAGATGGTCGCATCTGCAGGTTACTGTGTCATTTATATCGGAAACAAACTCACACCCGTCACTATCCCAACCACCCCTGTTGTCAAACAGTCTAAAGTTCCAGAAGACACACTGAGGATCTTGCGTCAGAGTCGTGTTTAACTTGGTGTAGCTTAAAGTAACGTTCCGAATAGTTTCATTTACTTTGATTAGCACCACAGCTGCGTTGAGGGCATTACCGGGGTCAGTATTATTGGTGTTGAAGAGGCTGGTGTTAAAGCTGGAGTTCCGTATTGGCATAACATTATTTAGGGTGGAGAAAGTAATAGTGGTGATTGAGACTTTGCTAAAGCCGGTGTTAGGAATGTCCAGGACAACGCTGCTGTTCAGATTTGCATAGAACGAGTTGTCAAAAGTGCTTCTGTTGAGGAGAATTGCACCAGTCTCAGAGGTAACGGTAAATGTCCCAACTATTTTATCAGAGAGGAGTTCCATCGAACCCAGTAAATCAGAGCTTGCGTTGTTGATTTTGTTTGCATTCAGAACTGTCCAGGACTCTCTTGAATCCTCACCAATAATGACATCAACTGTTTGAAGGACATCCTGCAGATGAAGAGAGATTTAATTGTGAGGTTACATCTGCATCAAACAAATATACGTGAACTGCTCATCGACTCCGATACACATTTTGAGTTATGTACATAACTGGAAAGAGGAGATTCTTAGCTTTCCGAAGATATCCTTATTGTTTATGTTTTGCAGCGAAATATTAGTATACTATTTTTTTTAAAAGGCCTTCAAAGTTTGCTGACAATAATTTAGCTATAGCTATTTAAAAGAGGGGGCTCAATTTCAGGACAAAAGTGTGACCGAGAGTAGGTGTGTGTGTGTGTGTGTGTGTGTGTGTGTGTGTGTGTGTGTGTGTGTGTGTGTGTGTGTGTGTGTGTGTGTGTGTGTGTGTGTGTGTGTGTGTGTGTGTGTGTGTGTGTGTGTGTGTGTGTGCGTATGTGAATTTTGCGAGGGGGGTAATGTATTTATTGTATAAATGTGATAAAAGATTTATATTCTGGAAGCCAAGACATTGTTTTTTTAGAATCAACCAAAACCCCAATTGCAATGCGCCGTTGCGACATCGGACTGGTTTCAATAGAGCAGTTCACATTTGTTGACACAAAAGACATATCTAAACTAAGATAATGCTGATGGGACGGTTTAACCTACCTCCATGACAGGTTGATTGACTACCAGAGTATCAATATCTGCAATGTTGCCCAGGATTTCCACGATAGTTGATATGGTATTAGGTGACTTTGTTACATCATTCTTAATCACTTTGACCTCTTCACTTAGCTTCTCCACAAAACGTGGGACATCCTCCTCCTGCAACACCTAAAGTAAATATTAGAAACACATACATTTATATAATGAGAGATTGTAAACCATGACAAATACAGAGATGTTTCTTTTCTGGCAACAGCTGCACATTTTAAGCCACAAAAGTACAGAAGAGGCTAAAAGAATGTGATTGTGTGAGGGATGGCCGTGTGCTTTGAAACAGGGTACTACCATTTGGAGACCTATCCCATATTAACTTTAATGTTGTTTGTTTTGAAACATTGTAATAACAAAAATATTGTTTTTTTAATATTTTATCGGTTTTTGTCTCATATATTTATTATGCATAGTTGGAGGAGCCTGGGACTCAAGATGTTCATTGCCAAAACTAAACTGTAGCCTACTTTGCACAAAACAATAAAGCCTTTGAATCGTTGAATCTTTAGTCTACTTAATCTGAGCCACCACAGTTTTGACAAGTTTGTCCATCTTTGTTGAAAAAGTATTGATATTTATGTGAATCCTGAAATGTATGATTTACTAGAGGGGAGGCATATTACTTTTAAACAGTTACAGCTGATATGCAGTGGTGTAAAGTTACTAAGTACATACTCAAGTAAGAATTACTGTACTTAATTACCATTTTGAGATACTATTCTTTACATTTGATGCAACTTTGTACTTGTACTTTTATTTGAGTATAATTTGCAATGCAGGACTTTTACCTACACTGTGGTATTTCTATTTTTACTTAAGTACAAGATATGAATACTTCTTCCCCCTCTACTGATACGACCTATGATTGTATGCTGCAGGAGGAGCCAGTAAAAATAATCATTTTACAACACATCTGCTCTGCATCTGTAGCACAGTCATTTTAGCCAAAGCATACAAATATACACACAAAATAACCTGCTCTAGCACAAGACTCAAGTAAACAAGAGATATAGTGATGAACAACGATCCACGTCATTATTTAAAATGTAAGCCACAGTAAGCACTTCTACATGAATCCAGGGGTTTGCTCCTAGAATCGGTCAAAAAAAGGATCTGTAAAAGGGATCCTATAATGCCCATTTTCAGCTTCATATTAGTATGTAGTGTCTCTCCAGGGACATGTGTCCATGCTCTAATGTTCTCATACTGCCTGTGCTGCAGCACCTCTTTTCACCCTCTGTCTGAAACCAGAGCCCAGTCTGCTCTGATTGGTTAGCTGGCTGGCTCTGTTGTGATTGGTCAATCGCTTAGAGATGTCCCGCCCCTTAGCCTATCACGTACAATAGGCGCTTTTCCCGTTTAGTTCCGTTAGTGCCTGAAATTTGGCGTTGACACCAAAAAGAGTATATTGGAGAGAACTGAAGAGAATTTTAGGATTTAGCCTTTGCAGACCATTTACATGCACCAAAACTAGATAACACTTTCAAGGAAAGGGAAACCCTCAAAAAGCATAATAGGGCTCCTTTAAAGATTAAAGAAGTGTTGCTGCAGAGCCACACTTTATACAAAAACAGTGGTCAGTGAGTTATAAGAAGTTACTGGACAGCAGAAGCCGTGATGTAATGTGCTGATGTTGGTCGAAAACGTGTGTCTTTTATAACAATACAAAATATTATAACAAATTAGCTTAGTACATTTGTTCTCACTTTCTCACGCACATTTACTTCAGATGAAATAAAATACATACTAAATGAAACTTCTCACAAGGTCAGTGGATTATCTTGAGTAACTGGTAATGATTTCTGCTGTTGAGTTGATTTATAAGACACCTGACGTTTAGATTTCCTTCATGCTTTTGTTGAACAGATGGTGTCTCAGAGTTGACAGGTGTAGTTTTTTAGAAAGAAAATAGTTCCTGGATACAATTGTTGCACAAGATGGAATGTCTGGTTACGTAGAACTAGTAAACATAGGACCGTTTTTTGAATAACTTTATGTTATACTGTGTGTTTTATAGATTTAAAATGGGGATGAATTGTTATCCCCAGCTGATCACTTACCTCTGAAGAATCAAGCAACTCCTTGATTACTTTGATAACGCAAGTGTCCTTTACCAATATCCACTTTCCATTATCACACCTCGCAATATTTTCCCCCAATTGACCTGGAGGACATGGTGGACGAGATTGTTCGCCTTCTCTTCCATCCCCATAATCAGCGTCTTTACATGTAAAAGCTTAGGAGATAAATAATAATCATTTAGTATTACACAACATATTGGGGAAGAAGACTGCAAAGGAAAAGCATAGTCACTTTTGAAACATTGCACTTACGTGCTTCGGAAATGCTCAATGTTGTTACCCGTCTATAATCGAGATCATCGACCTTACAAGTAAATGTTGGTGACGTTGGTTCACCGCAGGCTCCTAGCGGGTATTCATATGTGCGACAGAATGAGGTTCCATCTTTAGTAACACCAGCATCTGTGAACATTTAACAGTGTTGTTAATAAAATAAACTGTTATTGGATGTGTGTTTTCAGTATGGTCAGATTGAGAAGTTTTCTGAAACATTTTAAACTTACCAAGAGCAAGTGAGTCTTTAAACCACTTCACCTTAAAAGGGGACTGCACACAACACTCAAGTGGTACTGTTTGTCCCTCCAGACATTTAACGTTTATTTGAGACTTTGATGCTATGATGGGAGGTGGTTTGATATCATCTCCAATCACTTCCCTTTTTTGTCTGAACTGCAATACGTCGCCCATCAGAGTGCATTGGTAAAGTCCTGTGATTAAGACAATAAAAACAATGATTACATTGGTATGCTGTAAAAGAAAGTTAAAAGAATGATACCATTAGTATATTAAATAGTGAACATTCCAGTCCAAGCAGCAAATTAATTTGTCTATTGGCATCAATTAAAAAAACTGTTATTTTACTTATTTTTACTAGCTTTTGCTTACCAGTATCCAGCACAACATCAGCTTTCTCTATTGTTAGAACAGACGTTGTGGTAGAATTTGTTATTTGTATCGTTCCAGACTCCTTAATTACCCTTCCACGAAATGTCCACTCGACACTACTTATTTGTCCCACATTAATGCTGGAACTTTCACACACCAGTGTCATGCGATTTCCATTATAAATTGTGCCGTCAATCCTTAATTTGTCTTCACCTTTGGAGAAAGAAGAACACATCAGTTTGGTGTTTATACAAGTTAAACAAAATGTAATTACCTACTAGCTATGTTGGACTTACTGTTGTACAATGCAGTGACAGAGCCAATGACAGGGGCAATAGTAGAGGTTACTGCTTTTGAAAATTCATTATTTGCTTCAGCCAATTCTTCAGCATTAACCTTTGTAGTCTCAACAACAAAATCTGTAAATATGCTTCCTTCTCTGTAAGAACAAACACAAAACAAAATGGTGGTGTCAAATGTGTACGGATGTCCTGCCTCCATATGTCTTAAATGCAATAATTACCATACCTGAATCCTGTCACAGAAACACCAATAAACCCTGTGATTCCTCCATACTCCGTGTTTAACTGTGGGACAGATACGGTTCATAACATTACAAATTCAACTGAAAATACAAGTTACAATTTGATATGGTATTTATCAATGCACTTACCACTGCTTCCATGTTGTCTTTAAGATTGTTGTATTCATCACTTATTGGATCTTTCAATGCTTCTGTGAACGTCTTGTTTAATTGCACTGTCATTACCAAATTGAACCCTGTTTATTTGAAAAGAGAATAAAAACAAGATCAAACGATTCAGTTTGTTGTGATTTAAAGAATATACTAGCTAGACAAGAGAAGAGAGGACACAATTGTGAATCATTTTTTTATTTGGTTTGCATGACTTGCAGATCAAGAGTATAAAACCCATGTCTCTATCCAATGCAAATATCCTCTTCAGCAACAGTGTTGAGATGTCATGTGGAAGGTAGCAATTAAATAGCCTGACCTATATTCAAGCAGTTCTGCAATTTATAATTCATCAATTCATTTTTGAATGAATGACATTGGTGTCCATTTACACCTTGAGGTCAAAGCCTTTTAAAAAATGAACCTGTGCTGCATAATAAAGTAATATCATAATTTTAGACAAGCTTAGCTATCACTATATGTAGGCTGCAGGGATGTCACATGAATGTTATCATTCAGAAATATATTCAAAACCCACAGTGAAAAGTAGTTTACAAGACTCTTGACATCAGAAAATAGTTTCTTTCAAGTCTTGGTGACCAAGGCGAAAAGTTATAAATGTTATAAAGCAAAGAGCTACATAGAGCCTGATAACTACATTTTTGTCAATAAAAAAGACCTTTCCCAGGAGCAGTCGTCGTTGTTGTTACTGCAGGTGTAGCCTTGGTAGCAGCAGCAGTGGTTGGTTGAGCTATGAGTATTGTAAAAATATTTAATTTCTTCAATTTCGTATGCTTGAAGGTGGGGTAGATAAGTTTGAGAAACCGGCTCAAGATACACTTGTTGTTATATTCCATGGAATGCTCTTAACATCCCGATAGCAATGAATATCTTAAGTGCTTTGAAAGAAACAGTTCTTAATTGGTTTGAATCCTATTTAAAGGACAGAAACAACTTTGTTTCTATAGGTAAATACACATCTGAGTTGACAAATATGACATGTGGGGTACCTCAAGGCTCCATCTTGGGGCCTCTTCTCTTTAACGTCTACATGTTATCACTGGCTCAGTTAATGAAGAACAACAAAATAAGTTACCATAGCTATGCAGATGACACACAAATGTACGTAACAATTTCACCAGGAGACTATGCTCCAATTCAAACACTGAGTAAGTGCATTGAACAAATCAATGACTGGATGTGTCAGAACTTTCTCCAATTAAACAAAGATAAAACTGAGGTAATGGTTTTTGGAGCCAAGGCAGAACGTATAAAAGTTAGCGCTGAGCTTCAGTCTGCAATGTTCAAAACAACAGATAAAGCCAGAAATCTAGGTGTAGTCATGGACTCTGACCTGAGTTTCAACAGTCACATTAAAACAGTTACTAAATCAGCCTACTATCACCTAAAGAACATATCTAGGATAAAAAGACTAATGTCACAGCAGGATTTGGAAAAACTTGTCCATGCTTTTATCTTCAGTAGACTGGACTACTGCAATGGTGTCTTCACAGGTCTCACTAAAAAATCTATTAGAAAGCTGCAGCTGATTGAGAACGCTGCTGCTCGAGTCCTCACTAACACTAAGAAAGTTGATCACATCACTCCTGTTCTGAAGTCTTTACACTGGCTTCCTGTGTGTCAAAGAATAGATTTCAAAATACTGCTGCTGGTTTATAAAGCACTGAATGGTTTAGGCCCAAAATACATTTCTGATCTACTGCTAAATTATGAACCATCCAGATCTCTCAGGTCTTCAGGGACTGGTCAGTTTTCTGTCTCCCAGAGTCAGAACTAAACATGATAAAGCAGCGTTCAGTTATTATGCTCCAAATATCTGGAACAAACTCCCAGAAAACTGCAGGTCCGCTGTAACTCTGACTACTTTTAAATCCAGGCTGAAGACTTATCTTTTTGCCGCCTCTTTTAATTGAACTATTCATATCTTAGACTGCACTGTAACTTTTATCCATGTATTTTTTCTTTTAATGTTTATTTTATTAGCTTTTCTTTTTAATGACTGATTTTAAATGCCATTTTCTTAATGTCTTTCATTTTTTGTAAAGCACTTTGAATTGCCTTGTGTTGAAAAGTGCTATATAAATAAACTTGCCTTGCCTTTGACAAAAAATCCATAAAAAAATGTCATCTGTGGAAGCCGTAGTACTGTAAAAAGCACGACCAATCATCTGAGCCGGCCCGGCTAAAATAACTGGATGGCCTACCTGCCTGTCAGCTTTCCATCTGTGCACAAACTTATCTCGTGCCCTCATTGGTCATGTGCGCGTTTGTGTGTGTTGGAGGAGGGGCTCTGTAAGGAAGTGGCAGATTTTTTCCGGCTGTGTATTTTTAAATTCTTGCGCACTCGAGCTGGTTTCTCCAAAATTACATACCCCACCTTTAACTGTAATAAAGTATGATCATCTGTAGAGGGAAATACCTTCCGTGAAAGTGAATTACAGAAAATGTTCAACAATTAACAACAAGGGACGAGTTATCGAAACGCTTATTGCTAAATACAGGTATTGATGGTGGTTGAAAGATTATTTTATAAAAGTGTGTTACTGTTGACAGTATGAGTCAAGTTAGTATAGCCTTCATCACTTGCTTTAAGACATTTAAACTGCACCAAAAGTATGTGTATCTCAAATACAATATACCATGGTGTAGGGCTGCATGATATTGAAAAAAACTGACATTGCGGTTTTTTGTTCCCCTGCGATATATATTGCGTTTTTTTTTAACCTGTTAAGCCCCAAGGTCTGCGGTGTGAATATCGCGCATGCGCATATCGCGGTTATCGCCATGAGACGGTATAGCCTATCGTTCAGCCCTACCATGGTGTGACTACATTGTTATAAGCAAGAAGGTCATTGGAAATATTCCTGGATTAGGTTAGGTGTTGCAGTGTTAAGATATGTTTTGCCAATAGATGTTGGGTCAATTAATCAATTCAATTTTATTTTATTCTGATTCTCTAACCAGGATTCCAAATATTCTGATTCAACTTGTTAAACATTTTAACACTTTTTTTGGATCTGAAAAAAGATAAATACAACTTGTCGTTCAGCTCTCCCATTAGGAGAGATGACTTAATAGTTTCAAACAATATGTTTCCAGAAGGTTTTTGCCAATACAACATTTTGAATACATAAATACTGGACAAGCATTTAACATCACTGAAACTTAAAGACTAACTGAATTGTTTAAATAACAGCTTAATAATGATAATAATCAATCCTGAATATGTATCTTATGTAATGTAACAATTGGTATATTTCTCTTACCTGTTGTTGGAGACCTTGTGGTTGTTGGAGACCTTGTGGTTGTTGGAGACATTGTGGTTGTTGGAGACATTGTGGTTGTTGGAGACATTGTGGTTGTTGGAGACATTGTGGTTGTTGGAGACGTTGTGGTTGTTGGAGAACTTGTGGTTGTTGGAGACATTGTGGCTGTTGGAGACATTGTGGCTGTTGGAGACATTGTGGTTGTTATAGTCGTCACATAATAATTCGTACATTTAGGTTCAAGAGCAGGGCCAAGCCTTAAAAACAGCAATGATCACCTGTGAACCCTACCAACACATCTGAGCACCATCTTGAATTACTTGACGACAGACTTGAATCATGCCCTCAAGCATTATCACAGTCTTTTTGTCATTCCACTATCCTTACCTCAGACTTTGATTCTGTCAAACTATCTGCTGGCTGACAGGTGCAGCAAATGCAAGCTTGTAGCCCTCCTTGGTCTAAACTCAGGCTACAGTGAGCTCCTGTTGCATTAGTAACGATGTGCCCCGCCCCCATACTTTTGCCACGTCCCCTTACATATCATGAGCCGTTTGCCGTAGACTGTTGTGGAAAGCATCATTGCACTCAGCAGAGAGTTCCTATCTAATTGGGGATTACATACTATTACTATAACATGTAATGCCATTACCATAGCGCCATTTTAAGACAATCGCTATTAAACAAGAAGATGTTGTAACTTAAAGATACATTATCCAAACTGTTCAAAATGAATAAATGAAATACTGTCTTTTAAATCTTACTTGTTGGTGATGGAGTTGTTGAAGGAAGAGTTGTTAGTGATGGAGTTGTTGTAAGAGGACAAAGGGTAAAGGCTGTAAGAAGTAAAAGAGAAGAGTTCTTAGTTAATTGCTTCTGCATCTGATAAGATGCATATTTTAAAAATCAGAATTTTTGAAATTCCCCATACTGTACGATTAATGTGACCCAAAGGTGATTTTCGTTTTAGTTTGAGAAAAAAAAGTTGAATATCATAATTGGGACTACCGGCACGAACAAAAACATCACTTTTGGTCATCATAAGTGGCCCTAATCCTTTTTACGTACATTTGAGTTAAAAACAATAAAATACAATTATAGATTCTCTACAACATATGGCAGTGTTTCCAAAGTTGTCCTTCTGACTCAGGCAAGCTCCTGTCTTTCGACAACCCAAAAGCAAGCAATTAAATAGTGAGACACAGGGATTGTCATGCAATTAAGGATACATATGTTGACAATAAGGCACATCAAATGCTGGCCAGAATGCAGTGATTACTGAGGACCACCTTTAGACTTTTAAAAAAGAAATATAACAATATTACGCTTTAGTGGAATCTATCTTGACATTTGATTATTGTGCGTTGTATCTGCTTTACTGCTAATAAAAATAGATGTACAAGAAAGATAAGGCAAGGCAAGGCAAGTTTATTTATATAGCACTTTTCAACACAAGGCAATTCAAAGTGCTTTACAAAAAATGAAAGACATTAAGAAAATGGCATTTAAAATCAGTCATTAAAAAGAAATACATGGATAAACATTAAAAGAAAAAATACATGGATAAAAGTTACAGTGCAGTCTAAGATATGAATAGTTCAATTAAAAGCAGCGACAAAAAGAAAAGTCTTCAGCCTGGATTTAAACATAGTCAGAGTTGCAGCGGACCTGCAGGTTTCTGGGAGTTTGTTCCAGATATTTGGAGCATAATAACTGAACGCTGCTTTACCATGTTTAGTTCTGACTCTGGGGACAGAAAGCTGACCAGTCCCTGAAGACCTGAGAGATCTGGATGGTTCATAATTTAGCAGTAGATCAGAAATGTATTTTGGGCCTAAACCATTCAAAGCTTTATAAACCAGCAGCAGTATTTTGAAATATATTCTTTGACACACAGGAAGCCAGTGTAAAGACTTCAGAACAGGAGTGATGTGATCCACTTTCTTAGTGTTAGTGAGGACTCGAGCAGCGGCGTTCTGAATCAGCTGCAGCTTCCTAATAGATTTTTTAGTGAGACCTGTGAAGACACCATTGCAGTAGTCGAGTCTACTGAAGATAAAAGCATGGACAAGTTTTTCCAAATCCTGCTGCGACATTAGTCTTTTAATCCTAGATATGTTCTTTAGGTGATAGTAGGCTGATTTAGTAACTGTTTTAATGTGACTGTTGAAACTCAGGTCAGAGTCCATGACTACACCTAGATTTCTGGCTTTATCTGTTGTTTTGAACATTGCAGACTGAAGCTCAGGCCTAACTTTTATACGTTCTGCCTTGGCTCCAAAAACCATTACCTCAGTTTTATCTTTGTTTAATTGGAGAAAGTTCTGACACATCCAGTCATTGATTTGTTCAATGCACTTACTCAGTGTTTGAATTGGAGCACAGTCTCCTGGTGAAACTGTTACGTAAATTTGTGTGTCATCTGCATAGCTATGGTAACTTATTTTGTTGTTTTTCATTATCTGAGCCAGTGGTAGCATGTAGATGTTAAAGAGAAGAGGCCCCAAGATGGAGCCTTGAGGAACCCCACATGTCATATTTGTCAACTCAGATGTGTATTTACCTATAGAAACAAAGTTGTTTCTGTCCTTTAAGTAGGATTCAAACCAATTTAGGACTGTTTCCGAAAGTCCCACCCAGTTTTCCAGTGGGTCTAGTAATATGCTGTGGTCAACAGTGTCAAACGCAGCACTGAGATCTAATAATACTAACACTGAAGTTCTGCCACTGTCTGTGTTTAAGTGGATGTCATTAAAGACCTTTACAAGAGCAGGCTCAGTGCTGTGGTTTGGACGAAAGCCTGACTGGAACACATCGAAACAGTCATTTAATTGCAAAAAATTACTCAACTGTTGAAAAACAACTTTTTCAATGATTTTACCTAGAAATGGCAGGTTTGATATGGGCCTATAATTGTTCATTACTGAAGCATCTAGATTATTCTTTTTTAAGAGCGGTTTAATGACTGCAGTTTTCAGGGCCTGTGGAAAATACCTGAGTGAAGAGATTTGTTTACTATATGAAGTAGATCTGAGGCCATGCAAGGCAAAACATCTTTGAAAAATCCCATTGGAATAATATCAAGGCAGCAGGAGGAGGATTTCAGAAGTTGTATAATGTCCTCTAGGTTTTTATCATTAATCTGATGGAATTGTGTCATGGTGTTTGAATTGATGTTAAGTGGACACAGAGACAACACATTTGCTGTTCCTGATGCAGAGGCACTGACTGCTTGTCTGATTTTCTGAATTTTGTCAGTGAAAAAGGAGGCAAAATCATTGCACGCCCTGGTGGATAGAAATTCAGAGGCTACTGACACTGGGGGGTTAGTTAGTCTTTCGACGGTAGCAAACAAGGCACGTGCGTTGTTTTTGTTTTTGGTAATGATGTCAGAGAAGAACGATTGTCGTGCGTTTTTAAATTCCAAATTATAAAGGCCAAGTCTCTCTTTATAGATTTCAAAGTGAACCTGGAGATTTGTTTTTCGCCACCTACGTTCAGCTTTTCGACACTCTCTTTTTTCTGTTTTCACGGTCATGGCCTTTCTCCATGGAGATATTTTCTTGCCAGACACTTCCTTTACCTTAGTTGGAGCAATGGCATCTATAATATTTTAAATTTTTGAATTAAAATGATCTACTAGCTCATTTACTGAGATGTTAGCAGGGGCAAGTGTGGAAGAAAAATTCTGAGTAAACATTTCCCTAGTATTTTCAGTTAAATAAAGAAAAGTCTGTTCCCATAACCAAGTCAAAAAGAAAAATGATGGATTGTTAACATGACATTATCATTTGTATTTATTATATAACCAGAAAGTTTGAATATCACTCCCTTCATTTTCTGGATATAACAATTGAAAAGACTCGAGTCACCTTATATTTGTATGGAAGAGGACCAGGGCCACATAAGAATGACAAGGCCATATATTATTTATTTTTTAGATCTGACTGTGACGGAGCGGATCACAGAGTGACTGACTCCGCCACTGACAGCAGCAGCGGCGCCGCTGTCTCCCCAGCAAAGGGAAGGTGGAAAAGACGGAGGCACATCACCTCCGTGATTTAAATAGGATGACATTTATTATTTATTTTGCGTTTATTAATTATGGGGAATGATTGTGTTAAGAGGTAGTTAACCTGTGTATGTTTGGGTCGGATAGTTTCCTCATGTTTGAGGAAATTACATTTATGTTGACAATGTGGTTTGGAGATAATTGTGTAACCGGTTGACGGTAAGCCTATGGGGAGGGGCTATGGGTACAAAAGGGACGGTGTTGGCCCTGGATTTCATTCGGCAGGGTGTTGCAGTGAAGGCAATACACAGATTTGTGGCTGATTATAAATAAAGTTTTTTTGGAGGTTAAACAACCGACTAAGCCTATGTATCGAATGGACGAATAGAACCCCGTCACACTGACCAAAACTGAATTTGTTTTTGTTCTGAGAAAAAACTGTAATATAAGAATAGTGACTTTAATCGCAGTGATGTTGTCACAGGATGTATACTGTAAACACTGGTCACATGACCTATAAAGGGTGAGGCTAATAAGATCGTTACTACTGTATATTGTCACACGCACACTTTAAATGCTTGAATTAGGGCTGTCACAACTTTCACAACTTTCGCGATAAAAATAAAAAACGAGAACGCTGAATTATTTACATTATATTATAATGTGGTTTATTAACATGATATACATACTTACTTATATGTCGTGACATCGCTAGTTTGAACAAAACTTTCTATATATTTCTGAATATTATATTTAAAAGAGTCATCTTACATTTTACATCTTACTATTGAGGTTTGGGGTTTCCCCTTTCCTGTAGTGTGTTATCCTGTTTAGCCCCACGAACCCGCCCGCGGGGGCAAAAGCGCAATATCTGCAAGAAACAGTATCTGAGGGCTTCTTAACATTTAAAAACCTATTAATGTGTCATACCCACTTAACGGGAAGAAACTCAGCTAACTGACGATATGAACAATTTTTACCGAGACAAAACACAAGTACCACAAGAAGCGTCTAAATGAGCCCTGAGCGAAAAAATGCTAACACACTTAGCACAGAACTCACGGTAAAATACCCATTATTCCTTATCAGATCTGCACAAACAAGATATTGATTAGCAAGCTGTGATTCCACAAAATCCAGAAATATGAGTATCATCACTGAGCGATCAAAACACGGCACGGGAAGCAAAACCAGACATCACACCACGTAGCTTTACGGAGGAAACACAGGAAATATGTCTTACCTTTTGCTGTCTCTGATCAAAAGTCATGTTCAATGGCATTAAAACGATAAAAACTCTGCTGAAGGTTAATCCATAGGTTAATCCAAGGTGTCTGTGTCACTTTGAAATGATTTCTGATAATCCATAAGCAATAAACCTAGCTTTCAATTTTCAGATTTCAGAGCGTAAGACAGCTTTCGACTGCGTGAGCATAGGTTATTTTTGTTGTTGCTAAATCTCTCTAAAAAGGTCAAATGTTATTACATGTTTGGATTCCTAAAGCTTTTAGTCTACTATCCCATCATTCAAGGGTGCTTTTCACTATAAGTAATGGTTTGTAAGTAGTAATGGCCCTGAAACGACTCCATTTGACTCCTTTGTTTGCTTCAGTAACACTTGTGCTTCTATAGGCTAGCGTTCCTACATTGACCGTAAAAGGCTAAGGGGCGGGACATTTCAACCACATCTCTAAGCGCCTGACCAATCCCAAAAACGGCTAGCTAACCAATCAGAGCAGACTGGGCTCTGGTTTCAGACAGAGGGTGAAATGAGGTGATACAGCACAGGCAGTATGAGGTAAATAAATTGCTTTTCTACATTAAAGCATGGAGACATGTTACAGTAGAGGCAGAAAATAGAAATATGATCCTAAAAGTAAACAAACCTCCAAATCAACTTACGGTTTAGATCAGCAGGCTGGCAGTATTGTCCATCAGGAGGAATGGCATTGATGCATCCACATGTGTTGCTTGTATTACCATCACATTTCCCATAGGTGTCACACTTATCACACGGCCAAAGATAGTCATTTTCACAGTGGCACTGAAACCCAGTGTTCTCTTGGCTGCAAACTTTAAAGAGAATAACATATTTTCTCTTGTGAAAAAGGCAGAAGTTTGAAATAGATATTAAAAAATGATATAATGCATTTGTTCTTACCTGTGGTGATAATGGCATCTAATATGTTAACTGAGGAGCTGATCTGGACAGGAAAAGTTAAACTGTTCAGGGCGTTTCTCAGCGGATCCACATCGCTGGTCTTCACCTCTGTAATAATCTGGTATTCATAAAATACTAAAGGCACTGTAAAGAGAGTCGAATTAGAGACGATTATTTGTAAGTAATTTCCAAATCTAGGTCATGTCATGACATCTGGTCAAAATTGCTGAGTGAAGATTGTGAAATCCAATTATGGTCAAGAATAGGTATTCATGTTTCTCTCATCCTCATTCTTTTCATCTTGTCATATTGTTTGATATTTTCTGTTTGCTCATTTAGATTTGCTCATGTTTGTAATCCTATAGTAGGCCTATTAAATATGAGGTCACCTTGAGTGAGAGAGAATTGAAAGGACACAAATAGTTTTTTAAATAACCAAATACAGATTACAGTGCCGAAAAAAATACCAGTAAATATTATATCCATATGTGTGATGTTACTTTAAATGTAAAAGTGTATCACCTGTCTGTGGCACGCAGTATTGTCCATTGGTAGGAATACTGTTGATACAGCCACACGTGTCGTCAATGATGTCATCACAGGCTCCATATGTATTACAGTTGCTTAATGACCACACATACTGTTCCTCACATCTGCACTGGAAGTTTGTACCATTTGGGTAACAAACTACATTAAAAAGACAATTAAACAGACATTATAATCAGTTATAGTCTTACCACCACTCAAAATGTCAAGATGTATCCATTCACACACATTTATAAACTGATAGCAGGGTTAACAAGTTGACAAACTGGACTCATGAGGATCTATCTAATGCTTATTTCCACATTTTGCTGTGCCTTGGGAGATACTTTGCTATGGTATCTTTGCCCAATGACACTCCAATGCAGACAGAAGGAGCAGGACCATTGATCTTCGGATTACTTGACGACCAACTTTACATCCTGAGCCACAGCCAACCACGTAAATGATATGCAGCAGTTTTTTACATCCATAGCCTACTTGATTTATAGCGTAGTGCTTATTGTATTGAAGGCCAGTCATTCCAGAACGCTGCATTCTCATGATACACGGGAAAACGACTCTGCGCTGACATTGTGTTTCTATGGAGAGAGCGATGCTACCTGAATAGGCGGAAGAACTGCCTTCTGTGTTGTGCATGGCTCCAAATTGTTGCCAAGCGATGCATTCCAAGTTGGTTTGTCATCTGATTGACCTTTGGACTCACAACCAATCAGATGACTGCTGTATGTAGCGGCACAAGCTAGCACGGGAGGTAACCATACTGGCTGTTTTCACTGCAAGGCTCTGCGCCCAACCACGTGGTAAGAAAAGAGCATATTTACTTCCCCTGCTAGCATAGCACAGCTGGCATCTGATTGGTTGCAAAGGTCAGCATTAAACAAGGTCGAAGTTTAAATGATTTGACTTTTGAGAGCCGCGCTTGGCGACAAATTTGAGTGATGTGCGACGCCGAGAGAAGCGCTTCCGCCTAGTCGGGCAGCACTGCTCTCTCCAAAAAATACACTACGTGAACGCAGAGCCGTTTCGACGTGTATCATGTGAAAGCAGCTTAATGGTCAGAAAGATGTCCCATTGAACCAATATGTCCAACAGCACACAACACCCCCAAAAACCAACCACCTATTGTTTGAAGGCCCCTTCGCTCCAAAGATAAACCCTCCCTGCGCAACAAACAGAAGCAAATAGATTATTGTTATGCAGACTGATGGACCTTCATGATATGTTGTCCTGTTGGGAAAGGCATGACCTGCTCTACTCTACCCTTTGCCATAGTAAACTTGCCAACATAAAAAAACTCTTGACAGGCCCAATCTGATGACACCACTCTGCCTAATAATTAGCCATGCACTTCTGTTCCTTGGACTGAGACTAGGTGTTTGGTTTCCAGGTGCTGGACGAATAGGCTTTAGGTCCAATGGGACATATTTCAGATGATATTGTGTTGAGGAGTAATGGTCTGTTCAAACCATAGACTGTATATATAAATGGACGTAGTGTCCGTGACGTCACCCATAGGATTCTGCAGAGTTGCCGAGAAGCCCTTAGTAGGCGGAATCGGCCACTAACGGCTCGACTGTGACGTCAGAGTCTAACTCCCCGCCTGCTCCAGCCTGATCTAAATAAGGGCAAAGAGGCGGAGCCGAGGCGGGACCTGCTGCCTCCGAGCTGGAAGTAACAGAGCTAGCTCAGGCTAAGAAGCTAAACATGAAATACATGCATACCAAGTCACTGTGTGGCACTTTGGTTGTGATAAAACAGTGTAGTTCCACAATATAAACATTACATTCATAATCAAACGAGACAATCTGCAAGAGAATTAGATTTTTTTTTTGCCGCTTGGTTCAAACATTCCTTACTCTGGACATACTGTACAGTTTGTATTTCAGACTTGGAATTCTAAAAAATGAAACTTGCATAAGATTAATAATTGTAAAGAATATTATTGTATAACTTGTGCCCTGTCTGAGAAGCCTTGGAGGATTTATTTTTTTGACACTCTAAAGTATGTGGACATTCTTGAACTTTCCAAACTTGCTTCACCTCAATGAGAAGGGAAAGTCCCAATTTTAGAGGAGGACTGTATAATATAAAATAAAGTGTGTTTAAACAAAAATAGTTTAGTGATATGAAGGTCACGAGAGCATATTCTCGCATTGCACTTTGTCCACAGTTAATAAGTGAGCCATTACTCTGTAAACACTTGAAAGAAAATTGAATTGATTGAATTGAATGTATCACATGGTCAAATGTGGGGAAAAAGGACACAGTACACTTTAATACCAAGGCGCCCTTTGTCTTGTCTAACAACATTTCCCCCCCATGCTTTTACCACCATGCTTACCTGTGGTGATGTTAATGTGTGTGACGTTCACAGTTGGACCCAAGGCTATGGAAAAGCCACCTGCATCCAGGATGCTTCTAAGGGCGTCCACGGTCCCAATATCAGTCAAATTCAGCTCAACATCCACATCGTACTCAACCTGAGCCAGAAGCCCTGTAGTAAAAAAACAACATGATTTAGGGTCTCTTTTGGTTAAAGGACATATCAATGTAGAGAATTCACTCAAATTAAGCAGTAGTCATTTAAAGTAATACTTAATTATGTGTTTTATCTTAGAGCTAATGGTCTATTAATGATCCCTCTAAATGTAAAAAATGTAATGTCTCTTATGTAAAAAATGTAGCCACTGCGACCGTTCAAAAAAGAAAATGTATGCTTTCTTGGGTTAAAAACGTTTTTGTGCATGTAAATGGTCCCCCCCCCCCCCACACCCTTCCTGAAACGCATCCATTGGACTTCTTTGTTTACTTCTGTAACATAGTGACATGATGACATCTATTGGCTAGCGCTCCAACATATTGTACGTGATAGGCTAAGTGCCGGAACTTTACTGAGCAGTTAACCAATCACAACAGAGCCGGCCAGCTAACCAATCACAACAGACTGGGCTCTGGTTTCAGACAGAGGGTGAAAAGAGGTGCTGCAGCACAGGCAGTATGAGAAAAATAAAGAGCTTTTGCATGGAGACATGTCACAGTAGAGACACTACATACTGATAAGAACATGACAATGAGCATATCACACTGAAAAAATTAAAGATTTACTTTAATTAAATGTATTATGTCAACAGGTTCCACATACTGTAATTGTATTAGGTTAATTGAATCCAATGGTATTGAGTTGAACCTATTATTTTTAATTGAAACTTAATGTTATTGCTTTCAACAAACCAAATCAAATGATGTGTAATTTGTTTACAAAGTAAATTTAAGTCAGCTCATGGCCCCTTTAAATCAGTGTTAAATGTAATTAACATTCATTGAATTTCACTGAATTGAATTGACCCTAACTACAGTATAGCTCTTCCTTCACCAGGCTGCTGCTGGTAATTAGCAATGAAAGGAAATCAATAAGTGATGACTTGTTCACCTGATATTGCCTGGCAGGACTGTCCATCAGCTGGAATAGCATCAATGCATGTACAGATGCCACTAACAATGGAATCACAGGCTCCATACGTGACACATGTGCTGTATGGCCAAGCAAAATTGTCCTCACATCTACACTGGAAGCCAGTGGCAGTCGAGGAACACACTGATGAAAGAAAAGTGATCAGTAAAGCATAAAAGGTGTTTATATGTTGGTAAGAAGGTCAGCATAGCTACTCAAATGACTCACCTGTTGTGAAGGTAATGTCCGAGATCTCTGTGTTGTCACTAAGTTGTATGGGAAAACTGTTCAAAGAGAACTGAAACTGCTGAATTATTGCCACTTCAGAGGCATTCAACACAACATCAAGCGTGTAGTTCCATTGGTTTGTAGCCACTAGAGAGATTGAAATACAAATAAATGTGGTTTTAAATCATACAAGTTCTTAATAGTTGGTATTTGGGGAACTACTTTTTTGAGTTCGATGAGATACAGCTAAGTTTAGTATTGCTTGCATTTTCTGTAGCCAATAAATTCCACATTGTTGGTAAAATTATATTTTACATCTTTGTAGTGTGTGTGCTCGCCAGTGGCGTCGCCTGGCCTGCTCCGAATGTTTTTTCTGTAGCCCCGGACAATTCTACCTCAATAATATAATACATTAACCGTGCTTTACGTGAACCTCATCATGACACTAGAGAGGACGGCAGGACTGTCATTTCCCGTATTCAGTGAATGCAACAGAGGCAAGTCACCAGACCAATCAGGGAGTTGCATGGAAATAAAAGTGTGCTTGTGTCAATCAAGCTCGGGTCTGTGTGTGTGTGTGTGTGTGGAAATAGAGCATTTAGTGAGAGAGAGAGAGAGAGAGAGAGAGAGAGAGAGAGAGAGAATGAGAGAGAGAGAGAGAGAGAGAGAGAGAGAGAGAGAAGAGAGAGAGAGAGAGAGAGAGAGAGAGAGAGAGAGAGAGAGAGAGAGAGAGAGAGAGAGAGAGGAGAGAGAGAGAGAGAGAGAGAGAGAGAGAGAGAGAGAGAGAAGAGAGAGAGAGAGAGAGAGAGGTGCCAGCAGAGACCGTGTAGAGACCGAGGAGAGCTCTCCTCTCAGACTGAGAGACTCAGGTGAGCTAAAGGACTCTCTGAGTGTTTAGATAGTTAACTTTAGTCTAAGTTATCTCCGTGGGTCTCAAACAGTTTGGTCACAAATTATTCCAAAGATTATTTCCGCGGCACACCTTCATATGATCTTTATAGTTATAAAAAAGATAAGAGAATAAAGGAAAAACAGTTATGAAATAATATATGGCAGTAAAACAAGAATACAGTTTGAAAAGGGAGTGATTTGTAAAATATCCATAAAGAAAAAGAACATCTGGGCAAAATTGCTGAGTGAAGATTGTGAAATCCAATTATGGTCAAGAATAGGTATTCATGTTTCTCTCATCCTCATTCTTGTCATCTTGTTTGATATTTTCTGTTTGCTCATTTAGATGTGCTCATGTTTGTAATCCTATAGTAGGCCTATTAAATACGAGGTCACCTTGAGTGAGAGAGAATTGAAAGGACACAAATAGTTTTTTAAATAACCAAATACAGATTACAGTGCCGAAAAAAATACCAGTAAATATTATATCCATATGTGTGATGTTACTTTAAATGTAAAAGTGTATCACCTGTCTGTGGCACGCAGTATTGTCCAGTGGTAGGAATACTGTTGATACACCCACACGTGTCGTCAATGATGTCATCACAGGCTCCATATGTATTACAGTTGCTTAATGACCACACATACTGTTCCTCACATCTGCACTGGAAGTTTGTACCATTTGGGTAACAAACTACATTAGAAAGACAATTAAACAGACATTATAATCAGTTATAGACTTACCACTACTCAAAATGTCAAGATGTATCCATTCACACACATTTATAAACTGATAGCAGGGTTAACAAGTTGACAAACTGGACTCATGAGGATCTATCTAATGCTTATTTCCACATTTTGCTGTGCCTTGGGAGATACTTTGCTATGGTATCTTTGCCCAATGACACTCCAATGCAGACAGAAGGAGCAGGACCAATGATCTTCGGATTAGTTGACGACCAACTTTACATCCTGAGCCACAGCCAACCACGTAAATGATATGCAGCAGTTTTTTACATCCATAGCCTACTTGATTTATAGCGTCGTGCTTATTGTATTGAAGGCCAGTCATTCCAGAACGCTGCATTCTCATGATACACGGGAAAACGACTCTGCGCTGACATTGTGTTTCTACGGAGAGAGCGATGCTACCTGAATAGGTGGAAGAACTGCCTTCTGTGTTGTGCATGGCTCCAAATTGTTGCCAAGCGATGCATTCCAAGTTGGTTTGTCATCTGATTGACCTTTGGACTCACAACCAATCAGATGACTGCTGTATGTAGCGGCACAAGCTAGCACGGGAGGTAACCATACTGGCTGTTTTCACTGCAAGGCTCTGCGCCCAACCACGTGGTGAGAAAAGAGCATATTTACTTCCCCTGCGAGCATAGCACAGCTGGCATCTGATTGGTTGCGAAGGTCAGCATTAAACAAGGTCGAAGTTTAAATGATTTGACTTTTGAGAGCCGTGCTTGGCGACAAATTTGAGTGATGTGCGACGCCGAGAGAAGCGCTTCCGCCTAGTCGGGCAGCACTGCTCTCTCCAAAAAATACACCACGTGAACGCAGAGCCGTTTCGACGTGTATCATGTGAAAGCAGCTTAATGGTCAGAAAGATGTCCCATTGAACCAATATGTCCAACAGCACACAACACCCCCAAAAACCAACCACCTATTGTTTGAAGGCCCCTTCGCTCCAAAGATAAACCCTCCCTGCGCAACAAACAGAAGCAAATAGATTATTGTTATGCAGACTGATGGACCTTCATGATATGTTGTCCTGTTGGGAAAGGCATGACCTGCTCTACTCTACCCTTTGCCATAGTAAACTTGCCAACATAAAAAAACTCTTGACAGGCCCAATCTGATGACACCACTCTGCCTAATAATTAGCCATGCACTTCTGTTCCTTGAACTGAGACTAGGTGTTTGGTTTCCAGGTGCTGGACGAATAGGCTTTAGGTCCAATGGGACATATTTCAGATGATATTGTGTTGAGGAGTAATGGTCTGTTCAAAACCATAGACTGTATATATAAATGGACGTAGTGTCCGTGACGTCACCCATAGGATTCTGCAGAGTTGCCGAGAAGCCCTTAGTAGGCGGAATCGGCCACTAACGGCTCGACTGTGACGTCAGAGTCTAACTCCCGCCTGCTCCAGCCTGATCTAAATAAGGGCAAAGAGGCGGAGCCGAGGCGGGACCTGCTGCCTCCGAGCTGGAAGTAACAGAGCTAGCTCAGGCTAAGAAGCTAAACATGAAATACATGCATACCAAGTCACTGTGTGGCACTTTGGTTGTGATAAAACAGTGTAGTTCCACAATATAAACATTACATTCATAATCAAACGAGACAATCTGCAAGAGAATTAGATTTTTTTTTTGCCACTTGGTTCAAACATTCCTTACTCTGGACATACTGTACAGTTTGTATTTCAGACTTGGAATTCTAAAAAATGAAACTTGCATAAGATTAATAATTGTAAAGAATATTATTGTATAACTTGTGCCCTGTCTGAGAAGCCTTGGAGGATTTATTTTTTTGACACTCTAAAGTATGTGGTCATTCTTGAACTTTCCAAACTTGCTTCACCTCAATGAGAAGGGAAAGTCCCAATTTTAGAGGAGGACTGTATAATATAAAATAAAGTGTGTTTAAACAAAAATAGTTTAGTGATATGAAGGTCACGAGAGCATATTCTCGCATTGCACTTTGTCCACAGTTAATAAGTGAGCCATTACTCTGTGAACACTTGAAAGAAAATTGAATTGATTGAATTGAATGTATCACATGGTCAAATGTGGGGAAAAAGGACACAGTACACTTTAATACCAAGGCGCCCTTTGTCTTGTCTAACAACATTTCCCCCCCATGCTTTTACCACCATGCTTACCTGTGGTGATGTTAATGTGTGTGACGTTCACAGTTGGACCCAAGGCTATGGAAAAGCCACCTGCATCCAGGATGCTTCTAAGGGCGTCCACGGTCCCAATATCAGTCAAATTCAGCTCAACATCCACATCGTACTCAACCTGAGCCAGAAGCCCTGTAGTAAAAAACAACATGATTTAGGGTCTCTTTTGGTTAAAGGACATATCAATGTAGAGAATTCACTCAAATTAAGCAGTAGTCATTTAAAGTAATACTTAATTATGTGTTTTATCTTAGAGCTAATGGTCTATTAATGATCCCTCTAAATGTAAAAAATGTAATGTCTCTTATGTAAAAAATGTAGCCACTGCGACCGTTCAAAAAGAAAATGTATGCTTTCTTGGGTTAAAAACGTTTTTGTGCATGTAAATGGTCCCCCCCCCCCACACCCTTCCTGAAACGCATCCATTGGACTTCTTTGTTTACTTCTGTAACATAGTGACATGATGACATCTATTGGCTAGCGCTCCAACATATTGTACGTGATAGGCTAAGTGCCGGAACTTTACTGAGCAGTTAACCAATCACAACAGAGCCGGCCAGCTAACCAATCACAACAGACTGGGCTCTGGTTTCAGACAGAGGGTGAAAAGAGGTGCTGCAGCACAGGCAGTATGAGAAAAATAAAGAGCTTTTGCATGGAGACATGTCACAGTAGAGACACTACATACTGATAAGAACATGACAATGAGCATATCACACTGAAAAAATTAAAGATTTACTTTAATTAAATGTATTATGTCAACAGGTTCCACATACTGTAATTGTATTAGGTTAGTTGAATCCAATGGTATTGAGTTGAACCTATTATTTTTAATTGAAACTTAATGTTATTGCTTTCAACAAACCAAATCAAATGATGTGTAATTTGTTTACAAAGTAAATTTAAGTCAGCTCATGGCCCCTTTAAATCAGTGTTAAATGTAATTAACATTCATTGAATTTCACTGAATTGAATTGACCCTAACTACAGTATAGCTCTTCCTTCACCAGGCTGCTGCTGGTAATTAGCAATGAAAGGAAATCAATAAGTGATGACTTGTTCACCTGATATTGCCTGGCAGGACTGTCCATCAGCTGGAATAGCATCAATGCATGTACAGATGCCACTAACAATGGAATCACAGGCTCCATACGTGACACATGTGCTGTATGGCCAAGCAAAATTGTCCTCACATCTACACTGGAAGCCAGTGGCAGTCGAGGAACACACTGATGAAAGAAAAGTGATCAGTATAGCATAAAAGGTGTTTATATGTTGGTAAGAAGGTCAGCATAGCTACTCAAATGACTCACCTGTTGTGAAGGTAATGTCCGAGATCTCTGTGTTGTAACTAAGTTGTATGGGAAAACTGTTCAAAGAGGACTGAAACTGCTGAATTATTGCCACTTCAGAGGCATTCAACACAACATCAAGCGTGTAGTTCCATTGGTTTGTAGCCACTAGAGAGATTGAAATACAAATAAATGTGGTTTTAAATCATCCACACACAAGATACAAGTTCTTAATAGTTGGTATTTGGGAAACTACTTTTTGAGTTCGATGAGATACAGCTAAGTTTAGTATTGCTTGCATTTTCTGTAGCCAATAAATTCCACATTGTTGGTCAAATTATATTTTACATCTTTGTAGTGTGTGTGCTCGCCAGTGGCGTCGCCTGGCCTGCTCCGAATGTTTTTTCTGTAGCCCCGGACAATTCTACCTCAATAATATAATACATTAACCGTGCTTTACGTGAACCTCATCATGACACTAGAGAGGACGGCAGGACTGTAATTTCCCGTATTCAGTGAATGCAACAGAGGCAAGTCACCAGACCAATCAGGGAGTTGCATGGAAATAAAAGTGTGCTTGTGTCAATCAAGCTCGGGTCTGTGTGTGTGTGTGTGTGTGTGTGTGGAAATAGCGCATTTAGTGAGAGAGAGAGAGAGAGAGAGAGAGAGAGAGAGAGAGAGAGAGAGAGAGAGAGAGAGAGAGGAGAGAGAGAGAGAGAGAGAGAGAGAGAGAGAGAAGAGAGAGAGAGAGAGAGAGAGAGAGAGAGAGAGAGAGAGAGAGAGAGAGAGAGAGAGAGGTGCCAGCAGAGACCGTGTAGAGACCGAGGAGAGCTCTCCTCTCAGACTGAGAGACTCAGGTGAGCTAAAGGACTCTCTGAGTGTTTAGATAGTTAACTTTAGTCTAAGTTATCTCCGTGGGTCTCAAACAGTTTGGTCACAAATTATTCCAAAGATTATTTCCGCGGCACACCTTCACATGATCTTTATAGTTATAAAAAAAATAAGAGAATAAATGAAAAACAGTTATGAAATAATATATGGCAGTAAAACAAGAATACAGTTTGAAAAGGGAGTGATTTGTAAAATATCCATAAAGAAAAAGAACATCTGGGCAAAATTGCTGAGTGAAGATTGTGAAATCCAATTATGGTCAAGAATAGGTATTCATGTTTCTCTCATCCTCATTCTTGTCATCTTGTTTGATATTTTCTGTTTGCTCATTTAGATGTGCTCATGTTTGTAATCCTATAGTAGGCCTATTAAATACGAGGTCACCTTGAGTGAGAGAGAATTGAAAGGACACAAATAGTTTTTTAAATAACCAAATACAGATTACAGTGCCGAAAAAAATACCAGTAAATATTATATCCATATGTGTGATGTTACTTTAAATGTAAAAGTGTATCACCTGTCTGTGGCACGCAGTATTGTCCAGTGGTAGGAATACTGTTGATACACCCACACGTGTCGTCAATGATGTCATCACAGGCTCCATATGTATTACAGTTGCTTAATGACCACACATACTGTTCCTCACATCTGCACTGGAAGTTTGTACCATTTGGGTAACAAACTACATTAGAAAGACAATTAAACAGACATTATAATCAGTTATAGACTTACCACTACTCAAAATGTCAAGATGTATCCATTCACACACATTTATAAACTGATAGCAGGGTTAACAAGTTGACAAACTGGACTCATGAGGATCTATCTAATGCTTATTTCCACATTTTGCTGTGCCTTGGGAGATACTTTGCTATGGTATCTTTGCCCAATGACACTCCAATGCAGACAGAAGGAGCAGGACCAATGATCTTCGGATTAGTTGACGAACAACTTTACATCCTGAGCCACAGCCAACCACGTAAATGATATGCAGCAGTTTTTTACATCCATAGCCTACTTGATTTATAGCGTCGTGCTTATTGTATTGAAGGGCAGTCATTCCAGAACGCTGCATTCTCATGATACACGGGAAAATGACTCTGCGCTGACATTGTGTTTCTATGGAGAGAGCGATGCTACCTGAATAGGCGGAAGAACTGCCTTCTGTGTTGTGCATGACTCCAAATTGTTGCCAAGCGATGCATTCCAAGTTGGTTTGTCATCTGATTGACCTTTGGACTCACAACCAATCAGATGACTGCTGTATGTAGCGGCACAAGCTAGCACGGGAGGTAACCATACTGGCTGTTTTCACTGCAAGGCTCTGCGCCCAACCACGTGGTAAGAAAAGAGCATATTTACTTCCCCTGCTAGCATAGCACAGCTGGCATCTGATTGGTTGCGAAGGTCAGCATTAAACAAGGTCGAAGTTTAAATGATTTGACTTTTGAGAGCCGCGCTTGGCGACAAATTTGAGTGATGTGCGACGCCGAGAGAAGCGCTTCCGCCTAGTCGGGCAGCACTGCTCTCTCCAAAAAATACACTACGTGAACGCAGAGCCGTTTCGACGTGTATCATGTGAAAGCAGCTTAATGGTCAGAAAGATGTCCCATTGAACCAATATGTCCAACAGCACACAACACCCCCCAAAAACCAACCACCTATTGTTTGAAGGCCCCTTCGCTCCAAAGATAAACCCTCCCTGCGCAACAAACGGAAGCAAATAGATTATTGTTATGCAGACTGATGGACCTTCATGATATGTGTCCTGTTGGGAAAGGCATGACCTGCTCTACTCTACCCTTTTGCCATAGTAAACTTGCCAACATAAAAAAAACTCTTGACAGGCCCAATCTGATGACACCACTCTGCCTAATAATTAGCCATGCACTTCTGTTCCTTGGACTGAGACTAGGTGTTTGGTTTCCAGGTGCTGGACGAATAGGCTTTAGGTCCAATGGGACATATTTCAGATGATATTGTGTTGAGGAGTAATGGTCTGTTCAAACCATAGACTGTATATATAAATGGACGTAGTGTCCGTGACGTCACCCATAGGATTCTGCAGAGTTGCCGAGAAGCCCTTAGTAGGCGGAATCGGCCACTAACGGCTCGACTGTGACGTCAGTCTAACTCCCGCCTGCTCCAGCCTGATCTAAATAAGGGCAAAGAGGCGGAGCCGAGGCGGAGCCGAGGCGGGACCTGCTGCCTCCGAGCTGGAAGTAACAGAGCTAGCTCAGGCTAAGAAGCTAAACATGAAATACATGCATACCAAGTCACTGTGTGGCACTTTGGTTGTGATAAAACAGTGTAGTTCCACAATATAAACATTACATTCATAATCAAACGAGACAATCTGCAAGAGAATTAGATTTTTTTTTTGCCGCTTGGTTCAAACATTCCTTACTCTGGACATACTGTACAGTATGTATTTCAGACTTGGAATTCTAAAAAATGAAACTTGCATAAGATTAATAATTGTAAAGAATATTATTGTATAACTTGTGCCCTGTCTGAGAAGCCTTGGAGGATTTATTTTTTTGACACTCAAAAGTATGTGGACATTCTTGAACTTTCCAAACTTGCTTCACCTCAATGAGAAGGGAAAGTCCCAATTTTAGAGGAGGACTGTATAATATAAAATAAAGTGTGTTTAAACAAAAATAGTTTAGTGATATTACATTACATTACATTACATTGCATTTAGCTGACGCTTTTGTCCAAAGCGACTTACAATAAGTACATACGACCAGGAAGACACAGCCCAGAAGAAAACAGAGTCATATAAATACATCAGGTATCATAGAGCCAAACATTTCAAGTGCTACTCAGCTGGCTATAGATAAGCCAGTCCTATATTAGTATTAGTATTAGTGCTTTGTTAGTAATTCTATCGCTCGAAGTGGAGTCGAAAGAGATGAGTTTTCAATCAATCAATCAATGTTTATTTATATAGCCCAATATCACAAATGTTACATTTGTCTCAGTGGACTTCACAGTTTGTACAAAATATCAGTATGACAATACGACACCCTCTGTCCTTAGACCCTCACATCGTACAAGGAAAAACTTCCGAAGAAAACCCACAGTTTAAAGGGAAAAATGGGAGAAACCTCAGGGAGAGCAACAGAGGAGGGATCCCTCTCCCAGGACGGACAGTCGTGCAATAGATGCCGTGTGTAAATTGAAAAGATAATACATTTGCAACATAGGTAGTCCAAATGTTTGGAAATGCATGTGTGTATAATAGGAAGATGAATCCACGAGGATATCCATCCAGGACCTATGATCCAGGACCACAGCCACGACTCAAGATCCAGGGCTCGTGATGCAAGACACAGGACCGCAGGATCATCCATGACTCCGGATCCCAGCGTATATAGACACCAAAAAGAAAGAAATTTGGGGAAGCTGGGTTAATCGGAACATGGGAGTACACAGGTATAGACAGAGAGAAGGAAGAAGTAAGATGTCCCCCGACAAACTAAGCCTATATCAGCAAAACTAGGGGCTGAATCTAATCAGCCCTAACTATAAGCTTTATCAAAAAGGAAGGTCTTAAGCGCACTCTTAAAAACGGATAGGGTGTCTGCCGCCCGAACACAAACTGGAAGCTGATTCCACAAATGTGGAGCTTGATAAGAAAAGGCTCTGGCTCCCATTGTACTTTTAGAGACTCTAGGAACAACCAACAACCCTGCATTCTTGGAACGCAATGCCCTAGTAGGACAGTAGGGTATAATGAGTTATTTAAGGTAAGATGGCGCCTGCCCATTAAGGGCTTTGTAAGCGAGAAGAATAATTTTAAATTCTATCCTGTGTTCTATAGGGAGCCAGTGTAAGGCAGCCAGAACAGGAGTAATGTGGTCCCTTTTCCTAACTCTGGTTAGTACACAAGCTGCAGCATTTTGAATCAGCTGAAGCGACTTGACTGACTTCTTGGTACACCCTGATAATAAAGAGTTACAATAATCCAGCCTTGAAGTAACAAATGCATGGACTAGTTTCTCTGCATCGTTTTGAGGCAAGATATGCCTGATTTTTGCAATGTTACGTAGATGGAAGTAGGCGGTCCTTGAAATTGATTTTATGTGGGCGTTAAAGGATAAATCCTGATCAAATATAACACCAAGATTCCTTACAGTCTCACTGGAGGCCAAATTAATGCCATCCATAGTTAGTATATCTTTAGATAATTTGTTTCGTAGATTCTTCGGGCCAAGTATAATAACTTCAGTTTTGGTCGTGTTTAACATCAAAAAGTTTAAGGTCATCCACGTTTTTAAGTCCTTGAGGCAGTCTTGAATTTTATTTAGATGATTAATTTCATCAGGCTTGATTGATAAATATAGTTGAGTATCATCCGCATAACAACGAAAATGTACAGAATGATTCCTTATAATATTGCCTAACGGAAGCATATATAATGTGAACAAAATAGGTCCGAGCACTGAGCCCTGTGGCACTCCGTGGCTAACTTTGGTTTGCGTGGAAGATTCATCATTGACACGTACAAACTGAGAGCGTTCAGATAGATAGGACCTAAACCAGCCTAAGGCAGTTCCCTGTATGCCAACTAAGTGCTCTAGTCTTTGCAATAAGATATCATGATCGATAGTATCAAATGCAGCACTGAGATCGAGCAAAACAAGAATAGAGACAAGTGCTTTGTCAGAGGCTATTAGAATGTCATTTATGACTTTGACCAGAGCTGTCTCTGTGCTATGATGTGTTCTAAAGCCAGACTGAAAATCTTCAAATAAATCATTGTTTTTTAAGTAAGTTTTCAGTCTGCGCCGGAAGATGTGCAGGCTTTCTGCCGTCCTGATGTCAATGGGGAGCTCATTCCACCATCTTGGAGCCAGGATAGCAAACCCACGTGTTTTTGCTGATGGGAACTTGGGTCCACCTCGCAGCGAGGTTGCAGCGAGTCGTTTGGCTGATGCAGAGCGGAGTGCACGCGCTGGGGTGTACAGTTTAACCATGTCCTGGATGTAGGAAGGGCCAGATCCATTCGCGGCATGGTATGCAAGTACTAGTGTCTTGAAGTGGATTCTAGCAGTTACCGGGAGCCAGTGGAGGGAGCGGAGGAGCGGAGTGGTGTGGGAAAATTTTGGAAGGTTGAAGACCAGACGAGCCGCTGCATTCTGGATGAGCTGCAGAGGTCGGATGGCACATGCAGGTAGACCAGCCAGGAGGGAGTTGCAGTAGTCTAGGCGTGAGGTGACGAGAGCCTGGACCAGAACCTGGGTGGCTTTCTGGGTCAGCTGGGGACGAATCTTCCTGATGTTGTACAGCGTATATCTGCAGCAACGGGTTGTAGCAGCGATGTTTGCAGTGAAGGACAGGTTGTTATCTAGGGTCACACCCAGATTCCTTGCAGTCTGAGTCGGGGAAACAACAGAGGTGCCGATGTTGATTGTCAGGTCAAGAGTGGGACAATCTTTTCCCGGAAGGAAAAGCAGTTCAGTCTTGTCAAGGTTGAGCTTGAGGTGATGAGCAGACATCCACTGAGAGATGTCAGATAGACAAGCAGAGATGCGTGCGACGACCTGGGTCTCTGAGCGGGGAAAGGACAGAATTAATTGGGTGTCGTCAGCATAGCAGTGGTATGAAAAACCATGCGGGCTAATGACCGATCCGAGCGAGTTTGTGTACAGGGAGAAAAGGAGGGGACCAAGAACAGAGCCCTGAGGGACCCCTGTAGTTAATTGACAAGGGTCGGACTCGGACCCTCTCCAAGTTACCCTGTAGGTACGGTCTTTGAGGTATGAGGTGAGGAGGGAAAGTGCAGAGCCTGAAACTCCAAGTTCTTGGAGAGTGCGAAGGAGGATCTGATGGTTCACCGTGTCGAATGCAGCAGACAGGTCCAACATGATGATGACAGAGGAGAGGGATGCTGCTTTAGCAGTGTGCAGTTCTTCAGTGACAGCAAGGAGGGCCGTTTCTGTGGAGTGACCTGCCTTGAAACCAGACTGGTGCGGATCCAGAAGGTTGTTCTGATGGAGATAACAGGAGAGTTGTTTAAAGACAGCGCGTTCAAGTGTTTTAGACAGGAACGGGAGGAGAGAGACAGGCCTGTAGTTTATAACATCAGACGGGTTGAGAGTGGGTTTCTTAAGGAGAGGGTTTACTCTTGCCTCCTTGAGACTGTTTGGAAAGTGACCAGAAGTTAGAGAAGTGTTGATGAAATGGGTGAGAAACGGTAGAATATCAGGAGCGATAGTCTGAAGGAGGTTTGAAGGGATAGGGTCCAGAGGACAGGTGGTAGGGCGGGCAGAGGTAATGAGGGTAAGAACCTCACTTGGAGAGAGAGGGGAAAAGGAGGTTAGTGTGTGGGTGAAAGGAGGGT
Organism: Harpagifer antarcticus; assembly: GCA_902827135.1. Taxonomy (NCBI): domain Eukaryota; kingdom Metazoa; phylum Chordata; class Actinopteri; order Perciformes; family Harpagiferidae; genus Harpagifer; species Harpagifer antarcticus. Next base: position 348,226 of record CADEHL010001135.1, on the reverse strand, counting down.
CTGGTGACCCAGCGGTGAGTAAGGTGAGTCAGAAAAAGAAGAGCGAATATCATCAACCTTTTTTTCAAAGTGGTTAACAAAGTCGCTTGACAGAAGTGAGGAGGGGGGAGGGGCTTTGGGAGGGTCCAAGGGGGTGGAGAAGATGGAAAATAGTTTTTTGGGATTGGAATAGGAAGATTGGATCTTATCTTGAAAGAAAGTGCTCTTTGCCTGAGAGATCGAGGCAGAGAAAGAGGAGAGGAGAGCCTGATAGGTTAGGAGGTCGTCACGGTGTTTGGATTTCCACCATTTCCGCTCTGCTGCCCGAAGGACGGTTCTATTAGCACGCAGTGCGTAATTTAGCCAGGGAGCAGGGGGGGACTGACGAGCCTGCCGAGATGTGAGAGGACAGAGAGAGTCCAGAGAGGATGAGGGAGTAGAGAGGAGAGTTTCTGCAGCAGAGTTTGGAGGCAGGAGTTGAAACGAATCAGAGGAAGGGAGGGCTGAGAGCACCGATGAGGCAAAGGTAGAGGGGGAGAGGGAACGAAGGTTACGGCGGACAGATGCAGGATGAGAAAAGATTAGTTTGTTATGTTTGGAAAGGGGTAGAGAGAATGAAAGGAATAAGTGATCTGATGTGTGGAGCGGGTTAACAGAGAGGTTAGAAGTAGTGCAGTTCCTTGAGAATATGAGATCAAGGACATTGCCAGCTTTATGAGTTGGTGGGGATGGAGACAATGAGAAAGCGAAGGCGGTTAACAGAGATGTTAGTTCGTCTATCTTCCCCGTCTGGAGGTTGAAATCTCCGAGAAGTACAGCCGGAGGGCCAGTTTCAGGGATATGTGAGAGGAGATGATCTAATTCCTCCAAGAAGTCCCTCAAGGCGCCTGGCGGACGGTAGAGAACAACAATGGTTAATTGTATAGGATGGGTTACTGTGACGGCATGGAATTCAAAGGTGGAAGGAGTGAAGTTAGATAGCTTGAAGAGGGAAAAGCTCCATTTGGAGAGAGCAGGAGACCAGTGCCACCTCCTCTGCCAGTGGGTCTGGGTGAATGGGAGAAGGAATATGCTGTGGAGAGAGCTGCTGGGGTGGATGTGTTGGATGGAGTAATCCAGGTCTCAGTGAGAGCAAGGAAATCCAGGGACTGCAGGGAAGCGTAGCCAGAGATGAAGTCAGCCTTGGGAACAGCTGACTGGCAGTTCCACAGGCCACCTGAAACTAGATGTTGGATGTCAGTGGAGCATGTGGGATAGACGAGAGCAGGCCGATTATATCGATTACGAGATACACGGGGCCAGTGATAATAGCGAGAGGACACATGAACAGGAATGGAGAAAATACACATGATTATAGCATGAGGGGCTAGAAAACTAAGGAAAATAAAATAAAACACCAGCGATACTTAGCTCAATCAAAGTAGGATTTGCCTCCTCTTTGCCACCCTCGTGACTCCCGTAGGACTCCAATGTCTTTGTCAGTCTTACTCCCGTAGGACTCCAATGTCTTCGGCTGTCTGACGCTGAAGCTGACGCTCCAGGAAATAGCTACCTAAAAGGAGCCTGATTGCTGAGTTCTCACAGCAGTGGGGCCACGCCCCTCTAATTAGTTAACTCTCTACAGCTGATGGGCGACAGCTGGGCGGGCCGGCTATATTCTCACGCGGTATCGAGTGGCCTTCTGAGATGAGAGCAGATTTACAGCTTTCCCCGAGCAAATCTGAGATGTAAAAATCTCTCTACAAGATAAAATAACTGCAGAACAATTATAAAGAGTAGAATAAATGAAACAGAGAAGTCGAATTAAACAAGAATATAACTTACAGTGGTTGCTGCGTCAACAGGTCGTGTCGTGACCCGGTCGGTATGAAGACTGAGTTCTTCAGATTTTAATGCCTATTTGAGTGCTTTTTAGCTGGAAAATGATTAATTCACAGCGTTTGTACTTCACGCAATCAGCTGGGCGGGCCGGCTATATTCTCACGCAGTATCGAGTGGCCTTCTGAGATGAGAGCAGATTTACAGCTTTCCCCGAGCAGATCTGAGATGTAAAAATCTCTCTACAAGATAAAATAACTGCAGAACAATTATAAAGAGTAGAATAAATGAAACAGAGAAGTCGAATTAAACAAGAATATAACTTACAGTGGTTGCTGCATCAACAGGTCGTGATATGAAGGTCACGAGAGCATATTCTGGCATTGCACTTTGTCCACAGTTAATAAGTGAGCCATTACTCTGTAAACACTTGAAAGAAAATTGAATTGATTGAATTGAATGTATCACATGGTCAAATGTGGAGAAAAAGGACACAGTACACTTTAATACCAAGGCGCCCTTTGTCTTGTCTAACAACATTTCCCCCCCATGCTTTTACCACCATGCTTACCTGTGGTGATGTTAATGTGTGTGACGTTCACAGTTGGACCCAAGGCTATGGAAAAGCCACCTGCATCCAGGATGCTTCTAAGGGTGTCCACGGTCCCAATATCAGTCAAATTCAGCTCAACATCCACATCGTACTCAACCTGAGCCAGAAGCCCTGTAGTAAAAAAACAACATGATTTAGGGTCTCTTTTGGTTAAAGGACATATCAATGTAGAGAATTCACTCAAATTAAGCAGTAGTCATTTAAAGTAATACTTAATTATGTCTTTTATCTTATCTTTTAGCTAATGGTCTATTAATGATCCCTCTAAATGTAAAAAATGTAATGTCTCTTATTTAAAAAATGTAGCCACTGCGACCGTTCAAAAAGAAAATGTATGCTTTCTTGGGTTAAAAACGTTTTTGTGCATGTAAATGGTCCCCCCCCCCCCCCCCACACCCTTCCTGAAACGCATCCATTGGACTTCTTTGTTTACTTCTGTAACATAGTGACATGATGACATCTATTGGCTAGCGCTCCAACATATTGTACGTGATAGGCTAAGTGCCGGAACTTTACTGAGCAGTTAACCAATCACAACAGAGCCGGCCAGCTAACCAATCACAACAGACTGGGCTCTGGTTTCAGACAGAGGGTGAAAAGAGGTGCTGCAGCACAGGCAGTATGAGAAAAATAAAGAGCTTTTGCATGGAGACATGTCACAGTAGAGACACTACATACTGATAAGAACATGACAATGAGCATATCACACTGAAAAAATTAAAGGTTTACTTTAATTAAATGTATTATGTCAACAGGTTCCACATACTGTAATTGTATTAGGTTAGTTGAATCCAATGGTATTGAGTTGAACCTATTATTTTTAATTGAAACTTAATATTATTGCTTTCAACAAACCAAATCAAATGATGTGTAATTTGTTTACAAAGTAAATTTAAGTCAGCTCATGGCCCCTTTAAATCAGTGTTAAATGTAATTAACATTCATTGAATTTCACTGAATTGAATTGACCCTAACTACAGTATAGCTCTTCCTTCACCAGGCTGCTGCTGGTAATTAGCAATGAAAGGAAATCAATAAGTGATGACTTGTTCACCTGATATTGCCTGGCAGGACTGTCCATCAGCTGGAATAGCATCAATGCATGTACAGATGCCACTAACAATGGAATCACAGGCTCCATACGTGACACATGTGCTGTATGGCCAAGCAAAATTGTCCTCACATCTACACCGGAAGCCAGTGGCAGTCGAGGAACACACTGATGAAAGAAAAGTGATCAGTATAGCATAAAACGTGTTTATATGTTGGTAAGAAGGTCAGCATAGCTACTCAAATGACTCACCTGTTGTGAAGGTAATGTCCGAGATCTCTGTGTTGTCACTAAGTTGTATGGGAAAACTGTTCAAAGAGGACTGAAACTGCTGAATTATTGCCACTTCAGAGGCATTCAACACAACATCAAGCGTGTAGTTCCATTGGTTTGTAGCCACTAGAGAGATTGAAATACAAATAAATGTGGTTTTAAATCATCCACACACAAGATACAAGTTCTTAATAGTTGGTATTTGGGAAACTACTTTTTTGAGTTCGATGAGATACAGCTAAGTTTAGTATTGCTTGCATTTTCTGTAGCCAATAAATTCCACATTGTTGGTCAAATTATATTTTACATCTTTGTAGTGTGTGTGCTCGCCAGTGGCGTCGCCTGGCCTGCTCCGAATGTTTTTTCTGTAGCCCCGGACAATTCTACCTCAATAATATAATACATTAACCGTGCTTTACGTGAACCTCATCATGACACTAGAGAGGACGGCAGGACTGTAATTTTCCCGTATTCAGTGAATGCAACAGAGGCAAGTCACCAGACCAATCAGGAGTTGCATGGAAATAAAAGTGTGCTTGTGTCAATCAAGCTCGGTCTGTGTGTGGTGTGTGTGTGTGTGTGTGTGTGGAAATAGCGCATTTAGTGAGAGAGAGAGAGAGAGAGAGAGAGAGAGAATGAGAGAGAGAGAGAGATCGAGAGAGAGAGAGAAAGAGAGAGAGAGAGAGAGAGAGAGAGAGCGAGAGAGAGACGATAGATGAGAGAGAGTAGAGGAGATGAGAGAGAGAGGAGAGGAGGTGAGAGAGAGAGGAGAGAGAGAGAGAGAGAGAGAGAGAGGTGCCAGCAGAGACGTGTAGAGACCGAGGAGAGCTCTCCTCTCAGAACTGAGAGACTCAGGTGAGCTAAGGACTCTCTGGAGTGTTTAGATAGTTAACTTTAGTCTAAGTTATCTCCGTGGGTCTCAAACAGTTTGGTCACAAATTATTCCAAAGATTATTTCCGCGGCACACCTTCACATGATCTTTATAGTTATAAAAAAAATAAGAGAATAAATGAAAAACAGTTATGAAATAATATATGGCAGTAAAACAAGAATACAGTTTGAAAAGGGAGTGATTTGTAAAATATCCATAAAGAAAAAGAACATCTGGGCAAAATTGCTGAGTGAAGATTGTGAAATCCAATTATGGTCAAGAATAGGTATTCATGTTTCTCTCATCCTAATTCTTGTCATCTTGTTTGATATTTTCTGTTTGCTCATTTAGATGTGCTCATGTTTGTAATCCTATAGTAGGCCTATTAAAAACGAGGTCACCTTGAGTGAGAGAGAATTGAAAGGACACAAATAGTTTTTTAAATAACCAAATACAGATTACAGTGCCGAAAAAAATACCAGTAGATATTCTATCCATATGTGTGATGTTACTTTAAATGTAAAAGTGTATCACCTGTCTGTGGCACGCAGTATTGTCCAGTGGTAGGAATACTGTTGATACACCCACACGTGTCGTCAATGATGTCATCACAGGCTCCATATGTATTACAGTTGCTTAATGACCACACATACTGTTCCTCACATCTGCACTGGAAGTTTGTACCATTTGGGTAACAAACTACATTAGAAAGACAATTAAACAGACATTATAATCAGTTATAGTCTTACCACTACTCAAAATGTCAAGATGTATCCATTCACACACATTTATAAACTGATAGCAGGGTTAACAAGTTGACAAACTGGACTCATGAGGATCTATCTAATGCTTATTTCCACATTTTGCTGTGCCTTGGGAGATACTTTGCTATGGTATCTTTGCCCAATGACACTCCAATGCAGACAGAAGGAGCAGGACCATTGATCTTCGGATTAGTTGACGACCAACTTTACATCCTGAGCCACAGCCAACCACGTAAATGATATGCAGCAGTTTTTTACATCCATAGCCTACTTGATTTATAGCGTCGTGCTTATTGTATTGAGGGGCAGTCATTCCAGAACGCTGCATTCTCATGATACACGGGAAAACGACTCTGCGCTGACATTGTGTTTCTATGGAGAGAGCGATGCTACCTGAATAGGCGGAAGAACTGCCTTCTGTGTTGTGCATGGCTCCAAATTGTTGCCAAGCGATGCATTCCAAGTTGGTTTGTCATCTGATTGACCTTTGGACTCACAACCAATCAGATGACTGCTGTATGTAGCGGCACAAGCTAGCACGGGAGGTAACCATACTGGCTGTTTTCACTGCAAGGCTCTGCGCCCAACCACGTGGTGAGAAAAGAGCATATTTACTTCCCCTGCTAGCATAGCACAGCTGGCATCTGATTGGTTGCGAAGGTCAGCATTAAACAAGGTCGAAGTTTAAATGATTTGACTTTTGAGAGCCGTGCTTGGCGACAAATTTGAGTGATGTGCGACGCCGAGAGAAGCGCTTCCGCCTAGTCGGGCAGCACTGCTCTCTCCAAAAAATACACCACGTGAACGCAGAGCCGTTTCGACGTGTATCATGTGAAAGCAGCTTAATGGTCAGAAAGATGTCCCATTGAACCAATATGTCCAACAGCACACAACACCCCCAAAAACCAACCACCTATTGTTTGAAGGCCCCTTCGCTCCAAAGATAAACCCTCCCTGCGCAACAAACAGAAGCGAATAGATTATTGTTATGCAGACTGATTGACCTTCATGATATGTTGTCCTGTTGGGAAAGGCATGACCTGCTCTACTCTACCCTTTGCCATAGTAAACTTGCCAACATAAAAAAACTCTTGACAGGCCCAATCTGATGACACCACTCTGCCTAATAATTAGCCATGCACTTCTGTTCCTTGGACTGAGACTAGGTGTTTGGTTTCCAGGTGCTGGACGAATAGGCTTTAGGTCCAATGGGACATATTTCAGATGATATTGTGTTGAGGAGTAATGGTCTGTTCAAACCATAGACTGTATATATAAATGGACGTAGTGTCCGTGACGTCACCCATAGGATTCTGCAGAGTTGCCGAGAAGCCCTTAGTAGGCGGAATCGGCCACTAACGGCTCGACAGTGACGTCAGAGTCTAACTCCCGCCTGCTCCAGCCTGATCTAAATAAGGGCAAAGAGGCGGAGCCGAGGCGGGACCTGCTGCCTCCGAGCTGGAAGTAACAGAGCTAGCTCAGGCTAAGAAGCTAAACATGAAATACATGCATACCAAGTCACTGTGTGGCACTTTGGTTGTGATAAAACAGTGTAGTTCCACAATATAAACATTACATTCATAATCAAACGAGACAATCTGCAAGAGAATTAGATTTTTTTTTTTGCCGCTTGGTTCAAACATTCCTTACTCTGGACATACTGTACAGTATGTATTTCAGACTTGGAATTCTAAAAAATGAAACTTGCATAAGATTAATAATTGTAAAGAATATTATTGTATAACTTGTACCCTGTCTGAGAAGCCTTGGAGGATTTATTTTTTTGACACTCAAAAGTATGTGGACATTCTTGAACTTTCCAAACTTGCTTCACCTCAATGAGAAGGGAAAGTCCCAATTTTAGAGGAGGACTGTATAATATAAATAAAGTGTGTTTAAACAAAAATAGTTTAGTGATATGAAGGTCACGAGAGCATATTCTCGCATTGCACTTTGTCCACAGTTAATAAGTGAGCCATTACTCTGTAAACACTTGAAAGAAAATTGAATTGATTGAATTGAATGTATCACATGGTCAAATGTGGGGAAAAAGGACACAGTACACTTTAATACCCAGGCACCCTTTGTCTTGTCTAACAACATTTCCCCCCCATGCTTTTACCACCATGCTTACCTGTGGTGATGTTAATGTGTGTGACGTTCACAGTTGGACCCAAGGCTATGGAAAAGCCACCTGCATCCAGGATCCTTCTAAGGGCGTCCACAGTCCCAATATCAGTAAAATTCAGCTCAACATCCACATCGTACTCAACCTGAGCCAGAAGCCCTGTAGTAAAACAACAACATGATTTAGGGTCTCTTTTGGTTAAAGGACATATCAATGCTTTGGGTTTACTGGCAGGCCACAAACCACTTCACGGCGTATACTGCCGCCCGAAGTCCCCGGCCGGAAGTCGCCGGAGTTGGCGAGTAAATCGCCACTCCCTTGTTTTTTTTTGTGTTGCCATAAGTTATTCACTCTCCGTTGGTGCGCGGGGCTAATGCTAATGCTAATAATGCTAATGCCAGCAAATACAATGGTGGCTTAAAAAAACTTTTCAGAGTTTTACGGGGCGTGGTTTGCAATTCGCCCAGCCAATAGAAATTGGTACTTTTTTGGTACCAGGATAGTACCACCTCTCTAGCAGGCACTAAACATGGGGGTAAAAGTTCCCGGCACTAAGTACTCTTTTTGGTGTGAACGCGAAATAAGGGGTAGGCTACTAACGGAACTAAACGGGAAAAGTACTCCGTTGTGAACGCGCCTATTGTTTGTAAAGAAATCCAGCTACATCTGCATACGTCTTCATGCCTTTGATCACATCGTATGTACGTATTGTCTATGTTTGTGTTATTATTCTATGGTGTATTCTGTGGTGTTTAATGCTGGAGATCTTCCGAGTTGTCTCAATATTGTGCAAGGTTAATGCAAGGAGAGTTAAATGAATACATGTACAAATGGTTGATTAGATGTTTAAAATATGATGCCATTTATAACTGTTTAAGTTCTAGAATTAAAATAAATACATTAAAAAGCTTACAGTAAATATAACGAGGCAATTCAATTCATGTTAAAGCTGTGTTGATATACAGGACTGTCTCAGAAAATTAGAATATTGTGATAAAGTTCTTTATTTTCTGTAATGCAATTAAAAAAACAAAAATGTCATACATTCTGGATTCATTACAAATCAACTGAAATATTGCAAGCCTTTTATTATTTTAATATTGCTGATTATGGCATACAGCTTAAGAAAACTCAAATATCCTATCTCTAAATATTAGAATATCATGAAAAAGTATACTAGTAGGGTGTTCAACGAATCACTTGAATCGTCTAATTAACTCGAAACACCTGCAAGGGTTTCCTGAGCCTTGAAAAACACTCAGCTTGGTTCAGTAAACTAAATCACAAGTATGGGGAAGACTGCTGATCTGACTGCTGTCCAGAGGACCGTCATTGACACCCTCCATCAGGAGGGTAAGACACAAAAAGAAATTTCTCAAAGAGCAAGCTGTTCACAGAGTGCAGTTTCAAAGCACATCCACAAAAAGTCTGTTGGAAGGGGGAAATGTGGCAGGAAACGCTGCACAACCAAGAGAGATGACCGCAGCCTTAACAGCATTGTGAAGAAGAGTCGCTTCCAGAATTTGGGGGAGCTTCAAAGACAGTGGACTGAAGCTGGAGTCCAGGTATCAAAAGTCACTGTTCACAGACGTATCCGGGAAATGGGCTACAATAGCCGTATTCCCATGGTCAAGCCACTTCTGAACTCAAGACAACGGAAGAGGCGTCTGACTTGGGCTAAGGAAAAGAAGCACTGGACAGTTGCACAGTGGTCCAAAGTCCTCTTTTCAGACGAAAGCAAGTTTTGTATTTCATTTGGAAGTCAAGGCGCCAGAGTCTGGAGAAAGGCTGGAGAGGAGCAAAATCCAAGTTGCTTGAAATCCAGTGTGAAGTTCCCACGGTCAGCGATGGTTTGGGGAGCCATGTCAGCTGCTGGTGTTGGTCCACTGTGTTTCATCAAGCCCAGAGTAAATGCAGCTGTGTACCAAGAGATTTTAGAGCACGACATGCTTCCGTCTGCTGAAAAGCTCTATGGAGATGAGGAATTCATTTTCCAGCATGATCTGGCACCTGCCCACAGTGCCAAAACCACCAGTAACTGGTGTACTGACCATGGCATTACTGTCCTCGATTGGCCTGCAAATTCCCCTGACCTGAACCCCATAGAGAATATGTGGGGTATTGTGAAGAAGAAGCTGAAAGACACCAGACCCAACAATGCTAATGAGCTAAAGGCCGCTATTGAAGCATCCTGGGCATCCATAACACCTCAGCAATGCCACAGGCTGATTGCCTCCATGCCACGCCGCATTGATGCAGTAATCCGTGCAAAAGGATTCCCAACCAAGTACTGAGTGCATTAATGGACATTTTCAAATGTTTGATTGTGTTTTGCTGTTATAAATCTTTTTTTTACTTGGTCTGAGGAACTATTCTAATTTTTTGAAATAGGATTTTTGAGTTTTCTTAAGCTGTATGCCATAATCAGCAATATTAAAATAATAAAAGGCTTGCAATATTTCAGTTGATTTGTAATGAATCCAGAATGTATGACATTTTCGTTTTTTTAATTGCATTACAGAAAATAAAGAACTTTATCACAATATTCTAATTTTCTGAGACAGTCCTGTATATCCTTATACCAATAAACCTGTGGGCAAAGGATTCACGTCTTCGGAGTCTTGGTGTACGGAGGGAGTTTATCTGGCTGTTAAGCTATGTACACTACATATTCCGGGTACAGCAGTCACACCTCATATTTTAAATCTTTTAAACTAGCTTATTCCAATATTTCATTTCATTTCAAACCTTTATTTATGCAGGTGAATCCCATTTAGATCATTGATCAATGATCTCTTTTTTTAAGGGTGACCTGCTGCAAGTAGGTTCCACATGAATACATATAAAACATAAAACAACAGAAATCATATCATACGGCATATTTACAGCGGCTACAGTTTACATAGCTAGTGACATTTACAGGTTCCAACAGTTTCCAATTGGATAGCATCTATCCGTGTTTCAAAAACATTTAGTGGAACCAAATTGCTCAGTTTCCATTCCTTTTGCAGACTGTTCCAAGTTAGTGGAGCCGCGCATCTAAAAGCTTTTTTCCAAAAGTCAGTCCTAGCACTTGGCACATTTAATAAAACCACATCATGAGATCTCAGGCAATAGCTACTTTCAATGTGTCGAGAGATCAGAGAGCAGATGTAAGAAGGTAGTTTATCCAACATGGCTTTGTAGATGAGTCATGTACCAATGACTGAGCCTCCGTACAGTAAGTGAAGGCAAGCCTGCTCTGGCATATATGGTACAGTGATGGGTTAATACTTTACAGTTAGTTACAAATCTCAGTGGACTGTGATAGGCAGCATCTAACTTGATTAGGTAATGGGCAGGTGCATTCACATAGATCAAATCACCATAGTCCAGCACAGCTAAAAAGGTCACAGAGACTAGCCTTTTCCTGGCCTCAAGTGAGAAACAGGACTTGTTTCTGAAAAAGAAACCTATATTCACCCTTAGCTTTCTAAGCAGTTTATTGACCTGAAGTTTAAAAGAGAGACAATAATCAAGCCAGATACCAAGGTATTTATAACAGGCAACCACTTCAATTACTTGTCCTTGCGTAGTAACATTATCCAAAGTGGTCTCCGGTGTCTTTTTGGCTTTTGAAAAAAGCTTTACTTTAGTTTTTATCAACATTTAAAACAAGCTTCAGCTCAGAAAGCTGAGTCTGAATAATGTTAAAAACAGCCTGTAATTTAACAACAGCCTCCTTAAAGGTGGGGTAGGTAATTTTGGAGAAACCAGCTCGAGTGCGCTAGAATTTGAAAATACACAACCGGAAAAAATCTGCCACTTCGTTACAGAGCCCCTCCTCCAACACACACGAATGCGCACATGACCAATGAGGGCACGAGATACGTTTGTGCACAGATGGAAGGCTGACAGGCAGGTAGGCCATCCAGTTACTTTAGCCTTGCTGGCTCAGATGATTGGTCATGCTTTTTACAGTACTACGGCTCCCACTAATGACATTTTTTAATGGACTTTTCCTCAATTACTTAAGATATTTATTGCTATCGGGATGTTAAGAACATTCCATGGAATATAACAAAAAGTGTATCTCGAGCCGGTTTCTCAAACTTACCTACCCCACCTTTAATGGAGGGACCTACACAATACATCACGGTATCGTCCGCATAAAAATGTAAAGTTGCTCCATCCACATTTTGACCTAAACTGTTGATATAGATGGAGAATAAAAGCGGACCTAAAACAGCACCTTGTGGTACACCATTAGTAATGTTTAACCACTCAGAAGTGAGCCCATCAAACTGAACACATTGGGATCTTTCAGAGAGGATGTTCACAAATCAACCCACTGCATGGCTGGATATGCCAATACTGGCCAGCCTCTGCTTCAGGATAAGATGATCGACGGTATCGAACGCTTTGGAAAGATCAATAAAGAGCTGTACAACTCTGCTTTTTTTCACCCGCAATATCATTCACCACAATCATTGTCGCAGTGATGGTGCTATTTTGCTTTCTGAAACCTGACTGATATTTACATAGGATGTTAATTTTACATAAAAACACCTTACCTGCTCATTCACTAGGCGTTCAAGAACCTTGACCAGAACTGGCAATTTTGAGATGGGTCTATAATTATTTAATAAGGTGGCCTCCCCTCCTTTTAGTAAAGGTAGGACATACGCTGACTTCCATACTTTATTCAATATTCTTTAAGACTTTTCTTTTTGTCGCTGCTTTTAATTGAACTATTCATATCTTAGACTGCACTGTAACTTTTATCCATGTATTTTTTCTTTTAATGTTTATTTTATTAGCTTTTCTTTTTAATGACTGATTTTAAATGCCATTTTCTTAATGTCTTTCATTTGTTGTAAAGCACTTTGAATTGCCTTGTGTTGAAAAGTGCTCTATAAATAAACTTGCCTTGCCTTGCCTTTAATATTTAATAATGAGACTTACCACTCCTTTTTCCCCTGGTGTGAGGTATACATGATTCTTCTTCCTTGTGTTCCTGAGACAACAGATAGGGTTCAGGTTCAAATAATTGCTTTGTGTATTGAAGGCTGTGATCCCATATGTTCTGTAGAGTATTGTAAACACCGTTGACCTACCGGTAAAACCTGACATGGAGATTCAATGAAGTTCCCTGTTTTCAAAATAGTTGGTGTCAGGAGAAGGGCAAAGATGGACAAGCATGTCTTAAATATTGCCATTCCTTTTAAGAAAGTGGAACAGAAAAGAAAAAAACATTATATAATCGTACCACCCAGCTTTACATTGTTTATTACATAGATATTGAACACTGTCATCATTATACCTTGTTCTTATACAACAGAACAAATAAAGGTCAAGCACATTGTTGAGGGTTTCTTAACCTAATAATTATCTTATTACATCATTGGATTGAACTTTATAGGCCTACAAAGATGCCATTCCAATCATGGCTTGGGTGTGGCCACCATTTTAAGAAATGTGTACAAGCTATATTTTAGAAGAACTATATTTACTTATCCAAATAAAGTTTAGCTGGGAAACCAACACATTTATATACTTGTTCTTACTAAATTATATTTGATTAATTTCTATGTAATGAATTTCCAAAATGTATTTGTCTGGGGGAGTGCATTTTTGTATCTACCTGCTGTACTATGTCATGTCAAAAAAGTGAAATAGATAGTGTAGTTTTTATTTACAGACAATTTGACACAACTTCACGTTGTTTTCAAGTAAACATACCTTTAATGACTTGTCCTCTTCAAGTTAACTGCATTAGACAGAGACACTCCCACATAGTGTTGGCTGGCAGTCAACAAGATCCAGTGTTGCTGGATGGCACAACAACAGAAGATTTATCAATTTTAAGAAGATTAAGAGACTAGTTCAGAATTTGAAGAGTGTGAAACATATTGAAGGCACTGGAATGTATTTGACATGTCAGTTTGGCAGTAGGGTGTGGCTACGGCGGCCTTGATCAGGATCAGGTTATCAGTTCGATAATAAAGCCTGTTAACCTGGTTCTGGTCTCTTGCAGTTTTCTGGTTCCTAGAAGCCAGACAGCAGCCTCAGATCATAGAGCAGTATTTTCTAGAGCATTTTTGTTCAATGGATTGCTTATATGTTGTTTCCAAAAGTCAATTCAACTTTTTATTTAAACAAATCCTCTTCTTTTTCGTTGAACTTTTTTTAACTGCGGGAGCAAGACTTCTCACAATGGTTCCTGAACTACAGACAAGGATGGAAGGAAAACATTATTATTCGTTAGGCAAAAAGCAGTACCAAACTGATCTTCACACAGATTCAAAATCAGATGGTAAAATAACCTAGAACTGGACCTACTGTAACCCTAATTGGGAAATAAACATATAGTCAATTGGCTTGCTCTCCCTTCACTGCGAGTTGGTACCAGGAACCCCTAAAGCTTGCGTCACACTGTCCCGAAATTGACACCCGATGGACACACGATAAAGGAAATGTTCAAATTCGGCTCTGATCGTAACAACATCGGGCCATTCGTGAGGGCATCTAAGCCATCATATGACCGCTGGTGGAGTTTCTCAGGCTCCGGCAGCAACTTTGTGAGCGGCAACTTCGTAAGGCACTCGTGAGGGCATCTTGTCAAATCGTGTCACCTTCTTGTTATCATCGGTGCCATCGGGCATTCGCCCTGACTCTGATCGGGGCGAATGCCCGATGGCACAGATGATAACAAGATGCCCTCACGATGGCCTTACGAAGGGCAAAATTGACACACGAATTCAACACGAAAATGAACCTTCGCAAGGTCCTTCTGCCATTTTTTGGCATGCCAAAGATTTTGCCACTGCTCACGAAGTTGCTGCCAGAGCCTGAGAAACAACACCGGCGGTCATACAATGGCTTAAGATGCCCTCACGAATGGCCCGATGTTGCTACGATCAGAGCCGAATTTGAACATTTCCTTTATCGTGTGTCCATCGGGTTGTTTTATTGCACAACAAAATCATGTAAACATATTATGTAAATAACCCAATTTGTGTTCTGTGAAACTGAAAAGGATATAATATATTATTTTGAAAGCGAGTTGACAGGAAGTTGTTGGAAACAACCTTACGGAGAAAACTTAATATCTTCTACATATAAAGACGGATAAAGTAAAGAATAAAGTCTGAAGATATCAGTACAGTATCAAAAATACTTTAACATAATTGTTTTTGGTACTTTCGTTGCAGTTGTATGTCTTAAATGTAATGTAAATGTTGCCTTCGTGTGTGGTTCGGGGCCATCTTCGTGCGAAATTCACAATTCCATATTCGTGTGTCCATCGGGTGTCAATTTCGGAACGGTGTGACGCGGGCTTAAACAAAAACAGCCTTGTTTGCGATCCTGGCTCCAAAATAGTGGAACGTCTGCCAATTGATATCAGGACAGCAGAGAGTCTTCATATCTTCTGTCACAAACTGAAAAAGCTACCTGTTTCGCTTTTAACTTGGCCATTCAATTATAATAAAAAAAGCAATTGAAGAGCCAATTTGAAACTAATGCACCTGTATGGCTGGCTTATTTGAAGCAACTTTTATTGTCGTCCTGAGTTTGTATCTTTATGGTTTACGTCACTTATTGTAAGTCGCTTTGGATAAAAGAGTCAGTTAAATTAAATGTCATGTGTATACTAATGGAAAAAAAGCGATACAATTCCCACAGTTGCAAACACGAGAAGTACGTTAACTTTCTGATGTAACCAACAGCCATGACCTGACATGATTAAACTGCAGCCAAAAAAATCCTTTCACATGAAGGAAACCCCTCATGCTTTCTTTATTATTCCATGGAAATATTTCTAATATAATCTATTCATCTCAGAACTGTCAATCACATCTGCTAAAAGCAAACAAACAAACTTTCTTTTAAGAGCTACTGAATTGATTATATCTCGTAAGATGTAATTGTAGATATATGGACACCTTGAAATGTGTCAAGATGATAAGGAGTAGATTCATTGTTAACCTGTACAGTATACAAAGGCAACCTTTGATGTTCAAAATGTGTAAATAGTAAAATGGCAAGTTAAATGTCAGTTAAAAGTCAGATTTATAAGATAGCAAACAAACCTTATCCTTAATATTTTTGGAACAGCTAGAGGGGTAGGATGTGGGTGGGTCTCCTTGAGATTAACTTTGTATTAACTGAACCTATATGGTAATGGTAATAAAGAGCTTTGGATAACTACTTTATCGACTATTTGGCGTTTAATCACTTAACTTTTACAACAACCAACTTGCAACAACCAACTGTTTCATAAGTCAAAGTAATTCAAATCATCGACTAACTTAAGATGTCCCGAGGTAAGGGTGGATATGGGATAGCAACTATAACTATACGCTTGTATCTTCTTCTGGTGTCCCACAAGGGTCTATTCTCAGCCCACTCTTGTTTCACTTGTACCGAGATTTTCCAGCGGATTTCTCTGACATTAATGTCCAAAACATGCCTATGGACATGGCAAAGACAAAGGTGAAGCTGCATCAAAGTCCCAACAAATATGCATTTTCAAAGTCATGGTTAGCTTCTTACCACGCTCTTTCTCTTCTTGCTGTGTATCCACTTTAATGTTTTGGACTCACTGGAGCCTGCAGAGTGTGAAGACTGTCAACCAGCAAGTGTAGCGATGATAAACACGCTGCACAAACAACTTCCTGTAATATAGTAAGGGACTGCTGGTAGTGGCTCAACTGGTTTATTCCCTCAGCTTCCTTGTCTGCCATTGTGCCTTTGTGCCTGTACATCATGTGGAACAAAGCATATATTTTCACAGAGAGAACAATAGGTAGATTTATTATAATCAAATAGAAAGGTACTTTTTAATGTTTGCCTTGGGGGGCATTCTCTGGAGGTGGCCTTAGCAGCAATACCGGTAAAAGACAATACCCAAAACATCAGAACTGACTCAGTGCTCAGCACAGTAACACCTATTTAACCCTTATGTTGTGTTCGGGTCTCCCGTGACCCGTTTCAAGTTAAAATTATATAATAACTACACTCTAGTTTTTTTTATCGAAACGAGGCATGATATCCTCCACAACAGCTATATAAACACTACTAAACTGATTTTGACACATTTTTCCAAGTCTGAAGGTCTCTGAAAAAAAAAAAAAATCATTTGGTGTTCGGGTCTGGGGAGACCCAGCAGAATTGTTTTGGGTGACTCGAGGTCAAATTTGGCACAATCAAGATTCATCTTTGACTTTAGAGACCCCAGCCCCACCCCCTTCATCAACTGTAATAATATTTTTTCACAACATGCACCTGGACTATACATATATCATTGAATTCTGACTTTTTTTTGTTTTACTGTTAGCCAATATAGTTTAAAAGGTATGTCAGATGTTTAAGAAGAAACTGTTCATACGATAATAGAATATACAATACAAGTTATAGGTATAACTTTGCAGTAATATTTCTTTATTATTCTTAGGGTTAGGGTTACTCCTAAATCTGACACTTCCTTCTTCCTAATAGTGATTATTTTTAAAGACAGTTTATTTTGACCAAGCAGCATTTGACAGAATTTGAAGGAAATAGTTGAGCAAGATGGAAAATGGTTTCCTGTTCTGTAGTTGTTTATGCAAATCCCTCCATCTGCCTGGTGACTGTAAACATACCCTTAGGCAAGTCACGCAATCCCTACCTGATCTAATGATGTGTCAATGTCAACAACAATCTCTTTAGCTACGATGGTGCCAGTAATTAGACATGAGAAAGGGACACAAAGCATCAAAGCTGGAGGACTTGCTCTGTATGTTAGAACCTGAGACTTTACGGGAAACAAATATTCTTCTCATGTCAGATCAAATCAGTGCTAGGTCGTCAGTGTGAAGATGCAGTCGTAACACTTTACATGGGTTTAGTTGATTCCAATTGAAGGCCAAGTATGCACCAAGTATGTAGAACATGGGTGTGGTCCAAGCGAGTAGGGAAGACTGTCAAGCTTAAAAGTACAGAACGTCATTTGGGTGTTTGTTCATTCAGCCAAATATCTATGGGTTGGCCTTCTGGTAAATGGCTCTGCTTATAACAGGTGTGAACAACATTGTTAAGAGACACCAGTACCTTCAAACACAAAATGTGTTTCACCTAAGGAAGTGATTCTTTAATGAACAAGTATTGGTCTATTATCTGAGGGTTACATACCAAATGTATGGGTAAAAAACACAATGACACAAATACAGTTAGAATACAATAATTACAATTCCATAAAACGAAGGGTCCATGAGGATGTTTAAAAGGCAGTTTAAAACAGTCCTAACTGTACGCTGCACTAAAGAGGAAAGTCTTCAGCCTACTCTTAAATGTGTGGACACTGTCTGTCACCCTAATCAGCACTGGAAGTTGGTTCCAGAGGAACGGAGCTTGGTAGTTCATTTCATTTCAAACCTTTATTTAGACAGATAAATCCCATTGAGATCATTGATCTCAAGGGAGACCTGCTCAAGTAGTTCCACATGAAACATAAATAGAACAAAAAAAGGACATCATATAGCATCATTTACATAATTATCCACATAAACAGATACCAATAGCTTCCGATTGAGTAGCATCCAACCGAGCTTTAAAAACATTTAGTGGCATCAGATTGTTCAGTTTCCATTTAATTTGCAGACTATTCCAGGACAGAGGAGCTGCGCATCTAAAAGCTGTCTTCCCTAAGGCTGTCCTAGCAGTTGGCACATTTAATAAAACCACAGCATGCGATCTCAGGCAGTAGCCACTTACAATTTTCCGTGAGATCAGGGAGCAGATATAAGATGGAAGTTTCCCTAACATGGCTTTGTATAAGTTGAAAGCTCTAGCACCTGATCTCATTTTATGGACTCTGGGAACCACCAACAGACCTGCACTCTGGGATCTTAGTGCCCTAGAGGGGCAATAGGGGATTACAATATCCTGTAGGTAGGATGGTACACTGTAAAAAAGGATTTTGGAGGGTAGTATATATTATCCAAGCAAATTGTTAGCCCCATTTTATTGAGTAGATCTTATAGGTTGATTTTTTCAGTGTACCTGACCATTGAGCGCTTTGTATGTAAGTACAATTATTTTAAAATCAATCCAAGGTTGGTGCTTACAGCTTATTGAGAATCTGATTTGAGTTTGTGCTGATTAGACTGTTATTTGGAAAAAGGAGTGGTTGTGAGTGACTCATGTTAAATCAATGCAATAAAGCATCCATCTAAACTGTACACCCCAGTGCGTGCACTCCGCTCTGCATCAGCCAAACGACTCGCTGCAACCTCGCTGCGAGGGGGACCCAAGTTCCCATCAGCAAAAACACGTGGGTTTGCTATCCTGGCTCCAAGATGGTGGAATGAGCTCCCCATTGACATCAGGACAGCAGAAAGCCTGCACATCTTCCGGCGCAGACTGAAAACTCATCTCTTTCGACTCCACTTCGAGCGATAGAATTACTAACAAAGCACTTATATACTAATAAAGAACTGGCTTATCTATAGCCAGCTGAGTAGCACTTGAAATGTTTGGCTCTATGATACCTGATGTACTTATATGATTCTGTTTTCTTCAGGGTTGTGTCTTCCTGGTCGTATGTACTTATTGTAAGTCGCTTTGGACAAAAGCGTCAGCTAAATGCAATGTAATGTAATGTAATGTAATCTACACATTTAACATCCACATACCTTACCAGGTTTAAATAAAATGTGCCAGTGACTGCCAAACACAAGACACAATCTGCCACGCAAGGGCTGTCTACTTTTAAACTTGTTCTGCTAAACAATTGGTCATACATATTATTTAGCACAAAGGATTACTCAGCTAGGTTTAGCTTGGTAATAACAAAACAAAGGGTACTACGTTACATGGTTACATAAGTGACTTGGTTACATAAGTGACTTGGTATAACTTCGGTATATCAGATCAGATGAGCAAGTTGATCACTCAAAGTTTATAGCGAAATACGATGTGGGGAATGTAATGCCACCGAAGAAACCAAACAAAAAGGCTAAAGTGCCATTGAATGAGAGCAGCGGTCTTTCGGGAGTGAGTGACACACAAGCAGCAGAGGAGAACGCCATGGAGAGCGGGGCCGCACAGGTGAACCTCTCGGAGCTGTCGGTACTAATACGCTCCATAATAAGAGAGGAGATAGGGGCTGCTTTCGAGAAATTCCAGCCGCAGCTTGATGCTTTAAAGGGAGAACTTGACTCATGTTGTCAGAAGCTCGGTGATATGGAGGAGGGGATAACCGACATGGATTGTAGGGTTGCTATACTCGAAACCGCAAATGGCAATCTAATGAATGAAAACAAAGAGTTCAAAGACAAAATAGAGAGGATAGAGATTCAAAGCAGAAAGTTTAATCTACATGTGATTGGACTGAAAACGGACATTGAGAAGAGCGACCCTATTGCCTTTGTGACAAACATTTTAAAGGAGGTGTTCGGAAGTGAGCTCTCATGTGAACCAGCAGTCGAGATTGCATACAGGATTGGGCAGGGGACTGATTTGAGACCCAGACCTATGATTGTTACTATGCAGAGATATCGAGCTAAGGAAGCTATCTTGAAGCTGGCAAGAAGCAAGGGAGAGATTCTTTTCCGTGACATGCGAGTGAAGATATTTCCTGATATTACTCCGGATATTGCCAGGAAGAGAGCCCTATTCAATGACGTCAGGATGAAGCTGCGCAAGGCTGAGGTGAGGCATGGACTATTGTTCCCTGCAACGCTCATCGTAACCTTCAATGGACAAACCAAACTTTATCGGGACTGTAGTGAAGCTGAGCATTTCTATAAAACAGTGATAAGCCCGGTTTCAGTTCAAACCAGAAATGAAGGTGGGAAATGACTGATTGATATGACCTGATAGATGGTATGATTATACATATAGGAGAAGAAATTAATTGTATTATGAAAATGAGAATTGTTGCAGTTTTGGTGATGAAGTTTTGTTTTATTTTCTTGTAGGCCAATATTCACTGGTCTATGAGTTATATACTCATTTATTTGAAGTTATTTACTTCATCATCTGCGAGTATGAATTTATGTTTATTAGATTTTGAATAGAGACACATTTCAACTTGTCTCTATTGTTGTTTATTCCTCCTAAAATATAATTGTGATGTATTGATTAGATCTAGTGTTGTGAGACATTTCCATGAATCTATTTCATACTATTATTTAAAAATGTTTGGGAGCTACCTGGAGGCTCGTCTAATTGAGCGAGTGAGTATGCACATGTATAGCAATCTATGTGCAGATAAATGTTGGGTTATGTATGTGATGGTGTGTGTGGTTGAAATTGTGTTAGATGTATGTTTTAGTTCAGCTCTCAATTTGATAGGAAGTGAAAAGGAGATAACATTTAAATTGCCATCTTAATGTTGAATAAGTTACCAAGTAAAGGGTTTAAATTGGCTCACATAAATATATGTAGTCTAAGAAATAAAGTGTCTGAGATAGAGGAAATATTATCATGTGGTATTCATTCGTTAGCAATATCTGAAACTCACTTAGATGACACATTTAATGACGCTGCTGTGGATATTGATGGATATAGAATATTTAGAAAGGACAGGAATGCATATGGAGGTGGGGTGGCAGTATACATTCAAAAGCAAATACCAGCTAAAGTGAGATATGATTTGATGTCTGCTGATATTGAAGTACTTTGGTTGCAAATTCATTTACCTCACTTGAAACCTATGTTGGTAGGATGTTGTACAGACCTCCAAATGCAAACTTAATTTATTTAGACAAATTATGTGAAATGTTAGACAACGTTTGTGATCTTGACAGAGAGATTTATTTTATTGGAGATTTAAATATTGACTGGAATATGTTGCACTGTGCCCTTAAAAACAAGCTGCAGACAATAATTAATACATGTAACTTGGTACAAATGGTGACTAAACCTACTAGGGTATGCATAAAGAAAGATGGGTCAAAAAGTGCAACTTGTATTGATCATATATTTACTAATTTTAGCCATGTATGTTCTCAGGCCATATCGATTCCAGTAGGGTGTTCTGATCATAATTGAATAATTATCGTGAGAAAGACAAAGGTGCCAAAGGCTGGACCAAAAGTAATTGTGAGGAGATCAATGAAATATTTTAGTGAAGAGTCATTTAGACAGGATGTTCAAAAGCTATGTTGGAAACATGTTTTTGAGAAAGTCGATCCAGATGATGCTCTTGATGTCTTTAATTTGTTATTCATGCAGGTGATTGATAAACATGCTCCACTTAGAAAACAGACTGTAAGGAACTTTAGAGCACCCTGGTTAGATGAGGAATTAAGGGATCTAATGAAACAAAGAGATGATGCAAAAAATGTAGCTCTCTCATCAAGTTATGAGTCAGATGGGCAAATGTATAGAAGGTTAAGGAATTATGTTACAGCATTAAATAAAAAGAAAAAACAGTTGTATTATGGAAATAAAATTAAAGAGATAAAGGATGACAAGAAAAAACTGGGGAGTTTAGTGAATGGCATGATGGGCCATAAGCCCAAATCCACCTCAACATATTTTGAGGTGGATGGGACATTTTTGACAAAACCAGTACAAATTGCGAATCATCTGAATGATTATTTCCTTGATAAAGTAAAACATTTGAGGAGAAATATGAATCAAACTATAAATAGTAACTCCACATTTCTAATAAAGGATTTAATTATGAAAAATAAGAAGTGTACATTTAAAATAGAAAAAGTGACAATTACAGATGTTGAATGTCTACTCGGTAAATGTAATGATAAACCACCAGGAGTGGATAATTTAGTTGGTACATTTCTTAGATATGTTGCTAATTTTGTTGCAGAGCCGATCTGTCATATTATACATTTGAGTATTGATAAATGTATTTGCCCACAGGCATGGAAAATAGCAAAAATTATTCCACTTGCAAAAAATCCAGCTGGACCATTTTCTGTACCTCAGGGTAGTTGTTTGGGACCACTTTTATTTTCTATTTTTACAAATGACCTACCATTAGTGTTAGAAAAAGCTAAAATTGTAATGTATGCAGATGACTCAACAATATATTATGCAGCATCAACTACAAGAGAGTTGACAAATGTTAGGAATAAAGATCTACTACTGATATCAGAGTGGGTCATAAATAATAAGTTGGTACTTAATGCGGGAAAAACAAAATCGTTATTAATAGGATCAAATCATCAGTTAAAAGGTGAACCAAAATTGCAACTACATTTAAACCATATTGAAATTGAACAGGTCAAGGAGACAAAATTGCTAGGTATAACCCTGGATCATAAATTATCTTGGTCTAAACAAATTGATAATGTTGTATGTAAAATGGGAAGGGGTGTGTCACTTGTAAAAATAATTGTAAGATATTTGTCTATGGATGTCAGTAGAAAAGTTTTGGATGCTCTGGTTCTGTCGCAGCTTGATTATTGTTTGGTTATATGGTCGAGTGCTGCTGAAAAAGATTTAAACAAACTACAAGTAGCACAAAATAAGGCAGCACGATGTGCACTGCAGTGCTCCTACAGAACCAGAGTCACTGAAATGCTGGAGACACTGACATGGTTAACTGTCAGACAGAGGTCAATTTATATCTTATTAAATGTTGTCAGAAATATTACAGTGACTCACTCACCAGATATATTATCACAAAGGTTTATAGCGCAATATGCACAACATAACTATCAAACACGACATACAATAGAAGGAAGGTTTGTATTACCCAAATCTAAATCAAATATGGGACAAAAAACAGTCATGTACAGAGCCATGATCAGCTGGAACTCTTTACCGGTTCACATCACTCAGGAAAATTGTCAAGTACAATTCAAAAGGTTGCTAAAAAATTATTTAAGTATTACAAAGTAAATTTGAACTCTGCCTGTGGCTATGTATGCATATATTATTATGTACACTTATTTGTATTTACTTTTGTTTGGCCTTAGGATGGCGATAATTGGATGACCATTTTAGTTTTCACTTAATTTCACTGTAAATTGCATGAAATGATGAGCTGTTTTGTTTTAATTTTGTTGTATGTATGTTTATGTATGTTTTGAGTGTGTGAGGACCCCAGGAAGAATAGCCAATGCTCATGCTAGTGCTAATGGGGATCCTAATAAAGACATAAAGACGTAAAATGATAACGACAATCCAAAAAAACAGGGGAAGCCTGGCTTCCCTTGGCCTCCAGGAGAAAACGCCACTGGTCCCTTTATGAAGCTGAAGGAGCCTAGAAGCGTCACAACTGCACGCCACGGGACCCTGACCAAACGTCGCTCCTGGACGATTATGGAGTGAGAGTGTGTTGTGTTTGACGCTTTTCTCCAATAGTATTACATACACAATACTGTGGACAATCCCCACAGGAGAAATTTGGGGTGAAGTGACTCGAACTTACTTGGGGTTTGAACCTGTGACCCACTGATCCAAACACCAACGCACAACCCACTACACCATACGCCTCCTACGATGCAATCAAAGGCATGAAGACGTATGCAGATGTAGCTGGATTTCTTTACAAACAATGGCACATTGCTCACAGAGCCATGCTTTGCCTATTTCCTCTCTAATGATCATCTGACACCAGAGGTTAGGTTAACCGAATATTTTCCGTCTATGACATTTTCTTTTTAACAATGACGGAAAAATCTAAAAGCCGTCCGTCGTTTTGACAGATTAGAATAAACTCAGAACAGCACCAAAGTTTCCCCGCAGCGGGGCTCCGGTGTTATTATGCCGTGTTATTATGCATGCCTATGATATATGATGGTCATTTGCAACATTATCTTGCACTATTTTCAAAGCTCTCAAGGACACCTTACAGAGGATAATTAAAAACAAGCAACAAAGAAGATCAAACAGTAATTCGAGACTTAAAAAACAAAGTCTTAACAACAATCAGTTTAGAGGAATTATGATATAGAATACGCTAGTTTTAAAAGGTGGGTTTTCAGGCAGGATTTGAAGGTTGAGAGAGTAATAATGATATTATAATGGTATTCCTACCACTGGACAATACTGCGTGCCACAGACAGGTGATACACTTTTACATTTAAAGTAACATCACACATATGGATATAATATTTACTGGTATTTTTTTCGGCACTGTAATCTGTATTTGGTTATTTAAAAAAAACTATTTGTGTCCTTTCAATTCTCTCTCACTCAAGGTGACCTCGTATTTAATAGGCCTACTATAGGATTACAAACATGAGCACATATAAATGAGCAAACAGAAAATATCAAACAATATGACAAGATGAAAAGAATGAGGATGAGAGAAACATGAATACCTATTCTTGACCATAATTGGATTTCACAATCTTCACTCAGCAATTTTACCCAGATGTCATGACATGACCTAGATTTGGAACAAATTACTTACAAATAATTGTCTCTAATTCGACTCCCTTTTTCTACAGTACCTTTAGTATTTTATTAATACCAGATTATTATCGAGGTGAATACCAGCGATGTGGATCAGCTGAGAAACGCCCTGAACACTTTTCCTGTCCAGATCAACTCCTCAGTTAACATATTAGATGCCAATATCACCACAGGTAAGAACAAATGCATTATATCCTTTTTTAATATCTATTTCAAACTTCTGCCTTTTTCACAAGAGAAAATATGTTATTCTCTTTAAAGTTTGCAGCCAAGAGAACACTGGGTTTCAGTGCCACTGTGAAAATGACTATCTTTGGCCGTGTGATAAGTGTGACACCTATGGGAAATGTGATGCTAATACAAGCAACTCATGTGGATGCATCAATGCCATTCCTCCTGATGGACAATACTGCCAGCCTGCTGATCAAAACAGTAAGTTAGTTTGCAGGTTTGTTTACTTTTAAGGATCATATTTCTATTTTCTGCCTCTAATGTGACATGTCTCCATGCTTTAATGTAGAAAAGCAATTTATTTACCTCATACTGCCTGTGCTGCAGCACCTCTTTTCACCCTCTGTCTGAAACCAGAGCCCAGTCTGCTCTGATTGGTAGCCATGGTTCCGGCCCCAGTTCTGGCCCCAGCAGCCATGGTTCCGTCCCCAGTTCTGGTCCCAGCAGCCATGGTTCCAGCCTCAGTCCTGGCTCCAGTAGCCATGGTTTCGACTCCAGCCCCTCGTCTCCGGCCGACGCCAGCTCCCCGTGTCCTTTCGGCGTACCGGCCGACTCCAGCACCTCGTCTCCTGTCGGCTGTCCGTACGACGCCAGCTCGCCGTGTCCTGTCGGCGTACCGGCCGACTCCAGCACCTCGTCTCCTGCCGACGCCAGCTCCCCGAGTCCTGTCAGCATACCGGCGGACTCCAGCCCCCCGTGTACTGTTGGCGAACCAACTCTCTCATGTCTCCTCTCCAGTTCCCTCTCAAGTCTCCTCTCGAGCTACCTCTCGAGTCCCCTCTCAAATCCCATCTCGAGTCCCCTCTCAAGTCACCTCTCAAGCATCCTCTCGAGTCATCTCTCTAGTCTCCTCTTCAGTTCCCTCTCAAGTCTCCTCTCGAGTTCCCTCTCTAGTCCCCTCTCGAGTCCCCTTTCAAGTAATCTCTCAAGTCTCCTCTCGAGTTACCTCTCGAGTCAACTCTCAAGACCCCTCTCAAGTTCCCTCTCAAGGCTCCTCTCCAGTTCCCTCTCAAGTCTCCTCTCGAGCTACCTCTCGAGTCCCTTCTCGAGTCCCATCTCGAGTCCCCTTTCAAGACACTTCTCAAGTCACCTCTCTAGTCCCTCCTCTGGTCCCTTCCCGAGTCCCTCCTCTGGTCCCTTCCCGAGTCCCTCCTCTAGTCCTTTCCCAAGTCCCTTCTCTTGTCCCTTCTCAAGTTCCCTCTCGAGTCCCCTCTCCAGTTCCCTCTCCAGTCCCCTCTCGAGTCCCCTCTCGAGTTCCCTCTGCAGTTCCCTCTCGAGTTCCCTTTCCAGACACTTCTCAAGTCCCCTCTCAAGTCCCCTCTCGAGTCTCCTCTCGAGTTCCCTCTCAAGTCACCTCTCGAGTTCCCTCTCAAGTCCCCTCTCGAGTCTCCTCTCGAGTTCCCTCTCGAAATTCCTCTCAAGTCACCTCTCAAGTCAACTCTCAAGTGTCCTCTCGAGTCCCCTCTCAAGTGACATTTCATTACATTACATTGCATTTAGCTGACGCTTTTATCCAAAGCGACTTACAATAAGTGCGTTCGACCAACAAAATACAAAATTGAAGAAAACAGAATCATATAAGTACATCAGGTTTCATAGAGCAAAAACATTTCAAGTGCTACTCAACTGGCTTTAGGTAAGCCAGTCCTTTGTTAGTATATAAGTGCTTTGTTAGTAATTCTATCGCTCGAAGTGGAGTCGAAAGAGATGAGTTTTCAGTCTGCGCCGGAAGACGTGCAGGCTTTCTGCCGTCCTGATGTCAATGGGGAGCTCATTCCACCATCTTGGAGCCAGGATAGCAAACCCACGTGTTTTTGCTGATGGGAACTTGGGTCCACCTCGCAGCGAGGGTGCAGCGAGTCGTTTGGCTGATGCCGAGCGGAGTGCACGCGCTGGGGTATACAGTTTAACCATGTCCTGGATGTAGGAAGGGCCAGATCCATTCGCAGCATGGTATGCAAGTACTAGTGTCTTGAAGTGGATTCTAGCAGTTACCGGGAGCCAGTGAAGGGAGCGAAGGAGCGGAGTGGTGTGGGAAAATTTTGGAAGGTTGAAGACCAGACGAGCCGCTGCATTCTGGATGAGCTGCAGAGGTCGGATGGCACATGCAGGTAGACCAGCCAGGAGGGAGTTGCAATAGTCTAGGCGTGAGGTGACGAGAGCCTGGACCAGAACCTGGGTGGCTTTCTGGGTCAGCTGGGGACGAATCTTCCTGATATTGTACAGCGTATATCTGCAGCAACGAGTTGTAGCAGCGATGTTTGCAGTGAAGGAGAGGTTGTTATCTAGGGTCACACCCAGATTCCTTGCGGTCTGAGTCGGGGAAACAACAGAGGTGCCGATGTTGATCGTCAGGTCAAGAGTAGGACAATCTTTTCCCGGAAGGAAAAGCAGTTCAGTCTTGTCAAGGTTGAGCTTGAGGTGATGAGCAGACATCCACTGAGAGATGTCAGCTAGACAAGCAGAGATGTGTGCGACGACTTGGGTCTCTGAGCGGGGAAAGGACAGAATTAATTGGGTGTCGTCAGCATAGCAGTGGTAAGAAAAAACATGCGGGCTAATGACCGATCCGAGCGAGTTTGTGTACAGAGAGAAAAGGAGGGGACCAAGAACAGAGCCCTGAGGGACCCCTGTAGTTAATTGACAAGGGTCAGACTCAGACCCTCTCCAAGTTACCCTGTAGGTACGGTCTTTGAGGTATGAGGTGAGGAGGGAGAGTGCAGAGCCTGAAACTCCAAGTTCTTGGAGAGTGCGAAGGAGGATCTGATGGTTCACCGTGTCGAATGCAGCTGACAGGTCCAACATGATGATGACAGAGGAGAGGGATGCAGCTTTAGCAGTGTGCAGTTCCTCAGTGACAGCGAGGAGGGCCGTTTCTGTGGAGTGACCTGCCTTGAAACCAGACTGGTGCGGATCCAGGAGGTTGTTCTGGTGGAGATAACAGGAGAGTTGTTTAAAGACAGCGCGTTCAAGTGTTTTAGCCAGGAATGGGAGGAGAGACACAGGCCTGTAATTTATAACATCGGACGGGTTGAGAGTGGGTTTCTTTAGGAGAGGGTTTACTCTCGCCTCCTTGAGACTGTTTGGAAAGTGACCAGAAGTTAGAGAAGTGTTGATGAAATGGGTGAGAAACGGTAGAATTTCAGGAGCGATAGTCTGAAGGAGGTTTGAAGGGATAGGGTCCAGAGGACAGGTGGTAGGGCGGGCAGAGGTAATGAGGGTAAGCACCTCACTTGGAGAGAGAGGGGAAAAGGAGGTTAGTGAGTGGTTGAAAGGAGGGTCTGGTGACCCAGCGGTCAGTAAAGGTGAGTCAGAAAAAGAAGAGCGAATATCATCAACCTTTTTTTCGAAGTGGTTAACAAAGTCGCTTGACAGAAGTGAGGAGGGGGGAGGGACTTTGGGAGGGTCCAAGAGGGTGGAGAAGATGGAAAATAGTTTTTTGGGATTGGAATAGGAAGATTGGATCTTATCATGAAAGAAAGTGCTCTTTGCCTGAGAGATCGAGGCAGAGAAAGAGGAGAGGAGAGCCTGATAGGTTAGGAGGTCGTCACGGTGTCTGGATTTCCACCATTTCCGCTCTGCTGCCCGAAGGACGGTTATATTAGCACGCAGTGCGTCATTTAGCCAGGGAGCAGGGGGGGACTGACGAGCCTGCCGAGATGTGAGAGGACAGAGAGAGTCCAGAGAGGATGAGAGAGTAGAGAGGAGAGTTTCTGCAGCAGAGTTTGGAGGCAGGAGTTGAAACGAATCAGAGGAAGGGAGGGCTGAGAGCACCGATGAGGCAAAGGTAGAGGGGGAGAGGGAACGAAGGTTACGGCGGACAGGTGCAGGCTGAGAAGAGATTATTTTGTTATGTTTGGAAAGGGGTAGAGAGAATGAAAGGAAGAAGTGATCGGATGTGTGGAGCGGGTTAACAGAGAGGTTAGAAGTAGTGCAATTCCTTGAGAATATGAGATCAAGGACATTGCCAGCTTTATGAGTTGGTGGGGATGGAGACAATGAGAAAGCGAAGGCGGTTAACAGAGATATTAGTTCGTCTATCTTCCCCGTCTGGAGGTTGAAGTCTCCGAGAAGTACAGCCGGAGGGCCAGTTTCAGGGATGTGTGAGAGAAGATGATCTAATTCCTCCAAGAAGTCCCCCAAGGCGCCTGGTGGACGGTAGAGAACAACAATGGTTAATTGTATAGGATGGGTTACTGTGACGGCATGGAATTCAAAGGTGGAAAGAGTGAAATTAGGTAGCTTGAAGAGGGAAAAGCTCCATTTGGGAGAGAGCAGGAGACCAGTGCCACCTCCTCTGCCAGTGGGTCTGGGTGTATGGGAGAAGGAATATGCTGTGGAGAGAGCTGCTGGGGTGGATGTGTTGGATGGAGTAATCCAGGTCTCCGTGAGGGCAAGGAAATCCAGAGACTGCAGGGAAGCGTAGCCAGAGATGAAGTCAGCCTTAGGAACAGCTGACTGGCAGTTCCACAGGCCACCTGAAACTAACTGTTGGATGTCAGAGGAGCATGTGGGATAGATGAGAGCAGGCCGCATATTTCGATTACGAGATACACGGGGCCAGTGATAGTGGCGAGAGGACACATGAACGGGAATGGAGAAAATACACATGATTATAGCATGCGGGGCTAACCAAAATGAAATAAAATACCAGCGATACTTAGCTCAATCAAAGTAGGATTTGCCTCCTCTTTGCCTCCCTCGTGACTCCTGTAGGACTCCTATGTCTTTGTCAGTCTTACTCCTGTAGGACTCCTATGTCTTTGTCAGTCTTCGTCTGTCTGACGCTGAAGCTGACGCTCCAGGAAATAGCTAACTAAAAAGGAGCCTGATTGATGAGTTCACACAGCAGTGGGGCCACGCCCCTCTAATTAGTTAACTCTCTACAGCTGATGGGCGACAGCTAGACAGGGCGTGTATATTCTCACGCGGTTTCGACTGGGCTTCAGAGATGATAGCAGAATTACAGCTTTCCTCTGAGCAGATCTGAGATGTACAGATCTCTACCAGCTAAAATGACTGCAGAACAATTAAAAGAGTAAAATAAATGACACAGAGCAGTTTGAAATTAACCAAGAATATACCTTACGGCGGTTGCTGCTTCAATAGGTCTTGCCGCGACCGGATCGCTATGAAGACTGAGTTTTTTCAGTTTTTAAATGCGTATTTAAATGCTTTTCAGCTGGCAAATAATTAATTCACAGCGTGTATGTACTTCACACAATCAGCTAGACAGGGCGTGTATATTCTCACGCGGTTTCGACTGGGCTTCAGAGATGATAGCAGAATTACAGCTTTCCTCTGAGCAGATCTGAGATGTACAGATCTCTACCAGCTAAAATGACTGCAGAACAATTAAAAGAGTAAAATAAATGACACAGAGCAGTTTGAAATTAACCAAGAATATACCTTACGGCGGTTGCTGCTTCAATAGGTCTTGCCGCGACCGGATCGCTATGAAGACTGAGTTTTTTCAGTTTTTAAATGCGTATTTAAATGCTTTTCAGCTGGCAAATAATTAATTCACAGCGTGTATGTACTTCACGCAATCAGCTAGACAGGGCGTGTATATTCTCACGCGGTTTCGACTGGGCTTCAGAGATGATAGCAGAATTACAGCTTTCCTCTGAGCAGATCTGAGATGTACAGATCTCTACCAGCTAAAATGACTGCAGAACAATTAAAAGAGTAAAATAAATGACACAGAGCAGTTTGAAATTAACCAAGAATATACCTTACGGCGGTTGCTGCTTCAATAGGTCTTGCCGCGACCGGATCCTGCCGGGGGTCTTGCTAACCCTTTGTCCTGTCTCGTTGGAGGTCCCGCCGTCTACTCTCCTGCCGGGGGTCCTGCCAATCCTATGTCCTGTGCCGATGGAGGCCCTGCCGACTACTCTTCTACCGGGGGTCCTGCCAACCCCATGTCCTGGACTGTTGTGTTTTTTTTTTGGGATCCGTCCCTTGAGGAGGGGGTACTGTCACGATCTGTCTTTATTGTATTTTGTCTTGTCTTTTTCTGTCTTTTGTTTCATGTTTTATTTTGAAGGGTCTTCACCTCCTGTCTTGCCTGTTTCTGTCTGTGTTGTGTTTTGTCTTTTCTAGATCTGTTTTTGGTTTTCTGTCTGCGTTGTGACTTGTCTAGATCTGTCTTTGGTTTTCTGTCTGCGTTGTGTTTTGTCTTCAGATCTGTCTGTGGTTCCCTGTCATTAGTTTCCCTGGTGTTTCTTATTACCCGATTGTGTGCACCTGGTGTCCCTGTGTTTTCTCCTCCCTCCTCACCTGTGTCTTGTTTGTATAATTAGTCTTGTGTGTATTTAAGTTCTGGTTTTTCTGTCTGTCTGTCTTTGTCGGTTCGTCTTGTTTAGTGAGTAAGTCTCCGGTGAGTGTTCTGTTTTTGTTATAGCCTTGAAATAAAGGAATTTTCACTTCAAACATTGACATCTATTTTTATTAGCAGTAAAGCAGATACAACGCACAATAATCAAATCTAAAGATAGATTCCACTAAAGTGTAATATTGTTATATTTATTTTTCTAAATGTCTATAGGTATCATGATATTATCACTAATTCATTTGGTCACATCTATTGTACAGTATAACATCTTTTCATATTCTGATAGCCCTTTTTCAAGCTCTGAAAATATGCATCATATAACAAAGAGAAGCAATTATCTAAGAACTCCTCTCTCTGTTACTTCTTACAGATGTTACAGCTTGTCTTCTTCTTACAACAACTCCATCACCAACAACTCTTCCTTTAACAACTCCATCACCAACAACTCTTCCTTTAACAACTCCATCACCAACAACTCTTCCTTCAACAACTACATCACCAACCACTCTTCCTTTAACAACTCCATCACCAACCACTCCATCACCAACAACTCTTCCTTTAACAACTCCATCACCAACTACTCTTCTTTTAACAACTCCATCTCCAACAACTCCATCACCAACAACTCTTCCTTCAACAACTCCATCACCAACCACTCCATCACAAACAACTCCATCACAAACAACTCCATCACCAACAACTCCATCCCTAACAACTCCATCACAAACAACTCTTCCTACAACAACTCCATCACCAACAACTCCATCACAAACAACTCTTCTTACAACAACTCCATCCCCAACAACTCCATCACAAACAACTCCATCACAAACAACTCCATCACCAACAACTCCATCCCCAACAACTCCATCACAAACAACTGTTCTTACAACAACTCCATCACAAACAACTCTTCTTACAACAACTCCATCACAAACAACTCCATCACAAACAACTCCATCACAAACAACTCCATCACAAACAACTCCATCCCCAACAACTCCATCACCAACAACTCCATCACAAACAACTCCATCACAAACAACTCAATCACAAACAACTCTTCCTTCAACAACTCCACCACCAACAACTCCTCGTATCATAACTCCAACACCAACAAGTAAGTCATTTATTCATTTTGAGCAGTTTGGATATTGTATCTTTAAGTTACAACACCTTCTTGTTTAATAGCGATTGTCTCAAAATGACGCTATGGTAATGGAATTCCATGTTATTGTAATAGTATGTAATCCCCAATTAAATAGGAATTCTCTTCTGAGTGCAATGATGCTTTCCACAACAGTCTATGGCAAACGGTTCATGATATGTTAGGGGGCGTGGCAAAAGTGTGGGGGCGGGGCACATAGTTACTAATGCCACAGGAACTCACTGTCTACGACAATGGGTTCATGGTTCATTTGTTATGAAAGGGGTTGGGGAAAACAACGATAGGTATCTGACTTCACCATGTTGGCAGATATTTTCTTAGTTGACTTGTCAGATTCATTCTTCAGCTTAACAAAAATGATTGTAAAATTGTGTTTTTAGTCTCAATAACAGTCACTACGACCGAGGTGAACACTCCAACACCCACAATGTCAGCAAAAACAAGTCAGTGCAAAATAACAATTGTTAGCTTACTTTTCCGTGTTGTTGGTTATCGTCTAAATTGACTTGTCAAAGGAATTCTTCATCTTAACAAACAATGGGTATGATATTATTCTGTCAGACCGAACAACCGTTGCTTCAATTGGTATAAACTCCACACAAGCTTATTTAAATTCAGCTGAGTTGAGTGTGTCCATGATGAAGATTGTTGAGATTATTAAGAATGTATATGCTCGAGATGAACAGTGATTGAGGACCTGTACGGTTTGATCAGAATAACTCGAACAGTGTTCTAAGGAAATGCTTGAATTGCTGTTGACTTTTTCTCAATGCATTAGGCCATTATTCCTGTTTCGGTAAGAAAAAATGGGTTTTGAGGTTATATCAACAATGGGGGACATGTAGCCTGAGCTTAGAGAACAGATGCAAAGGCTGAAAAGGTCAGAAGTGAGTGGTAGTTGTGTAACGTTAAGAGCAGGTACCTGTTTTTGTAAGCTTTTGGTCAACAGCGAAACATGGGAATGGGAAGTAAAAAGACAGTGTTGGCCAGTGACTAGTTTAATGGTAGGACTGGTATGGGATGGAGATCCGACTCTGGGGCTCGTCTGATATTCTGGAAAGAGAAACAATACAATGAATCAGCAATGGTGGTAACCAGAAATGTGGGATGCCCAAAGAATGAACTGGTGTTTAGTTGAGAATCAAGTAAGTCTGCGCGGGAGCTGCATGATGTCTAAAGAACAAGATATATATTTTAAGGATCTACATGAAGGATCAATGTGTGTTTTCTGTGTGGACGAGTATGGATTTCCTAGACAACAGATTTAAATATGGCTTCTAGCACATGGAGCAAATATAAAGACAAGCGGGCCTGTGAGGCGAGATCAATATCCTCAGGTTTGGCTATAAAGAGCTTGTAGAAGAAGGAGATGCAATTCCAAGACAACAAATCTTGCCAAAGACACTTTTCCATCTTGCATGCATCTTCCAGAATAACTCTATTGTAGAGTTGCAGCTTTATGCAGGTCGGACAGGAAGGATTTTGCTTGAGGAATGGCAAATGGCATAATTGATGTAACCAAGGAGGGCTACAAGCTTGCATTTGCTGCACCTGTCAGCCAGCAGATAGTTTGACAGAATCAAAGTCTGAGGTGAGGATAGTGGAATGACAAAAAGACTGTGATAATACTTGAGTGCATGATTCAAGTCTGTCGTCGAGTAATTCAAGATGTCACACCATGGTATATTGTATTTGAGATACACATACTTATTACAGTTAAGCATACAAAAATGAAGAAATAAAATATTTTTTACAATACTCATAACTCAACCAACCACTGCTGCTGCTACCAAGGCTACACCTGCAGTAACAACGACGACTGCTCCTGGGAAAGGTCTTTTTTATTGACAGAAATGTAGTTATCAGGCTCTATGTAGCTCATTGCTTTATAACATCTCCATTACCTTTTTTTGGTAAATACATATAGATTTTTATCTTTTCGCCTTGGTCACCAAGACTTGAAATAAACTATTTTCTGATGTCAAGAGTCTTGTAAACTACTTTTCACTGTGGGTTTTGAATATATTTCTGAATGATAACATTCATGTGACATCCCTGCAGCCTACAAATAGTGATAGCTAAGCTTGTCTTAAATGATGATATTACTTTATAATGCAGCACAGGGTCATTTTTTAAAAGGCTTTGACCTCAGGGTGTAAATGGACGTATATGTCATTCATTAAAAAATGAATTGATGAATTATAAATTGCAGTTCTGCTTGAGTATAGGTCAGGCTATTTAATTGTTACCTTCCACATGACATCTCAACACTGTTGCTGAAGAGGATATTTGCATTTTATAGACATGGGTTTTATACCCTTGATCTGCAAGTCATGCAAACCAAATTAAAAAAGTATTCACAATTGTGTCCTCTCTTCTCTTGTCTAGCTAGTATATTATTTAAATCAAAACAAACTGAATTGTTTGATCTTGTTTTTATTCTCTTTTCAAATAAACAGGGTTCAATTTGTCAATGACAGTGCAATTAAACGAGACATTCACAGAAACATTGAAAGATCCAACAAGTGCTGCATACAAAGATCTTAAAAACACCATGACTACAGTGGTAAGTGCATTGATAAATACCATATCAAATTGTAACTTGTATTTTCAGTTGAATTTGTAATGTTATGAACCGTATCTCTCCCACAGTTAAACGAGATGTATGGAGGAATAATAAAAGGGTTTATTGGTGTTTCTGTGACAGGATTCAGGTATGGTAATTATTGCATTTAAGACATATGGAAGCAGGAAATCTGTACATATTTGACACCACCATTTTGTTTTGTGTTTGTTCTTACAGAGAAGGAAGCATATTTACAGAGTTTGTTGTTGAGACTACAGAGGTTAAAACTGCAGAATTGGCTGAAGCAAATAAAGCATTTTCAAAAGCAGTAACCTCTACTATTGCCCCTGTCATTGGCTCTGTCACTGCATTGTACAACAGTAAGTCCAACATAGCTAGTAGGTAATTACATTTTGTTTAACTTGTATAAACACCAAACTGATGTGTTCTACTTTCTCCAAAGGTGATGATAAATTAAGGATTAACGCCACAATTTATAATGGAAATCGCATGACACTGGTGTGTGAAACTTCCAGCATTAATGTGGGACAAATAAGTAGTGTCGAGTGGACATTTCGTGGAATGTTAATTAAGGAGTCTGGAACGATACAAATAACAAATTCTAACACAACGTCTGTTCTAACAATAGAGAAAGCCGATGTTGTGGATACTGGTAAGCAAAAGCTAGTAAAAATAAGTAAAATATTCTTTTTTAATTGATGCTAATAGACAAATTAATTTGCTGCTTGGACTGGAATGTTCACTATTTAATATACTAATGGTATCATTCTTTTAACTTTCTTTTACAGCATACCAATGTAATCATTGTTTTTATTATCTTAATCGCAGGACTTTACCAATGCACTCTGATGGGCGACGTATTGCAGTTCAGACAAAAAAGGGAAGTGATTGGAGATGATATCAAACCACCTCCCATCATAGTATCAAAGTCTCACATACCCGTTAAATGTCTGGAGGGACAAACAGTACCACTTGAGTGTTGTGTGCAGTCCCCTTTTAAGGTGAAGTGGTTTAAAGACTCACTTGCTCTTGGTAAGTTTAAAATGTTTCAGAAAACTTCTCAATCTGACCATACTGAAAACACACATCCAATAACAGTTTATTTTATTAACAACACTGTTAAATGTTCACAGATGCTGGTGTTACTAAAAATGGAACCTCATTCTGTCGCACATATGAATACCCGCTAGGAGCCTGCGGTGAACCAACGTCACTAGCATTTACTTGTAAGGTCGATGATCTCGATTATAGACGGGAAACAACATTGACAATTTCCGAAGCACGTAAGTGCAATGTTTCAAAAGTGATTATGCTTTTCCTTTGCAGTCTTCTTCCCCAATATGTTGTGTAATACTAAATGATTATTATTTATCTCCTAAGCTTTTACATGTAAAGATGCTGATTATGGGGATGGAAGAGAAGGCGACATATCTCGTCCACAATGTCCTCCAGATCAATTGGGGGAAAAGATGGCGAAGTGTGATAATGGAAAGTGGATATTGTTAGAGGACACTTGCGTTATCAAAGTAATCAAGGAGTTGCTTGTTTCTTCAGAGGTAAGTGATCAGCTGGGGATAACAATTCATGCATCTTTTAAATCTATAAAACACACAGTATATCATAAAGTTATTCAAAAAACGGTCCTATGTTTACTAGTTCTACGTAACCAGATATTCCATGTTGTGCAACAATTGTATCTAGGAACTATTTTCTTTCTAAAAAACTACACCTGTCAACTCTGAGACACCATCTGTTCAACAAAAGCATGAAGGAAATCTAAACGTCAGGTTTCTTATAAATCAACTCAACAGCAGAAATCATTACCAGTTACTCAAGATAATCCACTGACCTTGTGAGAAGTTTCATTTAGTATGTATTTTATTTCATCTGAAGTAAATTCGTGTGAGAAAGGGAGAAAAAATGTACCAAGCTAATTTGTTATAATATTTTGTATTGTTATAAAAGACACACGTTTTCGACCAACATCAGCACATTTCATCACGGCTTCTGCTGTCCAGTAACTTATTGTAACTCACTGACCACTGTTTTTGTATAAAGTGTGGCTCTGCAGCAACACTTCTTTAATCTTTAAAGGAGCCCTATTATGCTTTTTGAGGGTTTCCCTTTCCTTTAATGTGTTATCTAGTTTTGGTGCATGTAAATGGTCTGCAAAGGCTAAATCCTAAAGTTCTCTTCAGTTCTCTCCAATATACTCTTTTTGGTGTGAACGCAAAATTTCAGGCACTAACGGAACTAAACGGGAAAAGCGCCTATTGTACGTGATAGGCTAAGGGGCGGGACATCTCTAAGCGTTTGACCAATCACAACAGAGCCACCCAGCTAACCAATCAGAGCAGACTGGGCTCTGGTTTCAGACAAAGGGTGAAAAGAGGTGCTGCAGCACAGGCAGTATGAGAACATTAGAGCATGGACACATGTCCCTGGAGAGACACGACATACTAATATGAAGCTGAAAATGGGCATTATAGGGTCCCTTTTACAGATCCTTTTTTTGACAGATTCTAGGAGCAAACCCCTGGATTCATGTAGAAGTGCTTACTGTGGCTTACATTTTAAATAATGACGTGGATCGTTGTTCATCACTATATCTCTTGTTTACTTGAGTCTTGTGCTAGAGCACGTTATTTTGTGTGTATGCATTATTTGTATGCTTTGGCTAAAATGACTGTGCTACAGATGCAGAGCAGATGTGTTGTAAAATGATTATTTTTACTGGCTCCTCCTGCAGCATACAATCATAGGTCGTATCAGTAGAGGGGGAAGAAGTACTCATATATTGTACTTAAGTAAAATTAGAAATACCACAGTGTAGGTAAAAGTCCTGCATTGCAAATTATACTCAAATAAAAGTACAAGTACAAAGTTGCATCAAATGTAAAGAATAGTATCTCAAAATGGTATTTAAAGAGCCTGTGACAGCATCCCAACAACTGTTGTGCAATGAAATATTCGGCTACTAGTCATCTCGAACCGTCAGTTTAAAA
This sequence comes from Harpagifer antarcticus, assembly GCA_902827135.1. NCBI lineage: Eukaryota > Metazoa > Chordata > Actinopteri > Perciformes > Harpagiferidae > Harpagifer > Harpagifer antarcticus. The sequence continues at coordinate 310,048 of CADEHL010001135.1, read as the reverse complement.
AAGAAGTTGCGATACCGTTCTGATAAATATCAATAATTTCGAACATCGCGGGAAAATTCCTTCGACTCATTTTGAGGTTTTGGGGGAAGCCGGAAGTGACGTCAATGCGGGAACGTTTCACTGTGCGGCGAGAGAGCCAAACACGGACAAAGTGTGTTGTTATGCGTAGAAATGGTGAATTACTGAGTTTAGGCATGTTAATAACGTTTTAATGAAGTTGACTACAGTATATTCATATTTGTCAGTGCTTTCATGTCAATTCGGCGAACATGAACATAAATGATCGTGGTGAAGATGATGATTAAATTAGGATTACAAATCAGTAGTGAGAGCTGCTGAATTTCCTCCCGTAGGATGTGATATAAAAACAAATCGATTATTTTTGTAGTTGTAAACTCAAGTGGATGAAACTACATTTATTAGTGCTTTCATGTCAATTCGGCGAACATATGATACATTAAATGATCGTGAGGATGATGATTAAAAATCGTTTGTTTGAGCCGGTTTGCATTTCCTGATGAGAAAACAAACCGATGCTTTTTGTAGTTGTAGTACACCAACATGGATTAAACGTGTGGTTTTTTACCACAATGTTGGGAAATTAATGGATAAAATGCACGGATTATTATTATTATTATTATTCCAACTCCGATCGGGACACTAGGTCCACCGTTTCCCCGCAGCGAGTCTCCCCCCGTTGACAGTTTACGTGGGCTGGGTGCAGTGGCGGACTGGCCCATCGGGACGAATCCCGATGGGCCGGTACCGAAGTCGGCCGGTCGGATAAGTCACTAGTACATCCCCATAGGCAGCGCGTGAGGCTCAGGTTTGGGAAGGCTTAATAACTTTTTTTACCTGACGCTGCCCGCCTCCGGCGTCTATAGAAAAGAGATCAACTCAGTGTGCGGAGTTTAAATCTCTCAAGTCATATTACAGGATTAGGAAATACAGTTTAAACTGCCGTATGCAGAGAAGACGTCGACGTGTCGCACTTATCATTCATATTATCCCATCAATCAGATCATCGATCATATAATATCATAATATATCATATATTTCCTTATCTGAGTCAGCTTCTCCAGCCGTATCTAGCCGTGCAACACTTACAGTGTCACATACTGTATGCAGAAGTATTATTTTAAGCAACACATTGTTGACGAAACACTCGAGTCAAATATAATTAAAGTCAGATCCACTCGTGTCTTAGACGTGAACGCGCTCTCAGCTGGTGAGAGAAACCCTGGCTTGATTTACCGAGTTGATAAACAGCGTCGTAGGACCGCTTTATGAGATCTCGTTTGTTAGTTTGTTGTTGTTAGTTTGTTTGTTACTCAAACATATCCAGGGTATGTTGAACTGGCTTCGTAGTGCACAGGTGGCTAGCAGCGCTAATGTCAAAGACACAGACATCATACATTTTATTTGTATTTTACCAGGATGCAGTGACACAAATATTTGGGAAGGCTTAGCCTTCCCTAGCCTACAGCACCCGGCGCCCCTGACCTCTCCCATATTCCCCCCGTTGACAATTTACTAGCGGTACCGAAGTGGGCCGGTCGAGAGTCCCGGGAAGATTTTTAGTCCCATTCCACCACTGGCTACATGACCGTATGATCGCCCATATTGACGCACCTAATTTCTAAACTTCTAACAGATACAACATACACCGATCCTTCAGCCTCATATGAGCTCTCAGACACGTTCAAAATTAAACTGTCATCGCTGTCTGAGCTTGCTGCTGTGTACGCCATCGTGCGTTTACATGCAGATGCTGGGATCCTGAACGGTGCAGCTGGAGCGCTGTGCCCGCAATGACATCACACGTAATTTGGCGGGACTTGAAGAATCCCCGAGAAGATCCAGAAAATGGTCAACATTGAAGGGCAGATTAATTAATCAAAGTACAAATATCCAAAATCAGTTCAGTAACAGTTTTCAAGGGGACAATATTTACTCAAATTGATGGGTTTGGATGATGGGGGAAACTCGTGTCACAGGCTCTTTAAGTACAGTAATTCGTACTTGAGTATGTACTTAGTAACTTTACACCACTGCATATCAGCTGTAACTGTTTAAAAGTAATACGCCTCCCCTCTAGTAAATCATACATTTCAGGAATCACATTAATATCAATACTTTTTCAACAAAGATGGACAAACTTGTCAAAACTGTGGTGGCTCAGATTAAGTAGACTAAAGATTCAACGATTCAAAGGCTTTATTGTTTTGTGCAAAGTAGCTACAGTTTAGTTTTGGCAATGAACATCCCAGGCTCCTCCAACTATGCATAATAAATATGAGACAAAAACCGATAAAATATTTAAAAAACAATATTTTTGTTATTACAATGTTTCAAAACAAACAACATTAAAGTTAATACGGGATAGGTCTCCGATCACATTCTTTGAGCCTCTTCTGTACTTTTGTGGCTTAAAATGTGCAGCTGTTGCCAGAACACATCTCTGTATTTGTCATGGTTTACAATCTCTCATTATATAAATGTATGTGTTTTTAATATTTACTTTAGATGTTGCAGGAGGAGGATGTCCCACGTTTTGTGGAGGAGCTAAGTGAAGAGGTCAAAGTGGTTAAGAATGATGTAACAAAGTCACCTAATACCATATCAACTATCGTGGAAATCCTGGGCAACATTGCAGATATTGATACTCTGGTAGTCAATCAACCTGTCATAGAGGTAGGTTAAACCGTCCCATCAGCATTATCTTAGATTAGATATGTCTTTTGTGTCAACAAATGTGAACTGCTCTATTGAAACCAGTCCGATGTCGCAACGGCGCATTGCAATTGGGGTTTTGGTTGATTCTAAAAAAACAATATCTTGGCTTCCAGAATATCAATCTTTTATCAGATTTATACAATAAATACATTATGTCACACTTTTGTCCTGAACTTGAGCCCCCTCTTTTAAATAGCTATAGAGAGGCGAAGTCACGCCCATCTACTTCCGGCCCATGGGACCCCGGAAGCGAAAAATAATACATTGAATTCAATGGAGAGAGAAAACGTATCTTTTGATCCCGTTTGAATTGTGCCACGAACTACACATATGATGTTTGTCAATCTTAAACAATCATTTCCATGTCAAAAAAGTCACATTTTGTCGTACAACTGTTGAAATATAAGACTATGAAAAATACGCGACTACAAAGACTACAAATCCCAAATCCCATTCTGGGTCGCGTAAGTGATGTCATAGGCGATAATGCTCCAAGTTGCTCCAAGTGGTTGGTTCACTTTTACAAGATGCCTGTGTGCTTTGTACCAGGTTGTAATCACACAAGTGATCACACCACTTGCTCGTTCTATCGCTTCCCGTCTGATGAAAGGACCAGGAGTCGCTGGATCAGACATATCAGGTAATATCATAGGTAGTATACATGTTGTGCATGGAACATAGTCAAGTTAGCTACCTAGCTAGTAGCGATGAGTAGCGAGCACGTTAGTTAGCATTACATTACTTAGCCTTGTCAGTTTTAGTAGCCTTACCATGAAGTTATTATTTTATTACATGAAGTAAACCAAAATGTTAAACAGTAAGAGTAGTCATGATGGTAAGTATTTTGTGAAACATTTGAAGAGTAGCCTACTGCTCCCTCCACCGGGTGCTAAGGAAGCAGTTCAGGGAGAGTCGAAGGCAGGCAGGGGTGATCATTGTGATGACAGTGAGTCAATCTGTTTGTTGGAAAGACAGTCGTTGTGTGCTTACTGAGAGAAAATTGTTAGAAGAGATAATTATTCAAAGTGTTGTTACTGACCTTTTTCTCTTTTTTTTCCCTTACCTCACCTGTAACTGCTGAGACCCTGAGGAACATGCACACTGACCTGCTCTGGCACCCTGATTTCCACTGTACGTAATAGTATATGGTTATGGTATATTATTTATATACATCAAAGGCACAATGCACCCCCCAGAGACACACATGTATTGAGTGTGATATTTTGCATAGGTCATGTGAAATCATCTTTACATACTAGAAAACTGTAGGAGCGGCAACTTGTTTTGAAATTGAATTTTTAATATCCGATAATAAAGTTGATCTGTTTTCTTTATTCTTCTCTTCCCAGCTCCATCCATCACCGCTCTGTCCCTGCAGGTCCTGCTTGCTAATCAATGCTCATATTTTTTTACACAATTACAAATAAAGTCAATGTATTGTATGACATGAAGTTGTGCTTCATTCTGAGTCAATAATACATTCATTCTGCCTTCAACTGCACAATGATTGTGGGCTGCACCCACATCCCTGTAGCTGCCCCCCCAGTAAGATGAACCAAGCAAAGAGGGTCACCATCATGCCCAAGGACATCCAGCTGAGAGAGGGCTTAGACTGACCTGAGACCAGCACACCCAAACACAACGGCTCTTTTAAGAGCCACACAGTTTCAAAAAGTTGCAATCCTACGTTATAATGATTAAACTGGTTCATGTATCACTTAGTTTACTGAACCGTGATGAATGAGAGAAACTAGTGAGGTAGTGGTTTACTGAAGTTACAAAGACATTAATATATGAGTAACAGCTCAGTGTAAACACAAGCTTCTGTCAATTATGGATCATTCAAACTATTTATATAAAAATATGTAATAAAGTTCTAAAACAAGTATTCGGTATATTCCTTGATAGCTTTTGGAGAAGGTTGTTTTTAAGTTTACTAAAATCTATCGTTTCAACTGTTTCACTTTATAAAAAGGGAACAGGTGAGTAGAGCATCATCGAGTTTCTTATTCTGTCAGTAAATTATCCAAATGAAATGTTTTTCATTATTTGAGTCAACCCTAAACAAATTGATTGTACCTTTTAATGACCTTACATGGTCGGCAAAGTTAAATTAACTTCAGAAAATCAAATCTGTTCTGAGAAAAAACTAATAAATGTTTAAAGATTCAGAAACTAGCCATCCCACTGAAAAACAGTCTAGAGACTCAAAGGCGTAGCTGTAGTTCAGTCCAACGTTTCATTTGGATTCATTTCTCCAGCAGTCACTATTTTCATAAAGAATATATATATTTTTCAAAGTCAACTTTATTGTCAATCTTACTCAGTTTGTGTTTATAGACAGAGATCAAAAAGACGTTTCCAACAATCCCAAATACGAAAAATAAAATTATATAACTTACAGATATGTATACAAATATATATATCCTATATACACCATCATGTATAATGAAGGAAATGTGGTAGATAACAAGTAAATAGAGTTACATACAGATCCATGTTACAGCAAAAGATGGAATAACTAAGAAGCACGCAGTATAATAATAATTACATGCAACAATGAAATAACTGCTCAGCATCTCCACCACAATCTGCTGTGTCCTGTTTTCCTCCCCTCGGCATAACACCCCATCACACATAGGAAACACAACGCAGAGTCCGAGGGTGTTAAGAGTGTGTTTATTTAAATGTCCTCCTCTCTACTGGCCAACACAGGGAGCATATGCTGGAGGAGGAAATTTCCATGCCATGCAGGGTCTTTGGGGATGGGGATGATGATCGCCTCCTTCGTGGTCCACACAACAAAGTAGCAGAGACTCCGGTCTGTGATGTGCAGCTGCCCTTGGACCTGGTGCCAGTATGGGTGATTCTCCTTGAGAATATATGACCCACCCTCCTCACGGAGACAGAAGGATGGTAACTGGACTGCCTCCGCGATGGTCATGTTCCGCTGTGTGGACACTTCACCTCCAGCAGGGCAGATGGCTGCACAAGTCCATCGGGTGATGCTCCCAAAACACCCGACTCACTCACAAAGAAACCAGACTCCAACACTGTCACTTGATAGGCCTCCACAAAGCCTTCCCCCCTTCGGCCTCGTTTACAACCCCCCAGTTGACAGTTAGCGATGTCTCTGGCCAGTGGGTTGTATGTCTCCTCTCGCTGTTGGTAAAGTTGAGACACCGGCTGGACTACTTTTGAAGTGCCAGGCTTCCTCCACTGGCACTCAACATCTGTGGAGCTGATCTGCCACTTGGCAAATATTGCCAATGCTGCAGCGTGGCTGCATTTGTACATCCCCCGTGCCCAATCACAGACAGCGCTCTGCATCACGTCTCCCATGCAGATCTGTAAAAATAAAGTAAGTACCATTTGTTAGCATGCTATAATAGATTGAATGAGCAATAATACAAGGATGGTCCCCATCTGGGGGTGGGAGGGTTTATTTTTCCATAGTGTTGTCCTCTTGTCTGATTGTTGTATTGGTTGTGATTGTACATTGTATTTTTCTAAATATGTATGAATACATTTTTGAAAAACATTTGATCAACAATAAAAAAGGATTTGGTCAGGATCTAGACTCAGTGTGTAGTTTATTAATTAATCAATGCTCTCTACATTAGGAACACACATACCAGTGTACCAGAGGGAGTCACACACAGCTGTGCCTAAAAGGAGATCACACATACAGTATAGTCGATATAAAACTGGCCGCTTCAATCTGAAGAGCAACTAAAACAAAACACGGGAGTGTACCTTGTTCTTGTGAACACTAATGTTATCCACAGCATACACAGAGACCACGGAGTTCTTAAGGAGAAAACTAGTTGCTAAAACAAAACATGTTAGTGTACCTTCTTAGCTAACGTTAGCTTGCTGACATTAACGTTACACATTGCACTCATATTACTCACCGAAACCTTGTAAAGCCGGTCCCGCTGCTCTTACAGAACCGACTAACTCCCCTTTCGTGTATGTACAGCTCTCAACATGCCCAGACTTGTAGTGATGTTCAACTCGTTTTATACTTTTCGCCTCATTCTGAAAGAAACAGGTGAACTTTGCTAACGTGACGTCCGTCTTTGTGATGGTGACGCGTGTTGTGCGAGACCAGAGACCTGTAGTTCACTGAGCGGTTTCACACAAACAAATGTGTAACTTCACAGTTTTACGACACATTTTTATTTTTTTGACTTTCAAAATGTTCTTTTAAATTGACAAACATCATATGTGTCATTCGTGGCACAATTCAAACGGGATCAAAAGATAACCTTTCTCTCTCCATTGACTTCAATGTATATTTTCCCGCTTCCGGGGTCCCATGGAGGCTCTCGGAAGGGGAGGGACTTCGCCTCTCTATAGCTAAAATATTGTCAGCAAACTTTGAAGGCCCTTTAAAAAAAATAGTATCCTAGTATTTCGCTGAATATTTGCAAAACAAAAAGGATATCTTCAGAAAGCTAAGAATCTCCTCTTTCCAGTTATGTACATAACTCAAAATGTCTATCGGAGTCGATGTGATGTGATTTTTATAGAGCAGTTCACGTATATTTTTTTGATGCAGATGTAACCTCACAATGAATCTCTCTTCATCTGCAGGATGTCCTTCAAACAGTTGATGTCATTATTGGTGAGGATTCAATAGAGTCCTGGACAGCTCTGAATGCCAACAAAAGCAACAACGCAAGCTCTGATTTACTGGGTTCGATGGAACTCCTCTCTGATAAAATAGTTGGGACATTTACCTTTACCTCTGAGACTGGTGCAATCCTCCTCAACAGAAGCACTTTTGACAACTCGTTCTATGCAAATCTGAACATCAGCGTTGTCCTGGACATTCCTAACACCGGCTTTCGCAAAGTCTCAATCACCACTATTACTTTCTCCACCCTAAATAATGTTATGCCAGTACGGAGCTCCAGCTCCAACCCCAATAACACTGACCCCGTTAATGCCCTCAACGCAGCTGTGGTGCTGATAAAAGTAAATGAAACTATTCGGAACGTTACTTTAAGCTACACCAAGTTAAACACGACTCTGACGCAAGATCCTCAGTGTGTCTTCTGGAACTTTAGACTGTTTGACAACAGGGGTGGTTGGGATAGTGACGGGTGTGAGTTTGTTTCTGATATAAATGACACAGTAACCTGCAGATGCGACCATCTCACCTCATTTTCAATTCTGATGTCAACTGGTATCCCCAAAGAATTCAAAGAACTCTTGGATATAATCACCTACATTGGAGTTGGGATCTCTTTGGCAAGTTTAGTTATATGTTTAATTATTGAAGGATACGTTTGGAAAGCCATAACTAAAAATAGCACTGCCTTCATGCGTCATGTTTCCATCATTAACACTGCCCTCTCTCTGTTGATCGCTGACATCTGTTTTATCATCGGTGCCTCCATTGCCGACAACCCAGCTGAAAACCCGGAGAACAATAACTATGATGTTCCAGTTGAATCTTGCAGCACAGCAACATTTTTTATGCACTTGTTTTACCTTGCGGTGTTCTTTTGGATGCTAGTTTCAGGCCTTCTGCTATTTTACCGGACAGTCATGGTCTTCTCCCACATGTCCAAGTCAGTCATGTTGGCTATTGGCTTCTTATTAGGCTACGGGTGCCCTCTGATCATAGCTGTTGTTACTGTTGCCGCCACAGCACCAGGAGAAGGATACATCATGAACAAAGAGGCTTGTTGGCTTAACTGGGAGCAAACAAGGGCCCTGTTGGCGTTTGTGATACCTGCCTTAACTATAGTTTGTATCAACATAATTATCGTAATCGTGGTCTTGTTCAAAATGCTAAGAAGAGGCGTGGGAGACGCCAGCCAAAGAGATGAAAGGCATACCCTGGTTGTCATTCTAAGGTGTGTGGCCATTTTGACTCCTTTATTTGGACTGACCTGGTCTTTAGGAGTGGGGACCATGCTAGATTCGACAAATAGAGGACTCCACATTGTCTTTGCACTCTTCAATTCACTACAGGTATTTGCAACCATTAAAAATAACAAAATAACAACTTGTTCTTACATAGCAGTATTTTTATATAACACCTATTTTTGTCAATTTCTTTGATGTTAAAGAAATATGCGTGTTATTTCATTTTCCTCAGGGTTTCTTCATTTTAGTGTTTGGGACACTACTCGATTCAAAGGTATGTTGTCTTTAAACTAATAATTGTGGATAGACGATTGATACCTCTTTTGATAGTAGTAGTAGAAGTATTCAAATCCTTTAACCTGCCAGAAGGTAAAAATACCAGATTTTAATTGAATATCATGCAATGAAAAAGGATTAGAGTCATAGCAGTTTTAGCATTATTGTTATCATATTTTATATTCCATAATGAGGTTATCATGAAGCATTGAAACAAAATGACAGATTTCTGTACCTTTGTGATTTAGTGCCCCCAGTTATAAAAATTATTCGACATTTACACCATAACGTTGAGTGTGCATTTGTTATGTTAGCAAGATAAAACTAGCAGGTTGACAACTTTGTTAACAAAAAAACAAAAAAAACGTACAGGTAATGCCGTCTCAAGGGCTATGAACGAAGGATGGCACAGGATTAGCATGCATCAGCTTCACTGGGGCACACACGCCATTTTATAATCACTAAAACTATCTTCCTGTCACTTAAGAGCTAGAATTCAAAGCTTAAAAACACACCAAATGGTTGGCGAAGCCATAACAGAGGGTCTCTATCTTCCTTGACAATGATGACATGCTGTATTCCAGCCAATCGTGACATGTAAAAGGTATTCTGATGAGGTGACGCCGGAGATGTTGCCAATGTGAAACATCCATTCATGCTACCCAAATAACCTCAGAGAACTCAATGTTATTACAGTTGTTGTTCGGCATAGGTGGAGCTTGTTTTTACTGCTTCAAGCTTTGTTTAGCAATCCATTGTTTTTAAGGTAAACGGGTAATTGTTACATGTGTATAGAGGATTTAAGGGCATATTTGTTGAATACTTATCTCTGTAATGGATTGGTTGGAAAGAGTTCAGATAACAAAGTGTAACCCAAGGCATTACTGGAGACAACGTAGCCTAGCTCACAAGAGAGTGTTAATGCTAATTCTAAAGCAAGTATGCTTATTTTCTTTGTTTAAAAATGTTAATCTTCTTGAATGTTTTCCAAATCGCACATGAGTTGATTGAGATGAATTTGATTTTCCTGTAGATCCGTTCTATCCTCGCAAGAAAATCACCTACAACAAGCACAGGCTCCAATACAACAAGAGTAAGTCATTTGAAAGTGTATGCAGTTTTTCTTGTTCATAATTCAAGATTCAAGATATTTATTGTCATATACACAGTAAACAGAGTTACACCGGACAATGAAAGTATTACTTTTGTAGTCCACCCTACGCAAGTAAAGTACAGGAATATCAAAATAAATACTTAGAAAAAACAAATAAGTTTGGCACACAGCAACAGCAGCATAAAAGGGCACATATTGTATCTCACTGTTGCGTGCAAAAACTTTAACATTAATGATACGACACGGAGGGCGCCATCAATCGTACAATAATAATAATAATGTTTCTATCCATTAAATAACAAAGACATCCTGCAATCACCTATTTATACCATATAACATTTATTTTCTACTTTAGAGTACAAGTGCTGGCATTTCCTCCACTGGACTCAACTGGTTCCATCGACTGCGTGGAAGAAGAAGCAAGTTTTTATTTTAAATTGAGCTTTCATTTACTGAGATACATTTTCCCTCCTAACAATTTGTCATTTGTCTTTCAGACGTCGACCACACGTCAGAGGCTGCTAACTCGAGGAGTGCTGGTGCGCCGGAGTAATTCTCCAATATCTAAATCAATGCATGGAACCGTACACTTTATTTCTTTAGGGCAATTTATTCAAAAGATCTGACAGTTATTGTAGGATTTTCAGCACATAATCAGAAACGATGCAGTTTACTGAGATGATATTGTAAGAGATGGTGCAACAGACGAGGTTAGTTTTGAAATCAGAATAGTTTAGGTCCTACAGGCAGCATTAAAAGAAGTTTGCATTGCAAAGGTACTGTTCTGTTATTCAAAGCCCTAGGAAAGCAAGAGTGACACAACATTGTGAATGAAACTTTGAAATTACATTTTATTTTGAAGTGTGAAATGTAGTGGTGCTCTGAATCAATGGCGTGCAATGATCAATTATTATCTTCAAGTACAGTCGTAGTGAATCATACCTATTAGATTCTAGGTGTTTCATGATAACATTGATAATACCATGACTATGTCCCTGGGAAAAAGAGCATAATACTTCCTTCATTAAAAGCAAAACCTAAAACCTAAAAAATGTGTAAATACATTTTTAGTAACAGTGTAGCTCAATAATGCATGTTAGCTAAACAGCAGCAGTTGTAAGAACAGCAATGAAATGAAACTAATGTAATGTTCATTGGCCCGCCCCCCCCCCCCCAAAGAAAATGCTCGCCATTAAGAACTTTGCTTTTAAAATATGTGTACAGTTCATAGATGTGTATATATAGTTGTTTTAGTTTTTCATAAATGTTTTTTATTATAAATGAAATGCTTTACAAGATTTAAAGTGTGTTCTCTTATTATAACAAGTATTGCCTTCCAACTGTGTTCTTTTTCTGTAAATGATCAATCTTTCCCAATAAACAGACAAATTAGAGCACTATACATAACACGTTTTGAAGATAGATTGGTTCTTTGACAGTCAATATTGTGTTATAATGTTTAAGGTGAACTATTATGCAAAATGCACTTTTTGATGTATATTATAAATAAATATTTGTCCCCCGTGTGTAAGCAGACTTACAAAATGTCAGAAAATAAAACCCTCTCTCTTTTCCTCTGTACCCACATCTCTAAATACGGGTGCACCATGGAGCTGATCCAGATTTGCTGAGAACTTGACGTCATTACTCAAATGTGGGCTGGCTTTACATTGAAGTCCTGGCAACGTTCCCTATCAGAAACGTCTCTGTCTCAGAAACAATGTGCAATGTGTTTTGGAAGTAATATGGTCTGTGTTTACATTAGCAAGGTTCATATTTGAAGCTACAGACCCAGAATCAGCACTTTAGTAACAGGATTGAAATAGAGGGGTATGAGGCATGGCTACAATGGGTGATCTGTTTGGCATAGACATGTTTTGTATCGATATGGCCCAATAATATATTGTTCAAATATAGCATAATAGGTGAGCTTAAAGTTGTTTCCCCAGTCTTTTAGCTTTTAGTGCCTTTAAATTAGGGTATTGGGTAAGGTTGAATTGATCAACAATGTTGCAACCTTAAGCGGGAATGGCAGGGGCAGGAACACAAAAGTCTCACACATACACACACACTAACAAACACACACTAACACACACACACACACAATGCTCAGACAGGTGCACAGGAACTACAATTTCCTCACTTTTGTTAGTCCCGGGTCCAGTGAACCCGAACATCCTGTATGTAATGTAAATGTGTAGGGGGGGTGTACAGTGGGTGGTCATTGAAAATGTGTTCTGATGTGTTTTTTGAGTAGTCGGAAAATGTTTGTCAAACCTGTATTTCAATTTCGCGAAATATGTCAAAAGGTGTATTTTTATGTGGTGTTAATCATTAGAGATGTGTGTTGAAAATATACTATGTTGTCTTAACCTGTTAAACCCCGAGCCTGTTTTTCAGGTTTCAGGCTCGAAAATGACACTCTACCCGCATTTGCTCCTGTGGGTAATGTCCACAGTATTGACATTTACATGTCTAATATGTGTAATATGTAATTGTAAAGCGCTTTGAGCACCTGTAAAAGCGCTCTAAATAAAAAATGTAATCCATTATTATTATTATAAGAGAAGATCTCAAAATGGTATAGATATCCAATGAAACAAACAATGAATCACGTACTTTAATTATTTGGAGGGAAAACAAGAAAATGTGTTGAATCACGTCTTATTGTTGAGTTATATGTGTAAGTGTACCTGTTTGCGCCAAGGCCAGTCAGCATCCCCGTAACTGCAGGTTATTTCTTCTTCTGGAGAGATGTCTCTTAGAGCAAACAGGCATAGATGTCAATCAATCAATGTTTATTTATATAGCCCAATAAAAAAATGGAAGAAACCTCAGGGAGAGCAACAGAGGAGGGATCCCTCTCCCAGGACGGACAGACGTGCAATAGATGCCGTGTGTAAATATGATGTAGATGTGGCATCCAATCAACGACAAGTTTGCATCTTGCAGTTAGGCGTTTGCCTGTAACTTGTCTTCAAGAGATGCATCAAGGGGTCAAGACTTAAATAAATAGAGATGGAATGTTAGTAGTAGAACTTGCATACTTGGATTGGATATAGTGTTGAAAGTAACATTTAAAAGAAAATAATGCAGAATAGTTTTTGACAGACAAGGTCAGTATTATTATTGATTATTCTTATGTGAGATTAAAATTAGAGCAATTTAATTGTACAACACCAAACATTAGCACTTATTGCTACTTACCACAAACATTTCCCATCCCCTTTTAAATTGAACAGGAACGTTGCTTCTTTGTCATTGTAGTTCTTCGAATGATATCATCCTGGTTGAAAAGTTTTCCCCGGCATTCAAGCTGAATATCTCCTTTGGTGAAAACTTCAGAAGCAATACCCCTCTACCTTTAAAGTAAGAAGATATCTTTGTTACATGCTTCCCTAAAACATCTTTTTAGTTTGAGACCATTATATTGCAAGCTAAAAATAGAGGAATCAAATGTAACGCCAGCATGTGTATTGAGGTTAATTGAGAGTTAACTTTAATGGTAGTGAAAACAACTTTGGAGAAAAGTGCAAGAACCCTTCAACCTTGTTTCACCTTTCTATCAATAAGCCAATGAATGTAATTTACAGCACTCAACTCTAAACTCAAGTTTACACTAAAGTGCATTTCCAGTCACGAAAACAAAGATGTGCTCTGCTCCCACGTAGGGCAGCAATAGACAATACAGGAGACAACAGTGTGAAATCTATTTGACTACACATTATTATAAATAAACTACGGTCATGTTGCCGGTTAGAATGCTAGGTTTACATATTCACTCACATGTGTCTGAGAGACATTACATTAAAATGTTTATCAAAAAAGTTGTATTTAAACATCCAAAGGGATATGTTTAAATCATCACAACTGTCGTAAAACAAAAAATAAGAAATAATAACCCAATTTGCCCTAGAGATTCTTATTTAATTATATGTGATTTATTCTGAATAATGACTTTTTGACTAAAACAGTTATTGGGGTAACTATGTATACGGGAACATGCTCAACTTCCATGTGGCCCAATTATATGATGACCAGCCTGACCTGGAGGCGTGTGGCGCAGTGGATCACAGGTTCAAACCCCACTGCAGTCAGCATGTCATTAGCCTCATCCCAATACCCCTCCTCGACTCCTCTCTTCCCCTCCTCCGGGACTTGACCCGGAAATCGATCAAGACACGCCATTTTGAAGGACGTCCCAATAGCTGAAATGCACACGGAGGAGTCGAGGAGGGGTGAGGGAGGAGGGGTGCGGGAGGAGACGAAAAGGGAGGATACACGCGAGCAGACTACGCGGAAGTGTTTTCACTACTCGCGTATAAAAGCCCCGCCCCCACCTTCACAGCTGGTCGATTTCAACAGAGGAAAACCGACAACTGGAAGATGAGTGGAAAAGTGCTCACAGCTCCGTGGGAATTATTATGTGCAATTCATTTCTAAAAGGCTTTCCCATTACTATAATTATATTTTTATTTAAATGTAGGCTACATTTTACACCAAAACGGAACACAAAAGCAGAACCAACCATCATTGAATTCCTTGACTAACAAGAGAAAGATTCATTAATTTAAATAAATATTTAACCAGAAATGGGCCGGTTCTAAGGGGTTATTCAGTTAAGCCCGATGAGAGGGTATACAGCTGTGCACATCTCATCATTAACAGACGTCGTTTAAGAGTGACGTTTGAGTGAACGAGGACATCCCAATTAATACCTGAGGACTCCTCTGTCCTCTCGTCACCTCCTCGTGTCCCTCGCTCGCATCTTACGGAGGCGGAGCTAAGATGCAAGGAAGGGACGCGAGTGAGGGAAAGGAGGAGTCGAGGAGGGGTATTGGGATGAGGCTATTGTGTCCATGGGCAAGACACTTCACCCCAAATTGCTCCTGTGGGGATTGCCCACAGTATTGAGTATGTAAGTCGCTTTGGATAAAAACGTCTTAACATGTAATGTAATGACCTATGTGGAGAGTCTGTAACAGACATATGGTGTTTCTTTTGTTTTAAACACTCACATTAGACTTTTTTAAGTGGCTTATTTATTGCTGAATCAATATTTAGAAAATGTTACCAAATATTACAAAATTGTCTTTTAAATAATTGCATAGCTTTTTGCTTTAACCTAGCTTTAAATGATAATACTGCCAGAAAAAAGTAACTTTTTGGAGTTAAGATTCCCATGTTCAGATTATAAATTAAAGGGGCCCTATCATACAAAATGCACTTTTGTACGTCTTTTACACATGAATATGTGTCCCCGGTGTGTCAGGGAACTCACCAAGTGTTAGAAAACACAACCGTCTCTCTTTTCCTCCGTACCCAAATCTCTAAAAACAGGGCTGGAACGGATCTGATACAGACTGATCCAGATTTGAAAATAATCTGACGTCAGTGACGAGCATACTTGCCAACCTTGAGACCTCAGAAATCGGGAGCATTTCCAAAGCCACCGCGGGGGGTGGGGGTGCTAGTGGATCGCCGGAGCTGTATTAGATCAACATTAACATGCATTGTAGTTGGAAGTGCACTGCCTTGCTGCCTGTAGTACCATCCCTGATGGAGCAGGAAAGGAGTGAGCAGAGAGTCAAGTTGTCGATTCTTGTTCTGTTTTCTGTGACTATCTCCCTCACCCTCTCAGACTTTCAGTTGAGCGCTACTAAAGAGACGCGCTACCATGGAAACCAAACAATGGTGTAGCTGTATTAAAGTCCGAGTGGAAACAGTCCTGAGTAAATCTGATTTTGTCAGAAATCGGGAGAAATGCGGGAGAAATATGACCCCGTGAGGAAACCGGGAGAGGGCAATGAAATCGGGAGTCTCCTGCGAAAATCGGGAGGGTTGGCAAGTATGGTGACAAGGAGCTCCGCCTATATGGCCAACTCTACACCTATCAGGGGAATGAGAGGTTGCCGTGGCATGGTAACAGCATGGTAACAGCATGGTAACAGCATGGTAACAGCATGGTAACAGCATGGTAACATGACGCTCGTAACTCGGCCCCCTCCGATGCAGGGAGGCGTGGTCAGCTGCAGCCCATGCAAAGACAGGGTGGAGGAGAGAAAAATAGAGCAAAATGAGGCATGGCTAAAATGCATGATCTGTTTGGTATTTTGAAAAAGAAAACGTATACATATACCTTATATAGGTATAGCCCTACAATATATTATTCAAATATAGCATGGTAGGTCTCCTTTAAGATATTGTGATTTAATGTGCACTATTTGCTTGTGTTTATTTAAAGCATACAACATTGTAAGTACTTACCTTTAAACTGGTCAATAAAATGCTCTTTGAGACCAGCCTTATCGGTCCTCCACTTAATGTGATGTTCGGCATCCTGTTGAGGACCAAGCCGTCTCTTTCTCACTGAACTCTGTTTTTTAATTGTCAGCCATCTCACCTGTTAGACAGAAGAATAGACTTTATTATTAATTACACCCTGATCCTGTTCAGGATATTTAAATGTTAGCAGGTTCACAGCACTGTCAGTCAGTTCAGTAATTCTGATGTTTAATGATGACCATTGTCACATAACTTATTGAAGCCAATGTTATCCCAACTTAATTTAATAAGAAAGTTAATAGCTAGCTTACATTCTCTGGCTAAGAAGGTACAATACTATTTTATTTAAAGCACTTTTAAAGAGAGTGCCACATGACAGCCATAGGTGCACTACAAGTTCTCACTTTTACTGCATGATGTCCTGAGAAACTCCCTCTTGAGCTTCTCAACAGGGCATTTAAGCAGTTCTTTTTATGCAGCATCAATTATTTTATTGGTGCATAGATGAGGTTATGGTAAACGTTCTTCAGCCAAGCTAAGACACCTTTTTGAGCGGCCACTTTAGTATGATGATTAATTTATGTTTTATTTTGGGATTTTTAACATGCATGACCAGCATCACTTCTAGCACCATGGTTGCTATAGTGCCATAGTGCAGACAAATGGTTGCTTACTAACCCTTTAACCTGAGACAATGTTTTTACAACAAATCCTCCTAGCCTACACTCAAATACTCCACATGGTAAAGAAAAAATTACAAAACTATATATATATATACACACATATATAGGCTTTGTTTGTCATGTGCACATTAACTACTAAAATGGCAATTCAATTATTATGTTCCGGACTCCTCAAACAATGCAACATAAATATATATGATTTAAAAAGAAAGAAAATAGAAGTAATTATAAAATAAAGTGATGCAGTAAGTAAGTCCAGTGTGCAATATAATGCAACAGAAGAAGAGGTAACGTATATATATATATATATTTGTCAAATAAACGTCATAGAGCTCAGGAGTTAATATATATTATAATATATATATAATATATATACAGTATATATATATTATATATATATTACTCTATATCATAGAGTAAAGCTGAATAGAGTGGTGCAGTGTCGCATCCTAAAACCCGGAAGTAAGCTTTTCGAATCATAATTCTATCGATTCGATTTATGATTGATTTATCTAACAGGTTAGTTTTCCACAGACCTTATTTTGAGCTATTTTCTAAAATCATATGGAGAAATCCCATTGCTTTTTTGTCAAGGGAACCCATGCGCAGCTTACTTCCGGGTTTTAGGACGCGTCACTGCATGTTATGATCGAGTGGAAAAGGTAAAAGGTCTATAAACTAAAAGCTGTGGAGGAAACTTCTGTGTAGCAATGCAGTAGGAGTCACCGACTCAGGAAGGAGACACGGTAGAGCAGGAGCTTTTGATTTCAAACACAGATAGTTTATTTGGAGTTACGGCCGGAGAGATTCACATCACAAGTCACATCAGTCACGGTGAGACTGCACGGGAGAGTTGCCACGTCAATTCTGGAGCACCTCTCTCTCATTAGCCCATTTAACTGGTTTCACAGAGAGTGATCAACATATTTTGATAAGATAGCTTAGACCGTTGGGCACACTGAGTCACTTGCATCTGTCACTTATGGCCTCGAAGATTTCATACCTTGGAGTCCACAAACAACAAAGAAGGAAGTGTCCCAGTGCCCCCACAACAACAGACCATCTGTGACCTCGTGTTGCCCGGTCACAGAATGGGAACAATAACTTTATGGCTGAAGCAGCCTATGTCCTTAAAGGAGATAAACAGACGTCAGGGTTGGTCATGCACGTCATATCTAGGAGTCTAGGACAATTATTTCCTTAACAGTCCACTCTTTTTATCATTTATGATAACCTAAAAACATTAGTCTAATAATAATTTGGTCAATACTTAACTCAATGGGAATCTTCAGATTTGAGTGTGGACTTACATCAATTACATCACAAAGTAGAATAAGATTGAAACATTCAATCACAATGATTGATACAGCCAATCATAATAGGAAAAATCATCTCTCATCAGTGTTTGATCATCTTTCGTCAAAAGCACAATAATGAACACACATAAAACACAGATGCATAAATAGCTAAATATTTGTTTTGGGCCAAAACTGAAATTAATCCAGTACTTGAAACATCATTGTAGGTCTTTCTGTGCATGGATAATACATTAAAGAGTAGTGTTGTTAAGCCTGATTGCTGGACGATTAAGGATATTAACATTATCTGTGATAATAGTAGAAATATCTTATTATTCAATACTTTATAATCTGAAAATATTAATTAATTAATTTTGTTTAGTGCGAAGGTGTAATCTGATCCGGCAAAAATATATTAATCACCACTATTCAACACATGTCTGTTCATTGGAAATATAAAATCAGTCATTAATTGTACATCTGTAAACATCCAAGGTATAAAATCAATTCAAAGTTCATCTTTGTACGAGAGCTGGAAGAACATGTCCTTCAGTCTTTCTGACTCGTTCTCCTCCTCTCTTTATGACAAAGAGTGTCTGGTGTGTGTAAAGGCATCCTGATACTGTAGATTAGCACTGAGGTGCTGATTGGCTCAAACTCTTCGTCATCAGAGCGCCATATTTCAACCCCCCAATTGCTC
Organism: Harpagifer antarcticus; assembly: GCA_902827135.1. NCBI lineage: Eukaryota > Metazoa > Chordata > Actinopteri > Perciformes > Harpagiferidae > Harpagifer > Harpagifer antarcticus. Next base: position 291,073 of record CADEHL010001135.1, on the reverse strand, counting down.
TGCTTTTGTGTGGCTCATTCAGTGAGCACTGTATGATCCCCCTGTGAAACGGAGGCTCATCTGCCTGCATTCCTTCTGCTATCTGCTTGAGAGCAGTGCAACTGCGTATTCCAAATGGTGCATCCAGGTCCCCCCCCGTGATGGAGAGGTTAGGAAAACATCTGCTCCTCCAAGAAACAAGGAACCTTGTATGAAGCCTCTGAAGCCCTCGCTCGTCCTGCAGGGTTGTCTGCCTGAGCCCACCGAGCAGAATGGTGAAGAAGCATCCCATCTCCTCAGATAGTTGAAGATTAGAATCCTCTCATCCCGAACGACCTCGTGCCTCCTTTCCTGTGGATGGGGGTGCCCTCTGCAGCCGGAGAGTGTGACCCTCTCTCTCTGACCCTTGGCCTTCAGAGCTGTCCTAGTTATTGGGTTAACACCTGATAGGGATGTTTTCCTGAGTGCACACAACTCAAAGTAATGGATTAGCACATTATCATTTAATTACAAAAATAGGATAGGCCCCTCAGAATTATTTGGGAGCCTTCCTGACACATGCACATGCATACATTTAAGGTTTGTGTTAGTCATTTAACATACAAGAATCATATACTCATCAGTCCAAATAAGAGACATGTTATTGTAATTTAAAGGTGAGCTAGTCCCTGGATATAACTCCTTCTCAATGATTCTAAATGTTATATTAATTCACCATTTGATAAAATATCAGTTTATCAGAAATATATATTTTTCCTCTTCCATAAAACAGGTTTGAGTAATAAATGTTCCAATATAAAATTAATTACTCAATATAATTGACTCTTCCCTCCCTTTTCTTACATATGTCACATATGAAATAATAACTTAGGAGTCTATTTAAGCATGGTGTAGTTTATAATCTATTACTCGAGAAGACTCAGTATCACCTGTGTGCAGCTTGCAAACAAAAACAATTGTGAGAAACATATATTATGCAGGAAATGTATACCTTTGTTGAAAAACAAAGCATATCTGATTTGGGAGGAAAAGCTTCAACCCCCTTAACCTTATCTGAGTTATTACTGATGGCATAGCATGAATGATATTGGGTGTCTGAGGGTGTTATTACTGAGAAATGTCAAACAAATTCAAAACCTTACATTTGAAAACAGGTTTGCATTCCTCCACTTAAGGTGACGTTATCATTGGAATTAATGAAAGCTAATTGTTTTGACGTAGAATCTATCAATTGAATCGTTAGAGCAGAACAGGATGGTCGTATTGTAGCCTGAGTTTCGTGCAGCCTCTAGTTTTTACCAGGTTGACACATTGTCTATATAATGTGAATACATGTAGAACTAAGAGGCCCCTGACATTAGGCCTATTTTTAAAAATAGTAGGGGCTTTTAACAGCTTTCCAACTTACAGGAATCCTCTGCATAGCAGTATAAATAGCCTTAAAAAACAACCCACTCTGCGGTAACGAGAGTCATATTTCTGAACCAAATGCCCTAAGTGAAGCCGTTAATCCCATCTGACTGACCCAAGGGTTGGTGCTGGTGTGACAGGGAGGCTTCCAGGTGTTCAAAGCCGATGTCAAGCTTTCAGTTCATGGCTCGGTGGGGGGAGCAGACCCACGTGAGACAGTATCAACGGCTGTAATGTTCAGTTTGAGGAGCGTCATTCTCTCTGGGAGCAGGAAATGGTGTCCATTCTCGGACCAGACCATTAATGTCATTTCATGTAGAGCAGCCATAGAATCTCTGTGACTGCACTCAGCCGGACTGTAGCAGGGTAGAACTGGGTGACTCTTAGTGAAGCCGTCCAAGGCCATAGGCAAAATGGAACCACGTACTAACAAAAGGGACACAAGGTCATCAATGTCTCTCTTTACCATTGGCCTAATTGCACAACAAATGAATGGAAAAAAAGGGGAACACTAATCCATCATCATGTGAAATGTGGAGTTAATCTAAATAATTACTTATGGGTTGAAATCAAATTAACATTAGAACTAAAGTCAGTCAAAATTGGACTTGCACGGATCAGAATCTAAGCAATACACAATTTTCCCAGCTCTGTAACGAAAAGGATAACAAGATTAGGTACATTACAGGAGTGTTAAAACACCCAAACATGCACACTTATCTTATTCTAGTCGAGATTAGAGGACAAGGTCTAATGTTGTGAACAAAATGATCAAGTCAAAGTTATTTTATTTATTCTATGTTATGTACCAAATTTAATTTAATAATTAATCTTGAATTACTAATCAACAATTTACAATTTGGATAAGGTGAATACTTATCCAAAGTGTGTGAGTGTGTGTGTGTGTGTAGGTGTGTGGGTATGTGTAGGTGTGTAAGTGTAGCTGTGTGGGTATGTGTAGGTGTGTGTGTAAGTGTAGGTGTGTGGGTATGTGTAGGTGTGTAAGTGTAGGTGTGTGGGCATGTGTAGGTGTGTAAGTGTAGCTGTGTGGGTATGTGTAGGTGTGTGTGTGTGTGTGTGTGTGTGTGTGTGTGTGTGTGTGTGTGTGTGTGTGTGTGTGTGTGTGTGTGTGTGTGTGTGTGTGTGCTTGTCTGCCCAAGGTTTAAAAACATTTGGGACAGCACAGCAGTGAGAATGTTATGAGACTAAACTCGAAGGAAGCTAGACTGGAGCATTTTAACTAAATCAAAACACTTGCACATTAATTAAATACATTTGACATTTAGCTCGAGCTGGGTTCAATACTTTTCTTTATGGTATTTAAAATTGGGCTCGAGTAGAACCCCTGAATTTGGCTTGCAACACAAAGTGATACTGATCTCTGTAGGACTTGGAAGTGTCATGATTCAAAATGTGGGCCTGTGAAAGACAGGCCCTTGGAAAACAAAACAACATCTATTCTATTATTTTTTAACTGTAATTACTTATTTTAAAGAGATTGCAACATTATACTTTTTAAAGAATTGCTCAATTAATTTAAACACATTTATTATGCACACAATAAAAAACTTCAACAAATATATTGATCCTGGCTTAACCAGCGACCTTTACTCTGTTGTTCATAAGCTCGGTTTCAGAAAACTTGTCAGTAGTTTAACAACTATTTTAATTTTAGTAATGTCTATGGAGACCAATTGGTTGATACAAGAAATAATTTGAACTATTTTTTAAAACTGTAATTGAACTTCAACTTATATTAATTATCTGATTCCAGTGGCCAGTTGGAACAGATAATCAGCAAAGTTTCCATTTTGCAGCAACAGTGCAAAAGGTTTCAACAACAATTAGTATTATGTCTGAGTCTAGTTCTGTCTTATCTGCTTTGTTTCGGAATGTGTTCAATACATTACGTTTGTATTCATTATTACCATACAATACATAGATTTAAGAATAAATTAAACAAATAATACAACATTGACCTAAAAAAACTGATTTTGCAACCCTGATCTCCTCAGGCAGGTCTCTGAGGGTCTCGGGGCGCAGGACGGGGCATAGGGTTTATACAAGGTCACAAACATATCTTAACATACCAGCAATACCATTTAAGAATGGATTCTTAAAGCAATATAATCTTATTTTCTTTTTACACAGCGCACACCCTGAACGGTGTGCTTCTTGTTTACTTGTTCCTCTGCACACTCAGATGCAGGACATAAAAACACTCTTTTGCTATTTATTTTCATTTTGCAGCACATTTATACGACCAGAATTTTTTGCTTTACATCTTTATATTATTTATTTTTCTCAAGTCATTTACTTTTGGTGGGATAACTAAAGTTTAGTTCATTTTACCCTGTCTATGGACTGATTCATTATTAGTTGTTACAAAACATACACAAGACGGCGGGACAAACCAATATAGACCCCCCATACAAACAATGAAGAAAGAAAACATAAACTCGTAATAAACACCAGCGTGACAGCAAAGCTCATCCAGCTCAATTCAGTCCGAATTAGGAGGTTTCAGAGGGGGTAGGGAATTGCAGATGGGGCGCCTTGACTCACGCACCCACCCTTGTATACAAGTCATAGATCGGTGCCTGAAAGCCGTCCAAGAGCGATAACTAGCTTATCCTCTTGCGACACCACTATCCTTTTCTAGTGGCGTTGTGCCCCCCCGATCGGAGCCCACAGACTTTTCCCTCTTCCCTTTCTCTCCAAATGACAGCCCAGTTGACTGTAGTCCGACACGACCAACCTATACACTTGCCATCGAGCTCATCCAACGATGAAACACAGTTTGCTCTACGCTTGCGTGCCACTACCCACCTGTGATCAATTAGCCTATAATTTTATGTATGCACCCCTGACCGCCACCTGCTCCTCAATGTGTAGGGAACTGTGGCGCATCGGGTGATGCACGCACCTCGCGCTGGTCTGTCTAACCATGAGAAAGTGGTCGCAAGCAACGGGTGCTTTTTAGACCATCTCTGTTTTCCATTTTAAATAGAGATGGCGGTGGTGTGAGGTAAAACTTGTATTGGCAAAAACATGTGACTTTCTCCCTCTCAGCTGCACTTCTCCAGCCCCACAAGCACGGGGAGGTTTACACACACACCCCCGCGGCTGTAGCTGGAGCCGTGTTTTACAGAGAGGCGATAGCAGTAATATCTCTGGCTGCTTATTTTCAACTGCTGTGCTTGGCCGCTGAAACCCCCAGAATTCGGCGATTTGTTCAATACAAATCTTTACATTGCTTTCACACAGAAGCTCCACTTTACTGATGCCCTTCTTTTAAGGTCTCTCTAAACATGAGCTGTGTATGCTTGTATGGCACTTCCGTTCCGAGCAGCACACACAGAGGAAATCAGCCAGGACTGAGTCCCCAGACACTGATCCCCTGGGTTTATTATCCCCAAATGTTCATTAACCAAAAACGAAACACAGCCGCTCAGTTTCACAGGTAATTTTTTAGGATACCGTCAATCACAGATTCTGGTAAGGCAATGTCCAAATGTAGATTTGAAATCACACTTACCAGTTCTGAAGATGTGTTGGTATCCTGCCGACAACGCCAATTTGTGGAGGAAACTTCTGTGTAGCAATGCAGTAGGAGTCACCGACTCAGGAAGGAGACACGGTAGAGCAGGAGCTTTTGATGTCAAACACTGATGGTTTATTTGGAGTTACGGCCGGAGAGATTCACATCACAAGTCACATCAGTCACGGTGAGACTGCACGGGAGAGTTGCCATGTCAATTCTGGAGCACCTCTCTCTCGTTAGCCCGTTTAACTGGTTTCACAGAGAGTGATCAACATATTTTGATAAGATAGCTTAGACAGTTGGGCACACTGAGTCACTTGCATCCGTCACTTATGGCCTCGAAGATTTCATACCTTGGAGTCCACAAACAACAAAGAAGGAAGTGTCCCAGTGCCCCCACAACAACAGACCATCTGTGACCTCGTGTTGCCCGGTCACAGAATGGGAACAATAACTTTATGGCTGAAGCAGCCTATGTCCTTAAAGGAGATAAACAGACATCAGGGTTGGTCATGCACGTCATATCTAGGAGTCTAGGACAATTATTTCCTTAACAAAAGCGAGCTTTATTTAAATAAGCCGATCAGCAAAAAACATGGCAAGGATAGTACATAGGTAACACGAGGAAGATAACATACCAAAAAACGATCGTGACCAACATGAAGGGAGACAGGAAAAAACAAACAATTAACCGACAGGGGAACACAGGGAAAGACAAGACTAAATACAGAGAGGGGTAATCACGAGACAAGAAACAGCTGGGTAAAGGAGGGAGAAACACAAGGGCAACAGGTGAACACAATTAGACATACCAGGGAAACTAACGACAGGAAGGCAAACACAGGAAGAGGGATCAAACAAGACACAAGGAGGAAAACATGTGACAGGGAACACAGAACAGCAAAATAAAACCAAAACTTAACACACAAAACTCAAATCCTGACACTGCACCACATAAGCTTCATACTGCTATGTTCCGTCTCTCTTGTTGCAGAGGTCACAGCTTAGTCAGAGTGTGGGGGGGGGGGCATCAGGTGTACACTCTGCAGCTTTGCAGATGCAAGCTTTGCAGATGCACGGTGAAACGAGCCACAGGAATATTGCCATTTCTCCCATTGTTAACTCCCTGAATTCTGATTCTATCTTTAAATGTACTCAAGTACAATATCTGAGTACTTCTACATTTACTACAAGATCTGAGTGCTTCTACTTTTACTCGAGTACAAGATCTGAGTACTTCTACTTTAACTCAAGTACAAGATCTGAGTACTTCTACTTTTACTCAAGTACAAGATCTGAGTACTTCTACTTTTACTCAAGTACAAGATGTGAGTACTTCTATATTTACTCAAGTACAATATCTGAGTATTTGTACTTTTACTCAAGTACAAGATCAGAATTCACTACACTGTAGCACCCCAATTGCAAATATTTAGCAATAAGCTGCTTTGGTTAACCCTTAGCTGCTATACTTAACACTTAGCTGCTTTGCTTAGCAATTGCTGCTAAGTAGCTGCTAATATTAGCACCTCTGACTTCTCCCACCTCTGACCAAAAGCCTGATTATGGTAAATATGTTCTCTTAAATTTCTACACTGAAGCACCCCGATTGCAAATTCTTAGCAATTAGCTGATTTGGTTAGCACTTAGCTGCTACGCTAAGCACTGCTAAGTAGCTGATAATATTAGCAGCTACTTAGGTAGCTAAAGCCTACTGAGCAGTTACACATATTACTTACTTATTCTCAATTAGAAATATATCAAGAAACAACTGCAATACATGTGGCAGGAAACTTTGTTATAAACCAAATAAATACAATATTAAACCAAAAAATATTAAATTAACTTACCTATTGCTCAGAGCAAAGTCCATGTGTTGGCATTCATGTCAGTAATTCAATGCATGAGAAATGGCTGCATGAGATCTCGCAATATCTCGCGGGATTATGCACATCACACGTGAATTTGTTGGCGGCATCTGATTGGCTTAAATGTTACACACTTTAAGAAAGTGTGTGTGTCTATAGTTACACCGAATGGCCTCCAGGGGTAAAAAAAAGTTACACACTTTTCACACACTTAACCATACTTTGTGGGCCAAGTGAAAAAAAAGCAAGAGGCATAGAGCTGATGTATAGCATTAATATTTGTGGGGCCCATAATTTTGGGCCCCACAATGCATCTAGGCCCCACACCGTTGGTGTTCTCCCGGTGAACTGGCCTCACAAAGTAATAAACATGAGTATACTAACACACACACACAGAAGACCCAGACAGGTGCATAGGACCTACAATTTCCACACTTTTGTTAGCCCCCGGTCCAGACCCAAACATCCTGTATGTAATATAAATGTGTAGGGGGGTGTACAGTGGGTGGTCATTGGAAATGTGTTCTGATATACTGTATGTTCTTCACAGAAAATAAACCAAGGCCATTGAGTGTGAGTTTGAAAAAATTATTTATCATATAATTTTTCTTTAGCTAAATAATTAAAACGGGTCCCACAGACCCGAACACCACACATGGGTTAATTATATGCGACCCACTCTATCGAAATCAGTCGGAAGTCGCAACGGCTCATTTCAAAATAAACGTGGATTTGCGTTAAAAAGTAGTTTTTCGGGGTTTTGTTTTGTTTGATTATAACTAAACAAAGTATTGGCTTTCAGAATATGCAACTTTTATTTCCAAAATCACACGATAAATACATTTTTGAAGCTTGTAAAGGGAAGATGACCGGCACCTCTCACTCGCACTCTGCTCTTCTGCAGCGCTGCCCCCCCTCCCTCCGGCTGAAATTATGAATGTAAGGCGTATAGTAATCATAGATAACACGGCAGGGTCCGTGACAGTTTGTTTTCATCTGATTTCAAATAAACAAAGTCTTTCAGAATATTAAGCTTGTTTCGCAAATTCAGATGATAAATACAACTTTGAAGCTTGTAACGGCATAATTACAAGCGGAGAACGGAGTAACTTGACGTCACAGCAGGCATAACAACAGCCGGTGTTTCTCGTGAGTGTTTTCACTGGGAAACAAACACAATACACACAAACGCAAAAATAAACAAACAAACACATCATACACACACACACACACACTCGTGAGCTTCACCCAGACAATTGATACAAACGAAAATATTGGTCATTTATTAGCTGCTAATAATCAATCAGATCGATGGATTCCAGAGAAGAGGAAACTTTGAAGGCCTTTTTCTCGAAATGATGACTCTGTGACAGTCATTATACAACGTGACATATTTTGCTTAATATTTGGAGTACAACAACAATCCTGATATCATTAGAAAGCTATCAATCTCCTCTTTCCAACAGTGTATACAACTCAAAATGTGTCTTCGGGTCAATGCATGATTTCGATAGAGCAGGTCACATATCAGAACACATTTTCAATGACCACCCACTGTACACCCCCCCTACACATTTACATTACATACAGGATGTTCGGGTTCACTGGACCCGGGGCTAACAATAATGAGAAAATTGTAGGTCCTCTGCACCTTTCTGGGCCTTGTGTGTGTGTGTGTGTGTGTAGTGTGTGTGTGTGTGTGTGTGTGTGTGTGTGTGTGTGTGTGTGTGTGTGTGTGTGTGTGTGTGTGTGTGTGTGTGTTTGTTAGTGTGTGTGTGTTTGTTAGTGTGTGTGTGTGTGTGTGTGTGTGTGTGTGTGTGTGTGTTTGTGTATGAGACTTTTGTATTTCTGCCCCTGCCATTCCCGCACAAGATTGCAACATTGTTGATCGATTCAAGCATCAATACCTGTCTGCTCTCACTTTCTCGCATTATGTTGTGCGGGAACCAATCTTTATTTACACTGTATCCCAGCTGCAAATTTGGGGCAAGACAATAAATAAAGCTTCTCCAGTTTGGGTCCTTATCACCACTGATCAAGATGGCCAACAGATTCTCTGCTCAGAGGGCCTTGCAAATGATTTTAGAAGAGAAAGAGAACCATTTGATGATGATGTAGAGGAAAAGGTTTCAGAATGTGGGGATAACATTTCTGAGAATTGTGAGTCTGACAGTGGCTTTGAAGAAGAGGATGAGATTGAGCATCAGCTTGTTACAAAAAAAAGATGAGCCACAGGACCAGCCGGCCAGCGGGCCAAAAAACAAGTAGCACTTGAATTCATTAATTCATTAATGTGATCTAACAAAAGTAAATATCTGTTGAGTATTTTAACATAACATAGTTTGATTGTGTTGAATTGAAGCCCAAAAAGGCAGCAGGTCCACCAGACCCAGGAACACTGGCTGAGTTACAAAAATATGAACACCACACAAGGGTTAAATTCTGCTGTGATTAAACGCCATCTTGTTCCAAACCACATCAATGATACATTCTGAAATAGTATGGAGCTCAAATGCTTTCTCTCTCGCAGGGTTTACCACAAGGTGAGTTTTTATATCCTGCTTTTTTCCACATACTCTCTCCAGTACAGCGTTAGCTCTGAGTGTTAGCGATGCTCGCTAATGTAAACACAGACCATATTATTTCCAAAACACGTCGCACATTGTTTCTGATAGAGAGACGTTTCCGATAGGGAACGTTGCCAGGACTTCAATGTAAAGCCAGCCCATAATTTAGTAATGACGTCAAGTTCTCAGGAAATCTGTACAACCCGGTATCATGGCAAGATGTGAATATGTGACGATTTCTCATGCTGGGAGACGTAAAGATGTCAAGATTTCGTCCCTTCAAACGTGACAGTTACACGATATTGTTAACACGGCCCAACCCGTGGAGATATACCCGGAAATGCCAAGCAAATGCTACCCCGACGGTCGGTTCTTATTGTCAATATTAATATAATAATGATTTATTTTGTAATGGTCACACTCGATTTCGCCAATTTTCTTGTTGCCCCAGCTGGTCGACACCTCTTTTAGCAGAAACAAAGGCTACATTAATGTATTAAATCGATGTTAATCCATGTGTGTGGATGTGGAATTAACGGACGTGACGTTGTGCGATTGTGTTGCCAGGCAACAGCTTCGGTTCATGTTCATTTACAAACTCTTCAACTAGAACCGTAGTTATTACATTGCATTTAGCTAACGCTTTTATCCAAAGCGACTTACAATAAATACATTCGACCAGGAAGATACAACCTTGAAGAAAACAGAATCATATAAGTACATCAGGTATCATAGAGCCAAACATTTCAGGTGCTACTCAACTGGCTTTAGATAAGCCAGTCCTTTATTAGTATATAAGTGATCTGTTAGCAGTTCTTTGTTAGTAATTCTATCACTCGAAGTAGAGTCGAAAGAGATGAGTTTTCAGTCTGCGCCGGAAGGTGTGTAAGCTATCTGCTGTCCTGATTTCAATGGGGAGCTCATTCCACCATTTTGGAGCCAGGATAGCAAACCCACGTGTTTTGATGATGGGAACTTGGGTCCCCCTCGCAGCGAAGGTGCAGCGAGTCGTTTGGTTGATGCAGAGCATAGTGCTGGGGTGTACGGTTTAACCATGTCCTGGATGTAGGAAGGGCCAGATCCATTCGCAGCATGGTATGCAAGTACCATTGTTTTGAAGTGGATTCTTGCAATTACTGGAAGCCAGTGAAGGGAGCGGAAGAGCGGAGTGGTGTGGGAAAATGTTGGAAGGTTGAAGACCAGACGAGCCGCTGCATTCTGGATGAGCTGCAGAGGTCGGATGGCACATGCAGGAAGACCAGCCAGGAGGGAATTGCAGTAGTCTAGGCGGGAGATGACGAGAGCCTGGACCAGCACCTGCGTTGCTTTCTGGGACTGCTGGGGACGTATCCTCCTGATGTTGTAAAGTGTGTATCTGCAGCAGCGGGTTGTAGCAGCGATGTTTGCAGTGAAGGACAGGTTGTTATCTAGGATCACACCCAGATTCCTTACAGTCTGAGTCGGGGAAACAACAGAGGTGCCGATGTTGATTGTTAGGTCAAGAGTGGGACAATCTTTTCCCGGAAGGAAAAGCAGTTCAGTCTTGTCAAGGTTGAGCTTGAGGTGATGAGGTGAGCAGACATCCACTGAGAGATGTCAGCTAGACAAGCAGAGATGCGTGCGACGACCTGGGTCTCTGAGCGGGGAAAGGACAGAATTAGTTGGGTGTCATCAGCGTAGCAGTGGTATGAAAAACCATGCGGGCTAATGACTGATCCAAGCGAGTTTGTGTACAAGGAGAAGAGGAGGGGACCAAGAACAGAGCCCTGAGGGACCTCTGTAGTTAATTGACAAGGGTCGGACTCGGACCCTCTCCAAGTTACTCTGTATATTTATAGTTATATTTAAAAACATTTTAGAAGGCCTCACGAAATACTTTAATGTAAATTTAAATGTGAAGGAATGTGTCTATAACAAAATACATCCGTCATTAAAAAAATACCGGAAACAGACGTAGGCAAGGTCCTCAGCTCGGTGATTTGATGGTTTAGCCGCAATGCGCGTTGGGAAATGGTGTTTATGCGATGTGAAATCAGAAAACATTTTTTAAAAATAGAATAATACTTTATTCCGAGTGTGCTTGCTTTTCTCTTTGAAAGTCATCACATAACGTAATTGTAATACACGGTTCGGCTGCATTAAATATTACATATCTGCCGTAGTTCTGTATTTATAGAGCCCTGATGAGAAGACTTCTAGACAAACAGGAAGAGCTCCCGCCAAAACTGAAAACGTGACGTGGATCATAAATATATCAGCAATTAAACAACATCTTACATTTCTTTTCACACAATACGTCTCCTTGCAGTATCAACACTAATTCGGCTGACTTTTATATTTGATCCAATTGGTAGATAGGCTGTATTTACACCATAAAGGTGCACAGCTGATAGAAAGGGACACCTATCATAAGTGGGTTTTTTTTACATATATTTTATGGATAATAATAGCAATCTAACACTGTCCACTTAAGTGTTATCAGTGTAATCACTTATAACATTGTTTTGAAAAACATGCAGAAAAAGTTAATTCACTGCCCTTAATAAAGTATTTAAATATACATTTCAGGTGTGCTGTTTTGTTTAGATAATTAACATCTGGAGCTCTTTTAATGTCCTTTTTGATTATTGTTACACCAGGTCTTGTCAAAACCTTTATTCCATATTCAATATCCATTACTAAACAAAACAGCAATTCTACTCCACTACAATTCAGAGGTTAACCTGGTATTTTTACTCCACTACATTTATTTTAGTTACTTTGCAGATTCTGATTAATGATGTGAAATATAAACAACCCTTAAATCAGGCTTTAGTTACACCTGAGTAAAATTCAGGGAAGGTGATTGTCAAATGCCAACAATCAGGCGAGATATTTCATAGTTGGTGCTTGAGAAGACTAAACATTTATCTGCAGATCCCTATAAAGTATTTTCAATACTCGTTATTCTCTACTAATAGTTAATTAAAGACTGTATATAATGGATATTTTGCAGATCACTTTCAAGATGTCAAGATTTTCTAAGGTTTATTGACATATCATATACACAACTAATTCAATAACGTGCTTTAACCACTAGGCGGTGCACACAAAGTACACACAGCCATAATAACTTTGTATTATTAGTGTAGGACACTTGTGTATGTATAACATCTGAAGATGTGTAGTCTTATTCATGTTTTCACATAATTGTACAGAATATTGCTATATTATTTCACATGTTTTTCTTCTAATATCTGATTTGTAAAACGTCACAGACAGAAAGGTATATCCGTCATTTAACAGTAAGCTATTGAAATTCTGAATCCATAGATGTGTCTCCCATCACCAAAAACCCCTGACTATTTTCTCAACTCAGTATTTACATTCTTATATTCACAGAAAATCAGTAATATCTTTAAAAACTACAAGTCCTTTTCTATCAGCTGTGCACCATTATGGTGTAAATATAACCTATCTACCAATTGGATCAAATATGAAAGTCAGCCGAATTAGTATTGATACAGCAAGGAGACGTATTGTGTGAGGAGAAATTGAAGATGTTGCTTAATTGCTGATATATTATGATCCACGTCACGTTTTCAGTTTTGGCGGCAGTTCTTCTAGTCTTCTAATCAGGGCTCTATAAATAGAGAACTATGGGCAGATATGTAATATTGAATTCAGCCGAACCGTGTATTACAATGCCGTTATGTGATGACTTTCAAAGAGAAAAGCAAGCACACTCGGAATAAAGTATTATTTAAAAAAAATGTTTTCTGATTTCACCTTGCATAAACACCATTTCCCAACATGCATTGCGGCTAAACCATCGAATCACCGAGCTGAGGATCTTGCCTACGTCTGTTTCCGGTATTGTTAATGACGGATGTATTTAGTTACAGTATCATATTGCTATGCGTGTACAGGGATATTATGGCCGGCGTATTGCTGTCAGAGAACACACTACGCCTAGAGCAAAGACTCCAATTAATATACACATATTCCTTCACATTTAAATTTAAATTTACATTAAAGTATTTCATGAGGCCTTCTAAAATGTTTTTAAATATAACTACGGTTCTAGTTGAAGAGTTTGTAAATTAACATGAACCGAAGCTGTTGCCTGGCAACGCAATCGCACAACGTCACGTCCGTTAATTCAACATCCACACACATGGATTAACATCGATTTAATACATTAATGTAGCCTTTGTTTCTGCTCAAAGAGGTGTCGACCAGCTGGGCAACAAGAAAATCGGCGAAATCGAGTGTGACCATTCCAAAATAAATCATTATTATATTAATATTGACAATAACAACCGACCGTCGGGGTAGTATTTGCTTGGCGTTTCCGGGTATATCTCCACGGGTTGCGCCGTGTTAACAATACCGTGTAACGGTCACGTTTGAAGGGACGAAATCGTGACATATTCACGTCTCCCAGCATGACAAATCGTCACATGTTCACGTGATACCGGGTTGAATCTGGATCAGCTCCATGGTACACCCGTATTTAGAGATGTGGGTACAGAGGAAAAGAGAGAGGGTTTTATTTTCTGACACGTTGTAAATCTCCTTACACACCGGGGACAAATATTTATTTATAATATACATCAAAAAGTGCATTTTGCATAACAGGTCGCCTTAAACATTATAACACAATATTGACTGTCAAAGAACCAATCTATCTTCAAAAGGTGTTATGTACAGTATAGTGCTCTAATTTGTCTGTTTATTGGGAAAGATGGATCATTCACATACATAGAAGCCCGGCTCCGCATCTTAGAAAGTAACTCAGCTACAGTAAAGCCCATGTTAGCCGGTGCGGCCTGGCAAAAGGGTGCTCCTATTAGCCGTCCCCCGGCAACTCCCGAGCAGCAGGGAGACTGGGTGACTGTTCAGAAGGGGCATAACGCGAAACCCGCAGGTCCCCACCAACCCGTTCACGTATCTAACAGATATTCCCCACTCAGCGAGACACCCGCTGAGAAGCCAACTCTGGTTATTGGTAGCTCTATTATGAGACACGTGAATTTAGAGACCGAAGCCTCCACAGTCACATGCATTCCGGGGGCCAGAGCGGGCGACGTTGAGGCGCATCTTAAACTGCTGGCTAAAAATAAATGTAAATACAGTAGGATTGTTATTCACGTCGGTGGTAATGATGTTCGTTTACGCCAATCAGAATGCACCAAACTTAATGTGGAGTCGGTGTGTAGTTATGCTAAAACAATGTCGCACACCGTAATCTTCTTTGATCCCCTCCCCAATCTGATCAATGATGACATGTATAGCCGCATGTCATCATTTCAGCGCTGGTTGTCTTGGTGGTGCCCAGCAAACAATGTGGGCTTCGTAAATAATTGGACAGCCTTCTGGGGAAAACCTGGTCTGATTAAGAGAGACGGCATTCATCCTACTTTGGAAGGTGCAAATTTCATTTCGGCAAACATTTCAGGGCTTTGTGGACTTAATCCATGACAAACTGGAGTTGAGACCAGGAGGCGGAGTCGCAGTCTTACACGCTTCTCTGCGCTCTCTCCTAGGCAGTCATCCATAGGAATCCCAAACCCAATAAAATACCCAATATTAGCGGTGTGTGTGTCTGCCCAAGGACAATTTAAGGTAAAACCTAATAGAGGTGTCATACATAATAACCTAATAAAAGTAAATGTAACAACTACTACAGTGCAACAAAACAGGAATATTAAATGTGGTCTCTTAAACATAAGATCTCTAGCATCTAAAGCAATATTGGTAAATGATTTAATATCAGATTATAATATTGATATATGCTGTCTCACTGAAACTTGGTTGAGACATGAGGAATATGTCAGCATAAATGAGGCCACTCCACCCAGCCATATCAATACTCATATTGCCCGAGGCCCAGGCCGAGGAGGTGGAGTTGCAGCAATCTTTGACTCAAGTTTACTTATCAATACTAAACCAAAATTAAATTATACCTCCTTTGAAAATCTCGTTTTTAGTCTTACGCATCCGACCTGGAAAACTTTGCAGCCAATATTATTTGTTACAGTGTACCATGCACCAGGTCCTTATTCAGAATTCTTATCAGAATTCTCTGAGTTTGTATCAACTTTGGTACTTAAAACAGATAAAGTAATTATCGTAGGTGACTTTAATATTCATGTTGACGATGATAAAAATAGCCTTACTGTTGCATTTAACTCTACATTAGATTCTGTTGGTTTTTGTCAGAGTGTAAATAAACCAACCCACTGCTATAATCACACTCTCGACCTTGTTCTGACTTATGGTATTGAAATTGAGCAACTATTAGTCGAACCGCATAATCCTGCTTTATCCGACCATTTCTTAGTAACTTCTGAAGTACTGTTACTAGACCACAAAGCATTAGTCAAAAGCTCCTGCAGCAGAAACCTATCTGTTAGTGCTATAGCCACATTTAAGGAAGAGATTCCACCAATACTTAACTCGATAGCATGTCTGCATGTAGGGGAGGAAACTTATACAAAATGTCCACCACCCCAAATTGATCATGTTGTTGATAATGCTACAGATGTGCTGCGAATAAAATTAGACTCTGTTGCTCCTTTGAAAAAGAAGAAAATAAAACAACATAGATTAGCTCCATGGCATAATGCCGAAACCCGCAAAATAAAGCAAAAGTCGAGACAACTTGAAAGGATATGGCGTTCCACTAAACTTGAAGAATCTCGTTTAATTTGGCATATTACTCTCAATGAATATAAGAAAGCACTGCGTAAAGCGAGAGTAGCCTACTACTCTTCATTAATAGATGAGAATAAGAATAATGCAAGATTTATTTTCAGCACTCTAGCCAGGCTGACAGAGAGCCATAGCTCGATTGAGCCTTCTATTCCCAGAGCACTCAGTAGTAATGATTTTATGTGCTTTTTTAACAATAAAATTGTTACTCTTAGAAACAAAATTAATGACCTCTTGCCTTTGACCAGTATAGTGTTATCAACTCCCGGAAACGTAAGTTCTAATATTACACTAGATAGTAAACTAGAAGGCTTTTCAGCCATAAACCTTGAACAATTAAATTCAATGATTCTCTCTTCTAAACCATCAACGTGTATGTTGGACCCAATTCCAACTAAGCTGTTGAAGGAAGTTTTTCCATTAATTAGCACTTCTTTATTAAATATTATGAATATGTCTTTATTATCAGGCTATGTTCCACAATCATTCAAAGTAGCAGTGATAAAACCGCTTCTTAAAAAGCACAACCTTGATCCAGAGGTTTTAGCCAATTATAGACCTATTTCTAATCTTCCGTTCCTCTCAAAAATTCTTGAGAAAGCGGTCGCAAAACAGTTGTGTGATTACTTAAAAAACAATGATTTATTTGAAGATTTTCAGTCTGGCTTTAGAACACATCATAGCACAGAGACAGCTCTGGTTAAATTCACAAATGACATTCTAATAGCCTCTGACAAGGGACTTGTCTCTATTCTTGTTTTGCTCGATCTCAGTGCTGCATTTGATACTATCGACCAAGATATCCTATTGCAAAGACTAGAGCACTTAGTTGGCATACAGGGAACTGCTTTAGGCTGGTTTAGGTCCTATCTATCTGAACGCTCTCAGTTTGTACGTGTCAATGATGAATCTTCCACGCAAACCAAAGTTAGCCATGGAGTGCCACAGGGCTCAGTGCTCGGACCTATTTTGTTCACATTATATATGCTTCCGTGAGGCAATATTATAAGGAATCATTCTGTACATTTTCATTGTTATGCGGATGATACTCAACTATATTTATCAATCAAGCCTGATGAAATTAATCATCTAAATAAAATTCAAGACTGCCTCAAGGATTTAAAAACGTGGATGACCTTAAACTTTTTGATGTTAAACACGACCAAAACTGAAGTTATTGTACTTGGCCCGAAGAATCTACGAAACAAATTATCTAAAGATATACTAACTATGAACTATGGATGGCATTCATTTGGCCTCCAGTGAGACTGTAAGGAATCTTGGTGTTATATTTGATCAGGATTTATCCTTTAACGGCCACATAAAATCAATTTCAAGGACCGCCTACTTCCATCTACATAACATTGCAAAAATCAGGCATATCTTGCCTCAAAACGATGCAGAGAAACTAGTCCATGCATTTGTTACTTCAAGGCTGGATTATTGTAACTCCTTATTATCAGGGAGTACCAAGAGGTCAGTCAAGTCGCTTCAGCTGATTCAAAATGCTGCAGCTCGTGTACTAACCAGAGTTAGGAAAAGGGACCACATTACTCCTGTTCTGGCTGCTTTACACTGGCTCCCTATAGAACACAGGATGGAATTTAAAATTATTCTTCTCGCCTACAAAGCCCTTAATGGGCAGGCGCCATCTTACCTTAAAGAACTCATTATACCCTACTGTCCTACTAGGGCATTGCGTTCCAAGAATGCAGGGTTGTTGGTTGTTCCTAGAGTCTCTAAAAGTACAATGGGAGCCAGAGCCTTTTCTTATCAAGCTCCACATTTGTGGAATCAGCTTCCAGTTTGTGTTCGGGCGGCAGACACCCTATCCGTTTTTAAGAGTGCGCTTAAGACCTTCCTTTTTGATAAAGCTTATAGTTAGGGCTGATTAGATTCAGCCCCTAGTTTTGCTGATATAGGCTTAGTTTGTCGGGGGACATCTTACTTCTTCCTTCTCTCTGTCTATACCTGTGTACTCCCATGTTCCCATTAACCCAGCTTCCCCAAATGTCTTTCTTTTTGGTGTCTATATACGCTGGGATCCGGAGTCATGGATGATCCTGCGGTCCTGTGTCCTGCATTGCGAGCCCTGGATCTTGAGTCGTGGCTGTGGTCCTGGATCATAGGTCCTGGATGGATATCCTCGTGGATTCATCTTCCTATTATACACACATGCATTTCCAAACATTTGGACTACCTATGTTGCAAATGTATTATCTTTTCAATTTACACACGGCATCTATTGCACGTCTGTCCGTCCTGGGAGAGGGATCCCTCCTCTGTTGGTCTCCCTGAGGTTTCTCCCATTTTTCCCTTTAAACTGTGGGTTTTATTCGGAAGTTTTTCCTTGTACGATGTGAGGGTCTAAGAACAGAGGGTCTAAGGACAGAGGGTCTAAGGACAGAGGGTGTCGTATTGTCATACTGATATTTTGTACAAACTGTGAAGTCCACTGAGACAAATGACACATTTGTGATATTGGGCTATATAAATAAACATTGATTGATTGATTGATTGATTGATTGATTGATCATTTACAAAAAAAGAACACGGTTGGAAGGCAATACTTGTTATATTAAGAGAAAACAATTTAATTTGTGTAAAGCATTTCATTTATAATAAAAAATATTTATGAAAAACTAAAACAACTATATATACACATCTATGAACTGTACACATATTTCAAAAGCAAAGTTCTTAATGGCGAGCATTTTCTTTGGGGGGGGGGCGGGCCAATGAACATTACATTAGTTTCATTTCATTGCTGTTCTTACAACTGCTGCTGTTTAGCTAACATGCATTATTGAGCTACACTGTTACTAAAAATGTATTTACACATTTTTTAGGTTTTAGGTTTTGCTTTTAATGAAGGAAGTATTATGCTCTTTTTCCCAGGAACATAGTCATGGTATTATCAATGTTATCATGAAACACCTAGAAACTAGTAGGTATGATTCACTACGACTGTACATTAAGATAATAATTGATCATTGCACGCCATTGATTCAGAGCACCACTACATTTCACACTTCAAAATAAAATGTAATTTCAAAGTTTCATTCACAATGTTGTGTCACTCTTGCTTTCCTAGGGCTTTGAATAACAGAACAGTACCTTTGCAATGCAAACTTCTTTTAATGCTGCCTGTAGGACCTAAACTATTCTGATTTCAAAACTAACCTTGTCTGTTGCACCATCTCTTACAATATCATCCCCGTAAACTGCATTGTTTCTGATTATGTGCTGAAAATCCTACAATAACTGTCAGATCTTTTGAATAAATAGCCCTAAAGAAATAAAGTGTACGGTTCCATGCATTGATTTAGATATTGGAAAATGACTCCGGCGCACCAGCACTCCTCGAGTTTGCAGCCTCTGACGTGTGGTAGACGTCTGAAAGACAAATAACAAATTGTTAGGAGGGAAAATGTATCTCAGTAAATGAAAAGAACTGCTCAATTTAAAATAAAAACTTGCTTCTTCTTCCACGCAGTCGATGGAACCAGTTGAGTCCAGTGGAGGAAATGCCAGCACTTGTACTCTAAAGTAGAAAACAAATGTTATATGGTATAAATAGGTGATTGCAGGATGTCTTTGTTATTTAATGGGTAGAAACATTATGAACAAGAAAAACGGCATACACTTTCAAATGACTTACTCTTGTTGTATTGGAGCCTGTGCTTGTTGTAGGTGATTTTCTTGCGAGGATAGAACGGATCTACAGGAAAATCAAATTCATCTCAATCAACTTATGTGCGATTTGGAAAACCTTCAGGAAGATTAACATTTTTAAACAACATTTTCGAGAAAATAAGCATACTTGCTTTATAATTAGCATTAACACTCTAGTGAGCTAGGCTACGTTGTCTCCAGTAATGCCTTGGGTTACACTTTGTTATCTGAAATCTTTCCAACCAATCCATTACAGAGATAAGTATTCAACAAATATGCCCTTAAATCCTCTATACACATGTAACAATTACCAGTTTACCTTAAAAACAATGGATTGCTAAACAAAGCTTGAAGCAGTAAAAACAAGCTCCACCTATGGCGAACAACAACTGTAATAACATTGAGTTCTCTGAGGTTCTCTGAGCAGCATGAATGGATGTTTCACATTGGCAACATCTCCGGCGTCACCTCATCAGAATACTTTTTACATGTCACGATTGGCTGGAATACAGCATGTCATCATTGTCAAGGAAGATAGAGACCTCCAGTGAAGCTGATGCATACTAATCCTGTGCCATCCTTCGTTCATAGCCCTTGAGACGGCATTACCAGTACGTTTTTTTGTTGTTATATTTATATCTATACTTTGAGTGCATTCTCGTAATTAGATTGCAGCCAGTTATATGGAGTGAGCAAGTTCATTTCACACATGTGTATATATTCCTTATAGTCAAGGGCTTAAAACTAGGCTGCCAGTATTTCCAAGATCCAAAGCTCTTCACTACGAAATGGTGGACGAAAACATTCTTCCAGTAATTCTGTTAAAATTGGCAGGATTTGTTTTTCTTGTTCTCTTCACTTTGGATAATTGTTTTTCCATAAAAAGTAACAGCGTCAACACAGCCTGAACTACAGGACATAAACCAGGTGGGCGGGGTCAATAGCCAGATTAGCTGATTAGCCAGCCTTCTATTTATTGTGTTGTGTACTCTTGCTTTGGCACTGGACTTGCTGTAACATTGTAAATGTTCCTGCCGTTGGAAAGTTAAGGACTTCTGATTCTTGATGTTTGGCTTTGTTAACAAAGTTGTCAACCTGCTAGTTTTATCTTGCTAACATAACAAATGCACACTCAACATTATGGTGTAAATGTCAATTAATTGTTTTAACTGGGGGCACTAAATCACAAAGGTACAGAAATCTATCATTTTGTTTCAATGCTTCATGATAACCTCATTATGGAATATAAAATATGATAACAATAATGCTAAAACTGATATGACTTTAATCCTTTTTCATTGCATGATATTAAGTTATAATCTGGTATTTTTACCTTCTGGCAGGTTAAAGGATTTGAATACTTCTACTACTACTATCAAAAGAGGTATCAATCGTCTATCCACAATTATTAGTTTAAAGACAACATACCTTTGAATCGAATAGTGTCCCAAACACTAAAATGAAGAAACCCTGAGGAAAATGAAATAACACGCATATTTCTTTAACATCAAAGAAATTGACAAAAATAGGTAATATATAAAAATACTGCTATGTAAGAACAAGTTGTTATTTTGTTATTTTTAATGGTTGCAAATACCTGTAGTGAATTGAAGAGTGCAAAGACAATGTGGAGTCCTCTATTTGTCGAATCTAGCATGGTCCCCACTCCTAAAGACCAGGTCAGTCCAAATAAAGGAGTCAAAATGGCCACACACCTTAGAATGACAACCAGCGTATGCCTTTCATCTCTTTGGGCGGCGTCTCCCACGCCTCTTCTTAGCATTTTGAACAAGACCACGATTACGATAATTATGTTGATACAAACTATAGTTAAGGCAGGTATCACAAACGCCAACAGGGCCCTTGTTTGCTCCCAGTTAAGCCAACAAGCCTCTTTGTTCATGATGTATCCTTCTCCTGGTGCTGTGGCGGCAACAGTAACAACAGCTATGATCAGAGGGCACCCGTAGCCTAATAAGAAGCCAATAGCCAACATGACTGACTTGGACATGTGGGAGAAGACCATGACTGTCCGGTAAAATAGCAGAAGGCCTGAAACTAGCATCCAAAAGAACACCGCAAGGTAAAACAAGTGCATAAAAAATGTTGCTGTGCTGCAAGATTCAACTGGAACATCAAAGTTATTGTTCTCCGGGTTTTCAGCTGGGTTGTCGGCAATGGAGGCTCCGATGATAAAACAGATGTCAGCGATCAACAGAGAGAGGGCAGTGTTAATGATGGAAACATGACGCATGAAGGCAGTGCTATTGTTAGTTATGGCTTTCCAAACGTATCCTTCAATAATTAAACATATAACTAAACTTGCCAAAGAGATCCCAACTCCAATGTAGGTGATTAGATCCAAAAGTTCTTTGAATTCTTTAGGTATACCAGTTGACATCAGAATTGAAAATGAGGTGAGATGGTCGCATCTGCAGGTTACTGTGTCATTTATATCAGAAACAAACTCACACCCGTCACTATCCCAACCACCCCTGTTGTCAAACAGTCTAAAGTTCCAGAAGACACACTGAGGATCTTGCGTCAGAGTCGTGTTTAACTTGGTGTAGCTTAAAGTAACGTTCCGAATAGTTTCATTTACTTTGATTAGCACCACAGCTGCGTTGAGGGCATTAACGGGGTCAGTATTATTGGTGTTGAAGAGGCTGGTGTTAAAGCTGGAGTTCCGTATTGGCATAACATTATTTAGGGTGGAGAAAGTAATAGTGGTGATTGAGACTTTGCTAAAGCCGGTGTTAGGAATGTCCAGGACAACGCTGCTGTTCAGATTTGCATAGAACGAGTTGTCAAAAGTGCTTCTGTTGAGGAGAATTGCACCAGTCTCAGAGGTAACGGTAAATGTCCCAACTATTTTATCAGAGAGGAGTTCCATTGAACCCAGTAAATCAGAGCTTGCGTTGTTGATTTTGTTTGCATTCAGAACTGTCCAGGACTCTCTTGAATCCTCACCAATAATGACATCAACTGTTTGAAGGACATCCTGCAGATGAAGAGAGATTTAATTGTGAGGTTACATCTGCATCAAACAAATATACGTGAACTGCTCATCGACTCCGATACACATTTTGAGTTATGTACATAACTGGAAAGAGGAGATTCTTAGCTTTCCGAAGATATCCTTATTGTTTATGTTTTGCAGCGAAATATTAGTATACTATTTTTTTTAAAAGGCCTTCAAAGTTTGCTGACAATAATTTAGCTATAGCTATTTAAAAGAGGGGGCTCAATTTCAGGACAAAAGTGTGACCGAGAGTGTGTGTGTGTGTGTGTGTGTGTGTGTGTGTGTGTGTGTGTGTGTGTGTGTGTGTGTGTGTGTGTGTGTGTGTGTGTGTGTGTGTGTGTGTGTGTGTGTGTGTGTGTGTGTGCGTATGTGAATTTTGCGAGGGGGGTAATGTATTTATTGTATAAATGTGATAAAAGATTTATATTCTGGAAGCCAAGACATTGTTTTTTTAGAATCAACCAAAACCCCAATTGCAATGCGCCGTTGCGACATCGGACTGGTTTCAATAGAGCAGTTCACATTTGTTGACACAAAAGACATATCTAAACTAAGATAATGCTGATGGGACGGTTTAACCTACCTCCATGACAGGTTGATTGACTACCAGAGTATCAATATCTGCAATGTTGCCCAGGATTTCCACGATAGTTGATACGGTATTAGGTGACTTTGTTACATCATTCTTAATCACTTTGACCTGTTCACTTAGCTTCTCCACAAAACGTGGGACATCCTCCTCCTGCAACCCCTAAAGTAAATATTAAAAACACATACATTTATATAATGAGAGATTGTAAACCATGACAAATACAGAGATGTTTCTTTTCTGGCAACAGCTGCACATTTTAAGCCACAAAAGTACAGAAGAGGCTAAAAGAATGTGATTGTGTGAGGGATGGCCGTGTGCTTTGAAACAGGGTACTACCATTTGGAGACCTATCCCATATTAACTTTAATGTTGTTTGTTTTGAAACATTGTAATAACAAAAATATTGTTTTTTTAATATTTTATCGGTTTTTGTCTCATATATTTATTATGCATAGTTGGAGGAGCCTGGGACTCAAGATGTTCATTGCCAAAACTAAACTGTAGCTACTTTGCACAAAACAATAAAGCCTTTGAATCGTTGAATCTTTAGTCTACTTAATCTGAGCCACCACAGTTTTGACAAGTTTGTCCATCTTTGTTGAAAAAGTATTGATATTTATGTGAATCCTGAAATGTATGATTTACTAGAGGGGAGGCATATTACTTTTAAACAGTTACAGCTGATATGCAGTGGTGTAAAGTTACTAAGTACATACTCAAGTAAGAATTACTGTACTTAATTACCATTTTGAGATACTATTCTTTACATTTGATGCAACTTTGTACTTGTACTTTTATTTGAGTATAATTTGCAATGCAGGACTTTTACCTACACTGTGGTATTTCTATTTTTACTTAAGTACAAGATATGAATACTTCTTCCCCCTCTACTGATACGACCTATGATTGTATGCTGCAGGAGGAGCCAGTAAAAATAATCATTTTACAACACATCTGCTCTGCATCTGTAGCACAGTCATTTTAGCCAAAGCATACAAATATACACACAAAATAACCTGCTCTAGCACAAGACTCAAGTAAACAAGAGATATAGTGATGAACAACGATCCACGTCATTATTTAAAATGTAAGCCACAGTAAGCACTTCTACATGAATCCAGGGGTTTGCTCCTAGAATCTGTCAAAAAAAGGATCTGTAAAAGGGATCCTATAATGCCCATTTTCAGCTTCATATTAGTATGTAGTGTCTCTCCTGGGACATGTGTCCATGCTCTAATGTTCTCATACTGCCTGTGCTGCAGCACCTCTTTTCACCCTCTGTCTGAAACCAGAGCCCAGTCTGCTCTGATTGGTTAGCTGGCTGGCTCTGTTGTGATTGGTCAATCGCTTAGAGATGTCCCGGAGTACTTTTACCCGTACTTTTCCCGTTTAGTTCCGTTAGTGCCTGGAATTTGGCGTTGACACCAAAAAGAGTATATTGGAGAGAACTGAAGAGAATTTTAGGATTTAGCCTTTGCAGACCATTTACATGCACCAAAACTAGATAACACTTTCAAGGAAAGGGAAACCCTCAAAAAGCATAATAGGGCTCCTTTAAAGATTAAAGAAGTGTTGCTGCAGAGCCACACTTTATACAAAAACAGTGGTCAGTTAGTTATAATAAGTTACTGGACAGCAGAAGCCGTGATGAAATGTGCTGATGTTGGTCGAAAACGTGTGTCTTTTATAACAATACAAAATATTATAACAAATTAGCTTAGTACATTTGTTCTCACTTTCTCACGCACATTTACTTCAGATGAAATAAAATACATACTAAATGAAACTTCTCACAAGGTCAGTGGATTATCTTGAGTAACTGGTAATGATTTCTGCTGTTGAGTTGATTTATAAGACACCTGACGTTTAGATTTCCTTCATGCTTTTGTTGAACAGATGGTGTCTCAGAGTTGACAGGTGTAGTTTTTTAGAAAGAAAATAGTTCCTGGATACAATTGTTGCACAAGATGGAATGTCTGGTTACGTAGAACTAGTAAACATAGGACCGTTTTTTGAATAACTTTATGTTATACTGTGTGTTTTATAGATTTAAAATGGGGATGAATTGTTATCCCCAGCTGATCACTTACCTCTGAAGAATCAAGCAACTCCTTGATTACTTTGATAACGCAAGTGTCCTTTACCAATATCCACTTTCCATTATCACACTTCGCCATCTTTTCCCCCACTTGATCTGGAGGACATTCTTTACTAGATTGTTCGCCTTCTCTTCCATCCCCATAATCAGCGTCTGTACATGTAAAAGCTTAGGAGATAAATAATAATCATTTAGTATTACACAACATATTGGGGAAGAAGACTGCAAAGGAAAAGCATAGTCACTTTTGAAACATTGCACTTACGTGCTTCGGAAATGCTCAATGTTGTTACCCGTCTATAATCGAGATCATCGACCTTACAAGTAAATGTTGGTGACGTTGGTTCACCGCAGGCTCCTAGCGGGTATTCATATGTGCGACAGAATGAGGTTCCATTTTTAGTAACACCAGCATCTGTGAACATTTAACAGTGTTGTTAATAAAATAAACTGTTATTGGATGTGTGTTTTCAGTATGGTCAGATTGAGAAGTTTTCTGAAACATTTTAAACTTACCAAGAGCAAGTGAGTCTTTAAACCACTTCACCTTAAAAGGGGACTGCACACAACACTCAAGTGGTACTGTTTGTCCCTCCAGACATTTAACGTTTATTTGAGACTTTGATACTATGATGGGAGGTGGTTTGATATTATCTCCAATCACTTCCCTTTTTTGTCTGAACTGCAATACGTCGCCCATCAGAGTGCATTGGTAAAGTCCTGTGATTAAGACAATAAAAACAATGATTACATTGGTATGCTGTAAAAGAAAGTTAAAAGAATGATACCATTAGTATATTAAATAGTGAACATTCCAGTCCAAGCAGCAAATTAATTTGTCTATTGGCATCAATTAAAAAAACTGTTATTTTACTTATTTTTACTAGCTTTTGCTTACCAGTATCCAGCACAACATCAGCTTTCTCTATTGTTAGAACAGACGTTGTGGTAGAATTTGTTATTTGTATCGTTCCAGACTCCTTAATTACCCTTCCAAGAAATGTCCACTCGACACTACTTATTTGTCCCACATTAATGCTGGAAGTTTCACACACCAGTGTCATGCGATTTCCATTATAAATTGTGGCGTTAATCCTTAATTTATCATCACCTTTGGAGAAAGAAGAACACATCAGTTAGGTGTTTATACAAGTTAAACAAAATGTAATTACCTACTAGCTATGTTGGACTTACTGTTGTACAATGCAGTGACAGAGCCAATGACAGGGGCAATAGTAGAGGTTACTGCTTTTGAAAATTCATTATTTGCTTCAGCCAATTCTTCAGCATTAACCTCTGTAGTCTCAACAACAAACTCTGTAAATATGCTTCCTTCTCTGTAAGAACAAACACAAAACAAAATGGTGGTGTCAAATGTGTACGGATGTCCTGCCTCCATATGTCTTAAATGCAATAATTACCATACCTGAATCCTGTCACAGAAACACCAATAAACCCTGTGATTCCTCCATACATCTCGTTTAACTGTGGGAGAGATACGGTTCATAACATTACAAATTCAACTGAAAATACAAGTTACAATTTGATATGGTATTTATCAATGCACTTACCACTGTAGTCATGGTGTTTTTAAGAATGTTGTATTCCTCACTTATTGGATCTTTCAATGCTTCTGTGAACGTCTTGTTTAATTGCACTGTCATTGACAAATTGAACCCTGTTTATTTGAAAAGAGAATAAAAACAAGATCAAATGATTCAGTTTGTTTTGATTTAAAGAATATACTAGCTAGGCAAGAGAAGAGGACAGAATTGTGAATCATTTTTTTATTTGGTTTGTATGACTTCAGATCAAGGGTATAAAACCCATGTCTATAAATTGCAAATATCCTCTTCAGCAACAGTGTTGAGATGTCATGTGGAAGGTAGCAATTAAATAGCCTGACCTATATTCAAGCAGTACTGCAATTTATAATTCATCAATTCATTTTTGAATGAATGACATTGGTGTCCATTTACACCCTGAGGTCAAAGCCTTTTAAAAAATGAACCTGTGCTGCATAATAAAGTAATATCATCATTTTAGACAAGCTTAGCTATCACTATATGTAGGCTGCAGGGATGTCACATGAATGTTATCATTCAGAAATATATTCAAAACCCACAGTGAAAAGTAGTTTACAAGACTCTTGACATCAGAAAATAGTTTCTTTCAAGTCTTGGTGACCAAGGCGAAAAGATAACAATCTATATGTGGTAACAATTTCACCAGGACACTATGCTCCAATTCAAACACTGAGTAAGTGCATTGAACAAATCAATGACTGGATGTGTCAGAACTTTCTCCAATTAAACCAAGATAAAACTGAGGTAATGGTTTTTGGAGCCAAGGCAGAACGTATAAAAGTTAGCGCTGAGCTTCAGTCTGCAATGTTCAAAACAACAGATAAAGCCAGAAATCTAGGTGTAGTCATGGACTCTGACCTGAGTTTCAACAGTCACATTAAAACAGTTACTAAATCAGCCTACTATCACCTAAAGAACATATCTAGGATTAAAAGACTAATGTCACAGCAGGATTTGGAAAAACTTGTCCATGCTTTTATCTTCAGTAGACTCGACTACTGCAAAGGTGTCTTTACAGGTCTCACTAAAAAATCTATTAGAAAGCTGCAGCTGATTCAGAACGCCGCTGCTCGAGTCCTCACTAACACTAAGAAAGTGGATCACATCACTCCTGTTCTGAAGTCTTTACACTGGCTTCCTGTGTGTCAAAGAATAGATTTCAAAATACTGCTGCTGGTTTATAAAGCTTTGAATGGTTTAGGCCCAAAATACATTTCTGATCTACTGCTAAATTATGAACCATCCAGATCTCTCAGGTCTTCAGGGACTGGTCAGTTTTCTGTCCCCAGAGTCAGAACTAAACATGATAAAGCAGCGTTCAGTTATTATGCTCCAAATATCTGGAACAAACTCCCAGAAAACTGCAGGTCCGCTGTAACTCTGACTACTTTTAAATCCAGGCTGAAGACTTATCTTTTTGCCGCCTCTTTTAATTGAACTATTCACATCTTAGACTGCACTGTAACTTTTATCCATGTATTTTTTCTTTTAATGTTTATTTTATTAGCTTTTCTTTTTAATGACTGATTTTAAATGCCATTTTCTTAATGTCTTTAATTTTTTGTAAAGCACTTTGAATTGCCTTGTGTTGAAAAGTGCTATATAAATAAACTTGCCTTGCCTTGGACAAAAAATCCATAAAAAAATGTCATCTGTGGAAGCCGTAGTACTGTAAAAAGCACGACCAATCATCTGAGCCGGCCCGGCTAAAATAACTGGATGGCCTACCTGCCTGTCAGCCTTCCATCTGTGCACAAACTTATCTCGTGCCCTCATTGGTCATGTGCGCGTTTGTGTGTGTTGGAGGAGGGGCTCTGTGAGGAAGTGGCAGATTTTTTCCGGTTGTGTATTTTGAAATTCTTGCGCACTCGAGCTGGTTTCTCCAAAATTACATACCCCACATTTAACTGTAATAAAGTATGATCATCTGTAGAGGGAAATACCTTACGTGAAAGTGAATTACAGAAAATGTTCAACAATTAACAACAAGGGACGAGTTATCGAAACGCTTATTGCTAAATACAGGTAATGATGGTGGTTGAAAGATTATTTTATAAAAGTGTGTTACTGTTGACAGTATGAGTCAAGTTATTATAGCCTTCATCACTTGCTTTAAGACATTTAAACTGCACCAAAAGTATGTGTATCTCAAATACAATATACCATGGTGTAGGGCTGCACGATATTGAAAAAAACTGACATTGCGGTTTTTTGTTCCCCTGCGATATATATTGCGTTTTTTTTTAACCTGTTAAGCCCCAAGGTCTGCGGTGTGAATATCGCGCATGCGCATATCGCGGTTATCGCCATGACACGGTATAGCCTATCGTTCAGCCCTACCATGGTGTGACTACATTGTTATAAGCAAGAAGGTCATTAGAAATATTCCTGGATTAGGTTAGGTGTTGCAGTGTTAAGATGTGTTTTGCCAATAGATGTTGGGTCAATTAATCAATTCAATTTTATTTTATTCTGATTCTCTAACCAGGATTCCAAATATTCTGATTCAACTTGTTAAACATTTTAACACTTTTTTTGGATCTGAAAAAAGATAAATACAACTTGTCGTTCAGCTCTCCCATTAGGAGAGATGACTTAATAGTTTCAAACAATATGTTTCCAGAAGGTTTTTGCCAATACAACATTTTGAATACATAAATACTGGACAAGCATTTAACATCACTGAAACTTAAAGACTAACTGAATTGTTTAAATAACGGCTTAATAATGATAATAATCAATCCTGAATATGTATCTTATGTAATGTAACAATTGGTATATTTCTCTTACCTGTTGTTGGAGACGTTGTGGTTGTTGGAGACGTTGTGGTTGTTGGAGACGTTGTGGTTGTTGGAGAACTTGTGGTTGTTGGAGAACTTGTGGTTGTTGGAGACGTTGTGGTTGTTGGAGACGTTGTGGTTGTTGGAGAACTTGTGGTTGTTGGAGAACTTGTGGTTGTTGGAGACGTTGTGGTTGTTGGAGAACTTGTGGTTGTTGGAGACTTTGTGGTTGTTGGAGAACTTGTGGTTGTTGGAGACATTGTGGTTGTTGGAGACGTTGTGGTTGTTGGAGAACTTGTGGTTGTTGGAGACATTGTGGCTGTTGGAGACATTGTGGTTGTTATAGTCGTCACATAATTATTCGTACATTTAGGTTCAAGAGCAGGGCCAAGCCTTAAAAACAGCAATGATTACCTGTGAACCCTACCAACACATCTGAGCACCATCTTGAATTACTTGACCACAGACTTGAATCATGCCCTCAAGCATTATCACAGTCTTTTTGTCATTCCACTATCCTTACCTCAGACTTTGATTCTGTCAAACTATCTGCTGGCTGACAGGTGCAGCAAATGCAAGCTTGTAGCCCTCCTTGGTCTAAACTCAGGCTACAGTGAGCTCCTGTTGCATTAGTAACGATGTGCCCCGCCCCCATACTTTTGCCACGTCCCCTTACATATCATGAGCCGTTTGCCGTAGACTGTTGTGGAAAGCATCATTGCACTCAGCAGAGAGTTCCTATCTAATTGGGGATTACATACTATTACTATAACATGGAATGCCATTACCATAGCGCCATTTTAAGACAATCGCTATTAAACAAGAAGATGTTGTAACTTAAAGATACATTATCCAAACTGCTCAAAATGAATACATGAAATACTGTCTTTTAAGTCTTACTTGTTGGTGATGGAGTTGTTGTGAGAGGACAACGGGTAAAGTCTGTAAGAAGTAAAAGAGAGAGGAGTTCTTAGTTAATTGCTTCTGCATCTGATAAGATGCATATTTTAAGAGCTATAACAATTTTTTTATACCCCATACTGTACGATTAATGTGACCCAAAGGTGATTTTTGTTTTAATTTGAGAAAAAAAGTTGTTTATTACATTACATTACATTACATTGCATTTAGCTGACGCTTTTATCCAAAGCGACTTACAATAAGTACATACGACCAGGAAGACACAACCCGGAAGAAAACAGAATCATATAAGTACATCAGGTTTCATAGAGCCAAACATTTCAAGTGCTACTCAGCTGGCTATAGATAAGCCAGTCCTATATTAGTATAGTGCCTTGTTATTAATTCTATCGCTCGAAGTGGAGTCGAAAGAGATGAGTTTTCAGTCTGCGCCGGAAGATGTGCAGGCTTTCTGCTGTCCTGATGTCAATGGGGAGCTCATTCCACCATTTTGGAGCCAGGATAGCAAACCCACGTGTTTTTGCTGATGGGAACTTGGGTCCCCCTCGCAGCGAGGTTGCTGCGAGTCGTTTGGCTGATGCAGAGCATAGTGCACGCGCTGGGGTGTACAGTTTAACAGTTTATTGTTTAATGTGGTTTATTAACACGAGATACATACTTACTTATAGGTCTTGACATCACTAGTTTGAAGAAAACTTACTATATATTTCTGAATGTTATATTTAAGAGAGTCATCTTACATTTTGACATCTTATTGTGGTTTGGGGTTTCCCCTTTCCTGTAGTGTGTTATCCTGTTTAGCCCCACGGACCCTCCCACGGGGGCAAAAACGCAACATCTGCAAGAAACAGTATCTGAGGGCTTCTTAACATTTAAAACCCTATTAATGTGTCATACCCACTTAACGGGAAGAAACTCAGCTAACTGATGATATAAACAATTTTTACCGAAAACAAAACAAAAGTCTCACAAGAAACGTCTAAATGAGCTCTGAGCGAAGAAATGCTAACACACTTAGCACAGAACTCACGGTAACATACCCTTATTACTTATCAGATCTGCACAAACAAGATATCGATTAGCAAGCTGTGATTCCACAGATTCCAGAAATATAAGTATCATCACTGAGCGATCAAAACACGGCACGGGAAGCAAAACCAGACATCACACCACGTAGCTTTACGGAGGAAACACAGGAAATATGTCTTACCTTTTGCTGTCTCTGATCAAAAGTCGCGTTCAATGGCATTACAACGATAAAAACTCTGCTGAAGGTTAATCCATAGGTTAATCCAAGGTGTCTGTGTCACTTTGAAATGATTTCTGATAATCCATCAGCAATAAACCTAGCTTTCAGTTTTCAGATTTCAGAGCGTAAGATAGCTTTCGACTGCTTGCGCATAGGTTGTTTTTTGTTGTTGCTAAATCTCTCTAAAAAGGTCAAATGTCACTTGCTTTGCATCAACCTTGATACAGGGTACTTATTACATGTTTGGATTCCTAAAGCTTTTAGTCCACTATCCCATCATTCAAGGGTGCTTTTCACTATAAGTAATGGTTTCTTTTTGGACGGACACTATAATTGCATTTTTTTTACTATGTTCAATCTGAATTTTATTTTACATAAACAAATCTATATTGATTCTGACTTTTGTACATCCAACTCACTGGTTTATCATTGCTTTGAGAAAAACGATTATTAATTTACGTCTTTTAGAAGGGAAGTTATCGTCATTTGTTCAGTGAATGTCATTTTCGAGCCGGAGACCTGGAAAACAGGCTTGGGGCTAAACAGGTTATATAGGGTTTTGTGCATGTCAATGGTCACACACACACACACACACACCCCCACCTGAAACGTCTCCATTTGACTCCTTTGTTTGCTTCAGCAACACTTGTGCTTCTATTATCATTATTATAAATTGTCCGTAAAAGGCTAAGGGGCGGGACATTTCAACCACATCTCTTAGCGCCTGACCAATCCCAAAAACGGCCAGCTAACCAATCAGAGCAGACTGGGCTCTGGTTTCTGACAGAGGGTAAAAAGAGGTGCTGCAGCACAGGCAGTATGAGGTAAATAAAGAGCTTTTCTACATTAACCTCTTAAGCCCTGAGCCTGTTTTTCAGGTTTCAGGCTCGAAAATGCCACTAACACAACAAAGACTATATCTTCACTTCTAAAAGAGGTAAATTACTAATCTTTTCTCTCAAAGCAAGGTTACATCTGTGAGTTGGATGTAGAAGTGTCAGAATCAATATAGATGTTTATATTTTAAAATAAATTCAGATGGAACATAGTAAAAACATATAAATTCTAATGTCCGCCTAAAAGAAACCCATTACTTAGTGAAAACCACCCTTGAATGATGGGTTAGTAGACTAAAGGCTTTAGGAATCCAAACTATAACATATAATAAGTACCCTGTATCAAGATTGATGCAAAACAAGTGAAATTTGACCTTTTGAGAGAGGTTTAGAAAAATAAAGTCCAGGCGGACTCACCTCTGGGTAATTTGGGAACCATCAGTTCCATTTGAACTTTTTCACTGTAAAAATCATTTTTATTACTTTGAATTATCACTATAGGTATTCATTCCATCCAAATACAACTGTTGTGAAAAAAAACCAAAAAAAAAAAACATACTCTCTTATCCTAACGTCATTTGCAGGAAACATACTCAATAAACAACGTCTAAGGAACCTTAATATTTAATAAACTATGAATATTTTATATCCATATAACGGGAAAAAACTCATTTAAAGGATCTTTTTCATTTTTTTTTCAAAATAAACACACAATGCTAACAGTGAGCCTCTGAATTAGCCCCGAGCGAAACATGCTAACCTATTACTTCACCGAAAATCAGTCCTAGGTCCCTTATTACTTATCCTAGCTGCACATCCAACACATCGTTTATGATCGTAAAGACACAGAATCTAACGGTGCCCACCTCAACACTGAAAGATACAAACTCCCGAGGTTATCAACAAAAACGTACATCAAAACAAGTGGCACTAGGTACTAACATGCGCTAGGCTAATGGCTTACCTTCCTCTTTGTCTGGTCTAAACTGGTCTTCAATGGCATTAAAACAATAACGATGATGTAGTTAATCCATAGGTTAATATCCAATGGGGCTGTGTCCCCTTTGAAATGTTCTGATAATCCATAAGCAATAAAACTGCAATTCCGTTATCTGCTGTCCGCTCTGTGTGCTCCGTGTGCTCTGTCCTGCAATTCCTGCTTCCTTCCGTAGTAAACAATAAATTAAGTCGGCTGCGTAATGTACTTAAACTGGCTGGCATTCTTTATACTTTACGCGGGACTATATCTCTGGAACCCATTGGTCGATTTGTGTGATTTACACCTTTTTCTTAACCATCAGAACCAATAGAATCGATGGGAAGTTCCCAAATCCACATAAACATTACCATAGCGGACGTAATAGAGAAGCGAACAAAGCATATCTGAAAGTGCACGCCTGGACTGCAAAACTTTATACCCAGTATATTGCCATAAATATAATGATGGATTATCAGTCAAAATTTCTACGTGACACAAAGACATTGAATTAACCTTAAGCGGCGTTTTTATTCCGGTGAACACAACTTTTGATCACAAATCAAAAAAGGTAAGACGTAATTATTGTAATATTTTTGAAACCGGATGTTGTTTACTTTCTCTTTTCTGGCTGATAGCTCCAGGAATTCGGGGTCCTACAGTGATAACATTACATGTGTGGAATCTGTGGAGTCTCAGCTTTAATCGGATATCTTGTTTGTGCAGTTAGGATAAGTAATAAGGGCATTTCTACCATGAGTGCTGTGCAAAAGTCCGTTAGCATTAGTTAGCATTTTTTCGCTCCATGCTAATTCAAAGGCTTGGTATTACTCTTGTGTTTCTTTTAGCTAAACATGGTTCACATTTTCAGTTAGCTGAGTTTCTTACCGTTAAAAGGATATGGAACATTAATAGTTTCATAAATGTTAAGAAGCCCTGAGATATAGTCTCGTAAAAAAAACGGTGGGAGGGGTCCACTGGGGGGACCCTCGGGCTTAAGAGGTTAAAGCATGGAGACATGTTACATTGGAGGCAGAAAATAGAAATATGATCCTAAAAGTAAACAAACCTGCAAACCAACTTACTGTTTTGATCAGCAGGCTGGCAGTATTGTCCATCAGGAGGAATGGCATTGATGCATCCACATGTGTTGCTTGTATTACCATCACATTTCCCATAGGTGTCACACTTATCACACGGCCAAAGATAGTCATTTTCACAGTGGCACTGAAACCCAGTGTTATCTTGGCTGCAAACTTTAAAGAGAATAACATAGTTTTTCTTGTGAAAAAGGCAGAAGTTTGAAATAGATATTAAAAAATGATATAATGCATTTGTTCTTACCTGTGGTGATATTGGCATCTAATATGTTAACTGAGGAGCTGATCTGGACAGGAAAAGTTAAACTGTTCAGGATGTTTCTCAGCTGATCCACATCGCTGGTATTCACCTCTGTAATAATCTGGTATTCATAAAATACTAAAGGTAATGTAGAAAAAGAGAGTCGAATTAGAGACATTTATTTGTAAGTAATTTGTTCCAAATCTAGGTAATGTCATGACATCTGGGCAAAATTGCTGAGTGAAGATTGTGAAATCCAATTATGGTCAAGAATAGGTATTCATGTTTCTCTCATCCTCATTCTTTTCATCTTGTCATATTGTTTGATATTTTCTCTTTGCTCATTTAGATGTGCTCATGTTTGTAATCCTATAGTAGGCCTATTAAATACGAGGTCACCTTGAGTGAGAGAGAATTGAAAGGACACAAATAGTTTTTTAAAATAACCAAATACAGATTACAATGCCGAAAAAAATCCCAGTACATATTATATCCATATGTGTGATGTTACTTTAAATGTAAAAGTGTATCACCTGTCTGTGGCACGCAGTATTGTCCAGTGGTAGGAATACCATTATAATATCATTATTACTCTCTCAACCTTCAAATCCTGCCTGAAAACCCACCTTTTAAAACTAGTGTATTCTATATCATAATTCCTCTAAACTGATTGTTGTTAAGACTTTGTTTTTTAAGTCTCGAATTACTGTTTGACCTTCTTTGTTGCTTGTTTTTAATTATCCTCTGTAAGGTGTCCTTGAGAGCTTTGAAAATAGTGCAAGATAATGTTGCAAATGACCATTATATATCATAGGCATGCATAATAACACGGCACAATAACACCGGAGCCCCGCTGCGGGAAAACTTTGGTGCTGTTCTGAGTTTATTCTAATCTGTCAAAACGACGGACGGCTTTTAGTTTTTCCGTCATTGTTAAAAAGAAAATGTCATAGATGGAAAATATTCGGTTAACGCAACCTCTGGTGTCAGATGATCATTAGAGAGGAAATAGGCAAAGCATGGCTCTGTGAGCAATGTGCTATTGTTTGTAAAGAAATCCAGCAACATCTGCATACGTCTTCATGCCTTTGATTGCATCGTAGGAGGCGTATGGTGTAGTGGGTTGTGCGTTGGTGTTTGGCTCAGTGGGTCACAGGTTCAAACCCCAAGTAAGTTCAAGTCACTTCACCCCAAATTTCTCCTGTGGGGATTGTCCACAGTATTGTGTATGTAAGTCACAATAACACAACACACTCTCACTCCATAATTGTCCAGGAGCGACGTTTGGTCAGGGTTCCGTGGCGTGCAGTTGTGACGCTCCTAGGCTCCTTCAGCTTCATAAAGGGACCAGTGGCGTTTTCTCCTGGAGGCCAAGGGAAGCCAGGCTTCCCCTGTTTTTTTTTATTGTAGTTATAATTTTAATAAATAAATAAATACGCTTTGTTTAGTTTCGGAAATTCTTTGTTGTGTGTTGCTGCCGGCCCGTCTCTCCCCCATTCTCATTGAGTATTTTACAAAGAGTGAAACAGCGCCCCTTTACATGTTATGGTGAAACAGTAGATTGCACTCTCTGTTGCGAGAGGAGGCCAGCCGAAATTGGCTTCCCTTGGTGAAAAAAAATGGAGGGATTGACCAATCAGACAAGGCTAACGTCATGCCCCTGCCAACCTGTGATTGGTCAGGGCCATGCCAAGGGAAGCCAGAGGCGGCTGG
This sequence comes from Harpagifer antarcticus, assembly GCA_902827135.1. Taxonomy (NCBI): domain Eukaryota; kingdom Metazoa; phylum Chordata; class Actinopteri; order Perciformes; family Harpagiferidae; genus Harpagifer; species Harpagifer antarcticus. The sequence continues at coordinate 254,220 of CADEHL010001135.1, read as the reverse complement.
CTTCCCTTGCCTCACAATCCAATCAAATCGCATCAACTTAGTGTTGAAGTGACGTGTCCTAAAATCCGGAAGTAAGCTGCGCTCGGTTTAGAAAGTAGCAAGCAAGTGCAATTATGGAGGGTGGAGATTTGGAGTATTTAAGGCGAGACACGGCAGGCAAAAACATCGTTTTTCAAGTACTGGTCAATTTTGAGATTTTGTGCTATTTTGATTCCATAACATGTTTTCTTTCAGGCTTTTGGAAGGAAAACGTACAAAATACACATTTAAGTGTTTATTTTACTATAGTTTGTCTATTTGCGTCTGTAGATTTCTCCTAAATTCACCAAAAGTTAGCATTCTAACGTAACATAAAGCACCGCGACCGCTGTGAGCACCATGTCAACAGAGATATCGTTGGAAAGCTCCGTCTCTCCTGCACAATCTCATCGGATCCAAATATGGTCATTTCCTTTGTATCAGCAACCAATCGTGAAAGCACAAAGGGGTCTTAAACCAAGAAACGAAATCTCATTGGCTGGTGTCAATTTCTGACAACGTGATTCGTTCAGATGCGTCACGTGGTGTGCTAAAACACTTCCTGTTTAGCTTTCCGCTAGAAATTGAAATCTCAAAATCGCAAAAGAACGGCGAAAAAAACGTTCACAGAGAAGACGACAACAATTGTCACTTGCACGAAGCAAGGTTATACAAAAAACAAATGACCCCGAACATGAAACACCTTCACGGAGTGCGTCGATGCGCGAGCTGTCATCCGAAGAACAGGAGGGTTTAGCTAGCGCCTCACTGCCATCTTTAAAGGTCGTTTTCTCAAAATGAGTTTTTTCTCCTACTCTGAGTTCGAAATTTCAACTTCAGAAGCACGTAGAGACACCAAACCTTCCAGTTATATTCCTATCAATATTATGAAGGCTTTTACAGAAGGGTTTGTTCATATATAATTCATAGCCTGAATTATACAACATTGTATACCTAAAAACATGGCGAAAATTGATATTTTAGGGCTGTTGACAGTATTTTCTGATTTATGGAGTGATAAAAAGAGATATCCAATATCCCTTCTGTAAAAGCCTTAGATACTAATATGACTACAAAATGAAACAAGAATTTGGAACCTGGCTTTATCCAAAGTTCAGATTTCGATTCCTGAAATGTGTTAAAATATGTGCATATTTAATGAGATAATGGCTAATTTGCATATTTAAACATGCTATTTCAGAAAACTTGTAATACAAAAGACAATTGCCTTATTGTAAGACATTAACTGGAGAAATTTCTAGCTGATACCTTTAAGTTAAAAAAATTACCCTATTCACCTGGGGTGTCTCGCCTTAATCAAAAATAATTGTACTAAACTTCCGCTACAGCAGCAACTAAAAATAAAATCTGATGACAGGCCGATGCCCAAACTGGAGCTGTGTACAGCGAGGAAAAAATGAGCAAATCGGACGTAAAACGTTAAAGGTCTCCTGATTTAGTTTGTGAATGAATGCTTATTAGAGTTTGGGCTGGAATGTGCGTGCGGATCTGTTAGATAACAGGCGTGTGTAAGTCCTGCATCTGTATGATACAAATGTGTATAAAATGATACCGGGTGCTGTAATCACTCATCTGGTTACGTTATCACATTGACCACCACACCCCCGACCCAAAAGAAAGGACGTATTATTGGCTTCCCCTAATTTTCTCCCCACGCCACGCTACTGAAAGGGACGCAAATAGCTTTCAACTGATTGCAATGTATTCCCATCTGCGGCGGGATTTGACGCTCATGGAAGCACGGCATTCGTTTGTGTCGGCTGCCCTTAAAGGCAATGTGTCCATTGCGTCCATTCTCATTGGATAATGGAGAATTGTACACCCGGATGTAAGTATTACCCTTACTGTCGATTGATTTTACAGTGATATCTGCACTACTCATCGACTAAAAAACACCAGATTATCCTTGTTAATTACACAACATTGATTGGTTTAAATTGTGTGCAATGCTTTCGTATTTTTCCCCTTCGATTCGGAGAAACAAATATTTTTTCGGGGGTAAAGGATAGCAGAAGACACTACACTGCCTAGAATCCCGAGCTATCGTTTAGGACTACACCATGTGCTCTGTGATTAGTTCTCAAGCTCTGTGATTGGTTGACCTCCAACTGCATTCCATATGAAAAAAAGATAAAAGATAAAATCATACTTTATTCAGCAGTGCTTGCTTTACTCTTTGAAAGTCATCACATGAATGCATTGTAATAAATGGTTTGGCTGCATTAAATATATTACACATCTGTCGTAGTTCTTTATTTTTATGTATCTAAAGAGATCGGGCTCAGAATAGACCGGAAACTATTCTTTTACCGTTCTGTTTGAATTTCACAATAAAGTTAGTAATATTTTGTTTTGATATTATTGTTTTTTATTAACTACTAGACCGCTGGGTCATGTTAAGACCATCTTTTCTGTGTTGCTGTGGGTTTTTTCCATCGCTTTTGTGTTACAAATATCAAAACAATAACTAAATATATCCGTCGTAAACTAAACCAGAAACAGCAGTATATTTTATTTTGTTAACACTGTAAACTTGACAGCTTTTTAACCCAAACCACCTACTGGTTAACGCACGTTATTACATGTTTAGAATAATGCAATGCAGGTAGATTGTGTTGCTTTTTAATGACTATTTAAAATGCCTTTTTCTTAATGTCTTTTATTATTATTAACTACTTGTTACTTGTTGCTAGGGACGCTGCTATCGATATTATTTCTGTTATGTTGTGTAACTGTTTAACAGTGTTATCTTGATTGCTACCCCCTTCCCCGTCAATGTATAGTGTTGGTCCACAGCGCAAACGTATTAGTTAAGAACCAGGCTGGGGGGGTCTCCAGGCATCAGATATATCCGAGACATAGTGCACTTTGAGAGGGTACTTTCATCCACGGTATCAGACAGCCGTTTTTGTTTATTGTGTGGTGGACTGGCTGTCAGCACATCATAAAGTATTATTAGAAGCAGTGTCAGCTAGAAAATGGTCTGTCAATCCTTTCCGTGTCCGGGCTGGGTGAGGTTGCCCGTATTTAGTCAAATTAGGACGCAGGCTCCACTCCTGGTGGTGCGCTTCCGTCAATTCCCCCACGCAGCACACCCTCCCGGGCCATCAGAGTCGAACCCGCAGTTCGGAGGAACCGACCGCCAGAGCACCGGCACGAGGCCCTCCGATGGCGGGTCGTGTTTTTAATTCGATCAGTGAGAAATCAGGAAAATACTCTGTTATATTTTGTGATAACCAGAGAAAAGGGGTGAAAATTGAGAAATTGTACCCCAAAATAGTGTCTCTTAAGACGGGTAGAGTCCCCTGACAACTCCCCTTACATTCCTCCAGAGGCAGATAAAGTCCAAGTTATCTTTTGGGAGAACCAGAGGAAGGGGTGAAAATGGATAAAATGTATCCGAAAATAGTGTCTCATTATTCCGTGACAACTCCCCTTACATTCCTCCAGAGGCAGATAAAGTCCAAGTTATCTTTTGGGAGAACCAGAGGAAGGGGCGAAAATGGATGAAATGTATCCGAAAATAGTGTCTCATTATTCCGTGACAACTCTCCTTGAATTCCTCCAGAGGCAGATAAAGTCCAAGTTATCTTTTGGGAGAACCAGAGGAAGGGGTGAAAATGGATAAAATGTATCCGAAAATAGTGTCTCATTATTCCGTGACAACTCTCCTTGAATTCCTCCAGAGGCCAGTTCAAAAACGTAAAGTTTGGTAAGAACCATGATTGGGGTCCTCCAGGCAACAATTGTATCCGAGCCAAAGCACTCATGTGCTCTCAAAAACCGGGTTTCCGATTTTGTGCAGATGGTAGCTTGGAAAACATGAATGAATTTATTTGACGGAGGAAGGGAAGTCTCGAATCCCCTCTACGTTGTAAAATGCAACAGGGCAGTGAAAATGTGTCCGGGGCTTCCGCCGGAAGCGTCGAAGACTTGCGCTTTTTTGAGCCCCTCCTCCATTGGCACTCTGTCATTTTTCCGATTTCCATAACATCGCACACCGTGAGACCCCGGGCCCCCGGACTTAAGCACTCCCCCACGGTCTAAACCCAGATGTTCACACCTTACAGAACCTCATGCCCCTGGTAACTTAAAGGGGGGTGGATTTTGTGGCAGCATCAATATTCGGACTTATTCACAGCACCACCCACCCTCCTGTGGAGGATGTTCTCATGGCCCTGGTAATACTTAAAGGTGATGGATTTTGTGGTGCTTTACTGTTCGCACACCAGCATCAATATTCGGACTTATTCAGAGCACCACCTGCCCTGCTGGAGGTTTACACTTTAACTTTTTTTGTTACCCTCCTCTGCCTTACACATCCAGAGAACAGGCTGCTTCACAGCCAGGAAAAGTGCCTGAATCCTGGGTAAACATTGTTTAATTGTTTAAGTGTTTTTATGTGTGAAAACAGTGTTTTGTCACTTTCAAAACTCTCCCGTCATTGACCGGATAAATTGGGTCGATGTTGTATTCAATCTGACCGTTAATATTCCAGTGAGACGAAGTACGTACAATGACCGGAGTGATCCCATGTTAATTTTGTCCCAATGCCGGAGCATTCCCTAACCCCTTTCATAACAAATGAACCATGAACCCATTGTCGTAGACAGTGAGTTCCTGTGGTATTAGTAACGATGTGTCCCGCCCCCATACTTTTGCCACGCCCCCTAACATCTCATGAACCGTTTGCCATAGACTGTTGTGGAAAGCATCATTGCACTCAGCAGAGAGTTCCTATTTAATTGGGGATTACATACTATTACTATAACATGGAATGCCATTACCACAGCGCCATTTTGAGACAATGGCTATTAAACAAGAAGATGTTGTAACTTAAAGATACATTATCCAAACTGTTCAAAATGAATAAATGAAATACTGTCTTTTAAATCTTACTTGTTGGTGATGGAGTTGTTGAAGGAAGAGTTGTTAGTGTTGGAGTTGTTGTGAGAGAACAAAGGGTAAAGGCTGTAAGAAGTAAAAGAGAAGAGTTCTTAGTTAATTGCTTCTGCATTTGATAAGATGCATATTTTAAAAATCAGAATTTTTGAAATTCCCCATACTGTACGATTAATGTGACCCAAAGGTGATTTTCGTTTTAGTTTGAGAAAAAAAAGTTGAATATCATAATTGGGACTACCGGCACGAACAAAAACATCACTTTTGGTCATCATAAGTGGCCCTAATCCTTTTTACGTACATTTGAGTTGAAAACAATAAAATACAATTATAGATTCTCTTCAACATATGGCAGTGTTTCCAAAGTTGTCCTTCTGACTCAGGCAAGCTCCTGTCTTTCGACAACCCAAAAGCAAGCAATTACATAGTGAGACACAGGGATTGTCATGCAATTAAGGATACATATGTTGACAATAAGGCACATCAAATGCTGGCCAGAATGCAGTGATTACTGAGGACCACCTTTAGACTTTTAAAAAAAGAAATATAACAATATTACGCTTTAGTGGAATCTATCTTGACATTTGATTATTGTGCGTTGTATCTGCTTTACTGCTAATAAAAATAGATGTACAAGAAAGATAAGGCAAGGCAAGGCAAGTTTATTTATATAGCACTTTTCAACACAAGGCAATTCAAAGTGCTTTACAAAAAATGAAAGACATTAAGAAAATGGCATTTAAAATCAGTCATTAAAAAGAAAAGCTAAGAAAATAAACATTAAGGCGAGACACCCCAGGTGAATAGGGTAATTTTTTTAACTTAAAGGTATCAGCTAGAAATTTCTCCAGTTAATGTCTTACAATAAGGCAATTGTCTTTTGTATTACAAGTTTTCTGAAATAGCATGTTTAAATATACAAATGAGCCATTATCTCATTAAATATGCACATATTTTAACACATTTCAGGAATCGAAATCTGAACTTTGGATAAAGCCAGGTTCCAAATTCTTGTTTCATTTTGTAGTCATATTAGTATCTAAGGCTTTTACAGAAGGGATATTGGATATCTCTTTTTATCACTCAATAAATCAGAAAATACTGTCAACAGCCCTAAAATATCCATTTTCGCCATGTTTTTAGGTATACAATGTTGTATAATTCAGGCTATGAATTATATATGAACAAACCCTTCTGTAAAAGCCTTCATAATATTGATAGGAATATAACTGGAAGGTTTGGTGTCTCTACGTGCTTCTGAAGTTGAAATTTCGAACTCAGAGTAGGAGACAAAACTCATTTTGAGAAAACGACCTTTAAAGATTGCAGTGTGGCGCTAGCTAAACCCTCCTGTTCTCTGGATGACAGCTCGCGCCTCGACGCACTCCGTTAAGGTGTTTCATGTTCGGGGTCATTTGTTTTTTGGATAATCTTGCTTCGTGCAAGAGACAATTGTTGTCGTCTTCTCTGTGAACGTTTTTTTCGCCGTTCTTTTGCGATTTTGCGATTTCAATTTCTAGCGGAAAGCTAAACAGGAAGTGTTTTAGCACACCACGTGACGCATCTGAACGAATCACGTTGTCAGAAATTGACCCCAGCCAATGAGATTTCGTTTCTTGGTTTAAGACCCCTTTGTGCTTTCACGATTGGTTGCTGATACAAAGGAAATGACCATATTTGGATCTGATGAGATTGTGCAGGAGAGACGGAGCTTTCCAACGATATCTCTGTTGACATGGTGCACACAGCGGTCGCGGTGCTTTATGTTACGTTAGAATGCTAACTTTTGGTGGATTTAGGAGAAATCTACAGACGCAAATAGACAAACTATAGTAAAATAAACACTTAAATCTGTATTTTGTACGTTTTCCTTCCAAAAGCCTGAAAGAAAACATGTTATGGAATCAAAATAGCACAAAATCTCAAAATTGACCAGTACTTGAAAAACGATGTTTTTGCCTGCCGTGTCTCGCCTTAAAAGAAGAAATACATGGATAAACATTAAAAGAAAAAATACATGGATAAAAGTTACAGTACAGTCTAAGATATGAATAGTTCAATTAAAAGCAGCGACAAAAAGAAAAGTCTTCAGCCTGGATTTAAAAGTAGTCAGAGTTGCAGCGGACCTGCAGGTTTCTGGGAGTTTGTTCCAGATATTTGGAGCATAATAACTGAACGCTGCTTTACCATGTTTAGTTCTGACTCTGGGGACAGAAAGCTGACCAGTCCCTGAAGACCTGAGAGATCTGGATGGTTCATAATTTAGCAGTAGATCAGAAATGTATTTTGGGCCTAAACCATTCAAAGCTTTATAAACCAGCAGCAGTATTTTGAAATCTATTCTTTGACACACAGGAAGCCAGTGTAAAGACTTCAGAACAGGAGTGATGTGATCCACTTTCTTAGTGTTAGTGAGGACTCGAGCAGCAGCGTTCTGAATCAGCTGCAGCTTCCCAATAGATTTTTTAGTGCGACCTGTGAAGACACCATTGTAGTAGTCGAGTCTACTGAAGATAAAAGCATGGACAAGTTTTTCCAAATCCTGCTGCAACATTAGTCTTTTAATCCTTAGATATGCTCTTTAGGTGATAGTAGGCTGATTTAGTAACTGTTTTAATGTGACTGTTGAAACTCAGGTCAGAGTCCATGACTACACCTAGATTTCTGGCTTTATCTGTTGTTTTGAACATTGCAGACTGAAGCTCAGCCCTAACTTTTATACGTTCTGCCTTGGCTCCAAAAACCATTACCTCAGTTTTATCTTTGTTTAATTGGAGAAGGTTCTGACACATCCAGTCATTGATTTGTTCAATGCACTTACTCAGTGTTTGAATTGGAGCATAGTCTCCTGGTGAAACTGTTACGTAAATTTGTGTGTCATCTGCATAGCTATGGTAACTTATTTTGTTGTTTTTCATTATCTGAGCCAGTGGTAGCATGTAGATGTTAAAGAGAAGAGGCCCCAAGATGGAGCCTTGAGGAACCCCACATGTCATATTTGTCAACTCAGATGTGTATTTACCTATAGAAACAAAGTTGTTTCTGTCCTTTAAGTAGGATTCAAACCAATTTAGGACTGTTTCCGAAAGTCCCACCCAGTTTTCCAGTCGGTCTAGTAATATGCTGTGGTCAACAGTGTCAAATGCAGCACTGAGATCTAATAATACTAACACTGAAGTTCTGCCACTGTCTGTGTTTAAATGGATGTCATTAAAGACGTTTACAAGAGCAGGCTCAGTGCTGTGGTTTGGACGAAAGCCTGACTGGAACACATCGAAACAGTCATTTAATTGCAAAAAATTACTCAACTGTTGAAAAACAACTTTTTCAATGATTTTACCTAGAAATGGCAGGTTTGATATGGGCCTATAATTGTTCATTACTGAAGCATCTAGATTATTCTTTTTTAAGAGCGGTTTAATGACTGCAGTTTTTAGGGCCTGTGGAAAAATACCTGAGTGAAGAGATTTGTTTACTATATGAAGTAGATCTGAGGCCATGCAAGGCAAAACATCTTTGAAAAATCCCATTGGAATAATATCAAGGCAGCAGGAGGAGGATTTCAGAAGTTGTATAATGTCCTCTAGGTTTTTATCATTAATCTGATGGAATTGTGTCATGGTGTTTGAATTGATGTTAAGTGGACACAGAGACAACACATTTGCTGTTCCTGATGCAGAGGCACTGACTGCTTGTCTGATTTTCTGAATTTTGTCAGTGAAAAAGGAGGCAAAATCATTGCACGCCCTGGTGGATAGAAATTCAGAGGCTACTGACACTGGGGGGTTAGTTAGTCTGTCGACGGTAGCAAACAAGGCACGTGCGTTGTTTTTGTTTTTGGTAATGATGTCAGAGAAGAACGATTGTCGTGCGTTTTTCAATTCCAAATTATAAAGGCCAAGTCTCTCTTTATAGATTTCAAAGTGAACCTGGAGATTTGTTTTTCGCCACCTACGTTCAGCTTTTCGACTCTCTCTTTTTTCTGTTTTCACGGTCATGGCCTTTCTCCATGGAGATATTTTCTTGCCAGTCACTTCTTTTACCTTAGTTAGAGCAATGGCATCTATAATTTTTGAATTAAAATGATCTACTAGCTCATTTACTGAGATGTTAGCAGCGGCAAGTGTGGAAGAAAAATTCTGAGTAAACATTTCCCTAGTATTTTCAGTTAAATAAAGAAAAGTCTGTTCCCATAATCAAGTCAAAAAGAAAAATGATGGATTGTTAACATGACATTATCATTTGTATTTATTATATAACCAGAAAGTTTGAATATCACTCACTTCATTTTCTGGATATAACAATTGAAAAGACTCGAGTCACCTTATATTTGTATGGAAGAGGACCAGGGCCGCATAAGAATGACAAGGCCATATATTATTTATTTTTTAGACCTGACTGTGACGGAGCGGATCACAGAGTGACTGACTCCGCCACTGACAGCAGCAGCGGCGGCGCCGTCTCCCCAGCAAAGGGAAGGTGGAAAAGACGGAGGCACATCACCTCCGTGATTTAAATAGGATGAAATGTATTATTTCTTTTGCGTTTATTAATTATGGGGAATGATTGTGTTAAGAGGTAGTTAACCTGTGTATGTTTGGGTCGGATAGTTTCCTCATGTTTGAGGAAATTACATTTATGTTGACAATGTGGTTTGGAGATAATTGTGTAACCGGTTGACGGTAAGCCTATGGGGAGGGGCTATGGGTACAAAAGGGACGGTGTTGGCCCTGGATTTCATTCGGCAGGGTGTTGCAGTGAAGGCAATACACAGATTTGTGGCTGATTATAAATAAAGTTTTTTTGGAGGTTAAACAACCGACTAAGCCTATGTATCGAATGGACGACTAGAACCCCGTCACACTGACCAAAACTGAATTTGTTTTTGTTCTGAGAAAAAACTGTAATATAAGAATAGTGACTTTAATCGCAGTGATGTTGTCACAGGATGTATACTGTAAACACTGGTCACATGACCTATAAAGGGTGAGGCTAATAAGATAGTCACTACTGTATATTGTCACACGCACACTTTAAATGCTTGAATTAGGGCTGTCACAACTTTCACAACTTTCGCGATAAAAATAAAAAACGAGAACGCTGAATTATTTACATTATATTATAATGTGGTTTATTAACATGATATACATACTTACTTATATGTCGTGACATCGCTAGTTTGAACAAAACTTTCTATATATTTCTGAATATTATATTTAAAAGAGTCATCTTACATTTTTACATCTTACTATTGAGGTTTGGGGTTTCCCCTTTCCTGTAGTGTGTTATCCTCTTTAGCCCCACTAACCCGCCCGCGGGGGCAAAAGCGCAATATCTGCAAGAAACAGTATCTGAGGGCTTCTTAACATTTAAAAACCTATTAATGTGTCATACCCACTTAACGGGAAGAAACTCAGCTAACTGACGATATGAACAATTTTTACCGAGACAAAACACAAGTACCACAAGAAGCGTCTAAATGAGCCCTGAGCGAAAAAATGCTAACACACTTAGCACAGAACTCACGGTAAAATACCATTATTACTTATCGGATCTGCACAAACAAGATATCGATTAGCAAGCTGTGATTCCACAAAATCCAGAAATATGAGTATCATCACTGAGCGATCAAAACACGGCACGGGAAGCAAAACCAGACATCACACCACGTAGCTTTACGGAGGAAACACAGGAAATATGTCTTAGCTTTTGCTGTCTCTGATCAAAAGTCATGTTCAATGGCATTAAAACGATAAAAACTCTGCTGAAGGTTAATCCATAGGTTAATCCAAGGTGTCTGTGTCACTTTGAAATGATTTCTGATAATCCATCAGCAATAAAGCTAGCTTTCAGTTTTCAGATTTCAGAGCGTAAGATAGCTTTCGACTGCGTGCGCATAGGTTGTTTTTTGTTGTTGCTAAACCTCTCTAAAAAGGTCAAATGTCACTTGCTTTGCATCAACCTTGATACAGGGTACTTATTACATGTTTGGATTCCTAAAGCTTTTAGTCTACTATCCCATCATTCAAGGGTGCTTTTCACTATAAGTAATGGTTTGTAAGTAGTAATGGCCCTGAAACGACTCCATTTGACTCCTTTGTTTGCTTCAGTAACACTTGTGCTTCTATAGGCTAGCGTTCCTACATTGACCGTAAAAGGCTAAGGGGCGGGACATTTCAACCACATCTCTAAGCGCCTGACCAATCCCAAAAACGGCTAGCTAACCAATCAGAGCAGACTGGGCTCTGGTTTCAGACAGAGGGTGAAAAGAGGTGATACAGCACAGGCAGTATGAGGTAAATAAAGAGATTTTCTACATTAAAGCATGGAGACATGTTACAGTAGAGGCAGAAAATAGAAATATGATCCTTAAAAGTAAACCAACTTACGGTTTTGATCAGCAGGCTGGCAGTATTGTCCATCAGGAGGAATAGCATTGATGCATCCACATGTGTTGCTTGTATTACCATCACATTTCCCATAGGTGTCACACTTATCACACGGCCAAAGATAGTCATGTTCACAGTGGCACTGAAACCCAGTGTCATCTTGCCTGCAAACTTTAAAGAGAATAACATAGTTTTTCTTGTGAAAAAGGCAGAAGTCTGAAATAGATATTAAAAAAGGATATAATGCATTTGTTCTTACCTGTGGTGATATTGGCATCTAATATGTTAACTGAGGAGCTGATCTGGACAGGAAAAGTGAAAGGTCTGTTCAGGACGTTTCTCAGCTGATCCACATCGCTGGTATACACCTCGATAATAATCTGGTATTCATAAAATACTAAAGGTACTGTAGAAAAAGAGAGTCGAATTAGAGACAATTATTTGTAAGTAATTTGTTCCAAATCTAGGTCATGTCATGATATCTGGGCAAAATTGCTGAGTGAAGATTGTGAAATCCAATTATGGTCAAGAATAGGTATTCATGTTTCTCTCATCCTCATTCTTTTCATATTGTTTGATATTTTCTGTTTGCTCATTTAGATGTGCTCATGTTTGTAATCCTATAGTAGGCCTATTAAATACGAGGTCACCTTGAGTGAGAGAGAATTGAAAGGACACAAATAGTTTTTTAAATAACCAAATACAGATTACAGTGCCGAAAAAAATACCAGTAAATATGATATCCATATGTGTGATGTTACTTTAAATGTAAAAGTGTATCACCTGTCTGTGGCACGCAGTATTGTCCATTGGTAGGAATATTGTTGATACACCCACACGTGTCGTCAATGATGTCATCACAGGCTCCATATGTATTACAGTTGCTTAATGACCACACATACTGATCCCCACATATGCACTGGAAGTTTGTACCATTTGGGTAACAAACTACATTAAAAAGACAATTAAACAGACATTATAATCAGTTATAGTCTTACCACTACTCAAAATGTCAAGATGTATCCATTCACACACATTTATAAACTGATAGCAGGGTTAACAAGTTGACAAACTGGACTCATGAGGATCTATCTAATGCTTATTTCCACATTTTGCTGTGCCTTGGGAGATACTTTGCTATGGTATCTTTGCCCAATGACACTCCAATGCAGACAGAAGGAGCAGGACCATTGATCTTCGGATTAGTTGACGACCAACTTTACATCCTGAGCCACAGCCAACCACGTAAATGATATGCAGCAGTTTTTTACATCCATAGCCTACTTGATTTATAGTGTAGTGCTTATTGTATTGAAGGCCAGTCATTCCAGAACGCTGCATTCTCATGATACACGGGAAAACGACTCTGCGCTGACATTGTGTTTCTATGGAGAGAGAAATGCTACCTGAATAGGTGGAAGAACTGCCTTCTGTGTTGTGCATGGCTCCAAATTGTTGCCAAGCGATGCATTCCAAGTTGGTTTGTCATCTGATTGACCTTTGGACTCACAACCAATCAGATGACTGCTGTATGTAGCGGCACAAGCTAGCACGGGAGGTAACCATACTGGCTGTTTTCACTGCAAGGCTCTGCGCCCAACCACGTGGTGAGAAAAGAGCATATTTACTTCCCCTGCTAGCATAGCACAGCTGGCATCTGATTGGTTGCAAAGGTCAGCATTAAACAAGGTCGAAGTTTAAATGATTTGACTTTTGAGAGCCGCGCTTGGCGAGAAATTTGAGTGATGTGCGACGCCGAGAGAAGCGCTTCCGCCTAGTCGGGCAGCACTGCTCTCTCCAAAAAATACACCACGTGAGCGCAGAGCCGTTTCGACGTGTATCATGTGAAAGCAGCTTAATGGTCAGAAAGATGTCCCATTGAACCAACAGCACACAACACCCCCAAAAACCAACCACATATTGTTTGAAGGCCCCTTCGCTCCAAAGATAAACCCTCCCTGCGCAACAAACAGAAGCAAATAGATTATTGTTATGCAGACTGATGGACCTTCATGATATGTTGTCCTGTTGGGAAAGGCATGACCTGCTCTACTCTACCCTTTGCCATAGTAAACTTGCCAACATAAAAAAACTCTTGACAGGCCCAATCTAATGACACCACTCTGCCTAATAATTAGCCATGCACTTCTGTTCTTTGGACTGAGACTAGGTGTTTGGTTTCCAGGTGCTGGACGAATAGGCTTTAGGTCCAATGGGACATATTTCAGATGATATTGTGTTGAGGAGTAATGGTCTGTTCAAACCATAGACTGTATATATAAATGGACGTAGTGTCCGTGACGTCACCCATAGGATTCTGCAGAGTTGCCGAGAAGCCCTTACTAGGCGGAATCGGCCACTAACGGCGCAACTGTGACGTCAGAGTCTAACTACCGCCTGCTCCAGCCTGATCTAAATAAGGGCAAAGAGGCGGAGCCGAGGCGGGACCTGCTGCCTCCGAGCTGGAAGTAACAGAGCTAGCTCAGGCTAAGAAGCTAAACATGAAATACATGCATACCAAGTCACTGTGTGGCACTTTGGTTGTGATAAAACAGTGTAGTTCCACAATATAAACATTACATTCATAATCAAACGAGACAATCTGCAAGAGAATTAGATTTTTTTTTTGCCGCTTGGTACAAACATTCCTTACTCTGGACATACTGTACAGTATGTATTTCAGACTTGGAATTCTAAAAAATGAAACTTGCATAAGATTAATAATTGTAAAGAATATTATTGTATATTTGCTAGTGCCCTGTCTGAGAAGCCTTGGAGGATTTATTTTTTTGACACTCAAAAGTATGTGGACATTCTTGAACTTTCCAAACTTGCTTCACCTCAATGAGAATGGAAAGTCCTAATTTTAGAGGAGGACTGTATAATATAAATAAAGTGTGTTTAAACAAAAATAGTTTAGTGATATGAAGGTCACGAGAGCATATTCTCGCATTGCACTTTGTCCACAGTTAATAAGTGAGCCATTACTCTGTGAACACTTGAAAGAAAATTGAATTGATTGAATTGAATGTATCACATGGTCAAATGTGGGGAAAAAGGACACAGTACACTTTAATACCAAGGCGCCCTTTGTCTTGTCAAACAACATTTCCCCCCCATGCTTTTACCACCATGCTTACCTGTGGTGATGTTAATGTGTGTGACGTTCACAGTTGGACCCAAGGCTATGGAAAAGCCACCTGCTTCCAGGATGCCTATAAGGGCGTCCACGGTCCCAATATCAGTAAAATTCAGCTCAACATCCACATCGTACTCAACCTGAGCCAGAAGCCCTGTAGTAAAAAAAACAACATGATTTAGGGCAGTGACCACCAACTGGCGGCCCGCGGGCCACATCCGGCCCGCCAGACATTCTTATCCGGCCCGCACGACGGGGGTTACTGTGGCGTTGGCGGAGTGGTTACTGCGTTTTTTTTACAACGTCTCGTGAGTAAGGTGCAGTACCGGAGTCCAACAGAGAGGCAGCAGCTGCGGGACTGTAGACTGCGTACTGCGAAACCTTCCCTTCCTTGAAGAAGAAGAAGTGATCCTTCGTTGTGAAGAGTCTGCTTTGTGCGCTCTGCACCACAGCAGCAGCCCCTCTGCGACAGAGTCCAACAGAGAGGCAGGAGCTGCGGGACAGTAGCCTAGAAGCAGGGTTGGGTTGTAACGGAATATATGTAACGGCGTTACGTAATCAGAATACAAAAATCAAGTAGGCTAACTGTATTCAGCTGGCGTTACATTTGAAAAACGAGTAATCTGATTACAGTTACTTTCGTAAACCTGAAGTGAATACATTTTGGAATACTTATTGGAATTATTGGTGGAAAAGTTTCCTCACAAAATGTAATCTTCATTACCGGCAGAACTGTGTGCACACTGCACAGCGCTGCAGCGTGTGTGTGAGCGAGAGAGAGATGCGTGTCTGTGAGGCCCCGCCCCCCCCGCACGCAGATGAGAGAGAGAGAGATCTCTTTTAAAATATATTGAAAGTTAGAAACGGAGATGGTTAGATAAAATGTGAAAGATAACGCTTATGTAGCATTTCTTTATTGTCGAAATTATGACATTTATAACGGGATCAGCCTGCTGCTGCTGAATGCATGAGGGCAAGTGACTAGAAAACGTTTTAAAAGTTATTACATCGTTTCAGAATAATAATAATAAATAATGATAATTCATTCTATTTAGGGGCGCCCAACAATTCATAACATATTCCAAGGAAAGGTTTTAAGACAGTACAAAGAATGCAGTCCGGGTGATGTTTTTTATGTGGGGTGCAGATGAGAGAGCTGTCCAGAATGACACCAAGATGTTGTGTTTGTGTTCTTGATAAGCCATTAAAACAGTAAAACAAGTGTCTCCTGTTCCCCAAAACATACCCATCTGTTATGGAAAAAGAAGTATTCCAAAAGTATTCTAAAAGTAATCTGAATACTTTTTTAAGACACGTAACTGTATTCTGATGACTTTCAGAGCATGTATTCAGTATTCAGTAACTGACGACATTTACAAAGTAACCCTCCCAACCCTGCCTAGAAGTGATCCTTCGTTAACAACCCCAGTCAACAACTTCAAAATTCTGGGCTATGTAAAAATCACTGGCCCTCGATAGTGTCTATTGGATACATTTTGGCCCTTGGACAAATGTAGTTGGTGATCCCTGATTTAGGGTCTCTTTTGGTTAAAGGACATATCAATGTAGAGAATTCACTCAAATTAAGCAGTAGTCATTTAAAGTAATACTTAATTATGTCTTTTATCTTAGAGCTAATGGTCTATTAATGATCCCTCTAAATGTAAAAAATGTAATGTCTCTTATTTAAAAAATGTAGCCACTGCGACCGTTCAAAAAGAAAATGTATGCTTTCTTGGGTTAAAAAGGTTTTTGTTCATGTAAATGGTCCCCTCCCCCCCACCCTTCCTGAAACGCATCCATTGGACTTCTTTGTTTACTTCTGTAACATAGTGACATGATGACATCTATTGGCTAGCGCTCCAACATATTGTACGTGATAGGCTAAGGGCCAGAACTTTACTGAGCAGTTAACCAATCACAACAGAACCGGCCAGCTAACCAATCACAACAGACTGGGCTCTGGTTTCAGACAGAGGGTGAAAAGAGGTGCTGCAGCACAGGCAGTATGAGAAAAATAAAGAGCTTTTGCATGGAGACATGTCACAGTAGAGACACTACATACTGATAAGAACATGACAATGAGCATATCACACTGAAAAAATTAAAGATTTACTTTAATTAAATGTATTATGTCAACAGGTTCCACATACTGTAATTGTATTAGGTTAGTTGAATCCAATGGTATTGAGTTGAACCTATTATTTTTAATTGAAACTTAATATTATTGCTTCAACAAACCAAATCAAATTATGTGTAATTTGTTTACAAAATAAATTTAAGTCAGCTCATGGCCCCTTTAAATCAGTGTTAAATGTAATTAACATTCATTGAATTTCACTGAATTGAATTGACCCTAACTACAGTATAGCTCTTCCTTCACCAGGCTGCTGCTGGTAATTAGCAATGAAAGGAAATCAATAAGTGATGACTTGTTCACCTGATATTGCCTGGCAGGACTGTCCATCAGCTGGAATAGCATCAATGCATGTACAGATGCCACTAACAATGGAATCACAGGCTCCATACGTGACACATGTGCTGTATGGCCAAGCAAAATTGTCCTCACATCTACACCGGAAGCCAGTGGCAGTCGAGGAACACACTGATGAAAGAAAAGTGATCAGTATAGCATAAAACGTGTTTATATGTTGGTAAGAAGGTCAGCATAGCTACTCAAATGACTCACCTGTTGTGAAGGTAATGTCCGAGATCTCTGTGTTGTCACTAAATTGTATGGGAAAACTGTTCAAAGAGGACTGAAACTGCTGAATTATTGCCACTTCAGAGGCATTCAACACAACATCAAGCGTGTAGTTCCATTGGTTTGTAGCCACTAGAGAGATTGAAATACAAACAAAAAATAAATGTTGTTTTAAATCATCCACACACAAGATACAAGTTCTTAATAGTTGGTATTTGGGGAACTACTTTTCTGAGTTTGATGAGATACAGCTAAGTTTAGTATTGCTTGCATTTTCTGGGCTATTTTCTGTGTGCCTATTGTGCCTGGTCGTGGTCCCTTTAAGAATCAGGATGACATCATCAGATGGGTATGTCAGGTGATCATTAGAGGAAATAGGCAAAGCATGGCTCTGTGAGCAATGTGCTATTAGTACTTTCCGTACTTTGTGCCCCGGCACTTAGTACCCCAGGGCCATGAGTGCGGGAAGTGGGGTGCTGAGGGCGCTGCAGCACCCCCTAGCCGCGGCAGGCAGGCGGTGTGGAGCTCCCCTGTCTGAATTATTATTTGACGGTTATTGCTGCTCCTGCTGTGCATAATCTGTGTAATATGTTGCCAATAAATAGAGAGAGAGAGAGAGAGAGAGAGAGGGAGAGAGAGAGAGAGAGAGAGAGAGAGAGAGAGAGAGATAGAGAGAGAGAGAGAGAGAGAGAGAGAGAGAGAGAGAGAGAGAGAGAGAGAGAGAGAGAGAGAGAGAGAGAGAGAGAGGAGAGAGAGCGAGCGGTGCCAGCAGAGACCGTGTTGTTAGCATCTGGTTAGCTAGCTGCACTAACGGACATAAGGAGCTGTTTGTTCCAGAACAATCTGGAGGAGAGCTCTCCTCTCAGACTGAGAGGTTCAGGTGAGCTAAAGGACTCTCTGAGTGTTTAGATAGTTAACTTTAGTCTAAGTTATCTCAGTGGGTCTCAAACAGTTTGGTCACAAATTATTCCAAAGATTATTTCTGCGGCACACCTTCATATGATCATTATAGTTGTAAAAAAAACAAGAGAATAAAGGAAAAACAGTTATGAAATAATATATGGCAGTAAAACAAGAATACAGTTTGAAAGGGGAGTGATTTGTAAAATATCCATAAAGAAAAAGAAAATCTGCTTAATAATAATAATAATAATAATAATAGATTTAATTTGTTAGCGCTTTTACAGGTGCTCAAAGACGCTTTACAGATATAGTGAAGGGAAAAGGAAGGAACAACAAATAAATATATAGTAAACAATCACACATTAAAAGCCAGATTGAAGAGGTGAGTTTACAGTTCTGTTTCATCTGGGTGTTGAGATATGTATCCATAGATCTCTTCATGTTGCTCTCAAAGTGCACCAGATTGATGCTTTTAACTTTAATATTAAAGAGCATCTTTAATATTAAAGTTCCCCCCGGACCCCCCTAGAGGAGGTGAGGTCCGCTCCCCACTCGTAAAAAATAGCACTTTACCCCTGCCTATATCCCGTGAGCTGAGGATTAGGCAAATGAAGCCGCTGACGTCACTTCTTCTTCTTCTGCTTTGGGTTTACTGGCAGGCCGCAAACCACTTCACGGCGTATACTGCCACCCGAAGTCCCCGGCCGGAAGTCCCCGGAGTTGGCGAGTAAATCGCCACTCCCTTGTTTTTTTTTGTGTTGCCATAAGTTATTCACTCTCCGTTGGTGCGCGGGGCTAATGCTAATGCTAATGCCAGCAAATACAATGGTGGCTTAAAAAAACTTTTCAGAGTTTTACGGGGCGTGGTTTGCAATTCGCCCAGCCAATAGAAATTGGTACTTTTTTGGTACCAGGATAGTACCACCTCTCTAGCAGGCACTAAACATGGGGGTAAAAGTTCCCGGCACAAAGTACTCTTTTTGGTGTGAACGCGAAATAAGGGGTAGGCTACTAACGGAACTAAACGGGAAAAGTACTCCGGTGTGAACGCGCCTATTGTTTGTAAAGAAATCCAGCTACATCTGCATACGTCTTCATGCCTTTGGTCGCATCGTATGTACGTATTGTCTATGTTTATTAACAATTAAAGATGATTATGTTTTGAAAATATTGTATTCTGTGGTGTTTAATGCTGGAGATCTTCCAAGTTGTCTCAATATTGTGCAAGGTTAATGCAAGGAGAGTTAAATGAATAAATGTACAAATGGTTGATTAGATGTTTAAAATATGATGCCATTTATAACTGTTTAAGTTCTAGAATTAAAATAAATACATTAAAAAGCTTACAGTAAATATAACGAGGCAATTTAATTCATGTTAAAGCTGTGTTGATATATATCCTTATACCAATAAACCTGTGGGCAAAGGATTCACGTCTTCGGAGTCTTGGTGTACGGAGGGAGTTTATCTGGCTGTTAAGCTATGTACACTACATATTCCGGGGACAGCAGTCACACCTCATATTTTAAATCTTTTAAACTAGCTTATTCCAATATTTCATTTCATTTCAAACCTTTATTTATGCAGGTGAATCCCATTTAGATCATTGATCAATGATCTCTTTTTTTAAGGGTGACCTGCTGCAAGTAGGTTCCACATGAATACATATAAAACATAAAACAACAGAAATCATATCATACGGCATATTTACAGCGGCTACAGTTTACATAGCTAGTGACATTTACAGGTTCCAACAGTTTCCAATTGGATAGCATCTATCCGTGTTTCAAAAACATTTAGTGGAACCAAATTGCTCAGTTTCCATTCCTTTTGCAGACTGTTCCAAGTTAGTGGAGCCGCGCATCTAAAAGCTTTTTTCCAAAAGTCAGTCCTAGCACTTGGCACATTTAATGAAACCACATCATGAGATCTCAGGCAATAGCTACTTTCAATTCATCGAGAGATCAGAGAGCAGATGTAAGAAGGTAGTGTATCCAACATGGCTTTGTAGATGAGTCATGTACCAATGACTGAGCCTCCGTACAGTAAGTGAAGGCAAGCCTGCTCTGGCATACATGGTACAGTGATGTGTTAATACTTTACAGTTAGTTACAAATCTCAGTGGACTGTGATAGGCAGCATCTAACTTGATTATGTAATGGGCAGGTGCATTCACATAGATCAAATCACCATAGTCCAGCACAGCTAAAAAGGTCACAGAGACTAGCCTTTTCCTGGCCTCAAGTGAGAAACAGGACTTGTTTCTGAAGAAGAAACCTATATTCACCCTTAGCTTTCTAAAAAGAATAAAAGCGGACCTAAAACAGCACCTTGTGGTACACCATTAGTAATGTTTAACCACTCAGAAGTGAGCCCATCAAACTGAACACATTGGGATCTTTCAGAGAGGATGTTCACAAACCAACCCACTGCATGGCTGGATATGCCAATACTGGCCAGCCTCTGCTTCAGGATAAGATGATCGACGGTATCGAACGCTTTGGAAAGATCAATAAAGAGCTGTACAACTCTGCTTTTTTTCATCCGCAATATCATTCGCCACATTCATTGTCGCAGTGATGGTGCTATTTTGCTTTCTGAAACCTGACTGATATTTACATAGGATGTTAATTTTACATAAAAACACCTTACCTGCTCATTCACTAGACGTTCAAGAACCTTGGCCAGAACTGGCCATTTTGAGATGGGTCTATAATTATTTAATAAGGTGGCCTCCCCTCCTTTTAGTAAAGGTAGGACATATGCTGACTTCCATACTTTATTCAATATTCTTTAATATTTAATAATGAGACTTACCACTCCTTTTTCCTTTGGTGTGAGGTATACATGATTCTTCTTCATTTTGTTCCTGAGACAACAGATAGGGTTCAGGTTCAAATAATTGCTTTGTGTATTGAAGGCTGTGATCCCATATGTTCTGTACAGTATTGTAAACACCGTTGACCTACCGGTAAAACCTGACATGGAGATTCAATGAAGTTCCCTGTTTTCAAAATAGTTGGTGTCAGGAGAAGGGCAAAGATGGACAAGCATGTCTTAAATATTGCCATTCCTTTGTGAAAGTGGGACAGAAAAGAAAGAAACATTATATAATCATACCACCCAGCTTTACATTGTTTATTACATAGATATTGAACACTGTCATCATTATACCTTGTTCTTATACAACAGAACAAATAAAGGTCAAGCACATTGTTGAGGGTTTCTTAACCTAATAATTATCTTATTACATCATTGGATTGAACTTTATAGGCCTACAAAGATGCCATTCCAATCATGGCTTGGGTGTGGCCACCATTTAAAGAAATGTGTACAAGCTATATTTTAGAAGAACTATATTTACTTATCCAAATAAAGTTTACCTGGGAAACCAACACATTTATATACTTGTTCTTACTAAATTATATTTGATTAATTTCTATGTAATGAATTTCCAAAATGTATTTGTCTGGGGGAGTGCATTTTTGTATCTACCTGCTGTACTATGTCATGTCAAAAAAGTGAAATAGATAGTGTAGTTTTTATTTACAGACAATTTGACACAACTTCACGTTGTTTTCAAGTAAACATACCTTTAATGACTTGTCCTCTTCAAGTTAACTGCATTAGACAGAGACACTCCCACATAGTGTTGGCTGGCAGTCAACAAAATCCAGTGTTGCTGGATGGCACTACAACAGAAGATTTATCAATTTTAAGAAGATTAAGAGACTAGTTCAGAATTTGAAGAGTGTGAAACATATTGAAGGCACTGGAATGTATTTGACATGTCAGTTTGGCAGTAGGGTGTGGCTACGGCGGCCTTGATCAGGATCAGGTTATCAGTTCGATAATAAAGCCTGTTAACCTGGTTCTGGTCTCTTGCAGTTTTCTTGTTCCTAGAAGCCAGGCAGCAGCCTCAGATCATAGAGCAGTATTTTCTAGAGCATTTTTTTTCACTGGATTGCTTGTTGTTTCCAAAAGTGAATTCAACTTTTTATTTCAACAAATCCTCTTTTTTAACTGCGGGAGCAAGACTTCTCACAATGGTTCCTGAACTACAGACAAGGATGGAAGGAAAACATTATTATTCGTTAGGCAAAAAACAGTACCAAACTGATCTTCACACAGATTCAAAATCAGATGGTAAAATAACCTAGAACTGGACCTACTGTAACCCTAATTGGAAAATAAACATATAGTCAATTGGCTTGCTCTCCCTTCACTGCGAGTTGGAACCAGGAACCCCTAAAGCCCCTGTCACACTGTCCCGAAATTGACACGATAAAGGAAATGTTCAAATTCGGCTCTGATCGTAACAACATCGGGCCATTCGTGAGGGCATCTAAGCCATCATATGACCGCCGGTGGAGTTTCTCAGGCTTCGTAAGGCACTCGTGAGGGCATCTTGTCAAATCGTGTCACCTTCTTGTTATCATCGGTGCCATCGGGCATTCGCCCTGACTCTGATCGGGGCGAATGCCCGATGACACAGATGATAACAAGATGCCCTCACGATGGCCTTACGAAGGGCAAAATTGACACACAAATTCAACTCGAAAATGAACCTTCGCAAGGTCCTTCTGCAATTTTTTGGCATGCCAAAGATTTTGCCACCGCTCACAAAGTTGCTGCCGGAGCCTGAGAAACAACACCGACGGTCATACAATGGCTTAAGATGCCCTCACGAATGGCCCGATGTTGCTACGATCAGAGCCGAATTTGAACATTTCCTTTATAGTGTGTCCATCGGGTTGCTTTATTGCACAACAAAATCATGTAAACATATTATGTAAATAACCCAATTTGTGTTCTGTGAAACTGAAAAGGATATAATATATTATTTTGAAAGCGAGTTGACAGGAAGTTGTTGGAAACAACCTTACGGAGAAAACTTAATATCTTCTACATATAAAGACGGAGAAAGTAAAGAACAAAGTCTGAAGATATCAGTACAGTATCAAAATACTTTAACATAATTGTTTTTGGTACTTTCATTGCAGTTGTATGTCTTAAATGTAATGTAAATGTTGCCTTCGTGTGTGGTTCGGTGCCATCTTCGTGCGAAATTCACAATTCCATATTCGTGTGTCCATCGGGTGTCAATTTCGGGACGGTGTGACGCGGGCTTAAACAAAAACAGCCTTGTTTGCTATCCTGGCTCCAAAATAGTGGAACGTCTCCCAATTGATATCAGGACAGCAGAGAGTCTTCATATCTTCTGTCACAAACTGAAAAAGCTACCTGTTTCGCTTTTAACTTGGCCATTCAATTATAATAAAAAAAGCAATTGAAGAGCCAATTTGAAACTAATGCACCTGTATGGCTGGCTTATTTGAAGCAACTTTTATTGTCGTCCTGAGTTTGTATCTTTATGGTTTACGTCACTTATTGTAAGTCGCTTTGGATAAAAGAGTCAGTTAAATTAAATGTCATGTGTATACTAATGGAAAAAAAGCGATACAATTCCCACAGTTGCAAACACGAGAAGTACGTTAACTTTCTGATGTAACCAACAGCCATGACCTGACATGATTAAACTGCAGCCAAAAAAATCCTTTCACATGAAGGAAACCCCTCATGCTTTCTTTATTATTCCATGGAAATATTTCTAATATAATCTATTCATCTCAGAACTGTCAATCACATCTGCTAAAAGCAAACAAACAAACTTTCTTTTAAGAGCTACTGAATTGATTATATCTCGTAAGATGTAATTGTAGATATATGGACACCTTGAAATGTGTCAAGATGATAAGGAGTAGACTCATTGTTAACCTGTACAGTATACAAAGGCAACCTTTGATGTTCAAAATGTGTAAATAGTAAAATGGCAAGTTAAATATCAGTTAAAAGTCAGATTTATAAGATAGCAAACAAACCTTATCCTTAATATTTTTGGAACAGCTAGAGGGGTAGGATGTGGGTGGAGTGTGCAAGGGTCTCCTTGAGATTATTTTTGTATTAACTGAACCTATATGGTAATGGTAATAAAGAGCTTTGGATAACTACTTTATCGACTATTTGGCGTTTAATCACTTAACTTTTACAACAAGCACCTTGCAACAACCAACTGTTTCATAAGTCAAAGTAATTCAAATCATCGACTAACTTAAGATGTCCCGAGGTAAGGGTGGATATGGGATAGCAAATATAACTATATGCTGGTATCTTCTTCTGGTGTCCCACAAGGGTCTATTCTCAGCCCACTCTTGTTTCACTTGTACCGAGATTTTCCAGCGGATTTCTCTGACGTTAATGTCCAAAACATGCCTATGGACATGGCAAAGACAAAGGTGAAGCTGCATCAAAACTGTGTGATGTAATAGTACCAGGTTTGTGCTAAATAACAGACTGCCTGTTCTATCTCACACAGGCTCCACCCTCTACTGGACTCTATGGGTACTACTCTCATCAATGATACGTGAGTGTTCACACACTGAAGTTGTATAAACGTAGCCGGCCAATCAGGGCGAGCCTACCTGAATGCATGCGCATGCACACAGTATATAAGGCAGCTATACCTGCTGACTGTCAACCTTTTCTCTTCAGTGAGTAGGAAAACACCTGACAGAGAAAAATAAAAAAGTCTGGTGTGTACGGCCAAGGTCTCCGAGATCTGTTTGTATTTTCTCAGTTATCTGATCTTCCCATTTCTGACCCCGGGGTTTGGACCCCTATTTGTTTGCGTGATTGGCGGATATCCTGACACTGCTTGTACCTGACTTAAGTAATCTGAACTTCCTTAACATTCTGTCTGTATCTTCATTTTGTTTATGTTTTAAGGTTTTTACCCTCTTCAGATATAAATACTGGTTTTAGGGCAGGCACCTTTACCTTTAATGGCGAACAGGAAAAACCACTCCATAACAGAAACTGATTCATGTTCATGCCTTATGTTGGAACATTTGAATAAATAAAGGACAATAAGGGTAGAGCACTGATAAAGTGGGATTTAAGACACAACAGTCTCTAAATAGCACACACATACACTGCACCAAGCCATAGCCATATAAGGAGACCTCCATCATAATGAGCATTAGAAAAACGGGATATTCGGTGAGGAAAATACGAAATATTGCTTTGAAAAAAGAAAAAAGAAGTGCGGGAAAACTCATGCTCGCAAAGCTTAATAGCTCGGCCTGACAGGAATGAGAAAAGGTGTCATTTTGTTCCATTTTTGTCTTTTTAGGTCAATCATGTTGCTGCATTCTTTACTAAATTCCCCTGAAGGAAATAGATCTTGCAGCTTAACGGTATGAAACAGGTACTTATAGGTAAGTAAAAACTATAACTTATTCCCATAGCACAATTGCTTTCCAATATCACAATAAAACATCTTCATAATAAAGAGTTAAATAAGAGAAGTTGCTAAGAATACAGAAGTTATGCCTTTCTCTTTGGCTCTATGTTCCTTTTTAGTGCCTGAAGCTCTTTTCATTAGTCAATGTTAATGTTGGTGGTTTGGAATTTAAAAAATATATTTTCAACTTCTGTTGGTTATTCAAATAAATGTATACATTGTTTTATGCATGAATAACAATTTTACAGAAGATAAAGTAATTGTTATTGTGATTGTAGTAATGTGGTTTTTTTACATGTACAGCACTTTGGCTCGACCAAAAATCGCTTTTAAATGTACTATATAAATAAAACTTGATTTGATTTTATTTGAAAAGTGCCATCAGGTTTTAAAAATACAGATGTTAATACTATGAAAATGGCACTTTTTTGTACATGCAAATGATAAAGATTACATATTAATATGTTCATATAAAGCAAATCTTGATCCCTAAAGATGGATAAATGTGATATATGTTGACAGACTTAGTGTGAAGGAATAATTGTATCTGATTAGTATTGTCTTTTCAGTCATTAAGAGGACATCATGTCACAGAAAACACTCAGCAAATACAGTGCAGCCTGAGCAAACACATGCAGATCAGCCAAACCAAACAGCTCAGGGGACGTGATTTCACCGCAACCAAAATCCTTTCACACTAACACACACGTTTACAAAGCTATGAAATGCTAGCTCAGATCAGTCCTGTGAAACACTAAAAACACGTGTTCAATAAAGTCCCAACAAATATGCATTTTCAAAGTCATGGTTAGCTTCTTACCACGCTCTTTCTCTTCTTGCTGTGTATCCACTTTAATGTTTTGGACTCACTGGAGCCTGCAGAGTGTGAAGACTGTCAACCAGCAAGTGTAGCGATGATAAACACGCCGCACAAACAACTTCCTGTAATATAGTAAGGGACTGCTGGTAGTGGCTCAACTGGTTTATTCCCTCAGCTTCCTTGTCTGCCATTGTGCCTTTGTGCCTGTACATCATGTGGAACAAAGCATATATTTTCACAGAGAGAACAATAGGTAGATTTATCATAATCAAATAGAAAGGTATTTTGTAATGTTTGCCTTGGGGGGCATTCTCTGGAGGTGGCCTTAGCAGCAATACCGGTAAAAGACAATACCCAAAACATCAGAACTGACTCAGTGCTCAGCACAGTAACACCTATTTAACCCTTATGTTGTGTTCGGGTCTCCCGTGACCCGTTTCAAGTTAAAATTATATAATAACTACACTCTAGTTTTTTTTATCGAAACGAGGCATGATATCCTCCACAACAGCTATATAAACACTACTAAACTGATTTTGACACATTTTTCCAAGTCTGAAGGTCTCTGAAAAAAAAAAAATATCATTTGGTGTTCGGGTCTGGGGAGACCCAGCAGAATTGTTTTGGGTGACTCGAGGTCAAATTTGGCCCAATCAAGATTCATCTTTGACTTTAGAGACCCCAGCCCCACCCCCTTCATCAACTGTAATAATATTTTTTCACAACATGCACCTGGACTATACATATATCATTGAATTCTGACTTTTTTTTGTTTTACTGTTAGCCAATATAGTTTAAAAGGTATGTCAGATGTTTAAGAAGAAACTGTTCATACGATAATAGAATATACAATACAAGTTATAGGTATAACTTTGCAAGTCACGCAATCCCTACCTGATCTAATGACGTGTCAATGTCAACAACAATCTCTTTAGCTACGATGGTGCCAGTAATTAGACATGAGAAAGGGACACAAAGCATCAAAGCTGGAGGACTTGCTCTGTAGGTTAGAACCTGAGACTTTACGGGAAACAAATATTCTTCTCATGTCAGATCAAATCAGTGCTAGGTCGTCAGTGTGAAGATGCAGTCGTAACACTTTACATGGGTTTAGTTGAGTCCAATTGAAGGCCAAGTATGCACCAAGTATGTAGAACATGGGTGTGATCCAAGCGAGTAGGGAAGACTGTCAAGCTTAAAAGTACAGAACGTCATTTGGGTGTTTGTTCATTCAGCCAAATATCTATGGGTTGGCCTTCTGGTAAATGGCTCTGCTTATAACAGGTGTGAACAACATTGTTAAGAGACACCAGTACCTTCAAACTCAAAATGTGTTTCACCTAAGGAAGTGATTCTTTAATGAATAGGTATTGGTCTATTGTCTGAGGGTTACATACCAAATGTATGGGTAAAAAACACAATGACACAAATACAGTTAGAATACAATAATTACAATTCCATAAAACGAAGGGTCCATGAGGATGTTTAAAAGGCAGTTTAAAACAGTCCTAACTGTACGCTGCACTAAAGAGGAAAGTCTTCAGCCTACTCTTAAATGTGTGGACACTGTCTGTCACACTAATCAGCACTGGAAGTTGGTTCCAGAGGAACGGAGCTTGGTAGTTCATTTAATTTCAAACCTTTATTTAGACAGATAAATCCCATTGAGATCATTGATCTCTTTTTCAAGGGAGACCTGCTCAAGTAGTTCCACATGAAACATAAATAGAACAAAAGGACATCATACAGCCTATTTACATAATTGTCCACATAAACAGATACCAATAGCTTCCGATTGAGTAGCATCCAACCGAGCTTTAAAAACATTTAGTGGCACCAGATTGCTCAGTTTCCATTTAATTTGCAGACTATTCCAGGACAGAGGAGCTGCGCATCTAAAAGCTGTCTTCCCTAAGACAGTCCTAGCAGTTGGCACATTTAATAAAACCACAGCATGCGATCTCAGGCAGTAGCCACTTACAATTTTCCGTGAGATCAGGGAGCAGATACAAGATGGAAGTTTCCCTAACATGGCTTTGTATAAGTTGAAAGCTCTAGCACCTGATCTTATTTTATGGCTCTGGGAACCACCAACAGACCTGCACTCTGGGATCTTAGTGCCCTAGAGGGGCAATAGGGGATTACAATATCCTGTAGGTAGGATGGTACACTGTAAAAAAGGATTTTGGAGGGTAGTATATATTATCCAAGCAAATTGTTACCCCCATTTTATTGAGTAGATCTTATAGGTTGATTTTTTCAGTGTACCTGACCATTGAGCGCTTTGTATGTAAGTACAATTATTTTAAAATCAATCCAAGGTTGGTGCTTACAGCTTATTGAGAATCTGATTTGAGTTTGTGCTTATTAGACTGTTATTTGGAAAAAGGAGTGGTTGTGAGTGACTCATGTTAAAGCAATGCAATAAAGCATCCATCTACACATTTAACATCCTCATACCTTACCACAGTGACCACCAACTGGCGGCCCGCGGGCCACATCCGGCCCGCCAGACATTCTCATCCGGCCCGCAGACGGGGGTGACTGTGGCGTTGGCGGAGTGGTTACTGCGTTCGCCCCCCACCCATTTTTTTTTTTACAACGTCTCGTGAGTAAGGTGCAGTACCGGAGTCCAACAGAGAGGCAGCAGCTGCGGGACAGTAGACTGCGTACTGCGAAACCTTCCCTTCCTTGAAGAAGAAGAAGTGATCCTTGTTGTGAAGAGTCTGCTTTGTACGCTCTGCACCACAGCAGCAGCCCCTCTGCGACAGAGTCCAACAGAGAGGCAGGAGCTGCGGGACAGTAGCCTAGAAGCAGGGTTGGGTTGTAACGGAATATATGTAACGGCGTTATGTAATCAGAATACAAAAATCAAGTAGGCTAACTGTATTTAGCTGGCGTTACATTTGAAAAACGAGTAATCTGATTACAGTTACTTTCGTAAACCTGAAGTGAATACATTTTGGAATACTTATTGGAATTATTGGTGGAAAAGTTTCCTCACAAAATGTAAGATTCATTACCGGCAGAACTGTGTGCACACTGCACAGCGCTGCAGCGTGTGTGTGAGCGAGAGAGAGATGCGTGTCTGTGAGGCCCCGCCCCCGCACGCAGATGAGAGAGAGAGATCTCTTTTTAAATATATTGAAAGTTAGAAACGGAGATGGTTAGATAAAATGTGCAAGATAACGTTGATGTAGCATTTCTTTATTGTCGAAATGATGACATTTATAACGGGATAAAATCAAAGTGAATGGCCTGCTGCTGCTGAATGCATGGGGCAAGTAACTGGAACAAGTTTTAAAAGTTATTACATCGTTTCAGATAATAATAATAATAATAATGATAATTCATTCTATTTAGGGGCGCCTTTCAAAGCACCCAAGGACACCTTACAATTCATAACATATTCTAAGGAAAGCTTTAAGACAGTACAAAGAATGCAGTCCGGGTGATGTTTGTTATGTGGGTGCAGATGAGAGGGAGCTGTCCAGAATGACACCAAGATGTTGTGTTTGAGTTCTTGATAAGCCATTAAAACAGTAAAACAAGTGTCTCCTGTTTACCAAAACATACCCATCTGTTATGGAGAAAGAAAGTATTCTAAAAGTATTCTAAAAGTAACCTGAACACTTTTTTAAGACACGTAACTGTAACTGTATTCTGATGACTTTCAGAGCATATACTCAGTAATCAGTAACTGATCACATTTACAAAGTAACCCTCCCAACCCTGCCTAGAAGTGATCCTTCGTTAGCATGAAGAGTCTGCTAAGCTTTATGCAGTACCTGTACCCCCCCCCCCCCCCCCCCCCCCCCCACTGGCCCGCGATAGTGTCTATTGGATACATTTTGGCCCTTGGACAAATGTAGTTGGTGATCCCTGCCTTACCAGGTTTAAATAAAATGTGCCAGTGACTGCCAAACACAAGACACAATCTGTCACGCAAGGGCTGTCTACTTTTAAACTTGTTCTGCTAAACAATTGGTCATACATATTATTTAGCACAAAGGATTACTCAGTTAGGTTTAGCTTGGTAATAACAAAACAAAGGGTACAACGTTACATGGTTACATAAGTGACTTGGTTACATAAGTGACTTGGTATAACTTCGGTATATCAGTTCAACACATTGGTTATTGGTTACGCAAGGGACACAAACAGTGGCCCAACTTTGTTGCTTTATACTTCATCACCTGAGTTGTACCTTAGGTTGTATTTACTTAAAATCATTTGTATTTATTTGTAACTTTACATTTTCATGTGTCGTTAGTTTTTGATATGTTTGTATGCACCTTTTGCTACTTATATTCTTCTTATGAACATCTAAGAGCCATAGTGTTTTGTACACTGATTTATTACATACCAGTACTAATGTACAAACAAACATTAAATGTCATTAAACACTTTAAGATCGACTATCTGGCTGCCAGAGGGTTGTGTTAAAACATCTTCACACCCTGTTCTGTAGATCATGTTACAGTTGAGCGAAGCAGGCAGGACCAAAATGCAGAAAAAACTGAAAATACCTTTATTTCAAGGATATGGAACACGGACAATCAGAACACTCCCCGGTGAACACAGTCACAGACAAACGACGAACCAACAATGACAGACAGAAAAACCAGAACTTAAATGCACACAAGACTAATCACACAAACAAGACGCAGGTGAGGAGGGAGGAGAAAACACAGGGGCACCAGGTGAACACAATCGGGTAATTAGGTAGGAGGAAAAACAGACAGACAGCAACAGGCAAGACAGGAAACCAAAGACAGATCTAAACCAGACAAAACACCTGGACAACGTGACGTGATTGACGTGATTCAAGATGGCGCCTGTGTCGGCTCGCCGCTCGCTCAGCTGTCTACCTATAGCTTTCCTGTTTTTGTTTTATGTTTGTCAGAATGTCTCTGCTCTGCTCGTCTATGATCGCCAAGCCCTCCTCCACCTCAGACCCTCACTGGAGTTGATACTGCTGCCCAAAACCACATCTGGCAACCAAAAATCGTCCCCCCCCCCTCTTCTGTTGGATATACCCACCTACCTGCGCCGGTTGCCCTGCATCCTGCCTCGCCGAAAGCGCTTCAGACGACGGGGAAAGCGTGGTGGTGCACTGGTCCACCTTAAGGCTTACCTGACGGCTTCTTCCGGGACCTATCCACGCCTCGGATGTCATGGCCCTCCCGCTGCACGTCATGTGAGGGATCGGTGGATTCGCCCTGTCTTTCCGGAGCTACGGACTCTGCTCGACCCGCTGGCAGCTACTCCTGCCCGACTGGCAGCTACTCCTGTCCGACTGGCAGCTACTCCTGCCCGCCTGACTGCTCCCGGCCCGCGCGGCGTTCAACACGGACATCTTCGTCAGCTGAGACGAACTACACCGTCGGCAAGCCCGGAGCAAAAACTACGTCTGGCTTTGCTAAATGCTAGGTCGATAGCTAACAAAACGTTCCTGCTGAACGACTTCTTCACCTCCCGTGAACTGGATTTCATGTTCCTGACGGAGACCTGGGCACACGCTGGCGAGTACACATCATTCTTTGATCTTCTTCCTCCTGACTGTACATTCTTCAGCTCCCCCCGTGCCACCGGCCATGGCGGGGGCATAGCTTCGGTGTTTAGAGCTAGCCTCCAGTGCCGATTGCTACACCATGTCACTAGCTATGCTAGCTTTGAGTTGCAGCTTTTTGAACTGAATCCGGCCTCGCCTATACTCTGCGCAGTCGTGTATCGTCCGCCAAAGCACAATAAGGATTTCATAAATGACTTTTCTGACTTTCTGTCCGGGATCATGGTGAATTATGATCGTGTTTTGATCTCCAGAGACTTCAATGTCCATGTGTGTTGTGAGTCCAAACCTCTGGTTAGGGACTTTTTAAATCTCCTTGATTCTTTTGGTCTTGTTCAGTCCGTGGCTGGCCCAACACACGAAAAAGGACACACTTTGGACTTGGTATTGTCGTTTGGACTGTCTGTATCTGTGGATGAAATATGTGCAGCAACGCGTATCTCAGACCATTTACCGGTTCTGTTTACAACCTCCATCCCTTCCGCAGGAGTCGAATCACGTGCCCCTGCGCGTCGTCTTCGTTCGATTAACCCCTTGACTGCCTCACAGTTCTCTGATGTTTTTAATGCTTCTCCTATCTGTAAATTAGATGTGGACTGTGCTTTTAATGCTGATGAGCTTCTCTCTATGTTTGACTTGACATGCACACCAATACTGGATTCTGTTGCTCCTTTTACGCTTAGACGCAACAAAGTTCTATCAGAACCGTGGCTCAATGACTGTACTCGTGCTCTCAGACGCGCTTGCAGGCGTGCTGAGAGAAAGTGGAAAAAGGATAAACTCCATGTCTCCCTGGAAATCCTTCGTGCTTCCCTCTCTGACTACCAGACGGCAGTCAAAGCAGCCAAAACAGAGCACATTTCTCTGTTCATCTCTAAAAACAGCCACAAACCGCAGGTTCTTTTTAATGTCCTCAACTCCATCATTAATCCCCGTGATGTTTCTTCTGTTGTGCCATCGCCTGCTCTCTGCGATAAGTTTCTTAAATTTTTTATTGGAAAAATATCTGCTCTTAGGCTAGCTCACACTAGTGCTACCCCCGATCCTGCTCCCTCTCTGTGCCCTGCTGTCCTCGACCACTTTGAGCCTATTTCCCTCTCTTCTCTCTCGGACATAGTGGAGCACCTGCGACCGACAAGCTGCTCCTCTGACAGCATTCCCTCACGCCTTCTCAAAGAGGTTTTTCATTCAGTTGGAGCAAGTATTTTATTACTTTTAAACACTTCTCTTACCTCAGGATGTGTCCCAGCTGCCTTTAAACATGCCGTGGTTACGCCACTACTTAAAAAGAAAAGTCTCGACCCCTCCACTCTCGCAAATTTTAGGCCCATCTCCCAGCTACCGTTTTTATCAAAAGCCCTGGAGCGCGTAGTCTACGCCCAGCTGCAGTCTTTTTTAATCCTTCATGGCATCCATGAAAAGTTTCAGTCTGGCTTCAAACCCATGCACAGCACTGAAACAGCCCTTTTAAGAGTTTTTAACGATCTGCTCCTAGCCGCCGACTCAGGTAGCCCAGCTGTCTTGGTGCTGTTGGACCTGACAGCTGCCTTCGACACCGTGGACCATGGCATCCTGCTGTCACGGCTTGAACAGTCCGCTGGCATCACAGGCTCTGCCCTCGCATGGTTCAGGTCCTACCTTAAGGACCGTAGCTTTTCAGTGCAGCTAGGTGCCTTCTCCTCTGCCAAAGCCCCTCTTACCTGTGGGGTCCCCCAAGGCTCGATTCTGGGCCCCATCCTGTTCCTACTGTACATACTGCCCCTAGGTTCTATTCTAACAAAACACAATATTCCCTTCCACTGCTACGCTGACGACGTCCAGATATATCTCCCGCTCAAAGCAAACATCAAACAGTCACTACAGCAGCTGATGGACTGCTTAACGGAGATCAAATCCTGGCTGAGCAACAACTTCCTGACTCTTAACGAGGGCAAGACGGAGGTCATCTTTTTTGGTCCACAACCTCCAGCCTCTCAGGTTGATATTCTGGGCTCCCTCCAACTAAACATCCTCCCCTCGGTCATGAACCTTGGCGTGACCTTGACGAACACTTTTAAATTCGATAAGCAGGTCAGCAGCGTAGTCAAATCCTGCTTTTTTAAAATAAGACTATTGGCCAAAACCAAGTCCTATTTATCTTTTAAAGACATGGAAAGGGTCATCAACGCCTTTGTTACCTCAAGGCTGGACTATTGCAACGCTCTGTA
This sequence comes from Harpagifer antarcticus, assembly GCA_902827135.1. Lineage (NCBI taxonomy): Eukaryota > Metazoa > Chordata > Actinopteri > Perciformes > Harpagiferidae > Harpagifer > Harpagifer antarcticus. Next base: position 220,242 of record CADEHL010001135.1, on the reverse strand, counting down.
TGTGGGTATGGACCACGCGTCAATTAAACGCCTGCAGCTGGTCCAAAATGCAGCTGCACGTTTGCTGACTGGAAACAAAAAGCGCGACCACATCACCCCAATTCTGGCCTCACTACACTGGCTTCCAGTTCAGTTCAGAATTGACTTTAAAATCCTTTTATTTGTTTTTAAAGCTCTAAATGGGCTGGCTCCTTCCTATATAGTTGAACTCCTCCAGCGCTACACCCCAGCCAGAGCTTTAAGGTCTGCTGACCAGCTGCTGCTGGTAGTGCCGAAGACTAGGCTCAAAACCCGTGGGCACCGAGCCTTCGCAGCAGCTGGCCCGAGGCTCTGGAACACTCTGCCCCTCCATGTGAGGTCGGCCCAGACCCTAGGGGTTTTTAAATCCTCTCTAAAAACACACTTCTTCTCTCAGGCTTTCTAGCTAGAGCGGAGCACGACTTCTGACATTTCCCTGTGTATTGTTTTTATATTTGCTGTTGCAAAATGACTGTCTTTTGTTACAATTGCACTGCAGTAAAGTGTTTTTATTACATGTACAGCACTTTGGCTCGACCAAACATCGTTTTTAAATGTGCTCTATAAATAAAACTTGATTTGATTTGATTTGAAAACACAACGCAGACATATCGTGACAGATCCGAGACATCAACAGGTCCTTGGCCTAATGTGGTTTACTCACTCACCCACACATACAAGAAGCTCATTCATAAACACATCAGTTCATGTAACTGAAGCCACTCTGGGCTTCTATGCTACCCATTGTAAGTAGTTAAATAAGAAAGTGAGGGCGTGACAACAAGGGGAAGAATGAGTGTCTGGGAGGACTGGTGAACTATACGAACAAACAATCAAATATCAGAAATTCCTGAAAGTTGTACATCCGTGAGTTTGTCCACAAGTCAAGGAATGAAGAAGAAGTACATAAAACAAAGATCTAATTAACTTGGTGGAAATTCCCTTTAGCTTCTAAAATGTCAAAGAACAGGTACTTATCATGCTGGCTTCCTGCTTACCTTGCATGACGAGTCAAAATATTTTAAATGTGATAAGATGAACCCCCTACAGTGACACAATGAGAGACTGAAACAGTTCTACAGGATGGAGGAAATGACAAAGGATTTGTCTGTGTGGAAAAGTCACCGTTAAGTCTGTGTGTTGCTGAATAGAAAAATATGAAAAAGTTTATTTTTAATTTTTTCGAATATGTTCTTGGTATTTTAAGATGGAAATATTATGCTCATGTTCAGACTCATATTATATTTAGTGTCTCTACTGGGACATGTCTCCATGCTTTAATGTTAAAAAGCTCTTTATTTTCCTCATACTGCCTGTGCTGCAGCACCTCCTTTCACCCTCTGTCTGAAACCATTACATTGCATTTAGTTGACGCTTTTATCCAAAGTGACTTACAATAAGTGCATTCCACCAGGAAGACACAACCTTGAAGAAAACAGAATCATATAAGTACATCAGGTTTCATAGAGCCAAACATTTCAAGTGCTACTCAACTTTAGATAAGCCAGTCCTATTAGTATATAAGTGCTCTGTTAGTAATTCTATCGCTCGAAGTGGAGTCGAAGGAGATGAGTTTTCAGTCTGTGCCGGAAGGTGTGTAAGCTTTCTGCTGTCCTGATGTCAATGGGGAGCTCATTCCACCATCTTGGAGCCAGGATAGCAAACCCACGTGTTTTTGCTGATGGGAACTTGGGTTCCCCTCGCAGTGAGGGTGCAGCGAGCCGTTTGGCTGATGCAGAGCGTAGTGCACGTGCTGGAGTGTACAGTTTAACCATGTCCTGGATGTAAGAAGGGCCGGATCCATTCGCAGCATGGTATGCAAGTACCAGTGTCTTGAAGTGGATTATAGCAGTTACCGGGAGCCAGTGAAGGGAGCGGAGGAGCGGCGTGGTGTGGGAGAATTTAGGAAGGTTGAGGAGGGAGTTGCAGTAGTCTAGTCATGAGATGACGAGAGCCTGGACCAGAAGTTGCGTCGCTTTCTGGGTCAGGTGGGGACATATCCTCCTGATGTTGTAAAGAGTGAATCTGCAGCAACGGGTTGTAGCAGCTATGTTTGCAGTGAAGGACAGGTTGTTATCTAGGGTCACTCCCAGATTCCTTGCAGTCTGAGTCGGGGAAACAACAGAGGTGCCGATGTTGATCGTCAGGTCAAGAGTGGGACAATCTTTTCCCGGAAGGAAAAGCAGTTCAGTCTTGTCAAGGTTGAGCTTGAGGTGGTGAGCAGACATCCACTGAGAGATGTCAGCTAGACAAGCAGAGATGCGTGCGACGACCTGGGTCTCTGAGCGGGGAAAGGACAGAATTAATTGGGTGTCGTCAGCATAGCAGTGGTATGAAAAAGCATGCGGGCTAATGACAGACCCGAGCGAGTTTGTGTACAGAGAGAAGAGGAAGGGTCCAAGGACAGAGCCCTGAGGGACCCCTGTAGTTAATTGACAAGGGTCGGACTCGGACCCTCTCCAAGTTACCCTGTAGGTACGGTCTTTGAGGTATGAGGTGAGGAGGGAAAGTGCAGAGCCTGAAACTCCAAGTTCTTGGAGAGTGCGAAGGAGGATCTGATGATTCACCGTGTCGAATGCAGCTGACAGGTCCAACAGGATGATGACAGAGGAGAGGGATGCTGCTTTGGCAGTGTGCAGTTCCTCAGTGACAGCAAGGAGGGCCGTTTCTGTGGAGTGACCTGCCTTGAAACCAGACTGGTGCGGATCCAGAAGGTTGTTCTGATGGAGATAACAGGAGAGTTGTTTAAAGACAGAGCGTTCAAGTGTTTTAGACAGGAACGGGAGGAGAGAGACAGGCCTGTAGTTTATAATATCAGACGGGTTGAGAGTGGGTTTCTTTAGGAGAGGGTTTACTCTTGCCTCCTTGAGACTGTTTGGAAAGTGACCAGAAGTTAGAGAAGTGTTGATGAAATGGGTGAGAAACGGTAGAATATCAGGAGCGATAGTCCGAAGGAGGTTTGAAGGGATAGGGTCCAGAGGACAGGTGGTAGGGCGGGCAGAGGTAATGAGGGTAAGAACCTCACTTGGAGAGAGAGGGGAAAAGGAGGTCAGTGTGTGGGTGAAAGGAGGGTCTGGTGACCCAGCGGTGAGTAAAGGTGAGTCAGAAAAAGAAGAGCGAATATCATCAACCTTTTTTTCAAAGTGGTTAACAAAGTCGCTTGACAGAAGTGTGGAGGGGGAGGGGCTTTGGGGGGTTCTAAGAGGGTGGAGAAGATGGAAAATAGTTTTTTGGGATTGGAATAGGAAGATTGGATCTTATCTTGAAAGAAAGTGCTTTTTGCCAGAGAGATGGAAGCAGAGAAAGAGGAGAGGAGAGCCTGATAGGTTAGGAGGTCGTCACGGTGTTTGGATTTCCACCATTTCAATTGCACTGCAGTAAAGTGTTTTTATTACATGTACAGCACTTTGGCTCGACCAAACATCGTTTTTAAATGTGCTCTATAAATAAAACTTGATTTGATTTGATTTGAAAACACAACGCAGACATATCGTGACAGATCCGAGACATCAACAGGTCCTTGGCCTAATGTGGTTTACTCACTCACCCACACATACAAGAAGCTCATTCATAAACACATCAGTTCATGTAACTGAAGCCACTCTGGGCTTCTATGCTACCCATTGTAAGTAGTTAAATAAGAAAGTGAGAGCGTGACAACAAGGGGAAGAATGAGTGTCTGGGAGGACTGGTGAACTATACGAACAAACAATCAAATATCAGAAATTCCTGAAAGTTGTACATCCGTGAGTTTGTCCACAAGTCAAGGAATGAAGAAGAAGTACATAAAACAAAGATCTAATTAACTTGGTGGAAATTCCCTTTAGCTTCTAAAATGTCAAAGAACAGGTACTTATCATGCTGGCTTCCTGCTTACCTTGCATGACGAGTCAAAATATTTTAAATGTGATAAGATGAACCCCCTACAGTGACACAATGAGAGACTGAAACAGTTCTACAGGATGGAGGAAATGACAAAGGATTTGTCTGTGTGGAAAAGTCACCGTTAAGTCTGTGTGTTGCTGAATAGAAAAATATGAAAAAGTTTATTTTTAATTTTTTCGAATATGTTCTTGGTATTTTAAGATGGAAATATTATGCTCATGTTCAGACTCATATTATATTTAGTGTCTCTACTGGGACATGTCTCCATGCTTTAATGTTCAAAAAGCTCTTTATTTTCCACATACTGCCTGTGCTGCAGCACCTCCTTTCACCCTCTGTCTGAAACCATTACATTGCATTTAGTTGACGCTTTTATCCAAAGTGACTTACAATAAGTGCATTCCACCAGGAAGACACAACCCTGAAGAAAACAGAATCATATAAGTACATCAGGTTTCATAGAGCCAAACATTTCAAGCGCTACTCAACTTTAGATAAGCCAGTCCTATTAGTATATAAGTGCTCTGTTAGTAATTCTATCGCTCGAAGTGGAGTCGAAGGAGATGAGTTTTCAGTCTGTGCCGGAAGGTGTGTAAGCTTTCTGCTGTCCTGATGTCAATGGGGAGCTCATTCCACCATCTTGGAGCCAGGATAGCAAACCCACGTGTTTTTGCTGATGGGAACTTGGGTTCCCCTCGCAGTGAGGGTGCAGCGAGCCGTTTGGCTGATGCAGAGCGTAGTGCACGTGCTGGAGTGTACAGTTTAACCATGTCCTGGATGTAAGAAGGGCCGGATCCATTCGCAGCATGGTATGCAAGTACCAGTGTCTTGAAGTGGATTATAGCAGTTACCGGGAGCCAGTGAAGGGAGCGGAGGAGCGGCGTGGTGTGGGAGAATTTAGGAAGGTTGAGGAGGGAGTTGCAGTAGTCTAGTCATGAGATGACGAGAGCCTGGACCAGAAGTTGCGTCGCTTTCTGGGTCAGGTGGGGACATATCCTCCTGATGTTGTAAAGAGTGAATCTGCAGCAACGGGTTGTAGCAGCTATGTTTGCAGTGAAGGACAGGTTGTTATCTAGGGTCACTCCCAGATTCCTTGCAGTCTGAGTCGGGGAAACAACAGAGGTGCCGATGTTGATCGTCAGGTCAAGAGTGGGACAATCTTTTCCCGGAAGGAAAAGCAGTTCAGTCTTGTCAAGGTTGAGCTTGAGGTGGTGAGCAGACATCCACTGAGAGATGTCAGCTAGACAAGCAGAGATGCGTGCGACGACCTGGGTCTCTGAGCGGGGAAAGGACAGAATTAATTGGGTGTCGTCAGCATAGCAGTGGTATGAAAAAGCATGCGGGCTAATGACAGACCCGAGCGAGTTTGTGTACAGAGAGAAGAGGAAGGGTCCAAGGACAGAGCCCTGAGGGACCCCTGTAGTTAATTGACAAGGGTCGGACTCGGACCCTCTCCAAGTTACCCTGTAGGTACGGTCTTTGAGGTATGAGGTGAGGAGGGAAAGTGCAGAGCCTGAAACTCCAAGTTCTTGGAGAGTGCGAAGGAGGATCTGATGATTCACCGTGTCGAATGCAGCTGACAGGTCCAACAGGATGATGACAGAGGAGAGGGATGCTGCTTTGGCAGTGTGCAGTTCCTCAGTGACAGCAAGGAGGGCCGTTTCTGTGGAGTGACCTGCCTTGAAACCAGACTGGTGCGGATCCAGAAGGTTGTTCTGATGGAGATAACAGGAGAGTTGTTTAAAGACAGAGCGTTCAAGTGTTTTAGACAGGAACGGGAGGAGAGAGACAGGCCTGTAGTTTATAATATCAGACGGGTTGAGAGTGGGTTTCTTTAGGAGAGGGTTTACTCTTGCCTCCTTGAGACTGTTTGGAAAGTGACCAGAAGTTAGAGAAGTGTTGATGAAATGGGTGAGAAACGGTAGAATATCAGGAGCGATAGTCCGAAGGAGGTTTGAAGGGATAGGGTCCAGAGGACAGGTGGTAGGGCGGGCAGAGGTAATGAGGGTAAGAACCTCACTTGGAGAGAGAGGGGAAAAGGAGGTTAGTGTGTGGGTGAAAGGAGGGTCTGGTGACCCAGCGGTGAGTAAAGGTGAGTCAGAAAAAGAAGAGCGAATATCATCAACCTTTTTTTCAAAGTGGTTAACAAAGTCGCTTGACAGAAGTGTGGAGGGGGAGGGGCTTTTGGGGGTTCTAAGAGGGTGGAGAAGATGGAAAATAGTTTTTTGGGATTGGAATAGGAAGATTGGATCTTATCTTGAAAGAAAGTGCTTTTTGCCAGAGAGATGGAAGCAGAGAAAGAGGAGAGGAGAGCCTGATAGGTTAGGAGGTCGTCACGGTGTTTGGATTTCCACCATTTCCGCTCTGCTGCCCGAAGGATGGTTCTATTAGCACGCAGTGCGTCATTTAGCCAGGGAGCAGGAGGGGACTGACGAGCCTGCCGAGATGTGAGAGGACAGAGAGAGTCCAGAGAGGATGAGAGAGTAGAGAGGAGAGTTTCTGCAGCAGAGTTTGGAGGCAGGAGTTGGAACGAGTCAGAGGAAGGGAGGGCTGAGAGCACCGATGAGGCAAGGGTAGAGGGGGGGAGGGAACGAAGGTTACGGCGGACAGGTGCAGGATGAGAAGAGATTAGTTTGTTATGTTTGGAAAGGGGTAGAGAGAATGAAATGAAGAAGTGATCTGAGGTGTGAAGCGGGTTTGCAGAGAGGTTAGAAGTAGTGCAGTTCCTTGAGAATATGAGATCAAGGACATTGCCAGCTTTATGAGTTGGTGGGGATGGAGACAGTGAGAAAGCAAAGGCGGTTAAAAGAGATGTTAGTTCAGATATCTTCTCTGGCTGGAGGTTGAAGTCTCCGAGAAGTACAGTGGGAGGGCCAGAGCCCAGTCTGCTCTGATTGGTTAGCTGGCTGGCTCTGTTGTGATTGGTCAACCGCTTAGAGATGTCCCGCCCCTTGACATATCAAGTACAATGTGTTGGATAGCTAACCAATAGAAGTGTGAGAGTTAGTGATGTCATTATGTTCCAGAAGTAAACAAATGAGTCCAATGGAGGCGTTTCAGGCAGGGGGGAGTGTGTGGGAGAATAATTGTAGCCTTCGCAGACCATTTACGTGCACTAAAACCTGTATAACACCCCATAGGAAATCATAACACAAATGTTGAATTAGTGACAACTTCACACAAAGTATAAGAAATGCTTCGAGCTTTATTGGTTGATTTTAAGAGGTTACATAGTAGTAAACATACTGGTTACACACGTGAAGTTTGTTGAAATCATCCACTTGAGCCACATGTGCGTTTCACATCTCACCTTCATCCTGTCAAACTTCCTTAGAAAAACTCACACGAAAGCGTCACACATTCTCATCCTCATCATCTCCGACAACATGCCACATTTCGCAGCAGCACTACCCTTTATCTTCTTCATTTAGTCTGGAATACTTGAAATAGTTATAAGTCGGGGCTGAAGGAGCCCTGTGTCAGGCCAACCGGTGAGAGTTCACATCTAGCACCAAAAAAGAAAGAGTACATTATTTCTTCCTCAATAAAAATAAGTATACTTAAAGTCTTCTTGTCACACCAAGCAGTCGGGGGGAATACATCTGAATGCCCATGACAATATGAGCTATAACGAAGTCAACATGAGATGCTACAGAAACATAATAAATCAAACTAAATGTAGAAAACATTAGGACCAAAACAAATGAACTGCATTTTCAATAAAATAAAATGCAAATCCAATAGAAAATATAATTAGTGCATCATTATTACATTTCTATCAACTTCATAGATCATGTAGCAACATAGCACTGCAGAAAAACATTACTTGTATTCTTTTAATTGTAGTAAACACTCACACCTGAAGCTCTGAAATGTATCACTTTTGTTGTGTATTTGTTGAGGCAAACAAGGTTAGCTAGCAGAGATTTGAGTGAGCGTACTTGTAGACGTGCTTATACCTTACTGTCCATGAGTCCAACTGTACTAGAGCAAAGCAACATATCTAAAACATTTCAGAAATATTGCTTTGGTTCAATAGAAGCAGGCAGAGTCAGTAAACACTGCACACTTCCTGTTCAGTTCATTTTTAGTTTTGAACCCTTTTTCCAACAACTTTTCAAAGACAAAGCCATATATCATAATATTAGATTAGGTTTTGGGTTAATGGTACTGCAATATTGCAATATTTGCTTGTTTATTATGTTTAATCCAGTATTTTTGATGTATGGCTTTGGATCTGGAGCAGATCAGCCCTCTCATCTAACACTGCCCCCTGCTGGCTGGCGCAGTGCTTACAAGCTATTATGCTAAAACCAAACAATGATCTGTTCCAGGTACAGGCAACTGGAGTCGGTGGAAAAAAGAAATGAAGGGCTGAGAAAAGCTCAGGCACACAACTTGCAGGTCAATTCATACCTGGCCAAAATATATATGAATGTGGTTTCAGAGAAACTCTAAGAACAATGCCAGTGTCATTTAGAGTTATAGCTTATGTAGTTTCTCTTGTTGCCAATCAGAAAGCAATAACCACCATGTTAAATTAACACAAGGCAAAGGGAAAGCCTGGAAGATTGGTAGAACCTACGCAAAACTGTGGAATTACCCTTTAAAAGTGAAGGCGTTGGCTAGTTATGAAAACAAAAAGTGCTTTATATGTTTTTTCTTCAAACAAAGTTGGAGACTCTTTGGCCTAATTTCGAAGGTCACAAGTAACACTCAAAGAACACCTTTAACAAGGCTAAACATACTTTAGAAAAATTAAAAAGTGCTCCCCTGGTGTGACACAAGAAGAACATTGAGCGTTGACCCTATATCATGACACACAAGACCACTGAAGCACATTGGAGCGAAAGAGCATTAAACTATCAGTGCAGTTTGGAAAGAGTCTTTTGAGGGAGTACTACACCTAGCTCAAATCTTGTGACAGTGTGGCATTACACATCGTACTCAGATGTTGGGGAAATATTTTCAAGGCCCATAACTTTGACCCAGTTTATCAGTTCTGTCCTGACTGAGCACACGCACCTGTAGCCTTGGCTGCTGTGCTCTCAGTGTTCTGTCTCCCTGTTCCTGCCTGTTGGCGTCAGCTGATAGAGGTGTTATGATTCTATCTTGTTATGCAGCATGTTGATGATTCTCTCTGAACTAGCTAGATACATTGGTCTGGGGTAGAGTTCCTCAGAATACACGTGGCAACTCGCTCAAGGTTTGCCTGTGTGCGCGCTCAAATTGGCACAGCGTTACAAATGGGCCACAAAACCAACCAATCGGAGAACTCAAGGAGGTCCATTCTGATTGGCTGTTTCGTCTCCAATCATATCTTCTATCTGAGATACGGAAAGAGAGGGATTCGAGTTTGGCCAGACTAATACATTTCTAATGTTAAATACATGAAAACCATTCACAGTTAAATATGAGATATTCATTATTAATGCCATAAATGATTGCATACATTTACAGTTTCTTATTTATCCAGTATGATAGATTATGAGCTACGTACGGCAACCCATGTAGGACTTTTGACACGTTTCGCAAAGAAGTAAAAAAAAAACGACCACATTAATCTGAACGAGAGAGATGAGATTATTTGAGAAGTAATCCTTTTAGTGGGTTAAGATCGTTCTTAGAATAACGAGAAATGGATTTAATTTCTGTTTGACAGCTGTCACACTGGAGAAATAAGAAACTGTAAATATGCAATAATTTATGACATTCATAATAAATATCTAATTCTTAACTGTGAATGGTTTTCATTTATTTACCAGACCTCGTGTGAAAAGACATTCACACACACTGGATCACCGGGGATTTCGTCTACACGCACACACACACGTATAGCTCCACAAATTCATTCATGTGTATTGTCACATCCATGCACGCACGCACGCACACACACACGTATAAGTAGTGATACCACAGTGTAGAAATACTTTGTTACAAGTAAAAGTATTGCATTTAAATTCAAGGTAAGTATAGAAGTCTTAGCATCAACATAGATAAGATATATATACGTTGTATATGTATATATTATAGTCTACTTTATTAGTTTAATGCTCGATTCTGAGGTTATTAATTTTTATTATTTTATTGGTGGTGTAAATATGTTTCCATAGCGACCTGACGCTTTAATTATATAATATCTGCAGAAAGTTCGGGCCATGCACACACCTCCTCTTTTGCTAATGACAGCAACATAATGAAAGCATGCTCCAGTGAAATATAAACACTACATGACTTCCAATTATAACTCACTTGATTTCTGCGTCGCTCCCTCCACCTGCGTCTTCTCCAAAGACTTCCTATAACACAGGTTGATGCTCTGCAGGGCGCCATCTGCTGGAAGAACCGCAGCATGACGAGAGGTGACGAGAGGGAAGTATATTTGAGTGGTGGTATACAAAGGCATTCAGATCCTCTTCTCTAGTGTCTCACTTAAAATTATGAATAAGAAATCCTATTGAAGAAAAGTCACAATTCTGAGAAAAGTCAACATTCTGAAGAAATGTATTTTCCTTGAAAAAGTCAAAATTCTATGAAAATTCACATTTCTAAAAAAAAGTGAAAATATTGGAAGAAAGCTGGACACCTATACAGATAACATCTCAAATGTTAGAAGCAAAACAGAAAGAATAGCACAACAGTTAAAAGGAGAAATGTAAAAGAAAAAATATGTTTATTTGTTTTTCACTGTCCCTTAAAGTCAACATTTCTGAAAAAGGCAAGATTCTGAAGAAGTTTACATTTCTGAGAAAAAAAGTCAAAAACCTGAGAAAATCAATACAATTCTGAGAAACGTCAACATTTCTGAAGAAATTCTAACTTTGCTTGAATAAGCCAAAATTCGGAAGGAATTCAAATTTTGTGAAAATATTGGAAGAAAGCCGGACACCTAAACAGATCAAATCTCTCAAACATTAGAAATAAAACAGAATAAAATAGGACTACAGAAGAAAGTTACATTTTCCTCGAAAAAGTAAAAAATCTGAGAAAATTCCGTGAATAAAGTAAAAATTCTGAAAAAAATTGTTCTGTGAAAACCCTGAAAAAGTATACTTTCCTTGAAAAGTCACATTTCTGAAAAAAATGATTCTGAAAAATTCAAGATTTCTGGAAAAAAGTCAAAATTCTAAATAAAAGTCGAAATTGAAATTGAAGTGAAAATATTGGAAGAAAGCCGGACACCTAAACAGATCAAATCTCTCAAACATTAGGAATAAAACAGAAAAAATAGCACTACAGAAGAAAGTTACATTTTCCTCGAAAAAGTAAAAATTCTGAGAAAATTCCGTGAATAATGTAAAAATTCTGAAAAAAATAGTTCTGTGAAAAAGTATACTTTCCTTGAAAAGTAAAATTTCTGAAAAAATTATGAAAAATTTAAGATTTCTGGAAAAAAAGTCAAAATTCTGAAGAAATTCAATTTTCCTTGAAAAAGTCAAAATTCTGAAAAAGTCAAAATTCGAAGGAAAAGTCTAAATTGAAATTGAAGTGAAAATATTGGAAGAAAGCTGGACACCTATACAGATAAAATCTCTCAAACATTAGAAGCAAAACAGAAAGAATAGCACTACAGTAGAAAGGAAAAATGTAAAAGGAAAAATATGTTTATTTGTTTTAGGGTGAACAAACAAAATATTTTCTTTTCAACACATCTCTAATGATTTCTTGACATGCGGTATGTTTCGTGAAATTGAAATAGAGGTTTGATAAACATTTTCCGGCACAGCTCAAAAAACACATTTGCTTTCACATATAACACAAGATTCTCACACAAATCGCAGTTACCCTTTGTTTCTAAGTATCATTCAATTTGACTTTAAACCAAGACGATCAAAATATCAAACAACTGTAATCCTTTTATTTTCGGCAAAATGGAAGGAAGCTCTTAGAGAACAAACATTAGACAATCAGTACATGTAGATAACTCTAGGACAAACGTAGGGTCTCCAACTTAATACATGTTCCTAGGAAATATTGAGCTGTTGATTAAACATGCATCTCCCCACTGGCCCTTTTTAGGACGTTGATTTCGACAAATAAAATAAATTATAATGAGAAACTCTTTAGAAATGACTTAAATACCATACCAAGTGATTTACATAGTTTGAACGAACGATCACCATCCCGCCTTTTAAATAGTTTCAGCCGTTTAAAGGGTGTAGAATAAAGGCATGAACACAATGCATGACAGTGGTGATAATCACATCAGAAAAACCGGCTTTGGGGTGTGGTGAAACCAGAGCCTCATCGTCTGCAAACATCGTGTGTTTACGCCTGAAGAAAAACAATTTAAACCCCGAGCGGTTAAACTTGCCTCGTCTTCTTCTGCAGAGCCGTCATCCTGCTACCTTGTTTGCTTTATATAAAAGACAATGATTGCTTATGCTAATGTGAAAAGGCTCAGGTGGCTCAGAGAGGAAGTCCATCAGTAAAGACATTTTAACTGCCACTCCATTTAACTCTGATGGAAGAAATGATGTTAAACATTGGCACTTTGACTTTAATTAAAGCTGGAAATCCATGAGCTTTCTTTCGGCTGAGCTTCCTTATGAAGTAAAGGATACGAGCAAGACAGTACGAAACAAATATATTGGTAGGATTAGTTAGGGTTAGTACTTATCACATAACTTCTGACATCACTGGCGTAACATCCTGTATCAATTAGTACGTTTTGTCTTTTTCTTGCTGAATCACTTTTTCTAAGACACTTATGATCAGAAGAGGTTTTTTTGTAACATAAGACAACATACAATTTAAGATTGACAAAGCAATACAAATGGGTTCTCTAATGTTGTAAACGTAGGGTCAAGTATATAAATATATTATGTAGATATTTGTGTTATCCCTTTTCAGTCATAATTCACTATAGTTGTTGCTTTTGCACACATCTCTTGGAAACGGGTTTATAAAGTTGTGCTTTTTCATAATTCTGTCAATTAAGACAACAAATTGATTGGTCGACAAAGTTATACGAGTGCAAGTCGACCAACAATTTCTTCATGATAACTTCTCTGATAGAAATGGATCGATCATTTTACTTTGTAGAGGTAAATCATCTCTCGCTACTTCACTTTTTGAATTATTTTGCCCGAGTTGTTTTTGCTTCTGTTCTCTTCCATCGCTTTCTCCAGCCAGTCCGATTCGCTCTCAGAGTCGCTGGCGTCGCTCCCGTTAGCCGCCAGCAGTCTGGAGTAATTAATCCTGCACTGTTGAGGGGCTTTAAACTGCAGCAGAGGCAGACACACACACCACAACATCACACACATCGCCGTCCCTCTGAACAGCCACGTCAACCCGAACCTCTGCACCACAAAGCCCCCAGAAAAACTCCCCAAACTACTCCCCAAATTTAGCGAAAGAGAGCTGAAGATCCTCCTTACACTCCTCTCCGATCCCGGTGTAGCAACCTCCTCACACTGTATCTTCACGGCCCACCAGAGGGCGCCAGAGCTCAAACAACTCAACATCTGGGCGGGAATTACAGCCCACGGCCCCCACAGGAAGGAGAAGTAGAAACACTGCACACCGAGGCTTGCTGCCCCGACGACGAGCACCTTTCCTGGGGTGAGCAGCTTCGAAATCCGCCCTTTGAGTAAAGGATAGGCAGCCTGTGAAACTAAAGCGAGAGCTAACGAGACCCCCATGTGCATCTCGCTGCTCCCGTGGTCCTGCATCTGCCACAAGAGGAAATTATCCACAACGGATCCAGCACACCCCACTAAAAAGGTGGTGGCGACGCAAAGCAAAGCGTGGGGGGAGTTGTGGACCAGCTGCAACGCTTTTAGGAGACCGAAACCCCGATCCCGCTTCTTATTCAGGTGCAGAGGGAGGTACGCGGCGACAGGAAGCGCCACAAATCCGATGACAGCGTAGAGGAAGAAGTGTGCGGCCATCCGAGGGAAATCCCCGGCTATGAGGCAGGGTAATCGGCTAACGAGTAGTCCGGTTCCTCCGACGCCAAACGCGGCTCCGAGGATCTTCCAAATAGAGGTGATTCTGTATCGATCCGAAGCATCCGCGAAGTCGAGATACTCGTAAAGTCCGTCGTCCGCCGTCCATTCGAGAGGCGACGCCATTAACTCCCACAGCGACACGGTGATGAGGATGAGGAAGAAGAGCTGGTGATGAGCGTCCATCACCTTCAAGCTGCCCAGAAACTCAAACCGTCTCTGGTTGTTCTCCTCCTCCTCCATCTTTATTTCTGACCTTGTATTCCTAGTTTTCGATACAGAGGAAAGTGCAACACTGCTCTTAATCGCACCACCACCATCTGTCTGACTTTTGTTTGTGATATCGTCTGAAAGCGGAGGTATATCCAGATCATAAAGCGCCGTTTCGTTCGTCAGAACCGGAGCAGGTTTAACATCAGCGAGTCTCTTTGCAGGAACACTTGCAGACTGAGGAACCGTCGCATTGTTCACTTTAGTTTTGGATAAAGATAAATGTGCAACAATGGTCTTAATCACACCACCACCTGTCTGACTTTTGTTCGCATTGTCTTTTGGAAGCGGACGTTTATCCAGAAGTGCCGTTTCGTTTGTCAGAACAGGAGCAGGTTGAGCATCAGCGAGTGTCTTTGCAGGAGTTTGAGAACCCGTAGTTCTGGGTAACGTGTGAGGTGCAACGCTGCTCTTAATCACACCACCGCCTGTCGGACTTTGCGTCGGCCCACCGCTCAGATCACTCGTAAAATGACAGTTGTCGTGCATTTCCACAGGCGGGAAGAACAGTAGAAGAAGAGCGACGGACGCCGAACAAACCAGAGATCCAACGATCACCGCCCTCCTCTGGTTGTAGCGTTTGGACAGCAGGCTGGAGGCGGGGCTCCACAGCAGAGCGATGAGGTGTTTGGTGCCCATGATGATGCCCGTCATGGAGGGAGAGAGACCCTGCTGACGGAGGAAGAGCGTGAGGAAGGGCAGCAGCGAGGCCCGGGCGCAAGAGGACAGGAAGTGGAAGGCGCCGGCCAGAGCGAGGGTACGCTGGATGTTGATCTGCTTGTTCCTCTTCATGGTGGAACGATGGTGGTCTCACAGGGAGTGGGTTTCAACTGGGAGACAAACAGAGGGAGAGAGAGAGGGGAGATAATACATTAAAGGTCACCTATTATGCAAAATCCACTTCTTCAAGTCTCTTCTACATCAACATGTGTCCCCTCTTCTACACGTCTCTTCTACATCAACATGTGTCCCCTCTTCTTCATGTCTCTTCTACATCAACATGTGTCCCCTCTTCTACACGTCTCTTCTACATCAACATGTGTCCCCTCTTCTTCATATCTCTTCTACATCAACATGTGTCCCCTCTTCTCCATGTCTCTTCTACATCAACATGTGTCCCCTCTTCTTCATGTCTCTTCTACATCAACATGTGTCCCCTCTTCTTCATGTCTCTTCTACATCAACATGTGTCCCCTCTTCTTCATGTCTCTTCTACATCAACATGTGTCCCCTCTTCTCCATGTCTCTTCTACATCAACATGTGTCCCCTCTTCTTCATGTCTCTTCTACATCAACATGTGTCCCCTCTTCTCCATGTCTCTTCTACATCAACATGTGTCCCCTCTTCGTCATGTCTCTTCTTCATCAACATGTGTCCCCTCTTCTTCATGTCTCTTCTACATCAACATGTGTCCCCTCTTCTTAATGTCTCTTCTACATCAACATGTGTCCCCTCTTCTTCATGTCTCTTCTACATCAACATGTGTCCCCTCTTCTTAATGTCTCTTCTACATCAACATGTGTCCCCTCTTCTTCATGTCTCTTCTACATCAACATGTGTCCCCTCTTCTTCATGTCTCTTCTACATCAACATGTGTCCCCTCTTCTTCATGTCTCTTCTACATCAACATGTGTCCCCTCTTCTTCATGTCTCTTCTACATCAACATGTGTCCCCTCTTCTTCATGTCTCTTCTACATCAACATGTGTCCCCTCTTATACATCAACATGTGTCCCCTCTTCTTCATGTCTCTTCTACATCAACATGTGTCCCCTCTTCTTCATGTCTCTTCTACATCAACATGTGTCCCCTCTTCTTCATGTCTCTTCTACATCAACATGTGTCCCCTCTTCTTCATGTCTCTTATACATCAACATGTGTCCCCTCTTCTTCATGTCTCTTCTACATCAACATGTGTCCCCTCTTATACATCAACATGTGTCCCCTCTTCTTCATGTCTCTTCTACATCAACATGTGTCCCCTCTTATACATCAACATGTGTCCCCTCTTCTTCATGTCTCTTCTACATCAACATGTGTCCCCTCTTCTTCATGTCTCTTCTACATCAACATGTGTCCCCTCTTCTTAATGTCTCTTCTACATCAACATGTGTCCCCTCTTCTTCATGTCTCTTCTACATCAACATGTGTCCCCTCTTCTTCATGTATCTTCTACATCAACATGTGTCCCCTTTTTTGATGAGAATACTTTCCTACTTTCACTTGAGGAACATTTTGAATGCAGTACTTTTACTGTAACAGAGTATTCCTACACTCTGGTACTTCTACTTTTACTCAAGTACAAGATCTGAGTACTTCTACTTTTACTCAAGTACAAGATCTGAGTACTTCTACTTTTACTCAAGTACAAGATCTGAGTACTTCTACTTTTACTCAAGTACAAGATCTGAGTACTTCTACTTTTACTCAAGTACAAGATCTGAGTACTTCTACTTTTACTCAAGTACAAGATCTGAGTACTTCTACTGTTACTCAAGTACAAGATCTGAGTACTTCTACTGTTACTCAAGTACAAGATCTGAGTACTTCTACTTTTACTCAAGTACAAGATCTGAGTACTTCTACTTTTACTCAAGTACAAGATCTGAATACTTCTACTTTTACTCAAGTACAAGATCTGAGTACTTCTACTTTTACTCAAGTACAAGATCTGAGTACTTCTACTGTTACTCAAGTACAAGATCTGAGTACTTCTACTTTTACTCAAGTACAAGATCTGAGTACTTCTACTTTTACTCAAGTACAAGATCTGAGTACTTCTACTTTTACTCAAGTACAAGATCTGAGTACTTCTACTGTTACTCAAGTACAAGATCTGAGTACTTCTACTTTTACTCAAGTACAAGATCTGAGTACTTCTACTTTTACTCAAGTACAATATCTGAGTACTTCTACTTTTACTCAAGTACAATATCTGAGTACTTCTACTTTTACTCAAGTACAAGATCTGAATACTTCTACTTTTACTCAAGTACAAGATCTGAGTACTTCTACTGTTACTCAAGTACAAGATCTGAGTACTTCTACTTTTACTCAAGTACAATATCTGAGTACTTCTACTTTTACTCAAGTACAAGATCTGAATACTTCTACTTTTACTCAAGTACAAGATCTGAGTACTTCTACTGTTACTCAAGTACAAGATCTGAGTACTTCTACTTTCACTCAAGTACAAGATCGGAGTACTTCTACTTTTACTCAAGTAAAACATAAGTACTTCTTCCACCTCTGCATGAAAGCATAAACAGCTCAGTTCACCTGTGCAGCAGGATGCACCTGTTTGTCCAGGATCTGCAGATGTGGAGCTTTAGTCCACGTCACTTAAACTTTACAAGATACTACAATAAAAATACTCTTTTACCTTTTAGACCTGTGGCCCTCAGGAACCTTCTTTAAACTTGTGTACCGGTCATCCTGCAGCTCGATCTGCTGCTTTATATCCACGATGAGTCTCTTTGGGAAGGAGTGCACCTGTTGACGTGTGAATACGCTTCGTTATCGGTGTTTACCTGAGAGATTTTACAGCACTGCAGTGCCCCCTACAGGCGGGGAGGCCAATGTGCACCAAAGGAAAAGGAATATTCAATATTAATTATTGGGAAATTAATGTTCTGATATTTTGAGTCAGTAATTTTGTTTTGTTTTTCAACCTGTACGTTTTATATATTTCATTATTATTATTGACAGAAGGGGGGCAGGAACAGATTTTAGTGTTTTTATCTGGAAAATTAATGTTATTGGGGATGTTCATTTTTAGGGGGAAAAAATTGTTATTTAAATTAACAAATGTAAACAAATAAGTATTAGTCAATAACAGATACATTTTTCATAATAATAATACCTTTAATAATAACAGTAATAATTATAATAACACTTTTTATTGGATATAATAATGCTACCGTTTTAAAAACGTTCCCATTTCTATTAAATGAAAATCATTATTTCACACTTAAGTAAAATATTTAGTCATAAGTTATTTAATTTACAGCATTTTACTTTATGACACGTTTCTTTTACATAACATTCACATTGAGGAATTTAGAAACTCAACATTATTTTCCCAGAATAACACATTATTTTGTTACCAGTTTAAACGGAAACACTAACTTAAAGTACCTTTAAACTAAACCTTAAACCGTACTTAAGTAAATGAAGTTACATAAAGATTTAATACGAGATTAATTATGAACTCCACCATTAAAACAAATGACCAAGTCACTATCAGTTCCCACAAAGGACCATCAATTAATGATTACTAACTTCCAGTTGCTATATATTGATGAACATGCCACAAAATTAGCTGGAATAAACAAAAACGGAAATTTCCAAGTGGTAGTCCGACTGCATTGAAAGCAACTCTTATACATTGCTTTAGCATTATTTTCATATTTTAAACAAGTGTGATAATAAAAAATGTATTTTAAGGGATACAATTACAATAACAAAGGTTTTTTGTCAAACAGGATAGAAAAATGTTGGTAATGCTTTGATTTAAGCTCCCATTTTTAGCATTTACAATTAGCATAAACATTGGATTAATTTACACTTAGTTTGTGCAACAAGAGCATTATCTACAGCGTTTTCTGCACACAGCTGACGGTCCTCAGACGGTCACACCTGTGAACGTTTGGATGGGCAGCGAGAGGGCTTTGTCCAGATATTTGCTAAAGTCCACAATTGGAACTAAAGTTCTTCGGGAGCCGATGTCACATCCTGGGTCCAAACAGGGAGTGATATCTAGCCTGTAAAGTTATGACATTACATTTATATCACTTTCAATCTGCTTACTGTTAAGAGAAAATGTGAAAAAAGCAATATTTGAGTGTCTTAAATGACCTTTGAACGTCAGTGTACGTCCGGCGGGAGTCTTTGTCCAAACACACGGAGAGCGTTCGATTCTCCAGCGTCCGGATGGTGATGCTGTGGGTTTTGATCGTCTAAAATGAAAACAGAGAAGGTTTAGAAAGGTTCAGTTACAATAAAGTGGTGCAGGAATGAGTCCTAAAAAACCCTGAATTGAGTCAGCATTGTAGCACTTCCAGCATTTTCATTGCGATCATGTTAGCACGCTATTTAGCATTAGCTCAAACCGCTGCTTTACCACTAGACATATGACTTTGAATGACAGAAATATAATGAAATACTTACTGAGTTGTACACCGGGTTCAGACTGTCAAACATGACATCAAGGCGATTTACACCTGAAGAAAAAGTGATAAGGGTTTCATGTTGTTGCATTGATATACATCTGTAAACGTAGTCAAAATAAAAGAAGGGAAACCTGATGTTAAAGCTGCCGGCTCCGATGTAACCACCACGCCACAGATCATGGGCGCATCTCCATCTACAACCTGTCGTCTGCTTAGAGAGATCTGATGAGGATATGATAGTTAGCCTTCTGCTGAAGTTAATACTAAAAAGAAGGTATTCAAATGACCATTAATGATAAGGACTGTACCTTTGTGTAGCTGACAGAGATGACTGCCCCGAAGACCTTTGTTGTCTTCTTTGACCAGACAGACGCCTTCTCTGCCAAAGACAACACGTCACTTTGAGTAGCTATGATTTTAACACAGTCACAGTTAGTATACGAGGATAAAAGGTGGTCCAGAAACATACTTGATAACTTTTCTTTGAGGTGTCTGAACTCTGGGATGTCGGCCTCCAGATGGGACACAAACACCTCCTCCACCACAGATTGCCCTTCAGAGCTGGAGCGGGATATCTAAACAGCAGGAAGTGCATGTGAACCCAACATCCTTTCACATTTGCGTACATGTTCATTATATCACTGTACCTTAACCGAATAGAGCGGCACGTTGACTGGCTGCGTCCCACAGCGAAGGTAGTAACACAGCGTGTCCAGTAGGTAGTGGTTTTGCACCGGTGACTCGCTTTTGTTAGCCTGCTGCAGTAGAGAAACATTGCAGAGATGTTAGCTATGATACTAGCATTTTCAAGATTCAAGATTCAAAGGTTTTAATGTCATATGCACATAAGCTGCACCCGAGCTCCTCCAACGATGCAACATGTATAATAAAATATAAAATTGTGCAAGAAGTCTATATACACGTAAATAGAATATGATATAAACAAGAACAGAATGTAAAATTAAATATTGTACAGTAGCCTAAGATGAAATTAAATAACTATGTAGATAATGGCTCTGTGTTAGTGCTAAATGCTAATTACCAAATGTTAGCATCCTTAAACAGTATACTATGTGGTAGATATTGTACCCTCTTAACATTAGCATCTAAGCATTTTCATTGCGAGCATGTAAGCACGCTACTTAGCATTAGCTCAAAGCACTGCTCTGCTAACTTCGATGTTTCGTTGCCTCAAAGTCCTTTTTGATGAGTTATCGGTGAGATGCATGAAACATGTAGTGGTTAATACAGGTTTAAGAGGTTTTGTTCCAAGCCAAAACCACGTCAGTAAATACCCCACTCGTGAATTCAAAAACGGCAGTGCCTAAATCACCAACCCAGTCTCACAGCATTTCGTGTTATACTCACGAAATGTAATCTATTGATTCACCAACACGATTTCCCCATTTTTTTCGTGTCACACAGAACGATTTAAAAAGCAATGTAAATAATAACAAATTAGAAGGAAAAAAAGATTTAAAAAATACAGAGTTCAGTATTCTGAGGCTCTGAGCGCGATTTCTTTTCCTCACGGACGGCAAAAAAAGTCAGACATTATACAATCAAAGATACAAAAAGACGTGGTGCAGGCACAAAACCAGGGACGTGCACAGACATTTGGAGAGGCTAACTCCCCCCCCCCCCCCCCCCCCCCCCAATAAAAAACACAAGACCTTTTGAAAATTGTAACTTGTTTTTAATGTAAAAGAAACGATTATTACATCAACTAAATTGAACAGTAATTCACATCTCATAACAAAATACGCTAAGGTGACTACTTGCATTCAGTAACTTGATTTTAAAAATGAAAACCAGGGACATTTTTTGTTTTGCGGTCCATATAAAAATATTAGATAAAAATATCTAATATTAGTAACAATTAAAAACAAAATGGGGACAATTCTGTTCTAATGTAGTTTGACCATTGTAACTGCTGTGCAGTCCAGACATACTGATACAATAGGGCCTCTATAATTACCTTAAATAAACTCACTAATTAATTAAACCAGTTCAATACGCATTATTCTTATTCTTATCATTCTTTATGAGCGCACTAACGGTAAGGTATCTAATTACTTATTTATTTAGTATTCCATAACTTAATAACAGAGATGGTCAAACTAAAGTAGAGACATGGCAGAAATCCTACAATGAAGCGGGACATTGAACTGTTCACCCGTGAGAGGGCGATCAAGAAAAGAGAGCGAGCGGCCCCGTTGAGGGAGTTTAAAGATGAAAAGACACAGAAAGACAGAAGCTCAATAACAACAAGTAGCTATATTTAGGTGTTTTTTTGTAAATAACCGACGGTATCAAGAGGAAGTAAAGTCCCCTGGTTTGTCCCTTAGAGCCTAACTGCCATGAGACAACTCAAAATCAAGTTTCCAAAATCCGACACTGAGGTGGTCTTAACGCACCGGCAGATGACAGCGCTGACAAAGTGTGTTTCCCGCAGCGAGACGCGACAATACTAATTGTGGGTTTATCATGTTGATTCGGCCTCAACAGAAAAAAGAAAAATAAACTCTCGCTCTCTCCAGAGGGGTCAGCCAAAAAGGCCAAACGGCCCGTTGCCCGGGTAACATTAGCCCGTACCTGTGCACGTCCCTGCACAAAACATACTACCAATAGATATACATTGCTATTAAAATTGTTCTGTGTGACACGAAAAAAAGGGGGAAGTCGTGTTGGTGACCACGAATCAATAGATTACATTTTATATTCGTGACTATTACACGAAATGCCGTGAGACTGGGTTGAAATAACACTACTACGTGTCATCACACCAAACACTAGCCGCTTTTAGCTTAGCTGTGGTGAGGTGAAGTCATGTGACCGTGCTGTAGTTCCTTTATAGCCCAACATTAGTGGTGAGGTGAAGTCATGTGACCGTGCTGTAGTTCCTTTATAGCCCAACATTAGCCGCCTTTAGCTTAGCGGTGGTGAGGTGAAGTCATGTGACCGTGCTGTAGTTCCTTTATAGCCCAACATTAGCCGCCTTTAGCTTAGCGGTGGTGACGTGAAGTCATGTGACCGTGCTGTAGTTCCTTTATAGCCCAACATCAACCGCCTTTAGCTTAGCGGTGGTGACGTGAAGTCATGAGACCGTCTAAACTAAGAGCTGCTAGCATCACTGTCTTGTCTAATCTATGGTTACCTTTCCTGCCAGTTTGGAGATTGCAGCTCCCAGACTGTTGATGTTGCTGTTGTACCATGGATCTACTCTTCCCAATAAAGAAGAAAGAGACAATGTGCCTCCACCCTGCCATGGGCTTCCCTTTGAGAAATAACAGACATATTAGGGTCATGTACTGTACTTCAATTAGGGCAGTTAGTTTAGCTTTGAGTATAACTCACAGTTGAACTGAGCGAAGGATCCCCATCAGTGACTGGGATGTAGTAGAACCGTATGTTCAGTTTATTGGTCAAAATGAGATGTTTTGACTCTCTTTTTCTGTTGGGAAATACATGGTGGTAAGATGAGAAAACTTATAGAAGTGCACAGACATAATGCAAAAGCAGATTCTGCATGCATACCAAGATGTTGCCATGGTTTCTGTTTTTGATTGAAGTAGTTTTAACCAATTTGAGCGGGCTGTGGTTCTTTGCAAGTAAACAGTCCATGTCGAGAACAATACAGGCCAAACACAATGCTCTCGATGCATTATTTCACCCCCTTTACCCTCCGTCCCTAAATCCAAAAGTGATGTGATAGCTTTGAAAAACCTACTGGCAAGAGGACAAACATTGGCTAAATGGCTAATGCATCTCCTCATCATAATTACTAGATTAATGAGCTCCTACCAAAGGTCAGGTTTTTCCTAAGTGGCTCCTAAAATGCATTTGGGAAAGCGTTGATCCTATTTTTCATCCCAATCATTCCTGATTGAAGTGTTGCATTTCTAAAAAGGATCACTTTCTATTAGCCTAAAATCAGCGTGTCAAGAGTCTACTTGTGAGACAATCCAATCCTTCACGTAGTCTTTCTACTCCATGTCCATTCTCACGTCTTAAGTTGCTAATTGGACTGTAAGCAATGAAGGGGCACACATACAAGGAAGTCATAGTTCAGATATCCCATAGCAATATTGCCATGTTCCGCCTAAGAATAAATTGTCATCTGACCGATGGGTTTCGAGATTAGAAACGAGATTAGTAATGATACACTTTTTGGAAGAAGAACAAACCAGCAACTCACCGGATCGAGTGATAAGCCCTGGAAAGTCTTCCCAGCACACGGTTGTCTCCCAGTACCACGACCCTGGCTGTGTGACGACCTCTGTTTTCATCGAGGAGAGGAGAACCTCCAGGACATGCTTCCATCTTCTCCCTCACGAGACTCAGTTTATCTGCTGAGCTTGAGTTCTTATAGCCATTTCTTCGTGAGATTGCCGGGGCATGATTTCTGACCAGAGATGTCACTGCGTCGTCACAGTCGTTCAGATCTCTCACGATGCCACTGTCTCTAGACTGGACTGAATCCCTTTTGTCCTTCTCCTCTTCATCAACACTGGCTGAGTTAGAGCAGGCAAAGGTTGCCAGCAGATTCCCTTTGGGACAGATTCATTAAGTGTACATTTTTACTGCATAAACTGGACTTTACTGACAGAAATATAGAATAGCTTGTCTCACATAGATCCTCTTCTTCTCTCCACAAGAGGAAGTTGATCCCTGGGAAAGGAATTGCAGTGCTGCACACAGAACCAGAATCTAGTCTGGGTCCATCTGAAAAGACAGGGTAACGTTAACGTCGTGGTAACCCTGTCAATATCTTAATTAATATCAGTGCAGAACACACACCTTCTTTAGAGGCACTCAAGATGTCTCTGTAAATGTGTTGTAGTTTGTTGAGATAGTTTGCACGACCCTCTGCACCTTGCTTCAAACTCTTCTCCACGGCCAGAACCACTTCCTGGAAATGTTTCTCTACCATGGGTTCCTCTAAAGCCTGAAACACAAAATCAAGAAGCAGGATTATACTGAATCGGAAATCCTTCATTCGTTCCAAAGCAGGGACATTTATAATACATAATCCTAGTTTAAGGGAGATGGAATTGGTCATAAACTAAAAACTTAATTTATCAATTTAGACTACATTCTTGGGAGTGTGACACTATAGTTTGGTTCCTTATTTCTCCTTGTAGTATACATTTAAGTACTAGATTATGTAGGAAATAGTTTGACCTTTTGGAATATCAACAATATTTTACTTTTCAATCGCATCTGGACATTCCTTTTTTCCGTCTATTCATCTGTCAGCCCGTGAGGGAATCACACAGAATCAAACAAATCGATATCGTGGTCACTACAGTGTTCTTGAGGCTACTTTTCACCGCTATGAATATGTCTAGGTTTTGAGATGAAGTCTGAAAGGATCACCAAGTTATCCAGCGAGATGATTGAATGTCTGAACCGAATATCCAAATATAATAGTTATATTATATACACATATCTGTCTTACTTTACCCAAACAACTTAATCTATCTCACCTCCAGAGCTTGAGCCAGTCTGGAGCTCTGACAGTTGATTCTCAGCCCCGTCTGCAGCACACGTTGCAACACATTTCTCTCCATGGATGGTGCGTCCCTGAGAAAGTTGGACGCCTCCAAATGTGCTCTTACTGCTGCCTCCAGTGGAGCCGAAAACACAGCCGGGTCAGCGAGCACAAAGACCCTGCAGGACATCAGCAGGTAGCAAAGGGTTAGGTAGTGTTACATTTTGCAAGTTAAAGGTCTCTTATTATGCAAAATCCACTTCTCCATGTCTCTTCTACATCAACATGTGTCCCCTCTTCTCCATGTCTCTTCTACATCAACATGTGTCCCCTCTTCTTCATGTCTCTTCTACATCAACATGTGTCCCCTCTTCTTCATGTCTCTTCTACATCAACATGTGTCCCCTCTTCTCCATGTCTCTTCTACATCAACATGTGTCCCCTCTTCTTCATGTCTCTTCTACATCAACATGTGTCCCCTCTTCTTCATGTCTCTTCTACATCAACATGTGTCCCCTCTGTGGAAAGAGACTCTCAAAGTTTCAGGAACAAAGATTCTCTCTATTTTTGATCCATTTCTATAAAAACCTGTCAGAAAATGAGCTGATCAGATTTTGGCCACTTTATGATGTCATAACGATGTTTTGTCTTGTGTAACCATTAGCCAATCAGCAACCACGGCAACCAAGCTAACCCCCCCCCCCCCCACCTTATCACCTGAATCTCCTCCTAGAGCACCATTGAGTTCTTTGTAACCAAATGTCTCTCAGAGGGGCGTGGGGAGGGGCTCCTTATTTTCATCTAAAGTAACAGACAGAGAATCAGCACTTTGGAAACAGGGCTGAAACAGAGGGGATTATGGGTAATGCTGCAATGATCTGTTTGGTGTTTCAGCCAATCAGAGACAGGTTCTGGATATATCTGAGACCTGTGATATATTGACGAAAAACAGTATAATAGGGGACCTTTAATACAAGATGATTGTCATTCAAACTATAAACTCACTTTTCCTGCAAGGCGTGATGCTTCTTCCTCAAGTTCTGCTCTGCAGTGACTGTCCTTAGATATAAGGAACCTGTTAGAGGAAGGATTAGACCGTCAAGAAAACTTATTTTACACCATGATACTCTATAGAGTGGTGCAGGAATGAGTCTTAAACCCCGTAATGAGTTAGCATTTTGGCCCTTCCAGTTCGCCTGTCTCAAAGTCAATGGTTTATTGAATTGGTTTTTGGTTTGAAGTCTGAAACAAGTTCTGTGCTGAAAATATTTTTACATTTTATTCTACGAGTGGTGCAATAATGCATCCTAAAACAGGTAATCAAGACAATTGTTTGGCATTTCCGGGATCTATGGTCTTGAAGTCAATGAGTTTGTGGTTAACACAACCGAAACAGATTTTAACATTTTGTTCTACTATATAAAACAAGTCATTAAATACCCCACAGGCGAATTTAAAAACAAGAGTCTAAATGAGACGACTAAACGTCCTCACGCCCAACATTAGCCACCTTTAGCTTAGCGGTGGTGACGTGAAGTCATGTGACCGTGCTGTAGTTCCTTTATAGCCCAACATTAGCCGCCTTTAGCTTAGCGGTGGTGACGTGAAGTCATGTGACCGTGCTGTAGTTCCTTTATAGCCCAACATTAGCCACCTTTAGCTTAGCGGTGGTGACGTGAAGTCATGTGACCGTGCTGTAGTTCCTTTATAGCCCAACATTAGCCACCTTTAACATAGCGGTGGTGACGTGAAGTCATGTGACCGTGCTGTATTTCCTTTATAGCCCAACATTAGCCTCGTTTAGCTTAGCGGTGGTGACGTGAAGTCATGTGACCGTGCTGTAGTTCCTTTATAGCCCAACGTTAGCCACCTTTAGGTTAGCGGTGGTGACGTGAAGTCATGTGACCGTGCTGTAGTTCCTTTATAGCCCAACGTTAGCCACCTTTAGCTTAGCGGTGGTGACGTGAAGTCATGTGACCGTGCTGTAGTTCCTTTATAGCCCAACATTAGCCACCTTTAGCTTAGCGGTGGTGACGTGAAGTCATGTGACCGTGCTGTAGTTCCTTTATAGCCCAACGTTAGCCACCTTTAGCTTAGCGGTGGTGACGTGAAGTCATGTGGCCGTGCTGTAGTTCCTTTATAGCCCAACGTTAGCCACCTTTAGCTTAGTGGTGTTGAAGTGAAACCCCTGCACCACTCTTTTGTGTCTGCTGATGCTTCATACCTGGTGTGGTAATTTCCATTTTGATGCTGCTCATAGTGCTGCGGGCCACAGTGGAGTAAGGCGACGGTAATATCAGCAATTTCATCAAACGGTCATACACTGTCCGGAAAAGGCTGGTAGGAATCATGACACCTGACTGGAAAGATAAGTACAGAATCAGCAAAACTGTAAAACTGAAATCACTACCAACTGTATTTCGGACAAGGCAATGCCCTATTTCAGTGTTAAATAAAGTCAAAAATAGTGTGTGATTCCGGATCAGATTCTTTCCCAAATGTAAAGAGGGTGTCGTTTTTCTCATACTGATATTCTGAACAATCTGTGCTGTTGTATTTGTGTAAGTGTCTCTACTGTAGGCTATTTTTATTATATGTACAGCACTTTGGCTCCACCAAAAATCGTTTATAAATGTGCTATATAAATAAAACTTGATTTGATTTGATTGGAATGAGTTCTTCCTTGTTGCACGCTTCCACCTTTCACCAAGTTGCATTAAAATTCAGACAGTGGTTTTTCTATCTTACTGAAAGACACACCACCTGAACTGAAAACACAACTTCCTTAATGAAGATATAGAGATGTGTCTTACCGTAATAACCACAGAGTAGAGCGTGTGCAGCACTGGGATCACATGTGTGAAGGATTGTGTTTTTTGGATCTAACAGACATCAAATAAAAGATAACAGTTACATAACGTTTATGAAAGAATTCCAAACAACTCTTTCTCTACAAAGACAGAAACACACAAGTCTTTGGAAATCTACATTGTAATTTGTAATGGACATTGAAATCTGAAGGCATATTTTAATGGTTTACCATCTCCTGCCTCTTTTTCAGCTCTTTGACCAGCAGTCTGATCAATGAAACGCTGCAGGAGGGATCGGCCTCCAGCTTCCTCTGAAGACTCCATCGCAGCATCCCTGCAGAGCACACAGATTCAAGATTCAAAGATTCAAAGGTTTTAATGTCATGTGTGGTGGAAACTTATTGAGACAAACCAGTAAATAATATAAAATGGTGAGGAAACCTTTCCGTTATACTGATTTGAAGATTCTTGGAATAAGACAGTCTTTTAGGGAGTTTATTCTTGCATCGTTACAGAGAGTCAAGCAGTCTGCAGAGGGTCTGATATTCACACCAAGAATAGAAGACGAGGGGCTGAGACAAACAGAAACGATAATCATACTATATATAGGATTCTTTAAAACACATCTTCTAGCAAATGGAGAAACGTCTACACTTCACAAAAGGACAACACCCTAACCTTACGACACTGAATAGCTCTAACCCCATTCACCACTCATTTAGGTTATTGCTGCTGCCTGAAACAGCTTGTAAAAGAAGAACAGATGGTGAACTTTAAAAGCTCCCTTAGTATGACACAAGTTTCCATCACACATGCACACAAGCTACAGTGTAGAAATGGAAATGATAATCCTATGAACCTAGCTCCTCCAACGATGCAACATATATAATAAAATACAAATAAAAAATAGTGCAAGAAGTCTACATACAGGTTGTTAGAGCCATTTTCTGTGTTGACAATGAGTGTATTATTTTCTTATTCATTTAGATCTTAATATATTCTTTCCATTTATGTATTAGTACCGAATTAAATATTCGGAGAAAACTTTGATTTACTGCGAGCCACACCTGTGATATAAGGAAGGGACTGAGCGTGAGGAGGAAATTGTCTCCAGCAATGAACGGGGAATCGGAACAGTCTTTGACCTCACGTTACACTGATCATTTGGTTTGTTTAAATATATGGAAGTAAATAAATCGGCCGAGGAAGGCAAAGAAATCAGCGCCTACAGAGCTTTATTTGGATGGTTTTTAACGTGTGAGTCTATAAGTCTATAATAAATGATCATTACACCTGGGTAAAACAGAGTCCATTCTCTTCGGTTCAAAACATAATCTCAGCAAATCCGACGACTTCTCAGTTGCAGTGGGCGACATTATTGTCACAAGTAAGAAGGAAATTACATACCTAGGATCTATTCTTGAGGCAAACCTCTCCTGTGACAAAATGGCATCCAATGTAATAAAGAAAGTCAATCAAAGAACTAGATTCCTATACCGGATCTCCTCTCTGGTAAACAACAACACCCTGAAGACTCTGGCAGGAGCCCTCATTCAAGGGTACTATGACTATGCTTGCACGTCATGGTACCATAGCACCTCCAAGGCGCTAAAAAAAAAACTTCAAACATCGCAAAATAAACTGGTCAGACTACTGCTTGACCTTTCCTCTAGAACCCACCTCACCTCTGCCCACTTTGACAACCTAGGATGGCTTAGAGTAGACGACAGAGTACAGCTTCTTGCAATGGGCCTGGTCTACAAGATCCACTACACCTCTATGGTACCCATGTACATGTCAAAGTTCTTCCCAAAGGTCAGTGAATACCATGATCATAACACCAGAGGGAGCTCCACAAATCATGTGAAACCCAGATTTGGCACAAAAAAGGGGGAATACACGTTTCGCAATTATGCCACATCAAGGTGGAACGCTCTTCCCACAACTGTAAAGGAAAGTAAAACTGTACTTACCTTCAAAGCCTCTCTTAAAGAGCACCTTCGGGGGAGAGCATTGCAAAACTGGCCCCGGCAATGGTACAAATCCATCTATGTATATACTCGCATTTTAGACTCTGTTACTAACTGTATATCTGTAGACTTGGTTGGTCTTAAATGTTCGGTTAGGATGTATTAGAACGAAATCTAAAATGTAAATTGTAAATAAGAAATCTGTATGTAAAAAACCACCTGTATGTAAATTGTAAATAACCCATCTGTTTGTCAAATATGTCTTAAATGATATGATGAATTGGAAATGGGGGACCCTGATGTAAAGAAGACGAAAGTCTTTCTCTGGTCTGCATCCCCTTAACAATTGTATGTTTTGAGCTGTACTGTACTGTACCCAATATACAAGCTGTTAATAAACTTTTCAATCAATCAATCAATCAATCAAGCGGATCCTTGTTGACGTGGCACAGTTTTTAGATATCCTACAAGAATGGGCCACGACACAGGTCAATAGAATATGATTTATACAAGAACAGAATGTAAAATTAAATATTGTTTATTGCGGTGATAACTTTAGATAAATACGTTGCAAGATGACAAACAGATGAATGTTTTTCGAGGCACTTCACAGAGCAGACTGTAGTTTGATATTGGACTGTGGACATTACACTGATGTTTAATATATCAATTATTCTTGGGGATTGTAGTTCAGTGTAGACAATATCATTTTCAAGTAATATAGAGATGCTTATAAGACCTCAAAACTAAAAGTAATACAGGTTTAGGATATTGTTCAAATCTAAGACCTTTCGAGAAATAAACTATTTATTTTTAGGTGTTTACATTTTAGTACTTCTCTTCGTTTATTTATACTCTTTTACTTCTCTTATGTGTAAGGCCTTGTCTGTTATGCTGCAACGCAAAACAAACTCTTAAATAGGCTTTAAATTGCCTTTCATTCCCTAATTTCTACCTTTCTGAGAAGCATTTTGTCCGCCCGTCTCTTTGAGGAGAGCCTGGATGTTGTTGTTCAGGCTGGACTCCAAAGTCGAGGGACGAACATCAGCTTAAAAAACAAGATCAAACATGTTGTTGTTGTTGTTGTTATATTATCCTCCACAGTCAAGTTCACATTCTCCTACGCCGAGTTTCAACCAGCTGAACAGGTTTGATTTGTTTTTGGAAGAAATTAAAAAGCACTTACTGGTAGAATCCACCATGTTGTCTGCTTTTCAGACTCTCACGAAACAGGTCGTCCCAACCGGAGCACATGAGGAAAACTGAAAGAAAACTGTCTTGTTTACGCTAATAGTTTAATAACAATAACTGTCTATCTGCAGCCGAATGAGTGACAGAACTGTAAGTGATCTGCAGACGGCGGAAACATCAGCTTAACCAACATTAACGATAAAACACTTGCAACCAATCAGAAGAAATCCAAGCAAAACAAGCTAAATTAAACTGTCAGAGCTTACCAATGTAGCTTTCTACTTTAATGAATGTCTTCCTCTGCGGCTACCTGTGCTGGAAATGACATGGTCAAGCCAGGTAGTTTCAAGTGAGACAGGGTGAGAGGAGGAGGAAGTTCAGAAGAGGGAAGTCCCTGTCAAGACTACAAGAGCCAAACAAATGAACACAACTGCATTAAGAAGGATTTTATTTTGAAATGTGGCGAGATATAAACACACAATGAAATGCAATCACTTCAAAATAAATAGCTTATTTTACAACACGTATATTTACTCAGCAGGAAGTACACAGTGGTAATCAAGTAATCAGTTTAATGCTCCTGACAGCAGATCATTGGCATTCATTTTCTATTTTTACAAGCTTCAAGCAACTACGGGAATCAAACTAGACTGAAAATAAACGTTTCTGGGAACAGTCCAACACGCCTCCTTTTAATCAAGATGTGACACACCTGTATATCATCTACAGATAAACCTGAAATGTGAGTGCTTTAATACATGTATTTATACAGTGCTACTTCATAAAGTGGTGCAGGAATGAGTCCTAAAACCAAGAAATTAGTCAAAATGAGACTACTAAATGTCATCACGCCCAGCATTAGCTGCCTTTAGCTTAGCGGTGGTGACGTGAAGTCATGTGACCGTGCTGTAGTTCCTTTATTTATAGCCCAACATTAGCCGCCTTTAGCTTAGCGGTGGTGATGTGAAGTCATGTGACCGTGCTGTAGTTCCTTTATTTATAGCCCAACATTAGCCGCCTTTAGCTTAGCGGTGGTGATGTGAAGTCATGTGACCGTGCTGTAGTTCCTTTATAGCCCAACATTAGCCTTCTTTAGCTTAGCGGTGGTGATGTGAAGTCATGTGACCGTGCTGTAGTTCC
The DNA here is from genome assembly GCA_902827135.1 of Harpagifer antarcticus. NCBI lineage: Eukaryota > Metazoa > Chordata > Actinopteri > Perciformes > Harpagiferidae > Harpagifer > Harpagifer antarcticus. The sequence continues at coordinate 188,343 of CADEHL010001135.1, read as the reverse complement.
TTTATTTATAGCCCAACATTAGCCAAAATCCAATTGAAAAATCCCATTGGCTTTTTGTTGAGTGAACCAGGTAGATGCTAACTTTCAGATCGTCCTACAAAAATACCTCATCCCTGCACCACTTCAATCTCTTTTATCTACACAGTCTCTTTATTCCGCATCCAGCATTGCTTCAGTTTTAAGAATCCATGGATTGTCTCAGACTGAGTGTTTTCAGGGCGGAGAGGCAGAGAAGGAGGTGAGGGGGAGGCAGAGCAGGGAGCAGTAGGACGGGTGCAGAGGCTGAACCTGACCCGGAGACGGTTTATAGGATCTCCAGTCTGAACCACTTCCTGATTTAGAGCACAGAGTCACCTCACACCTGCAGGTACAGAATATAATGATTAACGCATGCACAGGTGCAGAACATTAGGCTGTGAAATTCAAATGTAATATCTGCTTTACTGTAACTAACACATCATGTAAACATTTGAGTATTTACTCATTTCCACCACATTTAGCCATTATCTTATGTTTGACCTATGGTGGAAACAAATGCTATTCTCCTGGTTTCTATTAGAAGCATATTAGCTGTTTTACTGCATGAAAATCAATGTTGCTACTCATCATTGACATATCCCAGACTGTGAAGAAAAATAAATTCAGCTTAGCATTTAGTACACATAAAGTTGCGTTATTTAACTGAAAAGTAATGTAGGGAAGTTTTCTACACTTTTGTATTGGTACTTATTATTGTGTTAAGGTTTATGATCTACCTGGTGACACTTTGGATGAACTTCTTCTCATCCTGATCCAGACACACAGCGAAGGTCGTTCCATCTTCTCTTCCATGAACCTGGACCTTATCCACCTTCACCTCGGAGACACAGATGTGCTGCAAGCGGAGAGAAAAGAGGTGTCATATTCATGTGTTCACACCACCTGTATGCTAGGCTATAAAGGAACTACAGCACGGTCACATGACTTCACGTCACCACCGCTAAGCTAAAGGTGGCTAATGTTGGGCTATAAAGGAACTACAGCACGGTCACATGACTTCACGTCAACACCGCTAAGCTAAAGGTGGCTCATGTTGGGCTATAAAGGAACTACAGCACGGTCACATGACTTCACGTCAACACCGCTAAGCTAAAGGTGGCTCATGTTGGGCTATAAAGGAACTACAGCACGGTCACGTGACTTCACGTCAACACCGCTAAGCTAAAGGTGGCTCATGTTGGGCTATAAAGGAACTACAGCACGGTCACATGACTTCACGTCCCCACCGCTAAGCTAAAGGCGGCTAATGTTGGGCTATAAAGGAACTACAGCACGGTCACATGACTTCACGTCACCACCGCTAAGCTAAAGGTGGCTAATGTTGGGCTATAAAGGAACTACAGCACGGTCACATGACTTCACGTCAACACCGCTAAGCTAAAGGTGGCTAATGTTGGGCTATAAAGGAACTACAGCACGGTCACGTGACTTCACGTCAACACCGCTAAGCTAAAGGTGGCTCATGTTGGGCTATAAAGGAACTACAGCACGGTCACGTGACTTCACGTCAACACCGCTAAGCTAAAGGTGGCTCATGTTGGGCTATAAAGGAACTACAGCACGGTCACATGACTTCACGTCCCCACCGCTAAGCTAAAGGCGGCTAATGTTGGGCTAAAAAGGCAAGCCGGAAGTGTGCCGGAACTAAATAAACTACCCAGTATGAACGCTTGTATCGCCCTTATTAAAAACATTCGTTCCTCAAGTTGTAAAAATGTGCTAATAACGTTATTCTGAGAGTTATTTCCCTCGGCATTATGAACGTGCATAACCGACGGGACCGAGCCGCCCGGCACGTTCATGTTACGTGTTCAGCACTACATGCGTTTCTCTTTACCCATGGATGCGCAATAACAACGGACCATATCGCCTCACTGCCACGGAGCTGTAATAATGGATATATTGCACATGTTTGCTGTAATTCATCATTTGTAAAATATTATACTACATGGGCTGTATGATTAAATCTTGTACCGTAAATGTTGTATTAAATAAAGTTAATATTACCGACGTTAAATTAACGTCCCTGTCGCTTATTATTGCACTAAGAAGCTTATTGCACTGTGCAATAATTATTTCATGCTAAATGAAGCTCTGTTGGATATCACTAGATCCTGTTACAGCGTAATATAAGTACATAACGATTGATGTGTACATTAGCATAATGACTAGCTAGCCGCTAGCTGCTAACTGCCGCCTCGTTAATATGAAATCCATCATAATAACAATCCATTACCATGCTGTCATGAACGCACGGTGCTGTTACGTGTACGCAAATTGACGTGCTTGATGTGAACGAGCATTTTGGTAAAGTTGCGCATGCTCTATGAGCGCACATACGGGTACTTCTCAGGCATGCTGGGTAATCTGTGACGTTTCACTCTCTCAAAAGTTGGGCCATTTTATCATCATGCGCTAATGAGCAACTCTCATAGGAATGAGTGAGGCCCCGCCTCCCACGCTGTATCCAGTTCTTATTATACATCCATGTATAAAGGACATACAGCGCGGTCACATGACTTCACGTCCCCACCGCTAAGCTAAAGGCAGCTAATGTTGGGCGTGATGACGTTTAGTCGTCTCATTTAAACACTTTAAATTCACCAGTGGGGTATTTACTGACGTCTTTTATGTTAAAGAACAAAACGTTAAAATCTCTTTAGCCTCAGACCTTATTTCAAGCTAACAACCAAACTCACAATCCGAAAACCATTGACTTCTAGACGAGGGAAAGGAATTCATCAAATGCTGACTCTTTTCTGGGTTTTAGGACTCGTTCCTTTATCACTCTATGAGATTATGTTTGAACCCTTTACCTGGTTGTAGCCCTTTTTCGACTTGGAGGTCTTCAGGACTTCTGTCATTGTCAGCTGCAGACTTTCTATTCTTGTATCTGGACAGAAGAGATTTGATTTGCTTGGAAAACAATAACAAATAATATATATATCGTATAAAAACACAGGAATGTCTCAGTTATACACACCTAGCTGCTCAGGTTTCCTGCAGGCTTTGTAAAGATTTATTGACGTACAAACCATCTCCGTCTGGGTCCACTGACTCCTCCCACTGACAGCCACCTGTAACCGGGTGCAGATGTAGAAATACCTTAGAGTGCGTTATTGTTTGTGTAGACAGGAAATCTGTGTGCGTCAAATCAGGAAAATACCTTGTTGTAGCCAACTCGCAGATCTAAAGGAACAGCCTCCCGCTCTTTATCTATTCCAAACCTTTTGCTGGCAGCACCTACAGAAATACACATTAGACCAAGTGTGTGTGTGTGTGTGTGTGTGTGTGTGTGTGTGTGTGTGTGTGTGTGTGTGTGTGTGTGTGTGTGTGTGTGTGTGTGTGTGTGTGTGTGTGTGTGTGTGTGTGTGTGTGTGTGTGTGTGTGTGTCTAGATTAGTGTGGTTGTCTGGGTTTGTCTATCTGAGTGTGACTCACCCATGGCCTTCACCGCTCTGATTCCTGCAGAGTGTCCGAGCTCCAGAGAGTGGAGGAACACCTCCCTCCTCCTCTCTCCTCCAGCCAGGGTCAGCTGTGTGGAGGAGGAAACATTTTTATTAGCATCCCCATTAGCACTAGCATTAGCACTAGCTATCTTCCTGATGTCCACACACACATACAGGTAAAAACATATGTACACACTATACAGCGGTGTAGGGATGATGTCATTTTGTAAGCCGACCCTGAGGGTAGAATCTCTCTGGTTCACTTGACAAAAAGCCAATGGGATTTTTCCATGTGATTTTGGATTAGTGCAGAAAATAATCTCAGTGTAAAACAAAAGTTTATGATTCTTCCACGTTTTGTTCAGCAAGGTCCCATTTCTACTGATCATAGTTCCATTGTTGAGGTCTACTAGAATAGATTCACATTGTTCAATGTTCCAAACTCACATTGGTTTCTCACAGCATCTCTGTATAGTCTGTGTATTCACTCTCTGTCCTAAACGGCTTGTTGGAGCTCCTGCCCCAATGAGCCCACTGTGCTCTCATTCCTGCACCACTCTTGGGCCTATTCCTCAACTAATAACAAACTTTATCTACAAATAAATAGTAATTCATGATAAACATAAGTCCATTAGTCTGAAATGATTTTTAAATTCTATATTTGTCTTTTCTGCACACTCAGACATATTACATTCCAAGAAAATAGGGTTTAAAAGTTTTTCAGGCAGGTATTTACTGCTGTGTGAGACTGGTGTGTGTGTGTGTGTGTGTGTGTGTGTGTGTGTGTGTGTGTGTGTGTGTGTGTGTGTGTGTGTGTGTGTGTGTGTGTGTGTGTGTGTGTGTGTGTGTGTGTGTGTGTGTGTGTGTCTCACCTCTGCCTGGTAGAGCTGCAGCAGAACAGGCTGGTCTGCATGTCGACAGTAATAAAGCACCATGTCAGTCAGCAGGTTCTCCGTGCTGCTCACTTCCTTACAGGCAGGCTGCACACACAACACAGTCAACATTTCAGAACAACTTCACCCTATTTACAAACAGCTTGTGAACAATTATTTTAAAACTCCTAATTTTCCATAAAATGCATAAAAGGCTCCCTCTTGTTTTCCCTTAAGTTTGTAATGTATATCATCCAACGAGGCAGGAAGACATTTTTCCAAGATAAAGCTATGAGACGATTAGCATGGAGGAGGCACTTATCAATTCATTTCATTTTCATTTCAAACCTTTATTTAATCAGATTGGTCCCATTGAGATCATAGATCTCTTTTTCAAGGGAGACCTGCAGCATATAGGTTCCACATGAAACATAAAACAATAAAGGACATTATATTTACAGGATACATTTACATAGTTATAGACATTTACAAGTGCCCATAGTATGAACGAGCATTTCATTTAGCCTAGCTTTAAAGACATGCAGAGGAATGAGATTGCTCAGTTTCAATTATTGCTGAAGATTGTTCCAAGCAAGTGGAGCTGCGCACATAAAAGCTGTCTTACCTGAGACAGTCCTTGCTCTCGGTACATCTAACAATACTACATCATGCGATCTCAGACAATAGCTGCTTGCAACTCTCTGTGTTATCAGAGAGCCGATATAATACGGGAGTTTACCCAACAAAGCTTTATAAATAAACGTGTACCAATGACTGAGCCTCCGTACAGTAAGTGAAGGCAAACCTGCCTTGGCATACAGGGTACAGTGATGAGTAAGTGCTTTACAATTTGTGACAAATCTCAGTGCGCTGTGATAGGCGGCATCTAACTTGTTCAGGCAATAGGCAGGTGCATTCATATAAACCAGATCACCATAGTCCAGCACAGGTAAAAAGGTCACAGAGCCTTTTCCTGGCCTCAAGCGAGAAACAGGACTTGTTCCTGAAAAAGAAACCTAGTCTAACCCTCAGCTTTTTAAGCAGGTTAATGACCTGAAGTTTAAAAGTAAGACAATCATCAAGCCAGATACCTAGGTATTTGTAACAGGTAACCACTTCAAGTACTTGTCCTTGCATAGTAACAATATCCAAAACAGGCTCTGGTGTCTTTTTAGCTTTTGAAAAGAGCATTACCTTGGTTTTATCAACATTTAAAAGAAGCTTTAGTTCAGAGAGCTGAGTCTGAATAATGTTAAAAACAGCCTGTAATTTAACACCAGCCTCCTGAATGGAGGGACCTGCACAGTACATCACGGTATCATCCGCATAAAAATGTAAAGTAGCTTCATCCACATTTTCACCTAAACTATTGATATATATATGGAGAATAAAAGTGGACCTAAAACAGAACCTTGAGGAGCAATATTTAACCACTCAGAAGACAGCCCATCAAAGTGAACACATTGGGACCTTTCGGAGAGGTAGTTCACTAACCACCCACTGCATGGCTGGATAGGCCAATACTGAGTAGCTTCTGCTTTAAGATGCGATGATCAACGGTATCAAACGCTTTGGAAAGGTCAATAAATAGATAATAGATAGATAATTAAAGCTCTTATTTTTATTGGATGATAGGCATAATTGGAATCACTTCGGGTTTAGAGGTCGTTGTATGCCTATCATCCCGTCTGCCTGACACAAACACTCCCTAATTTCCCTAGAAAAAATCCAGGTCTTTTACGTGAGCAGTTTTTCTAAATGTAAAAGCTCATAAAAGGTGCCTCTTGATGTCGCTGAAGGAATAAGATGCCAAAATAAACACTTTAACATGAACTGTTATCTTGAGTGATGTGACGCATGCAGCAGAAAGATGGCGTACCTGACAGAGGACTTCAGAGGACAGGCTGAGCAGACTGAGGACGTTCCTCTCGTACCACGAATCCATCAGACCCAGCATGTGGGCGATATCAGTGGAGTCCTCCAACACACCACCATTACACTCCTGGAACAATAAAAGGACACAAGGGAATACAGGAATTACATTTAATTATAGTTTACTGTTAACATGTCTGTGAAAAGTAGTATCTGTAACACCTTCTTATGACTTCTGAATTCTTGATTTTGATTGGTCCATTTTTTGATTTTCTGGAGTCTGTTATTACTTAATAGCAGACTGTTGCTAAGAACACTCTAATTTGTTCTTTCAAGTATGGACAGTAACGTTTAACACACCAGGGGTAATTTATATTGTTATGCACAGCTTAATTGAATACTAGATTCTGATTGGTTGGTTTGGAAATGAGTAGTCTATTATTACTTAATAGCAGACTGTTGCTAAGGATGCTCTGATCTGTTCTTTCAAGTATGGACAGTAAAGTTTAAACTAGTGATTCCACACCAGGGGTAATGTATGTTGTTACCCACAGCTTAGTTGAATACTTGATTCTGATTGGTCGATTTTAGACTTTCTGCAGTATGTTATTTCTCTATAGCAGACTGTTGCTAAGGATGCTCTGATCTGTTCTTTCAAGTATGGACAGTAAAGTTTAAACTAGTGATTCCACACCAGGATTAATGTTTGTTATTATACACAGCTTAGTTTAATACTTGATTCTGATTGGTTGGTTTGGACATACAGTGGTCTGTTATTACTTAATAGCAGACTGTTGCTAAGGACGCTCTGATTGAGAGTCGATATGCAGTTATATCTATTAGCAGAACTGTTATTTTCAAGTTTTTCTATTTCTAAACTACTTTTGAGTCTTTTTTTGGTCAACAATATTGCATCTTGATATCGTCACAGTTGGTGTTTAATGATATCCGTGCCCATTTTTCATGGTCTCGTCTTAGCCATTGAAAAATAGACTGTTGTACATATTCGGCTATAGTAAATTTTGTGGTTAGATTCTTAAATTAGAGTACCAGTACCACATTGAAAAATACTGCTCTACATGTAAAAGTCCTGCATTCAAATCTTACTGAAGTTAAGGTACAAGGATTGACATGAAGATATATTAAAAGAACTTGAGTAAATGTCCGTTATTATATCCCACCACTGTGTTTACACTAGTTGGTCATTGGTCGGCTATTTTTATTTTATTTAGTCCTGTAATGAAGGTGGTATTTTCATATTAAGTCAACCTCATCCATTACTTGTATATAGACTATTCTGCACTATTTCTATTATATTCTAACCCTATTTCAACTATTTTATCTGTTTCATTGTGTTGCACTGTTGGAGGAGCCTGTGACCTATGATTTTCATTGTCATAACTACAGTCACAGATGTTCTCACCACAGAAGCAGCAGATCTTGAGCTTCCTGTCGACCCCTCAGTGGAAGTGTTTCCTCCTCCTGCACTTCCTGTCGTCCTCCCTCTGGTGGGAACGAGGTAAAACTGCAGTTTGCACGTCTTGGTGAGTCGTGGACATTTGCTCTCCTTCTGCTGCAGGTCGCTGTATGCCCTCGCCAGCCTCCCTGCCTCCTTATCTCCTCCAAACACCACCACTCTGACCAGCGTGGGCACTTTTCATCGAAAACAAAAGTGGTTTAATGGCCAAAGATTCACGAGGGAAGTCTTAAAACAGGTTTAATTATCCTAATTCGGGGAAACAGTATTTTATCTATCCATCCATCCATCTATCTATCCATCCATCCATCTATCCATCCATCCATCTATCTATCCATCCATCCATCCATCTATCTATCCATCCATCTATCCATCCATCCATCTATCCATCCATCCATCCATCTATCCATCCATCCATCTATCTATCTATCTATCCATCCATCCATCCATCCATCTATCCATCCATCCATCTATCTATCCATCCATCCATCCATCCATCTATCTATCTATCTATCCATCCATCTATCTATCCATCTATCCATCCATCCATCTATCTATCTATCTATCCATCCATCCATCTATCCATCCATCCATCCATCCATCTATCCATCCATCCATCTATCTATCCATCCATCCATCTATCTATCTTACCTTCCTCCACCACCCCTTCATAGCAGCTCAGGATCGGTCTCCTGCGGACACAAACGTGCTTCCTCGGGGAAAGAGGATCCAGATGTTTGGAGAGGAACGTCGGGTGTTTGAGCTGCGATCCATTTCTTTGAGCGTCTTTAGCGAAATCGACCCGGTTGCCCATACTCTGAACTCTCCGGCAGCTCCCTGGGCTTCGTGGAGTCTTGAAGAACGAGGAGAATCGTTCCACGCCTAAGATGCTTCTCGACTTCTTCCTGGGTTTCTTCCGAAGCTTTGGCGGTCCCTCTTGTACGTCTTCGTGGGTTATATCCTCACTGAAGTCGCTCTCCACGCCTGAAGATCCAGAAGGTGTGGAGAGGGAGTACCCGGAGTCTCTGGAGGAGGAGGAGGAGGAGGCGAAAGAGATACGATTGTTCAGAAAGTCCACATCTTTGTTCCCCTCGGCCTCGTCTTCCTCGTCTACGCTGGTGTCGTTTTTATCCTCATCGTCTATTTCTGCTTCCAGGAAACAATCTGCAGCGGAGTCCATGTCGGAGTCCAGAAGGCTGTTCAGAAAATCTGCAGGAATGGGGAGAAGATTTGAGAAATGTTACGGGTAAATACGTATATCTATCGTCTTCTAATCTATTATATCTGTTTTATTGTGTTGCTCTGTTGGAGGAGCCTGTGACCTCAGATTTTCATCGACATATCTACACTGTAGCTCCTGTATGTACACATGACAATAAAAACCTTGAACCTTGAATATCTAGAATGCTGGATTTGAGATTGTCAGTTTATAATTGTTCCCCTATGTATTATAGAGTCAGTGTAACATGTCATGCTTTGTGATTTGTCGTCTGTGTGTTGTCCTCATTTAACTTTTATTTAACTGGACCAGTCTTGTATTAATAACCTGATTGTTTGTTGTTTTGTGTACCTATATATCTAGTGAATAATGCAACATTTGAAAAGTGATTCAAATTGACTTTATAACCAATAATATGTACAGTATCTCTGGAATAAAAAACACGGTTTTGGGTTACTCTGTAAAAAATAATGTTATAGTAAATAATGTTATAGTAAAGTATAGTTATAGAGGTATTTTGATCTATATATGTACTTGTATACAATTTCTTATATGGATTTAAATTAATTTTTTTAATGTATGTGTTAATAAGTATTTTCGCTTAGTTTGTTTTCAGTTTGTATTATTATTTTATGATTTAAAGTATATTTATCAATCACGAATTTATGAATGAATTACTTTTCATTTCATGTTTTAGTACTGTATTATTGTTTCAGCCCCTGCACATTCCTTTGCTAAATTCCTATCTTGAGACTTGAAATAATATATATTTTGTATTGTTATATTTGAAATTGATCCTACATTTATAGTTTATTTACCATAACATTTGAGGCTGTTAACTAAAATCTATTTAATTGGATTATTCATGTGAGGGTTTTCTGCACTTTGCTCCAACTAACTTGGTTTTCTTGTACTTTGATATTGATTAGTTTAATTTATTACATGGAGTAGTTGAATACTCAATTCTTAACATGTGACACGTTGTTAATACAGTAGCACAGACCGCTGTCAAGACGGAGCGCTGGACGTCAGATAAGTGAACAGAAGAAGGCAGAGAGGAAGTAAACACTAACAGAAACACGGTATGAGCTCTGCAGAGTTAAGGACTTGTTAGTGGATCAGAAACTGTAAACAGAGTTGGACAGTGCTGCCGTAAAGTTCTTGCTGTCACAGTTCCAGCCGTTGGTGCGAGTTTTTTTTTCTTAGCGGAAGAAATACGATAATTTTTAAGTCAATAAAATCATTTCAATTAATATTAGGAGTCGATTCATTAGTTTGTTTAGTAGGGATAATGTGCAGCGATTTGGTCATTATGGGGAAAAGAACCCCCGACAGGCTGATCAGGAGCCCGACACGAAGTGGAGGGACCTTGATCATAAATAAAAAAGATATAGAAACTTACCAAAGTTGTCGTTTTCCCAGAAGCATGTGTGACATTTGGGTGAGGGCAGCACGAGAGTCTCAACATTTCCTAAAGAGAAAAGGTCATGTTAAATAAGTACTACTGTTTATGTCAGTGTGGTCTGCTAACATTTAAAATAAATTAAGTGTTTCTCAAATTGTTTAAAAATGACTCATAGAGGTGGCAACAGAGACACGCAGTCAATGAGTGCGTAAACAATGCTAAATAAATGGAACAGTGTAAATAATTAACCTGTGTGTAATGTTGAATTAATGTTAAACCTGCAACCATAGTTTTGCTGTATTTTATTTTGAAAATCCACAGCGGATTACATGCGGAGCTTTTAGCCAACGATCTGAGTCTGTTGGCTCGGACATAAAATCCGTCATATACACTGGTTTACCTAATACGTTGAATAATTATCTATCCATGTCATTTTATAATTATATCCTTTTTTTTTACCAGTTTCAGTGCAGCCTTCAGGAGGAGAAGCGATGCTCTCTCCTAGTCTCTCCATACTGTCTATTAAAGTAGTCCTGGCTGTACTGAGATCAGCTGTAGACGCTGCATTCTCCATGAGATTATTCACCGTCTCCATCAAATACTCCAGCTCTCCAGGCCGCTTACTCTGCAGGAACATTAGAGAAAGCTTCTTTTAGTTGAGGAACCTAAACATTTTGCATTTTGACTGGTGTATCATAGACTACATGTAATGTGAGTCCCTGTAAAAGTAGAAGTACTCAGGTCTTGTACTTGAGTAAAAGTAGAAGAACTCAGATCTTGTACTTGAGTAAAAGTAGAAGAACTCAGATCTTGTACTTGAGTAAAAGTAGAAGTACTCAGATCTTGTACTTGAGTAAAAGTAGAAGTACTCAGGTCTTGTACTTGAGTAAAAGTAGAAGAACTCAGGTCTTGTACTTGAGTAAAAGTAGAAGAACTCAGATCTTGTACTTGAGTAAAAGTAGAAGAACTCAGATCTTGTACTTGAGTAAAAGTAGAAGTACTCAGATCTTGTACTTGAGTAAAAGTAGAAGTACTCAGGTCTTGTACTTGAGTAAAAGTAGAAGAACTCAGATCTTGTACTTGAGTAAAGGTAGAAGTACTCAGGTCTTGTACTTGAGTAAAAGTAGAAGAACTCAGATCTTGTACTTGAATAAAAGTAGAAGAACTCAGATCTTGTACTTGAGTAAAAGTACTCAGATCGTGTACTTGAGTAAAAGTATAAGTACATAATATTTCTGACAAAATTTAACAAAGTATAAGTTGACCAGGAGTGATGCCAACTTTTATTTAGGTCTTAATGTGTGCATATGTATAAATGTGTCTGTTGATTGTGTATATATAGGTATATACATATTTTTATACATATGTTTATATATATTTGTATTCGGGATTGTGGGAAAGGGTATTTCGATCTCTCTGTACACACAAACTGAAAGATTGACAATAAAGTTGACTTTGACTAAAGAAGCCAGAACAGGTGTGAGGAGGTGGGTCACCTGCAGGGCGCAGCGGAGCACCTGCAGCTTCTGATTGGATCCCAGAGCAGCCTGGAAGGCGTGGAGGATGAGGAGAACAGAGACGTCTCTGCAGGAGTCCTGGCTGCTGATCAGCTGATCTGAGACGGATCGGACCTCCGGAGGGACGTCCTCCACCGGACCCACCAACAGCACCGTCCTGATAACATATGACACACTAGTCAAGAGCAATTGTTGGGAAAATAGTGAATGTCCTCTTCTAATATCAAGGTATCCCAACTGTAGCTGTGAACATGACAGGATGTGTGATTACCTAGAAGAGCATCAGGACTGTTTGAGGCAGATGATAGCTATGTGATTAACATGATGATTCAGCCTCTATGGAGAGAGACATCAAGCATGCTCATTTCTGACGTGGAGCTAATCTGAAGTAAACATTGAATACTGCTTTCTATTCCTCCATCGTGTGACTGTGTGACTCCCTCTCTTGGATATCAGCATGTGAAGGACACTGCTCAGGAACTAGTTGATGCTCTGTGTGTGATGACTCCTTCTGGAGAGGATCACAGATACATGGATCCTGAGGTTGAAGCTCAAGCCGGAGACCAGTGAGACTTTTCAACAGCAATGATGTGAAAATACTATTAAACAGATCTCAAGTGAAGTTAAGAGCCTTGATTAAGTGCCGTTATTCAAATAAATGTAGCTAATTTGAATAGCTTTTAATGTCTTTAGGTGTGAGAGCCGGACTTACATGGTTTTGGAGTGGTGGATCTCAGGGGAAATGCCCTGCTCTGACTGAACCAGTCTTTGAAATGAAATACCTGAAACAAAAGGAGGAAGCCCATTCAGTATACTGTATCTCAGAGGGTAAACAGCGCCCCCCTGTGGTCACACTGATACATGATTTTTCTTACATAGCTCTTTCAGATTAACCTCGAACCACCCATTTAGGACTCACATTTATAATTCAGAAATGTCCTTAAAGTTGTCTTAAAATAAAGAGAGACTGAAAACAAAGTTACTTTTTTCATTCTGGCCACAGTTGCTGAAGTGCTCCGTGTTGAGTGCACGGAGTCATTTTAACTTACCTCATCCATTCATTTATATTCCTACTTATCCTGACATTAATAACCTGTTTTTCTCACTTACATCTCAGGGCTTCTGTACATACTATTCATTTAAATCATTACCATAGACCCCCATACTTGATCCCCAATCCTTAAATGAACACACAGGACGGACATCAGGTTTATTTGATTGCAGCACCTGGTGCTCTGAGCTCCTGCTGCAGGACGTTCAGCAGCCGTTTGCTGGCCGAGCTGCAGGGCTCCGGCCAGGTCAGGAAGCTGTGGAACAACAGGTAGGCTTCCTGCAGCAAAACCAGGTCTGCAGCCACGTGAGGAGCCTGAGAGAAACAAGGACCCAGAGGCTGGAAATCAATGGTTTTCTGAGTGTGTTTTTGGCCTTAATTAGCCTGCAATAAGGTCTGTGGTTAACACAAGGCGAAGAGATTTGTATTCTACGATATTGAATACATCAGTAAATACCCCACTGGTGGATTTAGAAATAGATGTTGCTAACAAGTGTCTAAATGAGACAATTAAACGTCATCACGACCAACATTAGCCGCCTTTAGCTTAGCGGTGGAGATGTGAATTCATGTGACCGTGCTGTAGTTCCTTTATAGCCCAACATTAGCTTAGCGGTGGTGACGTGAAGTCATGTGACCGTGCTGTAGTTCCTTTATAGCCCAACATTAGCTTAGCGGTGGTGATGTGAAGTCATGTGACCGTGCTGTAGTTCCTTTATAGCCCAACATTAGCCGCCTTTAGCTTAGCGGAGGTGACGTGAATTCATGTGACCGTGCTGTAGTTCCTTTATAGCCCAACATTAGCTTAGCGGTGGTGACGTGAAGTCATGTGACCGTGCTGTAGTTCCTTTATAGCCCAACATTAGCCGCCTTTAGCTTAGCGGAGGTGACGTGAATTCATGTGACCGTGCAACCCTGTTTCGCGGAATTTCGTGTAATAGTCAAATTAATTTGATCTATTGATTCGTGTTCACCAACACGATTTTCCCATTTTTTTCGTGTCACACAGAACGATTTTAAAAGTAATGTATTTTTACTGGTAGTATGCTTCGTGCCTGCATCACGTCTATTTGTCCGGTCGAGTCGTGGTAGACCGGAAGCTGTGTGGTTCATAAAAACCTGTTCTTACTCAATATCAAGCCACGATTATTGTTTTTATTTTAAATTGTATAATGTCTGACTTTTTTTGCCGTCCGTGAGGAAAATAAATCGCGCTCAGAGCCTCAGAATACTGACATCTGTATTTTTTAAATCGTTTTTTCCTTCTAATTTGTTATTATTTACATTGCTTTTTAAATCGTTCTGTGTGACACGAAAGAAATGGGGAAATCGTGTTGGTGAATCAATAGATTACATTTCGTGAGTATAACACGAAATGCCGTGAGACTGGGTTGGATCGTGCCATAAATTGTAGCAACAGTACATTTTAAAAATAAAATCCTCTTACTTGAAGCAGGGTAGAAGAGAACAGGAGGGTAAGTGGCACCACCAGTTCATACCGACACTCTTCCAGCACCTGTAACAGACGGAAGAATCCTGAAAGTCAACCTGTTATTCCTCACATAACTCTCTGGAAAATGATGTTGTTGTTTTTTGAGCTCTCTTTTCACCTCTTTTGTTTTCTTCAGTATTTTCTGCAGAAGTATGAGGAAGTTTTCTGGATGTCTCTTCACAAGTTCCTCCAAACACCAGCGGTTAATGCACAGCCCGGCTGAACAGACAAACAGAAACAGTTCTCCTTTTAGCTTTCATTCTGGTGTCAACACACTTTAAATACACACACATAACTCACATTATGAGATACTTTAAAGAGTCCTCTCCTGCTGATGTTCAGGTGTATATCAGTATGTAGTGTCTCTACTTTAAAGAGTCCTCTCCTGCTGTTGTTCAGGTGTATATCAGTATGTAGTGTCTCTACTTTAAAGAGTCCTCTCCTGCTGATGTTCAGGTGTATATCAGTATGTAGTGTCTCTACTTTAAAGAGTCCTCTCCTGCTGATGTTCAGGTGTATATCAGTATGTAGTGTCTCTACTTTAAAGAGTCCTCTCCTGCTGATGTTCAGGTGTATATCAGTATGTAGTGTCTCTACTTTAAAGAGTCCTCTCCTGCTGATGTTCAGGTGTATATCAGTATGTAGTGTCTCTACTTTAAAGAGTCCTCTCCTGCAGATGTTCAGGTGTATATCAGTATGTAGTGTCTCTACTTTAAAGAGTCCTCTCCTGCAGATGTTCAGGTGTATATCAGTATGTAGTGTCTCTACTTTAAAGAGTCCTCTCCTGCAGATGTTCAGGTGTATATCAGTATGTAGTGTCTCTACATGTCTCCATGCTCTAATGTTCAAAAAGCTCTTTTTTTGTTCTCATACTGCCTGTGCTGCAGCACCTCTTTTCACCCTCCGTCTGAAACCAGAGCCCAGTCTGCTCTGATTGATTAGCTGGCCGGCTCTGTTGTGATTGGTCAACCGCTTAGAGATGTCCCGCCCCTTAGCCTATCACCAACAATGTGTTGAAGCGCTAGCGAATAGGTGTGTGAGTGTTACATAGTGATGTCATAGTGATGGGAGAGAAACTCCCTCTGGAGGGAACACAGGGTTTTTAGCCTTTCCAGACCATTTACATGCACTAAAACCTATATAGTGCACTACAGAGAAAAGCCAAAAAATCCCAATAGTGCCTCTTTAACCACGGATACTCCTCCACACTCTGTCACCTATCTATCTGTGTCACCACTTTCAATTCCCGTTTGTCTTTGAAAGATGGACAATGTGTCCTGTTACAGGTTTGAAAGCTTCATTCAATGGATGTTAACATAATTGTACTCTGCATTTTACGCTTCCACGTGGAAGTGAATGTTAACACGTACATATATAAAACTATTGTTTACAGAAAAAAGCAGTAAGGATTCTATATTATTCAAGAGAACATGCTAAAGGAATACTTACACTTTTAAATGTAATGTTTTTACAGACATTGTTGGAGAAATACCTGAGGACAATCATAGAAGGATATTTCATTCGTAACATCAAGAAGCACGCCTTGCCTCTCTGTGCTTGTATGTCCTGCATTGTGCCTGTGGTTTTACAATTACATTATACTGTTCTCCTTTATCCTATCTGTCGTACACTGAACAAAAATATAAACGCAACACTTTTGTTTTTGCTCCCATTTCTCATGAGATGAACTCAAAGATCTAAAACATTTTCTATAAACACAAAATAACCATTTCTCTCAAATATTGTTCAGAAATCTGAAAAAGTCTGTGATCGTGAGCACTTCTCCTTTGCCGAGATAATCCATCCCACCTCACAGGTGTGGCATATCAAGATGCTGATTAGACAGCATGATTATTGCACAGGTGTGCCTTAGGCTGGCCACAATAAAAGGCCACTCTGAAACGTGCAGTTTTGCTTTATTGGGGGGGTCTGGGGGGGTCCGAAAACCAGTCAGTATCTGGTGTGAGGGGTAGGGGTAGGGTTAGGGTTAGGGTAATGTTGAGAATCGAGTGGCCTGTGTTCGTCGTCCATAACATACGCTTGCCCATACCATAACCCCACCACCACCATGGGCCACTCGATTCACAACATTACCCTAACCCTACCCCTACCCCTAACCCTAACACTAACCCTAACCCTACCCCTACCCCTCACACTAGATACTGACTGGTTTTCGGACCCCCCCAGACCCCCCCAATAAAGCAAAACTGCACGTTTCAGAGTGGCCTTTTATTGTGGCCAGCCTAAGGCACACCTATGCAATAATCATGCTGTCTAATCAGCATCTTGATATGCCACAGCTGTGAGGTGGGATGGATGGACACTATCACAGATTCTTTCAGATTTGTGAACAATATTTGAGAGAAATGGTTATTTTGTGTTTATAGAAAATGTTTTAGATCTTTGAGTTCATCTCATGACAAATGGGAGCAAAAACAAAAGATGCTTGTGATGTATTGTGCTTTTAGGGTGTCTATTATCGTCTGGCAGCTGGAAATTAACCATGTTGACTAAGGCTGCCCCATTTCCTCTTTTGTGTTAGAGTTAATTAAAGGGGACTGTCCACAAAACCATAAACTAATAAACTAAACTTCAATCATTTGAATCAAACTGTGAAAGAAAATGACTTAAGGTTATTTATTTAAATGTGGTTAAGTTCAAGAAAATCTTTGAAGAAAGAATGATTAGACTTAACAAAGTGTCAGGTTATTCATTTCCTTAGCTAACGCTCATCTTGATTCTTAATGTTTCTAATTTTTTAGAGGTCTGTTTTGATTGTGAATTGCAAACTAATACGGCAGTGTGCAAACTATTCTCATCAACATTAGTTCAACTTATCATCTGTACTTTTTACAGTTTTCTCCATTACCATTAAAAGCAGGTACGAGTCTTACCGTTCCAGAGTTGTTTATCCGGAGTGTCGATGCCCAAACCACAGAGGCAGCGCTCGAGGACATGCTGGATCCGATCCTCCGTGCACGAGCTCGACTCCATCTTCATCATCATCTTCTTCTGCTGTGTGAACATCCACAGGAGATAAAAACCAACAGGAAGTCCCAAAATAAAAAAAACACGAATTACAGCCTTTGATTGTGTTCCGGGAAACCAAAAAAAACTTCCTGTTATGGCCGTTTCCAGCACTTTATGATCATTACTGTTCCTCTCAGGAGACAATCACACACAGTGTAGCGTTAACGGCTCAGTCGCACTAACAGAGATAGATAACAAACTAGATATGTGAGGGCAAAGACATGGTGCCACTTCCTACCCCAAGCTGTGAGTGAGTCACAGACTGTGGCAGCAAACCGGAGATGAGCTGGTCGAAAACATCAGTCACAACTCCTACTTCTCTACTTCATTCTTAAAAACCTCCCGCAGCTGCTGACTCAACACTTTGTATGACTCAGAGCAGCGCAACTTCCCATTTTGGGATTTTAACAACAGACATTTAGCTAAGTGAGAGCAACAAAACCCAATCTAGAGTTATGGACAAAACACGTCTGCTTTCTACAGATCATATGACACCTGTGGTTAGGCTGCATCTGATGAGAGACGAGTACCACACGGACCACACGATGAAATAGAACATGTTCTGTTTCACTCGGGAGATTTAAAGATCACCTATCATGCTGTTTTTGGGCATATATTATAGGTCTCAGATATATATAAAAAACATATCTATGAAGTAGGGATGCTCCGATCGCCAATTTCGGGGCCGATCGCCGGAATCAGTATCGGCCAATCTGATCGAGTGGGCGGGGCCTAAATGGAAGATTTAAACATCACTTCCATTTAGCTAAGTGTGTTAGGTCTAACTCTTAGTGTGTGTGTTGCTCCGCTCCCCGGTCCGGCGGGCGGAGCTGCGGGATTTCTGCTTCACGTTGCATTCCGCTATTTTACTGTCTTTTTCGGACACCTTAAAATAATGCCAGACCGGTAAAGCCATTTTGGCGAGCTTGTTTTGCCGCACACAGAGAAAAGTGTCATGTATTTTACGTCATGCGATCGGCTCTCGCGATCGGCATGTTTAAAGAGCACCGATCGATTGGTAGAGAGGGAGTATCGGCCGATCTCGATCGGTGACCGATCGATCGGAGCATCCCTAGTATGAAGTGTTTTGCTCAAAATACAGATCATGCATTTTAGACATCCCTCGTACCCCTCTATTCCAGTCCTGTTAGAGAACTGCAGGTTCGGGGTCCTTAGCTTGAAAAAAGAGGAGGTGGAGCTTGTGCCCGCTGAGAATTATAGGAGATACAGCTAAATGATTAAACGCCATCATGTTCCAAACCACTTCAAGGATTCTCTCTGAAACAGTCTGGAGCTCAAAGGCTTTCTCTCTTGCCGGTTATACCACAAGGTGAGTTCCTTTTTTTATTTCCTGCTTCTTCACACACATGCTCTCCAGTACAGGTTAGCTCTGAGTGTTAGCGATGCTAATGTAAACACCGACCATATTACGTCCAAAACACGTCGGGCATTGTTTCTGATAGCAACGTTTCTGATTGGGCCGTGGGTCCACATTTCAGATGTTACGTCACATCGGCAAATCTGGATCAGCTCCGTTGTAGCCCCGTTTTTAGAGATGTGGGTACGGAGGAAAAGAGAGAGGGTTTTATTTGCTGACACTTTGTGAGTTCCCCGACACACCGGGGACACATATGTATGTATAAAATACATCAGTGCATTATAGGTCCCCTTTAAGAATATTTCTCCGCCAATTTGCAAAGAAAGGTTTCAATAAGACTGCAATGAGATTTACCTCTTGATAAGAAAGAAGCTTTTCCTCCTATGTGGCTTCCAGGATGTCGATGTGCATTAGGAAGCAGCGATTGTGCCCAGCTGTGTCGTTGAATAATGTGTTTAGTGACAGAACTGGAGAGCTGGGGTCACCTGGGCTCGTCAAAACAGGAAATATGAATGAGCCATTAAGAAAGGACAATGAGAGAAGCTGCACCTCAAAATAAAGCCTATACACAGTAGAGTGTGTTCACAGCTAGTTATCCTACTCTTCATTAACTGTGACCGCCAGCTGTTACTGTAAATGTGTTTATACAATTGATAGAAGATAAGACTTTTCAATCTAACTGTTGAACTGTTCATCCATTACTTTAGCTAGCCATTTCAACTCATTCATTATTCTTTAGCTAACGATATCATCTGTTGAAACCATTGAACAGTGATGAACAGTATATCCACAGCTTTTAGCTAACACTTTAAAATGACACTTAGCTAACTTTAAGTATCCATTACTTTAAGCTAGCTTTACCAACTGTGCATTCATCACTTTTAGCTAACAAGTGCATTACCTTTAGCAACCAATGGAGTATTTTTCACACCCATTATCTTTAGCAAACTATTAAAACTGCTTTATCTATGACTTTAAGCTAGCTCTTCAGTCATTTTAGCTTATTACTTGAACTGTGTTATCCATTACTTTTAGCTAGCCATTTCTGTTTAAACTACTAGCAAACTATTTCAGTATTCACACACCCCCAATTGCCAAAAATGTAGTATTCAAAAGTTCCAGCTGACTAAATACCCTTGTTGTAACTCTAGTACCAAAAGCTACACACACATGCACTAGCAGGGATTATTCTAAACGAAGCAACAGTAATATAACAGTACGCTACAACTATTTGAAGCTTCTGGAAAGAATGAAATGACTACATGCACTGTAACTTTTATCCATGTATTTTTTCTTTTAGTGTTTATCCATGTATTTCTTCTTTTAATGTTTATTTTATTAGCTTTTCTTTTTAATGACTGATTTTAAATGCCATTTTCTTAATGTCTTTCATTTGTTGTAAAGCACTTTGAATTGCCTTGTGTTGAAAAGTGCTCTATAAATAAACTTGCCTTGCCTTGCCTTGCCTTACATGCACAGACAGCTCATAATGTGCAGCAGCTCTGACTACCTGTCATATGCAGCTTCTGCAGGCAGGACAAATGGATTAATTGTCTACTGAGGAAGCAGGTGTTACTCCATTGTTTGTTGTCAGGCTATTTTGTCTCGCCCTGCAGGCTGCAATGCACTGTTACTTCCACAATGCAAAATCATTGGTCTCTATTCTGGATGGGTCTTTTAAAATAAAGATCATTAAATGGAATAGTGGAGATACTTCTGTTGCCCTTTACTCTTTACAAAATATTGCATTATCTTATCTTTCAATAAGGAAAAAGAAATACCAATGAGACTCAATTATCTGTTAAATACTTTGGCACGTCAAGCTGCTTTTAAAAGAAGGGGAACAGGAAATCTGCAGAGCTTGAATGACACATTGCAGTTACAAATAATGGAAGTTATGCAACAGAAGCTTGTTCCTGTTAGTGAGAGACGACATGAATAACTGTGGTGGCTTCTCTGCACGACTGACACTAACACATGTAATGCGCTGTAAGCATGTTGCATATGAAGAGGTTAAACATGAAGACAAATAGACATAGGTCTCACCAATCTACTGCAGTCATCAGTGTCCTGTATCATCCCAGATCAACCACAGCAGAGCAGAGGGAAACCATTCAGAGGCCACATCCTCCTGGGTTTGAGCTCTTCAGAAATAGACCCTCCGACTCCACAGTTCGAGAGTCTGTGCTGCAAAACAGGAACTGAAGGAGTCTTTAGGCCGAGGTGGTTTACATCACATCATATAATGTCGTAGGAGGAGTTTACGTGACATGATATCAACCATTTCACAAGAGCTTGTTCAGTGCAATATGCTTTGTCTGGTTCTAATCAGAGGAGGGAGAAGTACTCAGATCTTATACTTCAGTGAAAGTAGTACTCAGATCTTGAGTAAAAGTAGAAGAACTCAGATCTTGTACTTGAGTAAAAGTAGAAGTACTCAGATCTAGTACTTGAGTACAAGTAGAAGTACTCAGATCTTATACTTCAGTGAAAGTAGAAGTACTCAGATCCTATACTTCAGTGAAAGTAGTACTCAGATCTTGAGTAAAAGTAGAAGAACTCAGATCTTGTACTTGAGTAAAAGTAGAAGTACTCAGATCTAGTACTTGAGTACAAGTAGAAGTACTCAGATCTTGTACTTGAGTAAAAGTAGAATACTCAGATCTGAGTAAAAGTAGAAGTACTCAGATCTAGTACTTGAGTAAAAGTGGAAGTACTCAGGCGCTTGTTCTTGAGTAAAAGTAGAAGTACTCAGATCTTGTACTCGAGTAAAACTAGAAGTACTCATATCTTGTACTTGAGTAAAAGTACTCAGGTATTGTACTTGAGTAAAAGTAGAACTACTCAGATCTTGTACCTGAGTAAAAGTAGAATACTCAGATCTGAGTAAAAGTAGAAGTACTCAGATCTAGTACTTGAGTAAAAGTGGAAGTACTCAGGCGCTTGTTCTTGAGTAAAACTAGAAGTACTCAGATCTTGTAGTGGAGTAAAAGTACTCAGGTATTGTACTTGAGTAAAACTAGAAGTACTCAGATCTGGTACTTGAGTAAAACTAGAAGTACTCAGATCTTGTAGTGGAGTAGAAGTACTCAGGTATTGTACTTGAGTAAAAGTAGAAGTACTCAGATCTGGTACTTGAGTAAAAGTAGAAGTACCAGAGTGTAGGAATACTCTGTTACAGTAAAAGTCCTGCATTCAAAATGTTGCTGAAGTGAAAATAGAAAAGTATTATCATCAAAATATTCAAATGAAGATTGCATCTCACTAATCTGGGGGTATGAATGCATTTCCTCAGTTAGGGTCTTTGTGATGAGCTGCTGTCAAATGCAATTTCTTTTTACAGGACAAAATGTTCAAAACCTCTTTTCATTGCGATCCAGTGAGACCACAGCTTCCTTTGGTTTAAAGCTTTTAAACTACTTGCTACTGTTTAAATAAATTGACAAAGATGTGTTTGCATAAATTAACATGAAGGTAGAACACGTTTTATTTCTAAATAAATTGCCAATCGGATTTTACACTGCGGAAACTTACTGTTGTACAAATAATGAAATGGTGTTATTTAGGCAATAATTATTTGGCAAAAACAATGAATTAAATACTTGAATCTTCCATATATTTGACCTATGTGTCTTACTAAAAAGTGTAATACATTATTTCACTGTGTTTGTGAGACGCTGCATACATGTCACTGATGATTGAAATAAGATTTGATTTGAAACCTCTATTAAAAAATAATTATTACATGGTTTAGTTGAATACTCGTTTCTGATTGGTCAATTCAGAACACGTGACACGTTGTTAATCCATAACCATAGACTGTATATACAGTCCAGAACAGACAGACCGCTGTCAAGGATTTATTGACCGTTGTTAAGGACGCTCAAATCTGCAGAAAGAAGTTCGGTCGATTGAACTGTTTACACATACTGATGTGTTTCGAACCGACAAGAGGGACAAGAAAACAGCGGAGAAGCAACGGGGCAGAAACCCTCCTTTTCACGCAACGGTCCAGACATAGACAGCAGACGGCAACACATATTCAGATTCCAGTTCCTTTGGCATTAGGGCAGGAATATCTAGATACTTTCCAAGGTTTGACATCATGAATTGTGCTACTTTTAAAGCAAGCAGCGATGTTTTCAAATCTGTAATCAAAAAGCTCCGCAAAACCGCAGCTTCGCGTCGGGCTCCTGATCTGCCTGTCGGCTGTTCTTTTCCCCATAATGACCGCCTCGCTGCACATGCATACTTACATAACACATCCATATTTTTAAATGTATAATAAAATCAAAAATGTATATTTGTTCATAAATTAGTAACAAAAACAAATAAGTAAATAAAGAAGAATTGTACAAAATATTATTATTGTTCACTTTTAACCCGTTTAACCAGATACTAAAGAACACGAATCATCACAGGTTGACTGATTTACCGGTTGTAGATAACTGCGCTATTTACCAATAAAGATCGACTCTGGTGGGACTCGAACCCACAGCCTTTGAATGCCTTCACATGCCTAGAAGTCCAATGCGCTATCCATTGCGCCACAGAGCCGGATGATTATATATTTACCCATAATGCATTTTGTTTTTCAAAATATTTTTTTTTATTAATCAAACACACAACAGCAACACCCCTACCGGAAACTAGGAAAGTCATGTATGAACCTCGTTGAGAAAACATTAGAAAACGGCTTTTTGCAACATGCAGTGTCAATAATCCACCACGAGATGGCGCTGCTGCCTTTCTCTTCGCAGAGAACAGTCTCCCACTCCTCTGAGAGGGAGCAAGACAGACAGCGTTAGTTAGTTTGATAACCGTGAAGTAGCCGAAATACACCCTGCGAGCGCGGGTTCGAATCCCGCTCAATCCCTTGTGTGTCAGAACATGCATACATGTAAAGGTGGAGTTTATCCAAAGTTTTGGGTGGGTTGTGAATAAAATCAATGGATCATTTCAGTTCTTCACCATAATCATTCGTGATTCATTGTCTGTTTATATGATTGTACTTTGTAACAGAATCTGGGACCGGGAGGACAGGGTGCTGGTGGAGGACAGAGGAGGGGCCACAGACAGGGAGGACAGGGTGCTGGTGGAGGACAGAGGAGGGGCCACAGACAGGGAGGACGGGCCACAGACAGGGAGGACAGGGTGCTGGTGGAGGATGGAGGAGGGACCACAGACAGTGAGGACAGGGTGCTGGTGGAGGATGGAGGAGGGACCACAGACAGTGAGGACAGGGTGCTGGTGGAGGATGGAGGAGGGACCACAGACAGGGAGGACAGGGTGCTGGTGGAGGATGGAGGAGGGACCACAGACAGTGAGGACAGGGTGCTGGTGAACAGACCAAACTGGATTTCGAAGAAACCCAGCAGGTGTGTTCTGTTGGATGGATCTCCACAGTGCTGGGTTATGGCTGTTCTGGCCTTGTCCATCACTTCCTCTGGAGAAAGAGGTCGACTCCACGGCCTGTCTTTGTTAGACTTCTTAACCTTTGTTGCTTCCAAAGTGTCTGTCAAGTTAAGAATACCGTCCCGTTTTCGAAAGCGTGGTTCCATCTAGAGAATAAGAAAATAGTCATATTTAAAAAAATTGAGAAATATGTAATTTATAATAAATATTTAATGAACAAGATGTAAAAGATTACATGTTGATTCAAAAACGGATGACTACATACAATACAAATTAAAGATGAATAAAAACAAGTACAAATGCAAATTATGCATTTAAATGTATTCAATCAATCGAAATGTATAAATAGCCTATATTTTGTATGAAAAACTCGACCTTCATACTAACTATTTAATAATTGCCTCTCAATTATAGTGTATTAAAGTACCTTACAATGGAAACAGGCCTGCTTACTCACAAGTCTTTCATAATATAAGGTGGTGTTAACTGCATTGTAACTTCCCCACTGTCCCCCCGGACTTTCGTTGTTTACAGGTGAGGTTTGGTATTTCAATTAATGGTAAAATAAAAACAGATGTCGCGGTTACAGTCAAGGGCAACATTTGTTTTGCCCTTGTTTAATTTGTATATCATGATGTTAAAACTCGCTTAAAGACTAAATGCACTTTTAAAACACGTGCCGGTGACGGAGAAAAAAAGGACAATAAAAGAAGCTCCGCTCGCTCCCGTCCGAGATTCTCTCTAGCTCGTAGTTATGTTAGTCCTTAACTTAAACTGGGTAATGTCATAAACAGGCATGTTATTTAGCCAGATATGTCAACATTAAATTGAGGAAACATGTACATAATAATCCGCTAAGGTTACGGCGGGACATGTCCGGTTCGCTAGTCATTAGTAAAATGTCCCTGTGCAACATGTTGTTTAGTTAACATATATCTATACATCTAATATGACAGTTTATAAGCATTGACAACATAGTTAAAGGACGATGTACTTACTTTCATGATGTTGGGGAAAAGTGAATCTGTAGCTCGCGGCGTCCGCAGAGTAGCCCCGCCTACGGAGACGCTGATTGGTCAATTCTTGGTTGCTGCGGGAGCAATTCTTGGAAGCAATACGGGCGCTGATTGGCCAGATCTCCTAATTCTTGGTCGAATCTTGGTAGCGGACGTGAACGTGATTGGCTGTCGCTACCAAGAATGAGCTCGACTCACAGGCGACCGGGAGAACATAGCGTGTTGGTCTATGTTTGATAACCGTGAAGTAGCCGAAATACACCCTGCGAGCGCGGGTTCGAATCCCGCTCAATCCCTTGTATGTCAGAACATGCATACATGTAAAGGTGGAGCTTATTTATTATTTTACCACACTTTTGGGTGGGTTGTGAATAAAATCAATGGATCATTTCAGTTCTTCACCATAATCATTCGTGATTCATTGTCTGTTTATATGATTGTACTTTGTAACAGAATCTAAATCTTCAAAGTAACTCATGTTATCAAATCAATGAAGTTCAGAGTCAAATCTTTGCCTCTGAACTGTAGTGAAGTATTAAGGAGCGTGCAACAGTCATTGTGCAGTACTTCTATAGATGTACTTCATATAGAATAGTACTTAGAATATAAGTAATGTGACAAAATGTGCATTTATTATTATAATTACAACTTTTAATAAATGTATTAAAACTTAAGAACAAAGTATGAAGTAAATATAACAATAATGAAAGTGAAATATGATGATGAAATATTCAAAACAGAAAATCCATACTTTTGTATATGTATTTAAAACAACAGTAATAATAACAACAACAATTCTTAAAATATGTAAAGTAAAGTGTAAAATAAATACTAATAACAGGACCAACAGTGCAAAATATATTAAAGTGAAAAATATATTAAAGTGAAAAAGTTGCAAAATAAATAACAAATATTTAAAAGAAGTTAAAAACACAGAAACATCCAAAACTGTTTTATACGTGTGATGAGGTCACAACAACATTGTAATACCAATAATAATAATAATAAAAGTGTACCATATATATAACATAACTAACTAAACAGTGCCATCAAATGTAAAGAAATAAAGTGTCAAATAAATAACAAACTGACCCACCTGCTCACAACATGAGGTCCTTTAAGGGGCATCCCCTCTCTCTTGGCTCCAGCACAGCCCTCCAGTCCTCATAGGACTGGCTCTCTGATTCTTTACAGTACCAATTGCCAAAGTACTGTAAGTGGGCTGGTGGCTTCCTGTCTTTGTTGCAAATGATGGCGTCTGTCTTTTTGACTTTCTTTTGCCTGATCCAGATCGCTCCCTCTCCTCTTGTCTTTCCTGTACTGCTGTGTGGTGTACGGCACGTTACTCTGACCGGATGTTAGCGCCTGAGTAGCTGATGGCATGTTGAGAAGCATCATCTGAGAGCTTCCAGGCACAACCTGTGAGGGTCCAGGCTCTTGAGGAAGCTGCACAGATGGTGCCATGTATGGGGTTGAGAAGGGTGGAGTCGGTGCAAGGAAGGGAAGAGCATAGCATGGAGGTGGTGGGGGGACCTGTGAGATGGCCACTGGTTGGGATCTGTTCTGGAGCTTGGCCTCACCAGCAGTGTTTGGTGGCAGAACAAAGGTGTGAGGCTCAGCCAGACTGCCAGGAAACAGAGATGTCCCTTTCTGCTTTGCCACAAGAAGCTGCTCAGGTCCTGCCATGGGAGCGTCAGGAGCGGGGACACCCTGCTTCAGGACCTGCTCTCCCTGAGACCTGCAGCGCCTGCTGAGCCTGCGGAAACATCAAACAATCAATATTAGGAGGTGTGTGGTGTAGTGGGTTGAGCGTTGGTGTTCGGATCAGGTGGTTCAAACCCCACTGCAGTCAGCATGTCATTTTCAAAGTGCTCCTGTGGGGATTGCCCACAGTATTGAGTATGTAAGTCTCTTTGGATAAAAGCGTCTAATAAGTAACATGTCATGTATTAATGAACAAAAGGGAATATTTGTAATAGATGAGTGGCGCTCCCAGAGAGTCCCGACCAGCATCTCCATCAAAGGCCTGGATGAGCCTATGAATCTGAGCCTGGGTCTCCTCTGTGCCGCAGGGGTGATTCTCCGGCAATGCAGAGCTAGCTCACTTCTGCTGACAGAGATGGATGTCTAGCTCTGCACGCTTTGCACCCTTCGCAGCCTTCAGGTCGTCCTGGTCCCACATGAACATACAGTGGCTGAGGCGACTCATAAAAGTGGCATACAGCTGCAACCCACAGCAAATCTGTGCTTGAAGTGCCAGATGAAAGCGTGGTTCCATCTAGAGAATAAGAAAATAGTCATATTTTAAAAAACTGAGAAATATTTAATTTATAATAAATATTTAATAAACAAGCTGTAAAAGATTACATATTGATTCAAAGAAAAATTGATGACTACATACAATACAAATTAAAGATGAATAAAAACAAGTACAAATGCATATTATGCATTTAAATGTAATCAATCAATCCAAATGTATAGCCTATATTTTGTATGAAAAACTCGACCTTCATACTAACTATTTAATAATTGCCTCTCAATTACAGTGTATTAAAGTACCTTATAATGGAAACAGGCCTGCTTACTCACAAGTCTTTCATAATATAAGGTGGTGTTAACTGCATTGTAACTTCCCTTCACTGTCCCCCCCGGACTTTCATTGTTTACAGGTGAGGTCAGGGCCGGACTGGGACAATAAGTCAGGCCGGGAATTATACACCCAGCCAGGCAACTACCAGAGTTGCTGCCCATAGTGATGGCCCTCTAAATCTACTACCCAAAAATAAACATATGAGATGAGTTACTATTTAAAAAAAATTGCAAATCTATTTAGGAACCTATGTGAACATATTTTAAGTGGGGGTGGACCTCAAATCCTATAGGGGAGTCCAGGGGCATGCTCCCCGGTAAGATTTTTTTTTAAATGTTGGACTTAAATGCATCAATCTGGTGCACTGGAGGGGGGAAATAAAGAGACTACACCCATATGAAACAGAACTATACATTTAAATAATCATAAAATCATAAGAACAAGGCCATAACCAATAACATCCCATATCCAATATGAAAACACATTGAAACTTGTTTATTTATTTGTTTTTGGTTCATTTAAAGTTGTGAGTGTGTCTGTGCTCCTGAATCAGCCTCACCTCTCCCCCCTGCTCCTCTTTGAGGCAGCAGCAAAGTCTAGTTTTAGCTCTCAACAAGTTGTAATAGTTTATCTTACCTTTGTTCACCTAGTTAACGTTTTGTTATTATTATTCATGCATATTTGACTAATCACTCCCCCTTCAAATGGAAATATGTGTTTACACAAATGGTGTCCAAACTGTTTGAGACCCACTGAGATAACTTAGACTAAGTTAACTATCTAAACACTCAGAGAGTCCTTTACCTCACCTGAGCAGTAGTTACCAGCCTCTCAGTCTGACTGGAGAGGACTCTCCCTCCACCTTGTTGTTGAAAAAGCTCCTTATATCCGTTAGCACAGCTAGCTATCACCAGATGCTAACAACAACAATACACGTAACCGGTTCGCGGGCTTTATCTCACTCGCTCGCGCCACACATACACACACCCTCCCGAGCTTGAATGACACAGAGACCAATCGAGGGCATTAGTATGATCTGTATGGAAGTGGCCATGTCGGCAGGCCACATCATGTAGACAGCCAGTCACCCTCTGTGAGGCAGAGTCAGACCCACATTTGCGCAGCGTTGCGTTCATAATACATACATACAAAAAGAATCCTCAGGCCAGCAGCACACTTAGCAGGCCAGGCCATCAGGAAACCTCCCGGTCCTCCCGATGGCCAGTCCGGGCCTGGGTGAGGTTAAAGGATGATGTACTTACTTTCGTGGTGTTGGGAAAAAGTGAATCTCTCGCTCGCGGCGTCCGCAGAGTATAGACCGCCTACGTAGATGCTGATTGGTCCATTCTTGATTGCAGCGGGGGCAATTCTTGGTAGCAATTCGGGCGCTGATTGGCCAGAGCTCTCAATTCTTGGTAGAATTTTGGTAGCAGACGTGAACGTGATTGGCTGTCGCTACCAAGAATGCGCTCGACTCACAGGCGACCGGGACAGCCGGATGATTATATATGTACCCATAATGCAATTGTTTTTATTAATCAAACACACAACAGCAATGCCCCTACCGGAAACTCTGAAAGTCATAATTAACCTATTTGAGAAAACATTAGAAAACGGCTTTTTGTAACATGCAGTGTCAATAATCCACCACAAGATGGCACTGCTTTCTTTCTCTTCGCAGGGAACAGTCTCCCACTCCTCTGAGAGGGAGCGGACCCCTTTCTCCTTTTATAACAGAGAGGGAATGGGACAGAGGGAGATAGAGGTGGGCAGAGGTGAGAGTGAGAGGACAGCAGCTGGGCTCCTGCCATATCTCATTTATATTTAGGGATCTCAAAGAAGAGGGGGGAAAGGACTAAAGCAGGAGTGTTTGGTGCGTAAAACCGGATAGGTTGGTCTCCAAATTCTAGGAGTTCACTTTGAGGCTGATCGGTTTTATTTGGAGGTGGGTTTCTGTGCCTCGTAGGAATATTTTTTACACGATTTGCATCCATTTCCGATCAGAATTCTTGTTATTATAAGTAATTCCAGAGTTGTTAACTCTGATTTTTTTTAAACTACAGCAGGATTGTTTGGTGCGTAAAACGAAATAGATTGGTCTCCAAATTATAGCACTTTGAGGCTGATCGGTTTTCTTTGGAGGTGGGTTTCTTTGCCTCGTAGGAAAATGTTGTACATGTTTTATTATTACATCCTTATCACATCATCAGAATGTTATTAAAAGTACTTCCTAATTCTGTCCATTTGGCTCCATTTCAGCGCATCGGTGCACGGATTACAATGCAAAGCGTTCTGGAGGTTTGGCTCACCTTGGTGACGGTGGGGTCGCTCACAGAGGGGGTCTCTGGAGGGTACGGGCTCAGCATGTTCGCGGCTCAGTCGTCCCCCCCGGATCCGTGCTACGATGAGAACGGGAACCCTCGGAGGTGCATCCCGGACTTCGTGAACTCCGCGTTTGGAAAGGACGTGCGCGTGTCCAGCACCTGCGGGACCCCGGCCGCCAGGTACTGCGTGGTGACCGAGAAGGAGGAGGAGAGGACTCGGGACTGTCACACCTGCGACGCCGGAGACCCCAAGAAATCTCACCCTCCTGCGTACTTAACGGACCTCAACAACCCGCACAACCTCACCTGCTGGCAGTCCGAGAACTACGTGCAGTTCCCGCAGAATCTCACCCTCACTTTATCCCTGGGGAAGAAGTTCGAGGTGACCTATGTGAGCCTGCAGTTCTGCTCACCCAGACCCGAGTCCATGGCCATCTACAAGTCCATGGACTACGGGAAGTCCTGGGTGCCGTTTCAGTATTACTCCACTCAGTGCAAGAAGATGTACAACCGGCAGAATAAAGCAGCGATCACCAAGCAGAACGAGCAGGAGGCCATCTGCACGGACTCCCACACCGACATGCACCCTCTGACGGGGGGGCTCATCGCCTTCAGCACCCTGGATGGGAGACCCTCTGCGCACGACTTCGATAATTCCCCCGTGCTGCAGGACTGGGTGACGGCCACCGACATCAAGGTGATCTTCAGCCGGCTGCACACGTTTGGAGACGAGAACGAGGACGACTCGGAGCTGGCGAGAGACTCCTACTTTTACGCGGTGTCTGACCTGCAGGTCGGGGGCAGGTGCAAGTGCAACGGGCACGCGTCGAAATGCGTGAAAGACCGCGAGGGGAACCTGGTGTGTGAGTGCAAGCATCACACCGCGGGCCCGGAGTGCGACAGGTGCAAACCCTTCCACTACGACCGGCCCTGGCAACGCGCCACGGCCCGTGAAGCCAACGAGTGTGTCGGTAAGGAATCTGCTTCTTTTTTTTGTCCTTTACTGTGGATTTATTTCAGCTCTGAAATCTGCTTTTCATTGTTTAGATATTTTCTGATCCATGTAAAAACATCTCGTTGTAATTACGCACAATCATTTTCCTGCCATTACGCACGACAATTACGCACAAGTGTTACTCGAAAATGTGAATTTTTTAGTAATTATTTCCTACTGGGAATGAAATTGGGTCTCTGAAAACTTGATTTTATTCTACATACATGTTTGTGCTGTGAACACGGATTATTAGGAGGCGATATAAACTCGAATTATTAATTTGTCTGTGGCTAATAAGTCCTTTTTGAGGGAAAGAGAGAAAATAAGGCCTCCATCTGAAACCTCACGGCCTGAATAGTAAAAAGTAATTTCTTGATATTTAAAAGAGATATTTTTTTTTAACATTTAAATCTAATCTAATTGATCATAATTGTATTTCGAAAAACGACCTCTCTAGGTATTATTTAAAATGCTCTAAATAGAGTAAATTACAAAAGGGCCATGCTAATTCAATATACTGCAGGCCTAAACATATTACACATATTCAAATTAATTATTAAAAGAATTGATCATATATCTGTCAAGCATCCTCCTTTTTAAGAATCTTAAATACACACAATTTAACTGCCTAATTAAAAAAATGTCTCAATCAAAAAGGTAAAGTAATATTTCCTTTATGCTAAGATAAAATCAAAGTGTGTTTCATAATCCACCCTCTATGTATTGTTCAGTAATACATTGCCTGCTGATTTGTATCAACACCCAGAAGAAAAGAAAGCGCCGGAAGTCATTTCCACAAACACAGTGCGCCTGTCCGAATGCGTAATTGCGCTTTGACCCGCGGGGTTTCCGACTGTAGTAGTGGAGCTTTCTTTTTTGAATAGGAAGGAAACATTGCTGCTGCGGAGATAGACTGCAGGGGCGTTGTGTGTTTCCATAAGCAGGTGCTGCTGCAGATTGCATGGCAGATTAAGGCGCTTTTATTGACATTTTTGGCACGTAGTGTATAAACTACTGCTGTGGAGCCAGAGAGAGGAGGACAAAGAAGGAGGTCATTTGAAGCCTGATGTGAGTTTTTTATTGTAGCAGTAGTGCATTTGCTGTGATGCTGATTTTCAACAGAGCATGGGGGGGTTATATCAACAGCTCAAGCCCCTGAAGTCCTGACAGTGCCATGGTTTGCTTATCCAAACGGAACAAGTGAACAAGCTGTTCCCCTTGGCCTCCGACTTCTGCCTCTGCAGAGCCAGCATCTCGGTGTATTTCACTAAAACAAAAGCGTGTGGCATCCATCTCGGTGTCAGTGCGAGACCCCTGCAAAATGACTAAAAACTACTACTTTTAGAGGCTACTACTTAATATATAAAAAATTGCGGCCTGGCATTTAATAACAAGACGACCAAAAGTGACTATGAAGGGTCACAAAATGACAGAAAAACACTGCATATAGAACTTCACTGATTAAAAAGTGATGCATATTGACAAAAAAAGCCACAAATGGACCACAAAGTGTCGAAAGAGTGACTCAAAGTGACAAAAAAAACAACCTTCAAGACACCATCTGCGGCCACCGAAGCCTGATAAGAATGTGTGTGTACAAAACATAGCAAACTCTTACTGATATGGGCTCGGTCCATGCTCAAGGGCGTATGGCACTCTCAACTCTTTCCAGGACATGCTGGGGCCCTGCCTGCCTGTAGCTTTGCCGATATCTGTGTTGATAGGTGATAGATTAAGAGCGGTGAATCATCTTAGAAACAGGAAGCGCTCAAACGTTTGTGTGAGTTTATCTAATTTAGCAGTGATTCCATGTCAGCCACAGCTTGTGACTAAACATCAGACTGATAGTGTGTTTAACGAACTTAAACTAGCTTTATTAAATGTCAGGTCTTTGGCAGGAAAAACATTTTTAATCAATGATTTTATCACTGAGCAAAATCTCGATTTTATGTTTTTAACAGAAACTTGGATTGAACAAAATAACAGTGCAGCTGTTCTTATCGAATCAACCCCTCCCAACTTTAGTTTTATGAGTCAGGAAAGAATGCATAAGAAAGGAGGTGGAGTTGCTATTCTGTTCAATGATTCTCTTCAATGCAGGAAGACATCTTATGGGAACTTTGCTTCTTTTGAATATGTGGCCCTTCAGCTGAAATGCTCCTCTCGAGCTCTGTTCCTAAATATCTATAGACCACCCAAATACTGTGCAAGCTTTTATGATGACTTTACTGAACTGCTGTCTATAGTGTGTATTGACTTTGACCGTCTAGTCATTGTTGGTGATTTTAACATCCATGTTGACAACCCCCAGGACAGAGGGGCAAAATAACTGTTTTGTGTTCTTGATAACTATGGACTGACTCAGCATGTGACGGAGCCCACGCACAATAAGGGGCACACTCTGGACTTAATTGTCTCAAAGGGTCTGAATATCTCTAAGGTTGTGGTGACTGATGTTGCACTCTCTGATCATTCCTGTGTGTTCTTTGAGAGCTCTATGTCTGTTCACAAAATGTTCAAAAAGAGGTAACCACAAAGCGATATTTAACTGAAAACACTAGGGAAATGTTTACTCAGAATGTTTCTTCCACACTTGCCCCTGCTAACATCTCAGTAAATGAGCTAGTAGATCATTTTAATTCAAAAATTAAAAATGTTATAGATGCCATTGCTCCAACTAAGGTAAAAGAAGTGACTGGCAAGAAAATATCTCCATGGAGAAAGGCCATGACCGTGAAAACAGAAAAAAGAGAGTGTCGAAAAGCTGAACGTAGGTGGCGAAAAACAAATCTCCAGGTTCACTTTGAAATCTATAAAGAGAGACTTGGCCTTTATAATTTGGAATTGAAAAACGCACGACAGTCGTTCTTCTCTGACATCATTACCAAAAACAAGAACAACGCACGTGCCTTGTTTGCTACCGTCGACAGACTAACTAACCCCCCAGTGTCAGTAGCCTCTGAATTTCTATCCACCAGGGCCTGCAATGATTTTGCCTTTTTCACTGACAAAATTCAGAAAATCAGACAAGCAGTCAGTGCCTCTGCATCAGGAACAGCAAATGTGTTGTCTCTGTGTCCACTTAACATCAATTCAAACACCATGACACAATTCCTTCAGATTAATGATAAAAACCTAGAGGACATTATACAACTTCTGAAATCCTCCTCCTGCTGCCTTGATATTATTTCAACAGGGTTTTTCAAAGATGTTTTTCGTTGCATGGCCTCAGATCTACTTCATATAGTAAACAAATCTCTTCACTCAGGTATTTTTCCACAGGCCCTGAAAACTGCAGTCATTAAACCGCTCTTAAAAAAGAATAATCTAGATGCTTCAGTAATGAACAATTACAGGCCCATATCAAACCTCCCATTTCTAGGTAAAATCATTGAAAAGGTAGTTTTTCAACAGTTGAGTAATTTCTTGCATTTAAATAGCTGTTTGGATGTGTTCCAGTCAGGCTTTCGTCCAAACCACAGCACTGAGACTGCTCTTGTAAAGGTCGTCAATGACATCCACTTAAACACAGACAGTGGCAGAACTTCAGTGTTAGTATTATTAGATCTCAGTGCTGCGTTTGACACTGTTGACCACAGCATATTACTAGACCGACTGGACAACAGGGTGGGACTTTCGGAAACCGTCCTAAATTGGTTTGATCTTAAAGGACAGAAACAACTGTGTTTCTATAGGTAAATACACATCTGAGTTGACAAATATGACATGTGGGGTACCTCAAGGCTGCATCTTGGGGCCTCTTCTCTTTAACGTCTACATGCTACCACTGGCTCAGATAATGAAAAACAACAAAATAAGTTACCATAGCTATGCAGATGACACACAAATTTACATAACCATTTCACCAGGAGACTATGCTCCAATTCAAACACTGAGTAAGTGCATTGAACAAATCAATGACTGGATGTGTCAGAACTTTCTCCAATTAAACAAAGATAAAACTGAGGTAATGGTTTTTGGAGTCAAGGCAGAATGTACAAAAGTTAGCGCTGAGCTTCAGTCTGCAATGTTCAAAACAACAGATAGAGCCAGAAATCTAGGTGTAGTCATGGACTCTGACCTGAGTTTCAACAGTCACATTAAAACAGTTACTAAATCAGCCTACTATCACCTAAAGAATATATCTAGGATTAAAAGAATAATGTCACAGCAGGATTTGGAAAAACTTGTCCATGCTTTTATCTTCAGTAGACTCGACTACTGCAATGGTGTCTTCACAGGTCTCACTAAAACATCTATTAGAAAGCTGCAGCTGATTCAGAACGCCGCTGCTCGAGTCCTCACTAACACTAAGAAAGTGGATCACATCACTCCTGTTCTGAAGTCTTTACACTGGCTTCCTGTGTGTCAAAGAATAGATTTCAAAATACTGCTGCTGGTTTATAAAGCTTTGAATGGTTTAGGCCCAAAATACATTTCTGACCTACTGCTAAATTATGAACCATCCAGATCTCTCAGGTCTTCAGGGACTGGTCAGCTTTCTGTCCCCAGAGTCAGAACTAAACATGGTAAAGCAGCGTTCAGTTATTATGCTCCAAATATCTGGAACAAACTCCCAGAAACGTGCAGGTCCGCTGCAACTCTGACTATTTAAAAAAAAAAAACTAAAAGGTACCATGGGGTCAGATTATGATTTTCCAAAGGGGGGTTCGTTTAGATGTGTGTATCTCACACTGCACTGTAACTGTGATTCATGTATCTCTGCTTTTAAATGATTGTTTTTAGATATCATTTCATAATATTTGTTTCTTAAATGCTATTAATGTCTTTCATTTTTGTAAAGCACTTTGAATTGCCTTGTGTTGAAATGTGCTGTATAAATAGCCTTGCCTTGCCTTACTTATAGAGGCTGTTGCGACTAAGAGAGACCATAAGGATGTCTAACACCTAAAGCATGGAAGAAGAAGTAGTATGTTGGTGTTGATAATCTGTCTGGATTCCTCCTCGGATGTTTCAGATCCGTTGTAAGAAGGAGAGATGTGTGGAGAGAAGTTGCTTTCACTTGAGGAAGGCAGAGTGAGTTTCCCATGACTCTACATGCATTTTGTCAACAGCCATTTATGTGTGTTGGCAGCAGCAGCTTCACATTCTGCAGGACTTACACATGTGACCATAAAAGTATAAAAGTAGGGGCGTTACCCTGACGATCCCATCCATTTCTGTCTCTGTAATCGAGTATTTTACTGTGTTTTACCTTTTTTCATAATGGTATTCCCTCTGTTTATTTGTAACCCTATTGCACATTTTCAATTATTACTAAATACTTCACTCAAAATATTGATTACAAAATAATTGTAATCGTATTGCTTCCACTATGAGAAAAAGGTCTGTTCCACATTTTCTTTAGCTGTTCCCTTTAGTGTTTGTCTTCTTCTGCACATATTCCCTTGACCCTCCTTAGCAACGGTCTGTTCTCCTTAGCAACAGTCTTTTAATTAAGATAAAAAATTAAGAACTAACAACCTCTGGAATGTCCGAATTGACCAATCAGAATCAAGTGTTGAACTAAGCAAGCCAAGTGTGTTTTGAGACAAGTTGAAAATGGTAGCTTTTGTCACGTTTCATTTTGCAGTGTTTTGTCAGCGTGTGATGTTCTGTTAGATGTCGTCTGGAGATTCAATCAGTCGTGTTTCCAGCTGTGCATTTCAGAATCATGTATATTAAATAACTGGAATATGATTAATAATGCGTTCATCACAGCTGGTAAACGCTGAGCTCCTTATAATGACTTTATATCCTGCAGCTGGATAACTTAACCTATATTTAAATATCAATGTTTATTTATTAGTGGATTTAGATTTAGTTTCTCCAAACAATCTGAATCTGTGAAAAGCTGTCAGGTAAATGTAGTGGGTGAAAAGTACAATACTGGCTTCTGGAGTGGAGTCCACTAAATGGAAATACTCAGGTTAAGTACCAATAACTCAACATTGGAATTAAGTACTCGAGTAAATTCACTCAAATGTCAAAGAGGTTGTGTTTCGGTTCATTTGTTTGGCTTTGTTTATCAGATTGTCAGGAGGCTTATGTAAAAATTACTGTTCGAATTCTCATGAGACTTGAGTTTAGGATGAAGCATGAGCTAAAAAAACAACTTAAAGGGGACCTATTATGCAAAATCCACTTCTCCATGTCTCTTCTACATCAACATGTGTCCCCTCTTCTCCATGTCTCTTCTACATCAACATGTGTCCCCTCTTCTCCATGTCTCTTCTACATCAACATGTGTCCCCTCTTCTCCATGTCTCTTCTACATCAACATGTGTCCCCTCTTCTTCATGTCTATTCTACATCAGCATGTGTCTCCTCTTCCTCATGTCTCTTCTACATCAACATGTGTCCCCTCTTCTTCATGTCTCTTCTACATCAACATGTGTCCCCTCTTCTTCATGTCTCATCTACATCAACATGTGTCCCCTCTTCTTCATGTCTCTTCTACATCAACATGTGTCCCCTCTTCTTCATGTCTCTTCTACATCAACATGTGTCCCCTCTTCGTCATGTCTCTTCTACATCAACATGTGTCCCCTCTTCTTCATGTCTCTTCTACATCAACATGTGTCCCCTCTTCTTCATGTCTCTTCTACATCAACATGTGTCCCCTCTGTGGAAAGAGACTCTGAAAGTTTCAGGAACAAAGATTTTCTCTCTTTTTGATCCATTTCTATAAAAACCTGTCTGAAAATGAGCTGATCAGATTTTGGCCACTTGATGATGTCATAACGATGTTTTGTCTTGTGTAACCATTAGCCAATCAGCAACCAAGGTAACCCCCCCCCCCCCTTATCACCTGAATCTCCTCCTAGAGCTCCATTGAGTTCTTTGTAACCAGATGTCTCTCAGAGGGGCGTGGGGAGGGGCTCCTTATTTTCATCTAAAGTAACAGACAGAGAATCAGCACTTTGGAAACAGGGCTGAACAGGGGGGATTATGGGTAATGCTGCAATGATCTGTTTGGTGTTTCAGCCAATCAGAGACATGCTCTGGATATATCTGAGACCTGTGATACATTGATGAGAAACAGTATCATACGGGACCTTTAATACAAATTGTAGCATGCACCACGGCCTTTCCACGGCTGGGACCATCGACTGAATGTGTCGCAGTTTTCTCGCCATCTGGCTCTCATTTCAGCTCCATGCGACGGAGAGAAGAATTCCTGTAAAGCACGATGTCAGACATTCTTCTTTCTCCTTCGTCCTCTGGTATTCTGGTTCTTTTTCTCTGGCCCATCATTGTGTGCCATCGCCGCGGGACACTCGTCCATTTACATTTAATTTGTAATCTGAGACAGACTTGAGGGTTTGAGGATTGTTTTACACATGAAGTTCGTGAAACACACAATAGCCAGAGGATTGGGTGATTTCTGAGGTTGTCTTTGTTTGGTTTCCTTCTGTTTTGATCGGGTCAATGTGTAACTAAATTAACTTAACGTATCAAACAGAATGACAATGAAAACAGGCTGCGTTTGCAAAACTATTGTGTCGCAAGGAATTGCTCAAACATGCAATCGTGGGTAGAGGGGACACTTACTGTGAATACCCATGAAAGGCATGGAGTCCTCTTACCGCCTCCGACTCTGACCTTTGACCTTTGGTAGAGAAATGTCTCTTTTAGGGGTGAGTTGAAGCATGCTTGACATACATTCACTGACAGTAGTAAACATCAACGAGGGATATTAATGACCTTAATTTGCATATTGTAATCATTTATACATTACATTTAGCCGACTATTTCATCCAATGATCCCTTACCTTTATCTCCCCATTGACAGTCAGTAGTAGACAATATATATAATACTTTAGATGAAGATAAGGAGCCCCTCCCCACGCCCCTCTGAGAGACATTTGGTTACAAAGAACTCAATGGTGCTCTAGAAGGAGATTCAGGTGATAAGGGGGGGGGGGGGGGGGTTACCTTGGTTGCTGATTGGCTAATGGTTACACAAGACAACACATCGTTATGACATCACAAAGTGGCCAAAATCTGATCAGCTCATTTTCAGACAGGTTTTTATAGAAATGGATCAAAAAGAGAGAAAATCTTTGTTCCTGAAACTTTCAGAGTCTCTTTCCACAGAGGGGACACATGTTGATGTAGAGGAGACATGAAGAAGAGGGGACACATGTTGATGTAGAAGAGACATGAAGAAGAGGGGACACATGTTTGATGTAGAAGAGACATGAAGAAGAGGGGACACATGTTGATGTAGAAGAGACATGAAGAAGAGGGGACACATGTTGATGTAGAAGAGACATGAGAAGAGGGGACACATGTTGATGTAGAAGAGACGTGAAGAAGAGGGGACACAGGTTTGATGTAGAAGAGGACATGAAGAAGAAGGGGGAACACATGTTTGATGTAGAAGAGACATGAAGAAGAGGGGACACATGTTGATGTAGAAGAGACAGTGAAGAAGAGGGGACACATGTTGATGTAGAAGAGACTGAAGAAGAGGGGACAACATGTTGATGTAGAAGAGACATGAAGAAGAGGGGACACATGTTTGATGTAGAAGAGACATGAAGAAGAGGGGACCCATGTTGAGGTAGAAGAGACATGAAGAAGAGGGGACACATGTTGATGTAGAAAGAGACATGAGAAGAGGGGACACATGTTGAATGTTAGAAGAGACAGTGAAGATAGAGGGGGAACAACCATGTTGATGTAGAAGAGACATGAAGAAGAGGGGGACACCTGTTGATGTAGAAGAGACATGAAGAAGAGGGGGACACATGTTGATGTAGAAGAGACATGAGAAGAGGGGACACATGTGTATGTAGAAGAGACATGAGAAGAGGGGACACATGTTGATGTAGAAGAGACATGAAGAAGAGGGGACACATGTTGATGTAGAAGAGACATGAAGAAGAGGGACACCTGTTGATGTAGAAGAGACATGAAGAAGAGGGGACACATGTTGATTGTAGAAGAGACATGAAGAAAGAGGGGACACATGGTGATGTAGAAGAGACATGAAGAAGAGGGGACACATGTTGATGTAGAAGAGACATGAAGAAGAAGGGGACACATGTGATGTAAAATTGATGTAGAAGAGACATGAAGAAGAGGGGACACATGTTGATGTAGAAGAGACATGAAGAAGAGGGGACACATGTTGATTGTAGAAGAGACATGAAGAAGAGGGGACACATGTTGATGTAGAAGAGACATGAAGAAGAGGGGACACAGTGTTGATGTAGAAGAGACATGAAGAAGAGGGGACACGTGTTGATGTAGAAGAGACATGAAGAAGAGGGGACACATGTTGATGTAGAAGAGACATGAAGAAGAGGGGACACATGTTGATGTAGAAGAGACATGAAGAAGAGGGGACACATGTTGATGTAGAAGAGACATGAAGAAGAGGGGACACATGTTGATGTAGAAGAGACATGAAGAAGAGGGGACACATGTTGATGTAGAAGAGACATGAAGAAGAGGGGACACATGTTGATGTAGAAGAGACATGAAGAAGAGGGGACACATGTTGATGTAGAGAGACATGAAGAAGAGGGGACACATGTTGATGTAGAAGAGACATGAAGAAGAGGGGACACATGTTGATGTAGAAGAGACATGAAGAAGAGGGGACACATGTTGATGTAAAAGAGACATGAAGAAGAGGGGACACATGTTGATGTAGATGAGATATGAAGAATAGGGGACACATTTTGATGTAGAAGAGACATGAAGAAGAGGGGACACATGTTGATGTAGAAGAGACATGGAGAAGAGGGGACACATGTTGATGTAGAAGAGATATGAAGAAGATGGGACACATTTTGATGTAGAAGAGACATGAAGAAGAGGGGACACATGTTGATGTAGAAGAGACATGAAGAAGAGGGGACACATGTTGATGTAGAAGAGACATGAAGAAGATGGGACACATGTTGATGTAAAAGAGACATGAAGAAGAGGGGACACATTTTGATGTAGAAGAGATATGGAGAAGAGGGGACACATGTTGATGTAGAGGAGACATGGAGAAGAGGGGACACATGTTGATGTAGAAGAGACATGGAGAAGGTGACCTTTAAGTGAAAACAAAGACAGAGGCTCGAGTGGTGGACAGGAAACAGGTGTTTTGCAGGTTAGGAGACTTTCATAAACTTTATTTAGCAGGATCAGAGTGACAGGTAGATGGACAGAAGAGTTTAAATAATCTAGAACATGTCAAAGGTTGAGTGGAGCTCGGGGCTCTGGGGAGGAAAATCCAAAGGGTCTGACCGATAGAGTTCAGAGAAAGTAATTGGAGACGGGAGTGACCCTGAAGCAGAAATGTATAAAACCAATCAGTTTCAATCAGATATAGAGCGGTGCAGATATGACACATTTTGTGTGGGCTCACTTTTGTTCTATAATCTCTGTGACTGAACGAAAACAGCAACAGTGAGGAAACTGCACTGTGAAAACTGAACCGTTGACTTTAATTAAATGTATTGTGTCATCTAGTTTCACATAACTGTATTTGGTTAGTTGAAAGCAATACCTTTAAGTTGAACCTAATATTTTTTCTTTAAACTTAAAGGTGGGGTAGGTAAGTTGGAGAAACCAGCTGGAGTGCGCTAGAATTTGAAAATACACAACCGGAACAAATCTGCCACTTCCTCACAGAGCCCCTCCCCCAACACACACGAACGCGCACATGACCAATGAGGGCACGAGATAAGTTGTGCCCCGATGGAAGGCTAACAGGCAGGTAGGCCTTCCAGTTACTTTAGCCGGGCCGGCTCAGATGATTGGTCGACCTTCCACAGATGACATTTGGAGATGGATTTTGTGTCAAAGCACTTCAGATATTCATTGCTATCGGGATGTTAAGAGCATTCCATGGAATATAACAAAAGTGTATCTCGAGCCGGTTTCTCAAACGTACCTACCCCACCTTTAATAGTATTGCTTTCAACTAACCTCATATAGTTATATGAAATCTCTTGACATGATATTTGAATTAAAGTCAACGTCTCAGTTCTTTCAGTGTGTGAGGAAACTGTTGTCAATCAAAGGGGTTGAGCAAAGATATGTTGGTTTTAAATATTCTTCAAATCAGACACAATCTGTGTGTCAGTAAAACGTTTAATGGACATTTTAGTAACCTTTTAGCTAATAAACTACCACTAACCCTAATGTGTTTTCTATGGACAGATATTTTATTTCTGCAGTGTTTTGTGATTGACCAACAACTGAGAATTCACTCCAAATTATAAAAAATCCACATTTCTGACATTTCTGGTGATTGTGGGACTGTAAAAGCCGGCTTTAAAAACGACAGGAGCTCCTAATCATGATTAATACCTTAGAAGATGTTTAAGTTATTCTTGTAAAAGTCGAGTTAAGGCTTGACATCCTGACCCTGCCCTCACATCCAAATATATTTCACTCTGTCACGATTACAAACGGAGAACAATACTTCTGAAATCGTCTTATTCCTCTGTCGCCTCCGGTCTTTTCTTGCAACATAATCCTACGTGATTTAGCAAGAGGTTTCTCTGTATACAACCAGGCCGTAAAACAAAGAACTGTATTTGGGGGATTATAAAAAAGAAAAACTATCCGTGTAGTACTACGATCCCGTGTCCTCTGGGTAAAAGTTGCATGTTTTGCAGATTTTGTTTTGTTGAGCTCATAATTCAACACAGACATGTGATGGTTTGAGCCAGAGAGGTCTCACTTTTAGGAGAAGTCTTGTTCTGCTATGTTGTGGACGGCAGTTTGGAGGGGTGTGTTTTCAGAGGAGTGTGTGAGCTGTGATTTAATGTTCACGCATGGGGTGTTGGATATCATGGCAGGGACTAATGGTGATCTGTGTGGAACATACACCGAATACAGTGGCTTTCTTCTGCACGTACAGATTTTTGAGTTTAACATTTGGTTGAAAGATATTCGAGACACACTGTAGGACACATTGTGTGTGTGTTGTGGGACCTATTGTGTCCTTATTCATGCAGTAGACACTAGCAGTGATGTGTAAGTACTGGGAATAGGCTGCACTATTCAGATATGAACAGATACAAACTTTTATTAGCTAAAGCGGCCAAGTTTCCACAAGGCATATTTGCCAAAATGTAAACGAAGAGGCTTAAACTAGTGAGGGGTTTAAGGCTTAAACATTTGAACAATAAGAAACTGTCCATGTTAAAGTAAAAAGCTAACGTCAGGCTATAAAAGAAGTACAGCATGTGACCGTGCTGTAGTTCCTTTATAGCCCAACATTAGCCGCCTTTAGCTTAGCGGTGGTGACGTGAAGTCATGTGACCGTGCTGTAGTTCCTTTATAGCCCAACATTAGCCGCCTTTAGCTTAGCGGTGGTGACGTGAAGTCATGTGACCGTGCTGTAGTTCCTTTATAGCCCAACATTAGCCACCTTTAGCTTAGCGGTGGTGACGTGAAGTCATGTGACCGTGCTGTAGTTCCTTTATAGCCCAACATTAGCCACCTTTAGCTTAGCAGTGGTGACCTGAAGTCATGTGACCGTGCTGTAGTTCCTTCATAGCCCAACATTAGCCGCCTTTAGCTTAGCGGTGGTGACCTGAAGTCATGTGACCGTGCTGTAGTTCCTTCATAGCCCAACATTAGCCACCTTTAGCTTAGCGGTGGTGCCGTGAAGTCATGTGACCGTGCTGTAGTTCCTTTAT
Source organism: Harpagifer antarcticus (assembly GCA_902827135.1). NCBI lineage: Eukaryota > Metazoa > Chordata > Actinopteri > Perciformes > Harpagiferidae > Harpagifer > Harpagifer antarcticus. The sequence goes on along the minus strand of CADEHL010001135.1, from coordinate 144,542 downwards.
AGCCCAACATTAGCCACCTTTAGTTTAGCGGTGGTGACGTGAAGTCATGTGACCGTGCTGTAGTTTTACTTCAGAAATCATAAAGTAGTGTTAATATGTGGAGATTATCCTGCTGAACTAAACGTGTAAATATCATAAACATTTGTTTGACACAATAATCCGCAATAATCCAAAATAACGTGGAGAAATCCCATTGGACCAGGGAGATGCTGCCTTCAGGGTCGGACTAAAACAATATGTCATGTCATGTGTTTTGAGCACACAAGACAACATCACTGCAGGATCTTCTCCTGTCTTTGTTGTTTATTTGAGTTTGTTGACGGGCCTCTCTGCTCTCTGGTCCAACATGAAGAAGATGCTCATGTTGGAGCGTCTGTGTGGAGGCTGCTCTCTTTGTGCCCCCCCGCCTGTCCACACACTGCCTGCCGGGTGGCATCAGGACCACCAGGAGCGTCACGTCGAGCCCCTTTGAGGCGCTGCAGCAGGGCATGCTGGGAATGATTAATGTGCCAGAGGAGGGACACGCTTCACAGCTCGGCTTCAGACACCCGACCCCCCCCCCCCCCCCCAACCCGCTGTGCTGCCACCCGACAGCACCACACACTTCCTCAGTGTCATTACCCTCGAAAAACAGATTATTGAGGTTAACAATTGGCTCAAAGACAATTTTTCTATCCAATTCGTTGAGCCACACACTGACTTTGGGACACATTGTGTGTGTGTTGTTAGAAAAATCTCCCTGGTCCCCGGCTTGAGCTTCAGGATCCATGTATCTGTGATCCTCTCCAGAAGGAGTCATCACATACAGAGCATCAACTAGTTCCTGAACAGTGTCCTTCACATGCTGATATCCAAGAGAGGGAGTCACACAGTCACAAGATGGAGGAATAGAAAGCAGTATTCAATGTTTACTTCAGATTAGCTCCACGTCAGAAATGAGCATGCTTGATGTCTCTCTCCATAGAGGCTGAATCATCATGTTAATCACATAGCTATCATCTGCCTCAAACAGTCCTGATGCTCTTCTAGGTAATCACACATCCTGTCATGTTCACAGCTACAGTCGGGATACCTTTGTTATCATGTTGCTCTCATGTTGGAATACTCTATTTTCCCAACAGTGTTGTGTGTGACTTATTGTGTCTTTATTCATGCAGTAGACACTAGCAGTGATGTGTCAATACTGGGAATAGGCTGCACTATTCAGATAAGAACAGATACAACATTAACACATTACTTGTTAGACGCTTTTATCCAAAGCGACTTATATACTTAATACTTTGGACAATCACCACAGGAGCAATGTGGGGTGAAGTGTCTTGCCCAGAGACACAATGACATGCTGACTGCGGTGGGGTTTGAACCTGTGCCCCTTCTGATCCGAACACCAATGCACTTGACCACTACGCCACACGCCTCCCTACAAACTTTTAGAAGCTAAAGTGGCGAATTTTCCACAAAGCATATTTGCCAAAATGTAAACAAAGAGGCTTAAACTAGTGAGGTTTAAGACTAAAACATTTTGACAATAAGAAACTGTACATGTAAAAGTAAAAGGCTTGTTGGGCTATAAAGGAACTACAGCACGGTCACATGACTTCACGTCACCACCGCTAAGCTAAAGGAGGCTAATGTTGGGCTATAAAGGAACTACAGCACGGTCACATGACTTCAAGTCACCACCGCTAAGCTAAAGGCGGCTAATGTTGGGCTATAAAGGAACTACAGCACGGTCACATGACTTCAAGTCACCACCGCTAAGCTAAAGGCGGCTAATGTTGGGCTATAAAGGAACTACAGCACGGTCACATGACTTCAGGTTACCACCGCTAAGCTAAAGGTGGCTAATGTTGGGCTATAAAGGAACTACAGCACGGTCACATGACTTCACAGCACCACACACTTCCTCAGTGTCATTACCCGACTCACCCCCTGACTAGAAAAAAGCATGAAGGAATCCTCTCTGGAGGGAATCCTCCCCCCCCCCCCCCGCTGTGCTGGGGACACGGGGGCTTTTTAATGCAAGACAAAGACACAAAGTGACAACCGGATTAATTCAAGTTGAATAACATCTTGATACTTAATTAGAATGACATTTACAGTTAGTCTGCGGGGGCTCTCATACAGTTCGAGGGATACACAATCTGAATACTTTATTCATCCCTGTGGGAAAGTGGGTTTGTGACGGAGACTCCGGTTTTGAATAAAAAATACAGTAAAATAAAATAAATAAAAACAAAATATTCAAACAAACATGAATTTTTTTTACACATTCTAATAAAATAAAAATAAATAACACAAATAAATGTTATTATACAATGTATGCAATGGCGTGAAAGAAGTGCACAGCTCAAAATAAAATCTGCTTTTCTTCTTTCTTTGCGGGTCTTTTTTTAAATCTAAATACTTTAGTAATCCCAGTGGGTTTCATGACAGATGCATTTAGAATAAATGTGAAGCCTTTATTAAATGCCTGCAGCTTCATACTCCACCAAGTATCAGGAGCGTGTCGTGTTTAAAAAATACTCTGGTGAAAGTAGAAGTACTGACTAAACTTCTTTACTCAAGTCAAAGTAAAGAGGGTTTGAAATGTACTTCAGTAAAAAGTACCCATAACTAGCAGCTGTTTTAAAGAGTACCTGACCTCCCTTTATATCAATAGAACAATAATGTCATTGTTAGCTAATGAATGTTTCCATGCTGAACAACGGCAACATGACAACGTTTCCATTGGTCCCTCTTCTTTAGAGAAGACCAGGAAATGATGGATACACGGATCGTGTTCAAATCAATAGGCACGCAATGACTCTAAAGAATAATGATCACGCATCAAACACACATTCAGACTAAAGGAACCAGCTGTTTGGGAAATGAGAGAAGTAGAAAGTACAGGTATTTGGGTTCAACATGTAAGAAGTAGAAAGTACAGGTATTTGGGTTCAACATGTAAGAAGTAGAAAGTACAGGTATTTGAGATCAACATGTAAGAAGTAGAAAGTACAGGTATTTGGGTTCAACATGTAAGAAGTAGAAAGTACAGGTATTTGAGTTCAACATGTAAGAAGTAGAAAGTACAGGTATTTGAGTTCAACATGTAAGAAGTAGAAAGTACAGGTATTTGGGTTCAACATGTAAGAAGTAGAAAGTACAGGTATTTGGGTTCAACATGTAAGAAGTAGAAAGTACAGGTATTTGAGTTCAACATGTAAGAAGTAGAAAGTACAGGTATTTGGGTTCAACATGTAAGAAGTAGAAAGTACAGGTATTTGGGTTCAACATGTGAGAAGTAGAAAGTACAGGTATTTGGGTTCAACATGAGAGAAGTAGAAAGTACAGGTATTTGGGTTCAACATGTAAGAAGTAGAAAGTACAGGTATTTGGGTTCAACATGTGAGAAGTATAAAGTACAGGTATTTGTGTTCAACATGTAAGAAGTAGAAAGTACAGGTATTTGGGTTCAACATGTAAGAAGTAGAAAGTACAGGTATTTGGGTTCAACATGTGAGAAGTAGAAAGTACAGGTATTTGGGTTCAACATGTAAGAAGTAGAAAGTACAGGTATTTAAGTTCAACATGTAAGAAGTAGAAAGTACAGGTATTTGTGTTCAACATGTGAGAAGTAGAAAGTACAGGTATTTGGGTTCAACATGTAAGAAGTAGAAAGTACAGGGATTTGTGTTCAACATGTGAGAAGTAGAAAGTACAGGTATTTGAGTTCAACATGTAAGAAGTAGAAAGTACAGGTATTTGGGTTCAACATGTAAGAAGTAGAAAGTACAGGTATTTGGGTTCAACATGTGAGAAGTAGAAAGTACAGGTATTTGGGTTCAACATGTAAGAAGTAGAAAGTACAGGTATTTGGGTTCAACATGAGAGAAGTAGAAAGTACAGGTATTTGGGTTCAACATGTAAGAAGTAGAAAGTACAGGTATTTGGGTTCAACATGTAAGAAGTAGAAAGTACAGGTATTTGGGTTCAACATGTAAGAAGTAGAAAGTACAGGTATTTGGGTTCAACATGTGAGAAGTAGAAAGTACAGGTATTTGTGTTCAACATGTAAGAAGTAGAAAGTACAGGTATTTGGGTTCAACATGTAAGAAGTAGAAAGTACAGGTATTTGGGTTCAACATGTGAGAAGTAGAAAGTACAGGTATTTGGGTTCAACATGTAAGAAGTAGAAAGTACAGGTATTTAAGTTCAACATGTAAGAAGTAGAAAGTACAGGTATTTGTGTTCAACATGTGAGAAGTAGAAAGTACAGGTATTTGGGTTCAACATGTAAGAAGTAGAAAGTACAGGTATTTGTGTTCAACATGTGAGAAGTAGAAAGTACAGGTATTTGAGTTCAACATGTAAGAAGTAGAAAGTACAGGTATTTGGGTTCAACATGTAAGAAGTAGAAAGTACAGGTATTTGGGTTCAACATGTAAGAAGTAGAAAGTACAGGTATTTGGGTTCAACATGTAAGAAGTAGAAAGTACAGGTATTTGGGTTCAACATGTGAGAAGTAGAAAGTACAGGTATTTGTGTTCAACATGTAAGAAGTAGAAAGTACAGGTATTTGGGTTCAACATGTGAGAAGTAGAAAGTACAGGTATTTGGGTTCAACATGTAAGAAGTAGAAAGTACAGGTATTTGAGTTCAACATGTAAGAAGTAGAAAGTACAGGTATTTGTGTTCAACATGTAAGAAGTAGAAAGTACAGGTATTTGAGTTCAACATGTGAGAAGTAGAAAGTACAGGTATTTGTGTTCAACATGTGAGAAGTAGAAAGTACAGGTATTTGAGTTCAACATGTAAGAAGTAGAAAGTACAGGTATTTGGGTTCAACATGTAAGAAGTAGAAAGTACAGGTATTTGGGTTCAACATGTAAGAAGTAGAAAATACAGGTATTTGGGTTCAACATGTAAGAAGTAGAAAGTACAGGTATTTGGGTTCAACATGTAAGAAGTAGAAAGTACAGGTATTTGGGTTCAACATGTGAGAAGTAGAAAGTACAGGTATTTGTGTTCAACATGTAAGAAGTAGAAAGTACAGGTATTTGGGTTCAACATGTAAGAAGTAGAAAGTACAGGTATTTGGGTTCAACATGTGAGAAGTAGAAAGTACAGGTATTTGGGTTCAACATGTAAGAAGTAGAAAGTACAGGTATTTAAGTTCAACATGTAAGAAGTAGAAAGTACAGGTATTTGTGTTCAACATGTGAGAAGTAGAAAGTACAGGTATTTGGGTTCAACATGTAAGAAGTAGAAATTACAGGTATTTGTGTTCAACATGTGAGAAGTAGAAAGTACAGGTATTTGAGTTCAACATGTAAGAAGTAGAAAGTACAGGTATTTGGGTTCAACATGTAAGAAGTAGAAAGTACAGGTATTTGGGTTCAACATGTAAGAAGTAGAAAGTACAGGTATTTGGGTTCAACATGTAAGAAGTAGAAAGTACAGGTATTTGGGTTCAACATGTAAGAAGTAGAAAGTACAGGTATTTGGGTTCAACATGTAAGAAGTAGAAAATACAGGTATTTGAGTTCAACATGTAAGAAGTAGAAAGTACAGGTATTTGTGTTCAACATGTGAGAAGTAGAAAGTACAGGTATTTGAGTTCAACATGTAAGAAGTAGAAAGTACAGGTATTTGGGTTCAACATGTAAGAAGTAGAAAGTACAGGTATTTGGGTTCAACATGTAAGAAGTAGAAAGTACAGGTATTTGTGTTCAAAATGTAAGAAGTAGAAAGTACAGGTATTTGTGTTCAACATGTAAGAAGTAGAAAGTACAGGTATTTGGGTTCAACATGTAAGAAGTAGAAAGTACAGGTATTTGGGTTCAACATGTAAGAAGTAGAAAGTACAGGTATTTGAGATCAACATGTAAGAAGTAGAAAGTACAGGTATTTGGGTTCAACATGTAAGAAGTAGAAAGTACAGGTATTTGAGTTCAACATGTAAGAAGTAGAAAGTACAGGTATTTGAGTTCAACATGTAAGAAGTAGAAAGTACAGGTATTTGGGTTCAACATGTAAGAAGTAGAAAGTACAGGTATTTGGGTTCAACATGTAAGAAGTAGAAAGTACAGGTATTTGAGTTCAACATGTAAGAAGTAGAAAGTACAGGTATTTGGGTTCAACATGTAAGAAGTAGAAAGTACAGGTATTTGGGTTCAAACATGTGAGAAGTAGAAAGTACAGGTATTTGGGTTCAACATGAGAGAAGTAGAAAGTACAGGTATTTGGGTTCAACATGTAAGAAGTAGAAAGTACAGGTATTTGGGTTCAACATGTGAGAAGTATAAAGTACAGGTATTTGTGTTCAACATGTAAGAAGTAGAAAGTACAGGTATTTGGGTTCAACATGTAAGAAGTAGAAAGTACAGGTATTTGGGTTCAACATGTGAGAAGTAGAAAGTACAGGTATTTGGGTTCAACATGTAAGAAGTAGAAAGTACAGGTATTTAAGTTCAACATGTAAGAAGTAGAAAGTACAGGTATTTGTGTTCAACATGTGAGAAGTAGAAAGTACAGGTATTTGGGTTCAACATGTAAGAAGTAGAAAGTACAGGGATTTGTGTTCAACATGTGAGAAGTAGAAAGTACAGGTATTTGAGTTCAACATGTAAGAAGTAGAAAGTACAGGTATTTGGGTTCAACATGTAAGAAGTAGAAAGTACAGGTATTTGGGTTCAACATGTGAGAAGTAGAAAGTACAGGTATTTGGGTTCAACATGTAAGAAGTAGAAAGTACAGGTATTTGGGTTCAACATGAGAGAAGTAGAAAGTACAGGTATTTGGGTTCAACATGTAAGAAGTAGAAAGTACAGGTATTTGGGTTCAACATGTAAGAAGTAGAAAGTACAGGTATTTGGGTTCAACATGTAAGAAGTAGAAAGTACAGGTATTTGGGTTCAACATGTGAGAAGTAGAAAGTACAGGTATTTGTGTTCAACATGTAAGAAGTAGAAAGTACAGGTATTTGGGTTCAACATGTAAGAAGTAGAAAGTACAGGTATTTGGGTTCAACATGTGAGAAGTAGAAAGTACAGGTATTTGGGTTCAACATGTAAGAAGTAGAAAGTACAGGTATTTAAGTTCAACATGTAAGAAGTAGAAAGTACAGGTATTTGTGTTCAACATGTGAGAAGTAGAAAGTACAGGTATTTGGGTTCAACATGTAAGAAGTAGAAAGTACAGGTATTTGTGTTCAACATGTGAGAAGTAGAAAGTACAGGTATTTGAGTTCAACATGTAAGAAGTAGAAAGTACAGGTATTTGGGTTCAACATGTAAGAAGTAGAAAGTACAGGTATTTGGGTTCAACATGTAAGAAGTAGAAAGTACAGGTATTTGGGTTCAACATGTAAGAAGTAGAAAGTACAGGTATTTGGGTTCAACATGTGAGAAGTAGAAAGTACAGGTATTTGTGTTCAACATGTAAGAAGTAGAAAGTACAGGTATTTGGGTTCAACATGTGAGAAGTAGAAAGTACAGGTATTTGGGTTCAACATGTAAGAAGTAGAAAGTACAGGTATTTGAGTTCAACATGTAAGAAGTAGAAAGTACAGGTATTTGTGTTCAACATGTAAGAAGTAGAAAGTACAGGTATTTGAGTTCAACATGTGAGAAGTAGAAAGTACAGGTATTTGTGTTCAACATGTGAGAAGTAGAAAGTACAGGTATTTGAGTTCAACATGTAAGAAGTAGAAAGTACAGGTATTTGGGTTCAACATGTAAGAAGTAGAAAGTACAGGTATTTGGGTTCAACATGTAAGAAGTAGAAAATACAGGTATTTGGGTTCAACATGTAAGAAGTAGAAAGTACAGGTATTTGGGTTCAACATGTAAGAAGTATAAAGTACAGGTATTTGGGTTCAACATGTGAGAAGTAGAAAGTACAGGTATTTGTGTTCAACATGTAAGAAGTAGAAAGTACAGGTATTTGGGTTCAACATGTAAGAAGTAGAAAGTACAGGTATTTGGGTTCAACATGTGAGAAGTAGAAAGTACAGGTATTTGGGTTCAACATGTAAGAAGTAGAAAGTACAGGTATTTAAGTTCAACATGTAAGAAGTAGAAAGTACAGGTATTTGTGTTCAACATGTGAGAAGTAGAAAGTACAGGTATTTGGGTTCAACATGTAAGAAGTAGAAATTACAGGTATTTGTGTTCAACATGTGAGAAGTAGAAAGTACAGGTATTTGAGTTCAACATGTAAGAAGTAGAAAGTACAGGTATTTGGGTTCAACATGTAAGAAGTAGAAAGTACAGGTATTTGGGTTCAACATGTAAGAAGTAGAAAGTACAGGTATTTGGGTTCAACATGTAAGAAGTAGAAAGTACAGGTATTTGGGTTCAACATGTAAGAAGTAGAAAGTACAGGTATTTGGGTTCAACATGTAAGAAGTAGAAAATACAGGTATTTGAGTTCAACATGTAAGAAGTAGAAAGTACAGGTATTTGTGTTCAACATGTGAGAAGTAGAAAGTACAGGTATTTGAGTTCAACATGTAAGAAGTAGAAAGTACAGGTATTTGGGTTCAACATGTAAGAAGTAGAAAGTACAGGTATTTGGGTTCAACATGTAAGAAGTAGAAAGTACAGGTATTTGTGTTCAAAATGTAAGAAGTAGAAAGTACAGGTATTTGTGTTCAACATGTAAGAAGTATAAAGTACAGGTATTTGGGTTCAACATGTAAGAAGTAGAAAGTACAGGTATTTGGGTTCAACATGTGAGAAGTAGAAAGTACAGGTATTTGGGTTCAACATGTAAGAAGTAGAAAGTACAGGTATTTGAGTTCAACATGTAAGAAGTAGAAAGTACAGGTATTTGTGTTCAACATGTAAGAAGTAGAAAGTACAGGTATTTGAGTTCAACATGTGAGAAGTAGAAAGTACAGGTATTTGGGTTCAACATGTGAGAAGTAGAAAGTACAGGTATTTGTGTTCAACATGTAAGAAGTAGAAAGTACAGGTATTTGAGTTCAACATGTGAGAAGTATAAAGTACAGGTATTTGTGTTCAACATGTAAGAAGTATAAAGTACAGGTATTTGGGTTCAACATGTAAGAAGTATAAAGTACAGGTATTTGGGTTCAACATGTAAGAAGTATAAAGTACAGGTATTTGGGTTCAACATGTAAGAAGTAGAAAGTACAGGTATTTGGGTTCAACATGTAAGAAGTAGAAAGTTCAGGTATTTGAGTTCAACATGTGAGAAGTCAAAGTAAAATGTCGTCAGAAAAATAAGTAGTGGTGTAAAGTACTGATACCAGAAACATTTACTTAAGTGCAGTAACAAAGTATTTGTACTCCACTGCTTCCCAGCTCTGAAATGAAGAGCCACTTATCTGCAGAACTCTGTAAAGCAAACACAGACATGAAGCCTGGCTGTCAGAGGAAATGCAGTTGTTGCTGACCGCTTCATATTTATTCTTCTTTCTTATAACTCCTGCGATGGATGTCTTCATCCTCCCTGCTCGGCCTCCATCTCTCTCACCCCAGTGACCAATCCCTCTCCGAGCGGGAATGAGGAACCACTTATTGGATTTGAGGGGGGGATCTGCAGCAGGATGGATGGAGGAGAGGAGGAACTCATTGGCTTCCACGACAATAAATATCCCAGGGTTTCCTCGTGTGCTCAAAGAAAGAGGAACCTGGGGTGTTTGTGATTGAACTCAGACAGGGATTAATCCTTCTTCTATAACTCTTCCAGCCGAGCGCTGTTTTAAAGATCAGAAACAGAATCAGAATCTGTGAAGCTGACCGTTGAGCGGCCCGACCAAGCAAGGAGGCAGAGGCAGAACGTCCAAAATACAACCCGGTGTGGGCATTTATTACAGCATGAACCTATGACACAGCCTCAATCTGCTGTTCACGTGAGCACAGCCACCAGGATCTCACACCTAGGGTGACCAGACCCCAACAAACCAAATGTGGGACAAGGAGTATGGTTGTGTGGGACAATGTGGGGGGGTGTGTGTGAGTGAGTTACGCTCATTGGTTAACACTTGACCAGCACCCGCCGTGTGTTACAGTTTGATTGACAGCAAACACAGCCCCGTGATGATAGCTTTCTCAACAGCCATTGGATGAATCTGATTTTCGAAAAAAGTTTTAGCCAATCAAAATGAAATATGCGGGACATCGTCTCAATTTGCAGGACGCACCAAAAGTCGTGAAAATGCTGTGCATCTGGTCACCCTACTCACACCCACTACCTGCCCACACAAACAGGGAAACAGAGCCTAAATACCCTCACACTAATCAGCAATTAGACACAGGTGGGGGGGGGGGGGGGGGGGGGGGGGCCACCAGGTGAACACAATCAGGAGTCACAGACATGGGGAAAGGGAAACACTTCTCAAAATAAAACCACATGTGCAAGTGTGCACATGTGTACAAGGCCTGAAGCCGTCAGTCCACAGTGACGAAGTTACCTTGGTCACTTAATCAGAAACAGGTTTATCCCGGTTTACACGTACGATTGACTTGGTGTTGTGGTGCATACATATTTATATTGTACATAGTGTTGGTGTGGACGCTTTCAGTTCTCGTTACTGAAGGGTGAATAATTGTATAGGCCACTGGGAGCAAAGACTTCCTTTCCCTCCTTTGTTCCTCAGCAGTCTGAGGAGCAGAAGCTACTGTGGAGCAGAAGGATCACAACTCCTTCACACAGCTGACAGGAGGAAGAGGAGAAGGTCTCTTCCTTCCTCTGCTGAAGGGAGCGAGACCGTTCATCACACCGTGTCCTCCCTTCTCTGCTCACAGGAAAACCTGGGACTGTAGCGTGCATGCATTTGAGTGTGTGTGTGTGTGTGTATCAGTGGGGTCCACATAAGGGGCCTCCTCCCAGCATAAGCACCCCTAACATGGTGAACAAAGTCACCAGGTGAAGCACTTGTTGAGGACCCTTATTGCTCACTGGAAATAATTGGAATTGGATAAAAGTCATGCAATTTGATTCTTTTACTCCACTACATTCCTTCAACACACACACCGTAGCTAGTTATCTTTAACATATAAAAACTATTTTTTTTAATACATTTTCACTCCTTTTATACCCAGTATTGTACAACACATTTACAAACATCAAAATGTCAATAATTTTAAAATAGGAAAACCTGGGAGGGTCGTGTAACCTCGCGTGCAGGCATTTGAATGTGTGTGTGTGTGTGTGTGTGTGTGTGGCCCAGCATTATTATCCTTGTGGGGACCTACATCTGTTTACAGAGTCACGTGTGGGGACTGGCTTCCCTTATGGGGATAAAATGGAGGTCCCCATAAGGGTAATCATTAATTTTAGGGTGAAGACTTGATTAGGTTAGGGTAAGGGTTAGGGTTAGGGTTAGGCATGTGTTGGTTATGGTTAAGGTTAGGATAAGTCTCCAGGAAATGCATGTAAGTCAATGTAATGTCCCCTGAAGTGATGTATACATGGTATGTGTGTGTGTGTGTGTGTGTGTGTGTGTGTGTGTGTGTGTGTGTGTGTGTGTGTGTGTGTGTGTGTGTGTGTGTGTGTGTGTGTGTGTGTGTGTGTGTGTCAGTGGTGGACAGTGGAGTCCACATAAGGGGCCTCCTCCCAGCATTTTGTCATGCTACTTCAACTCCACTACATTTTGAAGGATAATATTGCACTTTTTACTCCACTACATTTCTTCAACACACACACCGTAGCTAGTTATCATATAAAAACTCTATTAATTTGTACTCCTTATATACCCAGTATTGTAGAGAAACACTGACAAAAAGTCAATCAATTAAAATGTATTTGAAGGTATACAAACAGAATGTAACTCTTTCATTTTAATAGACACATAAACGCACCCAGTCATTTCTTCTTGCCTCGACTTATTGAGAGATAAATATTGTACTCATTTATTTTACACTTGCAATGGAGTGTTTCAGACTTTCTACTTTAACTTAATTTAAGGATATAAGTGCGTCTTCTTCCACTGGTGTCTATGTGCTAAGTGGTTTATTCACACAGGTAGTGAGTGAGAGTTTCTCCTGAGAGCGAGTCGGAGATAGCGCTCTGTGGAAAGAGTGACCTCAGAGCAGGGAACCGGACACCGCGTGAGATTAAACTGTGAACCTGCGCTGTGTTACAACACGACTTCATGTTCTGACCTGATATCTGAACAATAAAGCCGTCACACTGAGCAGAGGACAGTTAAAAGACACATAGGAGGATGCAACGCTTAGATTTAAATTGATTTACGCAAATGTGGATTTAACAAAGATCGTGTTGCCCTATTACTTTAAAGTTAAAACCTCCTAAGATTTCAGTCCTGATTCGGCAACACTTACTGGTACTAACAGCAATTGTGGTTTAAAAACTACAGTAAACAGTCCTTGAGCGGCTACTTTGTTAGAAACACAGCAAAAGAGCGACTGGTGTGACTGTTTATAGCTCAGCCAGTTTTCCACACAGCGCAGAGCAGAAGCAGTTGGTGCCATAGGTGCAGGAATGAGTCCTTAAACCTTGAAGTGAGTCGGCATTGTGGCACGTCTGGGATCCCTAGTCTCAACGTTTTTTGAATGTGTTATTTTACATTTTGTTCTACACAGCATAAAATACAGCAGTTGCTAACAAGTGTCTAAATGAGACGACTAAACGTCATCACGCCCAACATTAGCCACCTTTAGCTTAGCGGTGGTGACGTGAAGCAGAGTCCTGCATCGGGTCGGGTACCCAACGGGTCACCCGCAAAAAAGATGATTCGCGGGTGGTATTTTTTCAAACGCTTTTTTCCGGGTTCGGTTCTGGGTAAAACAAAGATGATGGGGGTCGGGTCGCCGGTGTTGCATAATAAATATATTAAAATAATAATAATTTAGTTTAATGTTTAAAATCCTCAGACCTCTCTCCCGCGGGACCGCGCATAATCATAACCTCTGCAGCGCATCAATCTGCTGCTGAGCGCGCCACATTCAAAATGGCTGAGGTGAAGCTCTAGAGGAGAATGCAGCATTTTCAATAAGTCTTCCTCAAGAGCGAAATCTGGGAGGCTTTTGGTTACTAGATGGAGGAAAGAACCAACATCCCACGCTTTTTGAGACAATATGCAACTGCGTGTGTTAATAATTGCACGTTTTGACTGCTCATATATAGGCGGGTTCGGGTCGGGTTGTAGATCTTGTGCCGACGGGTCGGGTTGCGGAACTAATTGGCAATATGTGCGGGTAGCGGGGCGGGTTCGGTATTGCACGTCGCGGGTGCGGGGCGGGAGCAGGTCTTGAAAATCAGACCCGTGCAGGACTCTGACGTGAAGTCATGTGACCGTGCTGTAGTTCCTTTATAGCCCAACATTAGCCTCCTTTAGCTTAGCGGAGGTGACGTGAAGTCATGTGACCGTGCTGTAGTTCCTTTATAGCCCAACATTAGCCTCCTTTAGCTTAGCGGTGGTGACGTGAAGTCATGTGACCGTGCTGTAGTTCCTTTATAGCCCCACATTAGCCACCTTTAGCTTAGCGGTGGTGACGTGAAGTCATGTGACCGTGCTGTAGTTCCTTTATAGCCCAACATTAGCCGCCTTTAGCTTAGCGGTGGTGACGGGAAGTCATGTGACCGTGCTGTAGTTCCTTTATAGCCCAACATTAGCCGCCTTTAGCTTAGCGGTGGTGACGGGAAGTCATGTGACCGTGCTGTAGTTCCTTTAGAGCCCAACATTAGCCACCTTTAGCTTAGCGGTGGTGATGTGAAGTCATGTGACCGTACTGTAGTTTATTTTTGCAGATTGCCAGCAGTTGGCAGGCCTCAGGAAGGACCATACCTTTTCCTCTTCATCTCAGTTACACTTTGTAATGGATAAACATGTGAAATAGTAATGGTACAGAATGATAGTTGAGTTGTATGACACAACCGTCCAACATAGCTGAGTCACTTTCTTTGATTGACAGCAAAGGAAGCTCACAATGGATGTCCCAATATCTAAGGCTCACAGTTTGCATATAGCATTTGTCTTACTCATTACTGACATCATTTAAGGTTCACTGGGTTTCTGCTCAGATCGCCAGCAGTTGGCATGCCTCAGGAAGAACCCAGCCTTTTCCTCCTCAGCCAGTAGCATGTCCTGGAAGACACCTAGCAACCAGAACACACTGAGGGAAAGCTCTGGGACTCAGTAGCAAGAAAACCATTACAACGACCTGTCAGTGTTTCCATAAAAAACATCAGAAACTTGTAATTTCCTTACTCTTTTTTTATTTTAAAGGTCCCCTATGATACTGTTCTTCATCAATATATCACAGGTCTCAGATATATCCAGAGCCTGTCTCTGATTGGCTGAAACACCAAACAGATCATTGCAGCATTACCCATAATCCCCTCTGTTTCAGCCCTGAACTCAACGGTGCTCGAGGAGGAGATTCAGGTGATAAGGGGGGGGGGGGTACATTGGTTGCTGATTGGCTAATGGCTACACAAGACAAAAAATCGTTATGACATCATAAAGTGGCCAAAATCTGATCAGCTCATTTTCAGACAGGTTTTTATAGAAATGGATCAAAAAGAGAGAAAATCTTTGTTCCTGAAACTTTCAGAGTCTCTTTCCACAGAGGGGACACATGTTGATGTAGAAGAGACATGAAGAAGAGGGGACACATGCTGATGTAGAAGAGACATGAAGAAGAGGGGACACATGTTGATGTAGAAGAGACATGAAGAAGAGGGGACACATGTTGATGTAGAAGAGACATGAAGAAGAGGGGACACATGTTGATGTAGAAGAGACATGAAGAAGAGGGGACACATGTTGATGTAGAAGAGACATGAAGAAGAGGGGACACATGTTGATGTAGAAGAGACATGAAGAAGAGGGGACACATGTTGATGCAGAAGAGACATGAAGAAGAGGGGACACATGTTGATGTAGAAGAGACATGAAGAAGAGGGGACACATGTTGATGCAGAAGAGACATGAAGAAGAGGGGACACATGTTGATGTAGAAGAGACATGAAGAAGATGGGACACATGTTGATTTAGAAGAGACATGAAGAAGTGGGTTTTGCATAATAGGTGACCTTTAAGTGCAATTTTGAGATATATTTTTATATTGCTTTTTACTTCACTACAATTCAGAAGTACATATAAACGTTTTACTTCACAAGCTTTATTTCATACCGTTGATTACTAGTTACTTTACACATTCAGATAAATATTAAGGCATATTATAAGCAAATAAGATATTATATATGCTAAGTACATTAGTCTGTCAAAAAGTCTAAATCTACTTTTCTTTAAGTACATGGATTGTACATGTACAACCACCATTTTAAATGCAGGATTATACTTTTAGTGGTAATTTTAAGTAGTAAAATAGTAGTTTTTAGTACTTTGTTTACCATTGCAGGTATAACATTTCACATTGAGCTTGAAAATGAATAGATGTTGTTGAGTTGTGTGTACTGATATGTTTCCAAATGTAAACCAAGTGATATCCTTAATTGTAATTTAGTTACCGTCCTTTTTAAATGGTCCCTTGAAATGACGACTACTTGTTCTTAATTATTCAAGTGCTTCTTCCTCGCTTGGGCCTTAAGACAACGTACCATATTAGGGCTCAGAGAAAGTCTCCATACGCTGAATAGAAATAGCAATCGTTGCGATAAAGGGTTAAATGTTTCAATGAAAGCCCAAAACTCACGGGAGAGATGTTTTCTGACACGGGGATGTGACGTGTTACAAATCGGCCTTTGGAGAAAAGTGGAGAAAAGCACAATAAACATGCCACAAGAACGATGGAGTGTCACCAGCTTTATGATTTACTACCGAGCGGCTTCCTGCCTCCATGTCCCTTATTCCCTCCACACACACGAGTGTTAAAATAACCTCGCTCTCGGTGGGGAGGATTTGGACTTCGGTCTAACATTGGCCAGCGCTGTTTGGATGTTTCCTCCAGGTTTAGTCTGGATATCGTCCCCTCTGACCACATGCTCAATTACACTGCATTCAGGTTGACTGTAAATACAAGCTCCCAGCTGGAGGGAAGCACTCAGTCAAGCCTCCGGGCGGGGATCTCGACTGATTTTCAGATGTCTGGGAGATTTATCAACAATCAAACCAAAAGCCCTATCATCCAAATGACTCCCTAACACAAGGGCTTTTACAGAAACTCAGACCATTTGGTTCAAAAGGTAGAATAGATAGGTACAGAGAACAAGCTGACCACTACTCACAAAGTGTATGATACATCTGTCATCTAGCATGCTATCTTTCCCACCACCTCAACTTGGGAGTACACTTTCAAAAGTGACTCTTTAGATCTCGGCAATGACATTTACAAAGAAATTGTTTTCTCAGGGAACAGGTCCATCTTCAGAGGTGGGAGAAGTACTCAGGTCTTGTACTTGAGTAAAAGTAGAAGTACTCAGATCTTGTACTTGAGTAAAAGTAGAAGTACTCAGGTCTTGTACTTGAGTAAAAGTAGAAGTACTCAGGTCTTGTACTTGAGTAAAAGTAGAAGTACTCAGATCATGTACTTGAGTGAAAGTAGAAGTACTCAGATCTTGTACTTGAGTAAAAGTAGAAGTACTCAGATCTTGTACTTGAGTAAAAGTAGAAGTACTCAGATCTTGTACTTGAGTGAAAGTAGAAGTACTCAGATCTTGTACTTGAGTAAAAGTAGAAGTACTCAGGTCTTGTACTTGAGTAAAAGTAGAAGTACTCAGATCTTGTACTTGAGTAAAAGTAGAAGTACTCAGGTCTTGTACTTGAGTAAAAGTAGAAGTACTCAGGTCTTGTACTTGAGTAAAAGTAGAAGTACTCAGATCATGTACTTGAGTGAAAGTAGAAGTACTCAGATCTTGTACTTGAGTAAAAGTAGAAGTACTCAGATCTTGTACTTGAGTAAAAGTAGAAGTACTCAGATCTTGTACTTGAGTGAAAGTAGAAGTACTCAGATCTTGTACTTGAGTAAAAGTAGAAGTACTCAGGTCTTGTACTTGAGTAAAAGTAGAAGTACTCAGATCTTGTACTTGAGTAAAAGTAGAAGTACCAGAGTGTAGGAATACTCTGTTACAGTAAAAGTCCTCATTCAAAATGTTCCTCAAGTGAAAGTAGGAAAGTATTCTCATCAAAATATAGTGAAAGACAGTGAAAGTATTCGTTGTGCAGATTGGTCCATTTCAGAATAATATCTATGATATGTTTTATAATGATTGATCATGAAAGTGTTCTCAAAGCTGGTGAAGGTGCAGCTAGTTTGAAGTACTTTGTAGACTGCAGGGTAGTGCGGTGATACACTTTTGTAATAGCTAGCTAAAAGTATTGGATATTTGATTGATTGAAAAAGTTAGCTAAAAGTGGTTGATATAGTTAGCTCAGGGTTGCCAACTCTCACGCATCTGGCGTGTGACACACGCTTTCACTCTCAATCTCACGCTCTCACGCTGCCCACACTATTCTCACGCCAAAAACAAGAATACCGAAGACTAGAAACTGTTTTGAAAACTTTTGTCAGGTAGTGATCGTCTTCTCAATAGAACATCTTTGATACTTCTTGCCAATCAGAATCAAGATAACGGCGTGGTGTTGTTGCAGGAAGTCCCCACGGAGAATACTTTTGCTGTAGTACATCTCTATACGTCGATACAACATTACTTGTTGATAGAAATCCACACGTAATGAAATAAGACCCGATGATGATTGATAGGTGTGTGGGCTGTCTTTCATTTTGACACACAGAACAATGGGGGCTATCCACCCTTATCCACAATGTAAAGTAACTCACAGCCTCTTCTCTTCTCTCTGTGAGGAGCAGCAGGCTCAGCTTTCAGAACAAAGTAACAAAGAACTAAAATGGCATTAATTTTTTTTAATATGTCGTGGAGTAATAGATGTATTTATTGTTCTTCTCAAGAGAGTACCAGAATGTGCATTTTATGTTAGTATTTCAAACAATCTCCTGGGGGAGAATCCCCCAGACCCCCTGCAGGGGTTGGGCTTTCAGCAGGTCAACTCTTTCACCTGTGGGGAAGTTGCAGGATTGGCTCCAGGTCGCCCTTTTTATTTACTACAAGACAAATGTGCCTTTTTATTTCATACAGTTCAATTTGGATTGAGACAGGGAAATAATCTAAACCTCACGCGTGGCGTTTCACTGTCAAGGGGAGCGTGTATGTAATTACAATGCAAATACTGACTTCACCCCACCACTGTATGGGTTAGCCCTACCATAGGTTACCCAACACAAATACTCTCTGGCAACTGCCGACCCGTATTGCGCAAGCGCAGATCTAAGATCCAGTAGAAATGATAAAAAAGTAAAAGTCTGCTGCTTATTGTTCTACTAGGCCAAAATAGAGTGTGTTAATTAATATGTTTGGCAGTTTGGAGTAAGTCTGTAGATTTGTTTGTGTGTGTGTTTCATGTAGCCTATAGGCCTCTCATGATAATTAATTTTGTCTGATACATTTTCCAGGAAATAATTGCGATAACCGATAATATTGTCGGCACCGTTGTATGACCATTTTAGACCCCTGACATAATGATGATATATAATAATAATTCAAGTCTTTCAAACTGCTAGTCACATCCTCATGTAAATGGCAATTTATCGAGTTCATTTGTATTTATCGTACGATAAGTCAATTAATTGCTTATCGCGACAGGCACACAATAAAACAGTGGAAACAAAGATGTGTTTGACTTTCATTAGTGAATGAAACTTTGTGCCCTTTATAGTCTGTGTCCAATTTTGTGTATTTGTATATATTGTATATATATCCTATATCCTATATATATGCTAAGGTCCCGCTGCTGACACGATAGCAGTCATTTAGTGCGCATATGTGTAATTAAACCCATGATATCAAAATCTCACTCCAGCCAGGTACCCAAAGTTGGCAACCCTGAGTTAGCTGTATATGCTAGCTTAAAGATATGGGAACAGTTGAAACAGTAAGCTAGTCACAATAGTTAGATAAAAACAATTGGTAAAAGGTTGAATGTAATATAGTAATGGTAGTTAGGAGAAAGGCAAACACTGCTGTGAATATGAATGAGAAAGAAAGCAACGTTTCACATACAGTAAAATCCTCCCTCAAAAACAGAGAAGAGGGAACTAGGTTTGACTTATCGAGCTTCATGACCCGTGGACCTTTTCATCACCTCTCCCATCAAGTGGAGGAAGGAAAGGGGCAGCACCAGCCTGTTTCCAGCACATTAATGAACATATACAAGGCATCAAGCACACACACACACACACACACACACACACACACACACACACACACACACACACACACACACACACACACACACACACACACACACACACACACACACACACACACACACACACACACACACACATCAGAAATTAATAAGCTTTTATGAGATTATTACTTCAGAGACTACTAACAACAGTCACAGCAGGCATGTGTAATTGCTGCCGCAGTTGCTGTGTGTTTTATGCATGTACACACAGACACACACACACACACACACACACACACACACACACACACACACACACACACACACACACACACACACACACACACACACACACACACACACACACTATAGAGAGGAAGTATTCCCCAGTTAACGCTATGTGTTCCTGCCAACCAGCGACAGCAGGATGTTCCTCCACCAATCCATCAGCTTTACTCTTTAATTGGACATGTTCAGTCCAGTCTTGTTTCCTCCTGCGGTCGCTCAGGAAACAAGCCTCACATTTGATAAAGAGACTGAATTCAACATTTGGCTGAATGTGACATTAAAAAAACATGACCTCCGATGTGAGGAGGTGTAAGAAAACAGACCGGGACATCTGAGCAAAGCTAATTTCCGACATGCTCTGCTTTCACCCTCGTCTTTGTGTTTTCTTTGTCCCCAGTTCTTCCCATTTTTTTGTTAATGGCGTCGCTGCTCTAAATTGGCAAGTTCAGAGTATACAAAGAGAAGACAAATGGGTGATAGAAAAAGAGTGACATGCAACAAAGGATCCCAGGCGAGAATGTTGCAATTACAAGGCAAACGTTCCAGCAAACTGAACCAGAATACGCCCATCCCCGCCCCCTGGACCGCTCCCAGCCAGCACGAGGACAAATGGGCTGAGATATGCTGGCCACTCGCATTATTATTCATAGCAGAGGGTGTGTTATCGTTGGCACCTCCGCGCAGCGGCTGTTTAGAGTGTGAATAACTCCGGTCCTTACAGATTGCACAATTACAACATGTTGCTCCAAAATGTCCGCTCTTATCTTGGTTGAGATTAGTTTTAGATCATATACTGCAGAGGATAGTTTCACCATATTTAAAGAGGACATATAATGCTCATGTTCAGGTGTATATCAGGATGTAGTGTCTACTTTAAAGAGTCCTCTCCTGATGGTGTTCAGATGTATATCAGTATGTCGTGTATCTACTTTAAAGAGTCCTCTCCTGCTGATGTTCAGGTGTATATCAGTATGTCGTGTCTCTACTTTAAAGAGTCCTCTCCTGCTGATCTTCAGGTGTATATCAGTATGTAGTGTCTCTACTTTAAAGAGTCCTCTCCTGCTGATGTTCAGGTGTATATCAGTATGTAGTGTCTCTACTTTAAAGAGTCCTCTCCTGCTGATGTTCAGGTGTATATCAGTATGTCGTGTCTCTACTTTAAAGAGTCCTCTCCTGCTGATGTTCAGGTGTATATCAGTATGTCGTGTCTCTACTTTAAAGAGTCCTCTCCTGCTGATCTTCAGGTGTATATCAGTATGTCGTGTATCTACTTTAAAGAGTCCTCTCCTGCTGATGTTCAGGTGTATATCAGTAGTGTCTCTACTTTAAAGAGTCCTCTCCTGCTGATGTTCAGGTGTATATCAGTAGTGTCTCTACTTTAAAGAGTCCTCTCCTGCTGATGTTCAGGTGTATATCAGTATGTAGTGTCTCTACTTTAAAGAGTCCTCTCCTGCTGATGTTCAGGTGTATATCAGTATGTAGTGTCTCTACTTTAAAGAGTCCTCTCCTGCTGATGTTCAGGTGTATATCAGTATGTCGTGTCTCTACTTTAAAGAGTCCTCTCCTGCTGATCTTCAGGTGTATATCAGTATGTAGTGTCTCTACTTTAAAGAGTCCTCTCCTGCTGATCTTCAGGTGTATATCAGTATGTAGTGTCTCTACTTTAAAGAGTCCTCTCCTGCTGATGTTCAGGTGTATATCAGTATGTAGTGTCTCTACTTTAAAGAGTCCTCTCCTGCTGATGTTCAGGTGTATAGCAGTATGTAGTGTCTCTACTTTAAAGAGTCCTCTCCTGCTGATGTTCAGGTGTATATCAGTATGTAGTGTCTCTACTTTAAAGAGTCCTCTCCTGCTGATCATCAGGTGTATATCAGTATGTAGTGTCTCTACTTTAAAGAGTCCTCTCCTGCTGATGTTCAGGTGTATATCAGTATGTTGTGTCTCTACTTTAAAGAGTCCTCTCCTGCTGATGTTCAGGTGTATATCAGTATGTAGTGTCTCTACTTTAAAGAGTCCTCTCCTGCTGATGTGCAGGTGTATATCAGTATTTAGTGTCTCTACTTTAAAGAGTCCTCTCCTGCTGATGTTCAGGTGTATATCAGTATGTAGTGTCTCTACTTTAAAGAGTCCTCTCCTGCTGATGTTCAGGTGTATATCAGTATGTAGTCTCTCTACTTTAAAGAGTCCTCTCATGCTGATGTTCAGGTGTATATCAGTATGTTGTGTCTCTACTTTAAAGAGTCCTCTCCTGCTGATGTTCAGGTGTATATCAGTATGTAGTGTCTCCACTTTAAAGAGTCCTCCCCCGATGATGTGCAGGTGTATATCAGTATTTAGTGTCTCTACTTTAAAGAGTCCTCTCCTGCTGATGTTCAGGTGTATATCAGTATGTAGTGTCTCTACTTTAAAGAGTCCTCTCCTGCTGATGTTCAGGTGTATATCAGTATGTAGTCTCTCTACTTTAAAGAGTCCTCTCCTGCTGATGTTCAGGTGTATATCAGTATGTAGTGTCTCTACTTTAAAGAGTCCTCTCCTGCTGATGTTCAGGTGTATATCAGTATGTAGTCTCTCTACTTTAAAGAGTCCTCTCCTGCTGATGTTCAGGTGTATATCAGTATTTAGTGTCTCTACTTTAAAGAGTCCTCTCCTGCTCATTTTCAGGTATATATCAGTATGTCGTGTCTCTACTTTAAAGAGTCCTCTCCTGCTGATGTTCAGGTGTATATCAGTATGTAGTGTCTCTACTTTAAAGAGTCCTCTCCTGCTGATGTTCAGGTGTATATCAGTATGTAGTGTCTCTACTTTAAAGAGTCCTCTCCTGCTGATGTTCAGGTGTATATCAGTATGTAGTGTCTCTACTTTAAAGAGTCCTCTCCTGCTGATGTTCAGGTGTATATCAGTATGTAGTGTCTCTACTTTAAAGAGTCCTCTCCTGCTGATGTTCAGGTGTATATCAGTATGTAGTGTCTCTACTTTAAAGAGTCCTCTCCTGCTGATGTGCAGGTGTATATCAGTATGTAGTGTCTCTACTTTAAAGAGTCCTCTCCTGCTGATGTTCAGGTGTCTATCAGTATGTAGTGTCTCTACTTTAAAGAGTCCTCTCACAAACAATATAGTATTTTAATCCACATATACTATATTGTGAGTTTTCTAATAATCTGTATTTGGAAAGTTAAAAGTTAAAGTACAACATTGGCTTCTGAAATGTAGTGGAGTAGAAGTTTAACGTAGAATAAAATGAAAATACTTGAGTTAAGTACCTCAAAATGAAAGCAGAGTACTTGAGTAAATGGTCTTTCCACCACTGGAGAGAACTCCAGTTGAAACCACTGGAATCTCATTAGGACTCCGACCCACACACACGTTATTACCAGCTGATCTTAAGTTACACAGCTGTGATGTCACTCTGCATTAGACACACACTCTCTCCTGGGTGGCTGGTTCTGTTGAGGCAGTGCTTTCTGCTCTCCAGGCAACCAGAGGGTTTACGAGCAGTTTCTCTCACAAAAGCATGGGGCGGGCTGATTGCTCAGCTAATTGATCTCCGCCAGAGATCACAGGGCTGCTCGTAAAGAAAGGGAACGCCCCCCCCCCCCCCCTATGACATCATCATCAGGGAGTTATTCCCACAGGGAGGGAGGCAGTCTGCAGAGAGAGGGGAGGCAAAGAGTCACGTGGAAAGCACACTTTCACACACACACTTTCACACAGACCCAAACACACACACTTTCACACACACACTTTCACACAGACCCACACACACACACTTTCACACAGACCCACACACACACATTCAACTATTCAGTCATGGACAGTAACCAAGTACTTCACCTCAGGTACTCTGGAGTATTTCCATTTTCTGTTATTTTTATACTTCATCTTAACTACATTTTGGAAAGAACTATTGTACTTTATACTTCTCTGTATTCATTTGACAGCTTAAGTTATTCGTTACTTTGCAGGATCATATTGCAATTAAATGTCCAAAAATTGCAAGAACAATTTCATTGAGTTGCGTATTACATTATCGAAAAAGTTCCAACAGTTTTCTAACTTCACACACGAATGAAAGTTACTATCCTTTTAATTTGGTCCAAGTAAATATTGACTACCATTTCTGCATGGTAGCAGTCTGTCTGTCAAGTTGTTACACATTTACTTTTTATCCATTTTCAAGCCAGATTTGTCAATACATGTTTTTAATGTTGGTTGTTTTAACTATATATTTTTTGGGATGAAGGATTTAATTAATTGGACGTTTGGATTTTAAGTAATCCAAACAAGCTAAGCAACATTTAGCTTTTAGCACTAGCATTGGTTGGGAGGACACTGATTTTTAACTGCTTTACTAAGTGTTTTTAAGAGTGTTCTTCTTGCCATGACGAGTAAGGGATTACCCTGCTTCCAGTAAACACCTCCTGTACACTGGAAAATATGCTGCTTTTAAACAGATCTGCCAATAGAACAAGTACAAAATGGCTTGGTAAGAAGATTTCCTCCTTCGCGTCGAAAGGAGCCAGTTGAGGTGGTTCGGGCACCTAGTTAGGATGCCACCTGGGCGCCTCCCTAGGGAGGTGTTCCAGGCACGTCCAGCTGGGAAGAGACCAAGGGGTAGACCTAGGACCAGGTGGAGGGATTATATCTCTTCGCTGGCCTGGGAGCGCCTTGGGATCCCCCAGTCAGAGCTGGTTGATGTCGCCAGGGAAAAGGAAGTTTGGGGCTCTCTGCTGGAACTGCTACCCCCGAGACCCGACCACGGATAAGCGGAAGAAGATGGATGGATGGATGGATGGATGGAAGATTTCTTGAAGTAAAGATGGGATAATTAAATAAATTAGATCTTGTATTTAGCTGGGAAAACTTATTTTGAACTATATTTGACCAGAATCAGGGAATTTGTAACAAAAAAAGCCAGAAATGCTTCGACGCTTTCTGATGTTAGCTGGAGATTTCCCCATAAAGATGTTTTTAAGAGACTTTGACTTAAAAAGATGCCTTGTCTAAAAACAAGACTCAACTTATTAAGTCATATATCAAGTGTAACGACATATATGACTTGGCAAGATTTTACATGTTTGCAGTGTATGAGGAAGTTAATCTTAAAGTATCCTTACCGATAGAAGCATTGACAGCAATAGTGGTGAAGACATGATCCCAAACTACATCCACAATACCACTGTGATGTGTCATTGTTGTGACTAAGGCACCCCTAGTGGCAGAAAAGAACACATGGTGCCTTAAATCAAAGGGTTAAAGTCTGCTACTGGAGTCTCTGTTGGCTTTAAAACGTTTTCTTTAGGCCTTAAGAGAAACAACAAAGCTGCAAAACCCTTGAGATCGCCATCTTAAAGGAAGTGTCCAGCCAAAATGTTGACTATTCTTAATATGCACTGGGGAATTCCTGGGAGGTCAGAGGTCAGACTTATCTGCAGACGCTCTAATGGAGCTGATAAGTATTTAGTGTCTTTCTCAAGCACCCGACACAAGAGCGTGGCCTCAGGTTGTCCAGTTTACGTTTTAAGAGTCTCACTAAACACCACGGGTCCCTGATGCCAAAGATAGGAGACACTCAGTCATGTGACCTCTGAATCATATCTTGTTTTTGTAGAGAACTGCTTTTAAAAATTATAGGGTTGTGATAAAGACTGTCGTTTTGGGTCAATTTGCTGATTTTTACACAAGCCACCCGTCTTAGTATCAGATTCAGACATTCAGAGGGGAAACAGCAAGAACAGAGCCAGAGACAGCTTAATGTTAACTAAGAAGCATCCAAACGTAAGTACACAATTTCCAAAAAACACATCCTGTAACAGTTCTGAGATAACAGCCAGGTATATATCGCAAAGTTAATAACGGAATAGTTGGTATTGCACAACAAGCGGAGTTATATTCTTTGTTGTTATATGTTTGGGGGTCTACCAGGGGCCATGATGGTTTTACAGTCTAACCGCTGCAGGAAGGAAGGACCTGAATTGCTTTCAGCGTTTAATAATTTCACAATACTGCAAATAATTAATTGTAATTTTGTCATAGTATACTCTACAATTCCTCGTATGTGTACACCTACTTGGCAATAACCATGTTTCTGATTCTGAAATGTAGTTTAAGGTAAAGGACAGAAAAATACTTAGAACTTCTAGACACGAACTTATGGCTGAAACAACGAGAAGAACAGTTTACTTTGGGCTAAAATCAGAGCAACAAAGCGACCTGAGGACTTTCTCTCAGACGTATAGCAACGTGCTCAGCTCAGCTCAGTGAAGTGGAGATGGCTTCAGATAGCCTCTCATCTCGGGGATAACTCAATTCATTAGTTCCGCTTCTACCATTTCATCTCTTATCTGGTCTCGGGGCACAAAGAGCACTCTTGTGTGGTTTGGCAGATCCTCGGAGGTGAAAGGTGAGCTGAGTGATGGCTCATCGTGTTTCTCTGTGTGCTGTTATGGGAGCAGAGCACACACACACACATCCCCACAGGGACCAGAGGTGTTGCTGCCAAATTGGCCGTGATGGTGGAATCACTACATTGATAGCATGTAATGTCCTTTAGCCGTTTAGCAGATGCGGCTAAACGATTCTGTTAGCCTTTCAGTATCAGCTCGTGAAGTTCTCGTCAGTTTTAAAATCGATGTCTCGTCACCTAAAGGGCTCTGAAAGGATGTTTTGAAGAGTGTGGTTGCTGCATTTGGTCAGTCAATAACCACAAATTGGTCTAAATTGACAACATTGCATCACCATCATGATTTCTTGATGGCCAGACATGAGATTTGTGATGAATGTTCCAGAAGGATATGGCCATGAGTTTAACTTCTACTTATGTGCAATGCCTTGTTTTGTTTTGATGCTCCTGCAACCAAACGTTTCACAATTTGGGATCAATAAGGTACCTCTGATCTTAACTTAATGCTGTCGAATGCATCTTGGGATTCTTCATGCCCAATATTGGCAGCCATGATTTGTTTTGTTTCTTTAACATTTGGTGCCAGAACAACCCTAGGAGGTAAAAGATGTGGAGCGTGGAGACAAAGAATGGCTTCAGTAATTCAAACAAATAAGCCATATAGCGAACTAACATTTGAGTTTCTCTTTTGCTAAGGAATCAATAAATACATATTACATACATACAGAAAACCATATTTCAGTTATACATTTTTTCAATTCAAGATCAAAGGTTTTAATGTCACAAGCTAGTGCAAGAAGTCTATGTACACGTAAATAGAATTTGATATACAGGAACAGAATGTAAAATTAAATATTGTACAGTAAGATGAAATTAAATACTGTTTATTACAGTGATAACTTTTTTAGATAAATACATTAATTGCAAGATGAAAAACAGATGAATGCTTATGGATATATATTAGGTTTTCTCCGGGTTCTTGTTCTCCAGAGCCGACAGTTATTTGGTACCGGTAATTTAAATGATTGTCTAATTAAAGAAAGTTTATATTATCTCTTTAATTCCAACGTTTGGAGGGATGCTGTTAGCCTCGTTAAGAGTATATAGCGCGTTTCTGATAACTTAACTTATAGTAAACGATTGACTGAACTGTCGCAACTGATTGTCATGATTACCTTCAGCTGGGAAAGGAACCAATACCTAATATCCAAGAGTGGCAACAAGTGTCAGGGTGCGTGGAAAAGGTAGGACCCAAATGCAGTATTAACAAAAAGCGAGCTTTAATTGATAAAGAAAAGCCGATGACAAAAGAAAACAAGAGACAAACTTAGCATTACCAAAACAGGGAAGCACGAGTAAATAATCCAGGACCAAAACTTCAAGGACAAACATGAAGGGAAAGACAAACAATGAACCAACACCGAACACAGGAAGAGACTAAATACAGGGAGGGGTAATCACGAGACGAGAAACAGCCGGGCAGGGGAGCAGAAACACAAGGGCAACAGGTGAACACAATCAGACAATCAGACACACCAGGGAAAAACTAACGACAGGGAGAAAAGAACAGCAAAACAAAACCCATTACCAGACACACAAAACTAAAACCGTGACATAAGAATCGTGACAACAAGGAATCTAGAAAACATTGATGGATGAAAACGTCCACGAAACTCTGGCAGAACTCTAAAGTTATCAAACTGCCTCTGACACGTGTTCCAAGTCACACATGCTAAGCTCTGCTGTTTGTCTCGTATAAAACGTGATCAAAGGACTTTAAATCACTCTCATATTAGCTGCCATTGCGTTGATGCTTTACTTGTTTGTGTGACACCAAGGTGACGGCGTTGCTATGGCGTTGCTATGGATGAAAGCGTCCCCAAAAGGTTGTTGAGTGCGAGATCAAAATCTAATTTTCACCGTCAATGTTTACAAGCGGTCCGGAGATTCGTCCACAGATTCTTTATGTGGAGATTTGTTTGCAGAAATCCTTTGTTGTTTTCCTCATCACAATCCCAGCTGCTGCAGTGATGTGTGATCCAAATGTTTGTTGTGTGAAACGTGCGTCAGACGGATCGTAGCGCTCGCTTTAATGTGTGTGCATTACCAAGACAAATGTGCTTCATCAGAGAACGGCCACGCATCCTCTCGTAAACGCTGGTGTTGTCGGAGTGAAATAAAGATGAGTCTTCGGTGCAGCTGAATCCACTTTCTATAAAACTCTCCTTTTATGATTTATTGGAGCAGAAATCCACGATTACCTTCCAGCTTTCCGGCATTATAAAGATATATGTGTGCCATCTGTCCTTTGGGAACATGATGTGACTCGCAGTGATGTCTCTCCCACAGAGGAACTACTACTAACGTAATCATTGCCCGATCAGCATCTCAGTTTCAGGAATAATAGTTCACCTTTAAAGCTCTATCACCATTATGTGTTGGTAATACTTCAGATTATAACTCACAGTTTAATGGTTACGCATATACACGTTACTTACTCTTCATTAGGAGAGGTGGAACAAGTATTCAGACCTTTTACTTCAGTAGTATTAGCACACAGGATTAGGAACAATACTGTAGTTCAATTACTGCAAGTGCAATCTTACCTCAGTAAAAGTACATACAGTATGTGTTGGCATTATTTCAGAGCTATTTATATTTATGAATATAAATTGAAATTATTATATATATTTGACTAGATTTTGAACAAGGATAAAAGGACATGATGTTCCCACACCACTCTGCTCCTCCGCTCCCTCCACTGGCTCCCGGTAACTGCTAGAATCCACTTCAAGACACTAGTACTTGCGTACCATGCTGCGAATGGATCTGGCCCTTCCTACATCCAGGACATGGTTAAACTGTACACCCCAGCACGTGCACTCCGCTCTGTATCAACCAAACGACTCGCTGCACCCTCGCTGCGAGGGGGACCCAAGTTCCCATCAGCAGAAACACGTGGGTTTGCTATCCTGGCTCCAAGATGGTGGAATGAGCTCCCCATTGACATCAGGACGGCAGAAAGCTTACACACCTTCCAGACTGAAAACTCATCTCTTTCGACTCCACTTCGAGCGATAGAATTACTAACAAGGCACTTATATACTAATAAAGGACTGGCTTATCTATTGCCAGCTGAGTAGCACTTGAAATGTTTGGCTCTATGAAACCTGATGTACTTTATGATTCTGTTTTCTTCAAGGTTGTGTCTTCCTGGTCGAATGTACTTATTGTAAGTCGCTTTGGATAAAAGCGTCAGCTAAATGCAATGTAATGTATCATGACATGAGAAAATTACTTTTCGTAATTGCTGGGTACCAAAATCAAGAGTATAAGTACGTACACTAGATATAAATATATTATTAATCTGTTTACCTATCTATCTTACCGACGTAAACAACAACACTGTATTTCAACTACCTTTTTAATAATAACAGAACATAGTAAAGTCATGGCTGTCACTTATTACCTTTTAAATATGGATTCATGTTTTATCATTTATTATTTATGTATTAAAATCTACATTATTGTTCGGAGCAAATTAGCCAGGACATAAGTGGGTGACTTATTTATATTAAGGAGTTAATTGATCACTTGCAATCAAAACTGATTTCAGAGGGCGGCACAAACACAGTCATATAATTACTGAGGGAATCATTTGCTTAGGTATTCAACCTTCGACACAGTTCATCGTCTTCTCCTCTCACTGTCTCCTTTCCCACGGCACAGGTCTACGGCCTGGGGTATTGCTGCTCTCTCTCTGAAGGAGAGGCAGCTTGGGTGCATTGTTGTTGCCAGTCTGTGACAGAGCACAAGCCGCCATGTTTACTGTTCAGGGACGAAGGTTCCCTGGCGCAGGTTCTTTCCTCTGGACGAGAGCTCTGGTTCGATTCAGGGTCCATCATTGTTTAGTCTCACTGATGAAGAATGTTGATAATTACACTCCGAACTAGTTGAAGACGAGTTCTTCATAATTGGTTTGGCAACCGCTGTGTAAACCCGTGACACTCCACCTGTCCTGTCAGTTCTCCGTAGCTCCAAATAAACCGTCAGTGTTTCCCATCAAAGCTCCAGCTCTCCTCGTGTCTCTCTGAGTCCTGACTCCATCAAAGCTCCAGCTCTCCTCGTGTCTCTCTGAGTCCTGACTCCATCAAAGCTCTAGCTCTCCTCGTGTCTCTCTGAGTCCTGACTCCATCAAAGCTCCAGCTCTGCTCGTGTCTCTGAGTCCTGACTCCATCAAAGCTCCAGCTCTCCTCTTGTCTCTCTGAGTCCTGACTCCATCAAAGCTCCAGCTCTCCTCGTGTCTCTGAGTCCTGACTCCATCAAAGCTCCAGCTCTCCTCGTGTCTCTCTGAGTCCTGACTCCATCAGAGCTCCAGCTCTCCTCGTGTCTCTCTGAGTCCTGACTCCATCAAAGCTCCAGCTCTCCTCGTGTCTCTCTGAGTCCTGACTCCATCAAAGCTCCAGCTATCCTCGTGTCTCTCTGAGTCCTGACTCCATCAAAGCTCCAGCTCTCCTCGTGTCTCTCTGAGTCCTGACTCCATCAGAGCTCCAGCTCTCCTCGTGTCTCTCTGAGTCCTGACTCCATCAAAGCTCCAGCTCTCCTCGTGTCTCTCTGAGTCCTGACTCCATCAGAGCTCCAGCTCTCCTCGTGTCTCTGAGTCCTGACTCCATCAAAGCTCCAGCTCTCCTCGTGTCTCTGAGTCCTGACTCCATCAGAGCTCCAGCTCTCCTCGTGTCTCTGAGTCCTGACTCCATCAAAGCTCCAGCTCTCCTCGTGTCTCTGAGTCCTGACTCCATCAAAGCTCCAGCTCTCCTCGTGTCTCTGAGTCCTGACTCCATCAGAGCTCCAGCTCTCCTCGTGTCTCTCTGAGTCCTGACTCCATCAAAGCTCCAGCTCTCCTCGTGTCTCTGAGTCCTGACTCCATCAAAGCTCCAGCTCTCCTCGTGTCTCTGAGTCCTGACTCCATCAGAGCTCCAGCTCTCCTCGTGTCTCTGAGTCCTGACTCCATCAAAGCTCCAGCTCTCCTCGTGTCTCTGAGTCCTGACTCCATCAAAGCTCCAGCTCTCCTCGTGTCTCTCTGAGTCCTGACTCCATCAGAGCTCCAGCTCTCCTCGTGTCTCTGAGTCCTGACTCCATCAAAGCTCCAGCTCTCCTCGTGTCTCTCTGAGTCCTGACTCCATCAAAGCTCCAGCTCTCCTCGTGTCTCTCTGAGTCCTGACTCCATCAGAGCTCCAGCTCTCCTCGTGTCTCTGAGTCCTGACTCCATCAGAGCTCCAGCTCTCCTCGTGTCTCTCTGAGTCCTGACTCCATCAAAGCTCCAGCTCTCCTCGTGTCTCTGAGTCCTGACTCCATCAAAGCTCCAGCTCTCCTCGTGTCTCTCTGAGTCCTGACTCCATCAAAGCTCCAGCTCTCCTCGTGTCTCTGAGTCCTGACTCCATCAAAGCTCCAGCTCTCCTCGTGTCTCTCTGAGTCCTGACTCCATCAGAGCTCCAGCTCTCCTCGTGTCTCTCTGAGTCCTGACTCCATCAAAGCTCCATCTCTCCTCGTGTCTCTGAGTCCTGACTCCATCAAAGCTCCAGCTCTCCTCGTCTCTCTGAGTCCTGACTCCATCAGAGCTCCATCTCTCCTCGTGTCTCTCTGAGTCCTGACTCCATCAGAGCTCCAGCTCTCCTCGTGTCTCTGAGTCCTGACTCCATCAAAGCTCCATCTCTCCTCGTGTCTCTCTGAGTCCTGACTCCATCAGAGCTCCAGCTCTCCTCGTGTCTCTGAGTCCTGACTCCATCAAAGCTCCATCTCTCCTCGTGTCTCTCTGAGTCCTGACTCCATCAGAGCTCCAGCTCTCCTCGTGTCTCTGAGTCCTGACTAATAATGGCACTTCTGTAACCTCATAGATACAGGTGTTATGAAAGCATTGCGTAACCTCCATATGCTTTACAGTGAGACCATAGGAGTGTATTTGATGTAACGTTAAAGGTATGTGTGTGTGCTGTAACACACTAAACCTAAACATCCTCCTCACACACACGTCACCTCACTTCACCTACAGTCTGTCTGTCTCTGAAACATCCACTAAGCCAACTGCAGTCAGGATGTGTGTCTCTGTGATACTTTAGAGTGTTGTCTTTTCCTCCGAACACAGGCTGTTTGAAGCGACACACACGTCATCAGCTGCTGATTGGAGCAGGATTACACACACTGAGAGATGATTGGTCCTGAATAAACAACATGTGTGCAGGAATGCTATCTTTCTCCGAGTCTGAAACAGCGCTGCATTATTCAGTCTGTACGGTTCAACATCTGTCGACAAGGCTGCTGCATACTACTGCAGAGTTCAACTACTAAAACACGTATTGTATTAGAGGTCGTCACGTACAGTACTGACTATATTAGAGGTCTTAGAGGTCGTCACGTAGAGCACAGACTATATTTAAGCAATAGCTCACGACAGGCCGTGGTATATGCTCATTATATCACAGCTAAGGGCCGTGGTTCGGCCCGACGCGAACCGGAGGCCTGAAGTGAGCTATTGCTTTTATAAAACGGTTACCAAGTGTGGCAATATGAAAGAAAAATACACACTCTAATTTAAATAGTTGTTATTATTAAATAATGATGTTCAAAATAAAATAGTCCCTCCGTTGCCTTCTGCACGAAACATAGTGCGAGGTGGTTGCTATGCAACAACACTAACAGCTAGCGAACATATTAGACAGAGAGCGTTGATCCATTATTTGGCTATTTATTTACATTAATGTGTATGTTGCCGTTTATTGTGCACCCACTGAGAAACTGTCCAGCATCAGCAGCATGGCTTACGAGGTCACTTGTATAGGCTGAGGTTGTTCTAGGCTGTTGCTTGGCATGGTGAGAATATTGCTCCACTTTCTCCGGTCCCCGAGATGTGGCTTCCAGTAGCTCTGGAGAGAGCTTTCGCACCTGTGGCCACTAACGCTCATCATGTCTCTGCTTTGTTTCAAGACCCGCATCAGAAAGCTTTTGAATGCTGCTACTTCTCCAGTTGGTCTGCCTGCTCTTCACGTAGCTCTGCATGTCGTCGTTTAGGTGCTTTTTTTTTCTGGAGATGGGCACTGCTCGATCCACTCCTCCATAGTAAGACCCCCCCGGAGGTCCAAGTTAATCTTTTCCATCTTATGCTTTGTAAGTTTGTTTCGTAACGGAAGAAATGTAAATATATGTATTAAACTGACAAGTCAAATCAAGCAATCAGATTGCTTGATTTGACTTGTCCGTTTATAATCGCCCTTTATACAATTTAACAAAGTCTCTAGTCTGACTCCATAAAACCTTAAATCTCTTTTGAGGACCTGAAGTTCTCACTGGAGGCAGGTACAACTTGCCGAGGGTATTGATGAAAGTACATTTCAGTGTCAAGGCAGGCTAAAGGACATCCGGCTCGTGTTTGGCATCTGTCTTCTACTAGTCAGCCTTTATCAGCAACAAGTGGCCTTTTTGACTAGTTAACAAGTTATGGCAAAATTAGCCCAACTAGTGCAACAAAGGAACATTTTGACCCATACTAGTGACTTGATGGTTCAATAGAATATGCTGTAACACTGCAAACGGGAACACAGGACCCAAATGCAGAACACTGGTTGAAATCAGAAGTCCTTTATTTGCGGAACTCGGCCAGGCAAAACATTCAATCGCTCAGAACAAAATCTAAGACTCTCACAAAGACTGAAAGAGAAACCAGAACTTAAACGCACACAAGACTAATTACAAGAACAAGACACAGGTGGGATAATCAGGTAATCAAACAGGACAGGAAGCAACAGACAACACGGGGGTGAACACTTTGGATCTTGACGGGACAAAATAAAAAACGAATACGGATCATAACAGTGACATCGTTTTGCCGTCCCAACATGCAGACTTCCAGCATCTTACTAGAATACCGTAGCAAACCGTTTTCCCCCTGTCCAATATGTAAGGGATAATGTGCAGTGAGGCGGGTGATCATGAAACAAAGAACATCGACAGGGTGGTCACGGAGCCCGGCGAGAAACAGCTGCGTACTAAATAAACCAAAGACTTGACCGGAAAATATAACATTTCAAATATACTTTATTGATTTAAAAATACTCGTATTGCTTGGCCACCGCTAATGTTGAATTGACTGGGCTTCTTTCTGCAGGTTGATATGACTGACCCTTGATCCTCCGTATCAACACATAGCAGATGTAATAATATGCTATATTCACTATACACTGCAATAAATACTAACATATGTTTTGTCCCAAATGTCAAGCATCGCCTCGAGCATACCGTAGTTTAAAAACTAATTTGACAGCTGCATTAAGGCACTACCTAACACCAGAAACAGAAACTAAACCGTAGCATAGTCCACCTTATCACTACATAACTGCACAGATATTTCCTCAGATATGACTCTGCTCTTCAGCGGCTCTCACAGACGTTTGATTGCTCCTGAGGGGTGCTCTGCTCTGTGGGAGGCATGATTTCCATCCATATGCACACCCACCACGGCACCGTCTACACTAAGCCCCATAGATTGCACTTGAATATAAATAGATAGGAAAAGCTCAAAGTGGGCCCTTCAAACCGAATGAAAGCAGAACTAGTAGAGACACCTTTGGATGTCCAGAGCTGAACCACAGCAGGTGCCTTTAACAACTGACTCTATATCATCGAGCAAACACACGCTTCCACACACTTGAGTTACATCAGTTGTGTAAAGCACACAAAACTACAACACTATCAAACCCTGGATATAAAGGACATTGTGCATCCACAGATGGTGCAGCATTACATAGTTTGAAATAGAGATATGTAATGCTAGCTCATTTTGCCCCATCAAAATCATTTGAATGGCTGTGATAAGAACGGGTTAATAGGAGGTGTCTGAAATGGGATCTACAATCAGAGGGTGAGAAGTTCGGTCAAAGTGTCCTTGGGCAATACACTTGAATGGATCATTCTATGCCAAGAATACTATAACAACCTCCAGTTTTATTTGATTGCTAGCTTGACATCAATAAAACACTTTTGGAACATGAGTTTGTGTTGAAGGGTAAATGAGTTTGTCTAACAGGAAGTGGGGATTCATCTGGTAACAACTGTCTGATTCTAATTGACATATCTTCAGTACAACTCTGACGATGTTTTGAGGGGCATTTGGAGCCTGTCGCTCGAAACATGTCTTATCAGTGTTCAGTTGTTGTCCTGCTGGACGACAGTGAGGGTGTGTGTGTGTGTGTGTGTGTGTGTGTGTGTGTGTGTGTGTGTGTGTGTGTGTGAGAGTGAGAGAGGATGTGTGTGTGAGATAGCACAGCTCATTAGAAGGGCCTGGGGACAGCTGTGGGGATAACGCTTATTAATCTCATGACGCCCTCTCACACACACACACACACACACACACACACACACACACACACACACACAAACACACACACACACACCTTAGCCAATATTTAAGAAACTTTCGGATTTTACGGTTAAAGTTAAATGTTATATATGTTTTGGAAGATGGAAACGAGATAAATGATGATGTGTCCCCGCTTTAGTTTCTCTTTGTCCTTGGCTATTTCTTTATATTATGTCCTTTGAAGTGACGGCTATATTGTTACAATAATCTGTGTCTGAATATTTTTTAAGATAAAAGAACAGTACCAGCATCGGTTTTCTCTAGCACCGAAAACTAAGAGCATTCCACTTTCTATTCATGAAAAAAGACCCTTTGCATTTCCCCTCACACTTCCCTTAAGTGGAGATAACATCTGGGATAAGAAAGCTGTAAAGAGTGAGAGGGAAAGGGAGGGTGTGTGTGTGTGTGTGTGTGTGTGTGTGTGTGTGTGTGTGTGTTCTTCAAAGCTTGGTGTGTGTTGGATCAACCCTTGGGAGAGTGTGCTAGATAAGCCTGTGACAGCTGCCAAACACCTCTGTGTACGTATTTCTGTGTGTGTGTGTGTGTGTGTGTGTGTGTGTGTGTGTGTGTGTGTGTGTGTGTATGTGTGTGTGTGTGTGTGTGTCTGAATCCCGACCACCTGCCGTCTCGGTCTCTGATGGCAGGTGTGAGTCTGGTTGTACGTGATTCAGGCCTCTGATGAACGTGGAGCATATGTGACGGTCTTATCTTCAGAATCTCTCTGTAATAACTCTGAGACGCTGCAGTGATGGAGAGATTACTGAAAAGTGAGGGAGTGTGAGGATCAGATGAAAACTACGTGCCGCATTCAGCGTAATAGAGAGGAGCAGGGATGACGTATTTTCTAATATATGAAGTAGGCCTAAGCATCAAAGGGGATCCCTCGGAAAAAATCTATAGGATTTCCATAACAGATTATGGAGTAGTGTAGAAAATGAAATGTATGAAAAATTTCCATTTATGACAAACACAACATATTCACACCGCTTTATGCTTTTTAAAGTAAAAAGCTAATGCTACAAATGAACTACAGCACGGTCACATGACTTCACGTCACCACTGCTAAGCTAAAGGTGGCTAATGTTGGGCTATAAAGGAACTACAGCACGGTCACATGACTTCACGTCACCACCGCTAAGCTAAAGGCGGCTAATGTTGGTCTATGAATGAACTACAGCACGGTCACATGACTTCACATGACCACCACTAAGCTAAAGGAGGCTAATGTTGGGCTATAAAGGAACTACAGCACGGTCACATGACTTCACATGACCACCACTAAGCTAAAGGAGGCTAATGTTGGGCTATATAGGAACTACAGCAGGGTCACATGACTTCACGTCACCACTGCTAAGCTAAAGGTGGCTAATGTTGGTCTATGAATGAACTACAGCACGGTCACATGACTTCACATGACCACCACTAAGCTAAAGGAGGCTAATGTTGGGCTATAAAGGAACTACAGCACGGTCACATGACTTCACGTCACCACCGCTAAGCTAAAGGCGGCTAATGCTGGGCTATAAAGGAACTACAGCACGGTCACATGACTTCACGTCACCACCGCTAAGCTAAAGGTGGCTAATGTTGGGCTATAAAAGAACTACAGCACGGTCACATGACTTCACGTCACCACCGCTAAGCTAAAGGCGGCTAATGCTGGGCTATAAAGGAACTACAGCACGGTCACATGACTTCACGTCACCACCGCTAAGCTAAAGGAGGCTAATGTTGGGCTATAAAAGAACTACAGCACGGTCACATGACTTCACGTCACCACCGCTAAGCTAAAGGCGGCTAATGCTGGGTTATAAAGGGACTACAGCACGATCACATGACTTCAGGTCACCAATCGCTAAGCTTCCTAGTTTGAGAGGAATGTAGGTATACAGTATGGCATAAAAAGGGGAAATAATATCATCAAAAATAACTCAAATCAAAATAGAAATTGTGAAAATTACATATAGTACAAAGATTTGATATTTGCTTCAATTATTACACGATTTTGATTCTTGTGGTCATTTATTGCAAATCTGTTTATTTATATAAAAGGCTTTAGGCCATTTTCATCATAGAGGCCTGAAATCATGGCAGTGCTTCAGTGTGTGAGGAAAATAAACTATGGGGTCAAAATTAATGAGTGAAAATAACAATGACAATAAATCAGCCGTCTCTCAGATGTGTGGGAGAGCGGAAGAAAGTTTTCCTGCCTGACATCACAGGGTTCAGAGGTTAAATTCACCAGCAGGTGGTCGAGGGAAACAGAGCCTGAACCAAGAGGGTTTTAAAGAGGCTCCATTATTCTCAAACCATCTGTTTCTATAACCTGCTGTCTGAAAAAAACTCACATCAGAACAGCGAGAAGTTGTGATGTCTTAAAAAATGATTACATAGGGTTAAAGTGAGCTGTGTTGTGATCTGTTTATGAATTTATTTTAATTTTCTAGTAATGTATTAGTGTGTTGTATTGGTTTTAGTTTTTTTCTCTCGCTCAAACTCTCCGCCTGAAATGCATCCATTGGACTCCTTTGTTTACTTTGGGAACAAAGTGACATCACATATTGTAACACTTGCACTCCTCCAACACATTGTACGCGACAGGCTAAGGAGCGGGACATCTCAAAGTGGTAGACCAATCACAATAGAGCCTGCCAGCTAACCAATCAGAGCAGACTGGGCTCTGGTTTCAGACAGAGGGTGAAATGAGGTGCTGCAGCACAGGCAGTATGAGAAAAATAAAGAGCTTTTTGAAGGCAAGGCAAGTTTATTTATATAGCACCTTTCAGCACCAGGCAATTCAAGGTGCTTTACAAAAATGAAAGACATTCAGACAAAGGCATTTAAAATCAGTCATTAAAAAGAAATGCTAATAAAATAAACATTAAAAGATAAAAGTTACAGTGCAGTCTAAGATATGAATAGTTCTTTAGGTTCTTGATTTTTAATTTACTCAAAGAACCTCCCTTTGGAAATCCGAACATTTCCGTCCAGATTTTTAATTTAGACTGTTTTCACCATGTTTTGCTGGCATGACATCCACAATCGGACCCTCAGGAGGGTGTACTAGCCCCCTACTCTGCTTTGCGTTCCATAACAAAGTCTTTAAGTGTTACCTGAACACCCCGTGTTACCAAAACACTATTTTTCACCCGTGATACTTGTTCCTCAGTACAAATCACCCACAAACTGAGCGTAAACCCAGGCTACGACGGATATCCCAAATATCCTACTTCCGAGCGGTCCCTCTCATAGATGTCATGGAGTTTAATTACTTTTAACTTTAAACAATTTAAACACTGTACATCTCACCGAGCATTGAAAGCCTTCTTTCCTTCACATTCATCTTCAACCTTAATATTTTCTTAAATCCACGAGGCCAACTGCCTTCTTTCACGGCACTCTGCTTCATCCTCCCAGTATTTTAAACACTTTCTGTGAGTGTCCAGCTTTTCTAAGTCTTTTACTTTAATTGTATTTTTACCCTTCATTCCATCCTCATGTTCTTGTAATTTATTCTTTAAGTTCTTGATTTGAACATTGAAGCATGGAGACATGTCCCAGTAGGAGAGGACTCTTTAAAGTAGAGACTCTACATACTGATATACACCTGAACATCAGCAGGAGAGGACTCTTTAAAGTAGAGACACTACATTCTGATATACACCTGAACATCAGCAGGAGAGGACTCTTTAAAGTAGAGACACTACATACTGATATACACCTGAACATCAGCAGGAGAGGACTCTTTAAAGTAGAGACACTACATACTGATATACACCTGAACATCAACAGGTGAGGACTCTTTAAAGTAGAGACACCACATACTGATATACACCTGAACATCAGCAGGAGAGGACTCTTTAAAGTAGAGACACTATACTGATATACACCTGAACATCAGCAGGAGAGGACTCTTTAAAGTAGAGACACTACATACTGATATACACCTGAACATCAGCAGGAGAGGACTCTTTAAAGTAGAGACACTACATACTGATATACACCTGAACATCAGCAGGAGAGGACTCTTTAAAGTAGAGACACTACATACTGATATACAGCTGAACATCAGCAGGAGAGAACTCTTTAAAGTAGAGACATTACATACTGATATACACATGAACATCAGCAGGAGAGGACTCTTTAAAGTAGAGACACTACATACTGATATACACATGAACATCAGCAGGAGAGGACTCTTTAAAGTAGAGACACTACATACTGATATACACCTGAACATCAGCAGGAGAGGACTCTTTAAAGTAGAGACACTACATACTGATATACACCTGAACATCAGCAGGAGAGGACTCTTTAAAGTAGAGACACTACATACTGATATACACCTGAACATCAGCAGGAGAGGACTCTTTAAAGTAGAGACACTACATACTGATATACACCTGAACATCAGCAGGAGAGGACTCTTTAAAGTAGAGACACTACATACTGATATACACCTGAACATCAGCAGGAGAGGACTCTTTAAAGTAGAGACACTACATTCTGATATACACCTGAACATCAGCAGGAGAGGACTCTTTAAAGTAGAGACACTACATACTGATATACACCTGAACATCAGCAGGAGAGGACTCTTTAAAGTAGAGACACTACATACTGATATACACCTGAACATCAACAGGTGAGGACTCTTTAAAGTAGAGACACCACATACTGATATACACCTGAACATCAGCAGGAGAGGACTCTTTAAAGTAGAGACACTATACTGATATACACCTGAACATCAGCAGGAGAGGACTCTTTAAAGTAGAGACACTACATACTGATATACACCTGAACATCAGCAGGAGAGGACTCTTTAAAGTAGAGACACTACATACTGATATACACCTGAACATCAGCAGGAGAGGACTCTTTAAAGTAGAGACACTACATACTGATATACAGCTGAACATCAGCAGGAGAGAACTCTTTAAAGTAGAGACATTACATACTGATATACACATGAACATCAGCAGGAGAGGACTCTTTAAAGTAGAGACACTACATACTGATATACACATGAACATCAGCAGGAGAGGACTCTTTAAAGTAGAGACACTACATACTGATATACACCTGAACATCAGCAGGAGAGGACTCTTTAAAGTAGAGGACACTACATACTGATATACACCTGAACATCAGCAGGAGAGGACTCTTTAAAGTAGAGACACTACATACTGATATACACCTGAACATCAGCAGGAGAGGACTCTTTAAAGTAGAGACACTACATACTGATATACACCTGAACATCAGCAGGAGAGGACTCTTTAAAGTAGAGACACTACATACTGATATACACCTGAACATCAGCAGGAGAGGACTCTTTAAAGTAGAGACACTACATACTGATATACACCTGAACATCAGCAGGAGAGGACTCTTTAAAGTAGAGACACTACATACTGATATACACCTGAACATCAGCAGGAGAGGACTCTTTAAAGTAGAGACACTACATACTGATATACACCTGAACATCAGCAGGAGAGGACTCTTTAAAGTAGAGACACTACATACTGATATACACCTGAACATCAGCAGGAGAGGACTCTTTAAAGTAGAGACACTACATACTGATATGAACCTGAACATCAGCAGAATATGGCTTTAATAATAAGGTTCTTTTATTTATGTACAGTTTGTAAATATAAAGTTTGTAGTTATTGCACCATAACATTACTCACAGGAGGGAGGGTTGTGTTCTGCCCTCCAGCTTGAACTCATTTCTTGTACCTCGTCCGTATATTGATATTGAATCAGTCAAGATAAATGCTTTCTCTCAGAACCACAATCAGAATACTTTATGTATCCCGGGGATAAATGAAGTATTTAAATATGAAATGGGAAGGTCTGCACACAGTGTGGGTTCAGTTCATCGCTTTCATAGAACAAGTTTCCAAAACGTCAGCGTTTCAGGAGCTAAGGAAAACAGCTTGCATTAAGTTTCATGACTTTGACAGGCGGCCATGTTACCACGCAACTGGAGGGGAAACATGGACAACAGCAACACTGGAGTATCATTGTGTTCACATAGAGCCACACGGGATCATTTAAATGTGAAGGTATTATTTCTCTTACGGGCCGTTCTGCAAAATGTCATGGCAGCATTTCTCAGTGTCGTGTCAAATAATCAAATAATCATTTAAAACATATACTTTGATTGTCTTTTACTCGGTTAAATTGTATCTATATATGAATATTCTTGTATGTGTTTAACAGAGACATATTTTAAGGATTTGCATTTTCAAGAAGGCAAAGGGAAGTGTAAAAGGTGGATTTGTAAATATTAAAGACGAGGGTTTTATGGTTTAATGGAAAGGATATCAATTTATTAAACCTATTATGCAAAATTAACTTCTTCATGTCTCTTCTACATCAACATGTGTCCCCTCTTCTTCATGTCTCTTCTACATCAACATGTGTCCCCTCTTCTTCATGTCT
The DNA here is from genome assembly GCA_902827135.1 of Harpagifer antarcticus. Taxonomy (NCBI): domain Eukaryota; kingdom Metazoa; phylum Chordata; class Actinopteri; order Perciformes; family Harpagiferidae; genus Harpagifer; species Harpagifer antarcticus. The sequence continues at coordinate 102,839 of CADEHL010001135.1, read as the reverse complement.
CTTCTACATCAACATGTGTCCCCTCTTCTTCATGTCTATTCTACATCAACATGTGTCCCCTCTTCTTCATGGTCTCTTCTACATCAACATGTGTCCCCTCTTCTTCATGTCTCTTCTACATCAACATGTGTCCCCTCTTCTTCATGTCTCTTCTACATCAACATGTGTCCCCTCTTCTTCATGTCTCTTCTACATCAACATGTGTCCCCTCTTCTTCATGTCTCTTCTACATCAACATGTGTCCCCTCTTCTTCATGTCTCTTCTACATCAACATTTGTCCCCTCTTCTTCATGTCTCTTCTACATCAACATGTGTCCCCTCTTCTTCATGTCTCTTCTACATCAACATGTGTCCCCTCTTCTTCATGTCTCTTCTACATCAACATGTGTCCCCTCTTCTTCATGTCTCTTCTACATCAACATGTGTCCCCTCTTCTTCATGTCTCTTCTACATCAACATGTGTCCCCTCTTCTTCATGTCTCTTCTACATCAACATGTGTCCCCTCTTCTTCATGTCTCTTCTACATCAACATGTGTCCCCTCTTCTTCATGTCTCTTCTACATCAACATGTGTCCCCTCTTCTTCATGTCTCTTCTACATCAACATGTGTCCCCTCTTCTTCATGTCTCCCTACATCAACATGTGTCCCCTCTTCTTCATGTCTCTTCTACATCAACATGTGTCCCCTCTTCTCATGTCTCTTCTACATCAACATGTGTCCCCTCTTCTTCATGTCTCTTCTACATCAACATGTGTCCCCTCTTCTTCATGTCTCTTCTACATCAACATGTGTCCCCTCTTCTTCATGTCTCTTCTACATCAACATGTGTCCCCTCTTCTTCATGTCTCTTCTACATCAACATGTGTCCCCTCTTCTTCATGTCTCTTCTACATCAACATGTGTCCCCTCTTCTTCATGTCTCTTCTACATCAACATGTGTCCCCTCTTCTTCATGTCTCTTCTACATCAACATGTGTCCCCTCTTCTTCATGTCTCTTCTACATCAACATGTGTCCCCTCTCTTCATGTCTCTTCTACATCAACATGTGTCCCCTCTTCCATGTCTCTTCTACATCAACATGTGTCCCCTCTTCTTCATGTCTCTTCTACATCAACATGTGTCCCCTCTTCCTCATGTCTCTTCTACATCAACATGTGTCCCCTCTTCTCATGTCTCTTCTACATCAACATGTTGTCCCCTCTTCTTCATGTCTCTTCTACATAACATGTGTCCCCTCTTCTCATGTCTCTTCTACATCAACATGTGTCCCCTCTTCTTCATGTCTCTTCTACATCAACATGTGTCCCCTCTTCTTCATGTCTCTTCTACATCAACATGTGTCCCCTCTTCTTCCATGTCTCTTCTACATCAACATGTGTCCCTCTTCTTCATGTCTCTTCTACATCAACATGTGTCCCCTCTTCTTCATGTCTCTTCTACATCAACATGTGTCCCCCTCTTCTTCATGTCTCTTCTACATCCTAACATGTGTCCCCTCTTCTTCATGTCTCTCTACATCAACATGTGTCCCCCTCTTCTTCATGTCTCTTCTACATCAACATGTGTCCCTTCTTCTTCTTCATGTCTCTTCTACATCAACATGTGTCCCCTCTTCTTCATGTCTCTTCTACATCAACATGTGTCCCCTCTTCTCCATGTCTCTTCTACATCAACATGTGTCCCCTCTTCTTCATGTCTCTTCTACATCAACATGTGTCCCCTCTTCTTCATGTCTCTTCTACATCAACATGTGTCCCCTCTTCTTCATGTCTCTTCTACATCAACATGTGTCCCCTCTTCTTCATGTCTCTTCTACATCAACATGTGTCCCCTCTTCTTCATGTCTCTTCTACATCAACATGTGTCCCCTCTTCTTCATGTCTCTTCTACATCAACATGTGTCCCCTCTTCTTCATGTCTCTTCTACATCAACATGTGTCCCCTCTTCTTCATGTCTCTTCTACATCAACATGTGTCCCCTCTTCTTCATGTCTCTTCTACATCAACATGTGTCCCCTCTTCTTCATGTCTCTTCTACATCAACATGTGTCCCCTCTCTTCATGTCTCTTCTACATCAACATGTGTCCCCTCTTCTTCATGTCTCTTCTACATCAACATGTGTCCCCTCTTCTTCATGTCTCTTCTACATCAACATGTGTCCCCTCTTCTTCATGTCTCTTCTACATCAACATGTGTCCCCTCTTCTTCATGTCTCTTCTACATCAACATGTGTCCCCTCTTCTTCATGTCTCTTCTACATCAACATGTGTCCCCTCTTCTTCATGTCTCTTCTACATCAACATGTGTCCCCTCTTCTCCATGTCTCTTCTACATCAAACATGTGTCCCCTCTTCTCATGTCTCTTCTACATCAACATGTGTCCCCTCTTCTTCATGTCTCTTCTACATCAACATGTGTCCCCTCTTCTTCCATGTCTCTTCTACATCAACATGTGTCCCCTCTTCTTCATGTCTCTTCTACATCAACATGTGTCCCCTCTTCTTCATGTCTCTTCTACATCAACATGTGTCCCCCTCTTCTCCATGTCTCTTCTACATCAAACATGTGTCCCCTCTTCTCATGTCTCTTCCACATCAACATGTGTCCCCTCTTCTTCAGTCTCTTCTACATCAACATGTGTCCCCTCTTCTCCATGTCTCTTCTACATCACATGTGTCCCCTCTTCTTCATGTCTCTTCTACATCAACATGTGTCCCCTCTTCTCCATGTCTCTTCTACATCAACATGTGTCCCCTCTTCTCCATGTCTCTTCTACATCAACATGTGTCCCCTCTTCTCCATGTCTCTTCTACATCAACATGTGTCCCCTCTTCTTCATGTCTCTTCTACATCAACATGTGTCCCCTCTTCTTCATGTCTCTTCTACATCAACATGTGTCCCCTCTTCTCCATGTCTCTTCTACATCAACATGTGTCCCCTCTTCTCCATGTCTCTTCTACATCAACATGTGTCCCCTCTTCCTCATGTCTCTTCTACATCAACATGTGTCCCCTCTTCTTCATGTCTCTTCTACATCAACATGTGTCCCCTCTTCTTCATGTCTCTTCTTCATCAACATGTGTCCCTCTTCTTCATGTCTCTTCTACATCAACATGTGTCCCCTCTTCTACATGTCTCTTCTTCATCAACATGTGTCCCCTCTTCTTCATGTCTCTTCTACATCAACACGTGTCCCCTCTTCTTCATGTCTCTTCTACATCAACACGTGTCCCCTCTTCTTCATGTCTCTTCTACATCAACATGTGTCCCCTCTTCTTCATGTCTCTTCTACATCAACATGTGTCCCCTCTTCTTCATGTCTCTTCTACATCAACATGTGTCCCCTCTTCTTCATGTCTCTTCTACATCAACATGTGTCCCCTCTTCTCCATGTCTCTTCTACATCAACATGTGTCCCCTCTTCTTCATGTCTCTTCTACATCAACACGTGTCCCCTCTTCTCCATGTCTCTTCTACATCAACACGTGTCCCCCTCTTCTTCATGTCTCTTCTACATCAACACGTGTCCCCTCTTCTTCATGTCTCTTCTACATCAACATGTGTCCCCTCTTCTTCATGTCTCTTCTACATCAACATGTGTCCCCTCTTCTTCATGTCTCTTCTACATCAACATGTGTCCCCTCTTCTTCATGTCTCTTCTACATCAACATGTGTCCCCTCTTCTCCATGTCTCTTCTACATCACCATGTGTCCCCTCTTCTTCATGTCTCTTCTACATCAACATGTGTCCCCTCTTCTTCATGTCTCCTCTACATCACCATGTGTCCCCTCTTCTTCATATCTCTTCTACATCAACATGTGTCCCCTCTTCTTCATGTCTCTTCTACATCAACATGTGTCCCCTCTTCTTCATGTCTCTTCTACATCAACATGTGTCCCCTCTTCTTCATGTCTCTTCTACATCAACATGTGTCCCCTCTTCTTCATGTCTTTTCTACATCAACATGTGTCCCCTCTTCTCCATGTCTCTTATACATCAACATGTGTCCTCTCTTCTCCATGTCTCTTCTACATCAACATGTGTCCCCTCTTCCTCATGTCTCTTCTACATCAACATGTGTCCCCTCTTCTTCATGTCTCTTCTTCATCAACATGTGTCCCCTCTTCTTCATGTCTCTTCTACATCAACATGTGTCCCCTCTTCTTCATGTCTCTTCTACATCAACATGTGTCCCCTCTTCTCCATGTCTCTTCTACATCAACATGTGTCCCCTCTTCCTCATGTCTCTTCTACATCAACATGTGTCCCCTCCCTCTTCTTCATGTCTCTTCTACATCAACATGTGTCCCCTCTTCTCCATGTCTCTTCTACATCAACATGTGTCCCCTCTTCTTCATGTCTCTTCTACATCAACATGTGTCCCCTCTTCTTCACGTCTCTTCTACATCACCATGTGTCCCCTCTTCTTCATGTCTCTTCTACATCAACATGTGTCCCCTCTTCTTCATGTCTCTTCTACATCAACATGTGTCCCCTCTTCTTCATGTCTCTTCTACATCAACATGTGTCCCCTCTTCTTCATGTCTCTTCTACATCAACATGTGTCCCCTCTTCTTCATGTCTCTTCTTCATCAACATGTGTCCCCTCTTCTTCATGTCTCTTCTACATCACCATGTGTCCCCTCTTCTTCATGTCTCTTCTACATCAACATGTGTCCCCTCTTCTTCACGTCTCTTCTACATCACCATGTGTCCCCTCTTCTTCATGTCTCTTCTACATCAACATGTGTCCCCTCTTCTTCATGTCTCTTCTACATCAACATGTGTCCCCTCTTCTTCATGTCTCTTCTACATCAACATGTGTCCCCTCTTCTTCATGTCTCTTCTACATCAACATGTGTCCCCTCTTCTTCATGTCTCTTCTACATCAACATGTGTCCCCTCTTCTCCATGTCTCTTCTACATCAACATGTGTCCCCTCTTCTTTATGTCTCTTCTACATCAACATGTGTCCCCTCTTCTCCATGTCTCTTCTACATCAACATGTGTCCCCTCTTCTTCATGTCTCTTCTACATCAACATGTGTCCCCTCTTCTTCATGTCTCTTCTACATCAACATGTGTCCCCCTCTGTGGAAAGAGACTCTGAAAGTTTCAGGAACAAAGATTTTCTCTCTTTTTGATCCATTTCTATAAAAACCTGTCTGAAAATGAGCTGATCAGATTTTGGCCACTTTATGATGTCATAACGATGTGTTGTCTCGTGTAACCATTAGCCAATCAGCAACCAACATGGGTCGACTGTCATGACTGCCTACAAGCAGTAGTGCTTATAAACACACTTTATAAAGTAACACTAATGAGGCTTCGTGTGATTCTGTTTCTTTGTACCTTACTTTAACCATCCGTTCACTGTTATTGATCATTGTGGAGAGAGGCAGACGTGTTGTATTATAGCAGCTATCGGATGGAATCAATACATGGGCTGCACAGGTTGTCGTGTCCGACTATCACAAGTAGAATCATAATAAAAATACACCGGTAAAATGTGCCTGGAGAAAACGGTTTATGCCACAATAGGATAGCAATAGCAAGTAGTCAGTTTAGCTTCGGTTGCTATGCTAACATCACCCATTTTATACCAGAGAAACTTTCATAACAGCGTTGTGATGCCAAACAGCGTCAATTCAGACTGACACACATTCACTTAAGGGGAACTGGGGATATGTATCAGCTGTTTGTGTGAGTCGGACAGTCAATACTTTAGAGCGGCCGCTGCAGTGTGAGCTAACCGGGAGCTAACGGGAGAATAACTCCGGTGGAAGAGCAGCCAGCACTGCAGCGGTCGGTAAATGCCGCAGAAACACATTAATAAACAATGAACAACGGCACTCTGGAGAAAAGCATAAGGTTGGAGAAGTCGTTATTTAATTTAATCTGGCTTCGTGTGATTAAAAGCAACACGATCATCGAGCCGACGCAGTCCCCCGTTGTTGTGAGCGCCGTAATGCCGTTGGGGAGCAAATCAGCGATGTAAACGGTGACGTCATGACGCAGCAGCGGCAGCACCAGTCGGGCTCTGGGCGGTGTGAACAGAGCGGGAGCAGAAAAGGGAAACAGGAGCTGAACCAGAACAGCTCTAGCTCGGAGCTAGAAAGGGAAAAGCGCTGGTGTGAAAGCCGCATCAGAGGGGCGTGGGGAGGGGCTCCTTATTTTTCATCTAAAGTAACAGACAGAGAATCAGCACTTTGGAAACAGGGCTGAAACAGAGGGGATTATGGGTAATGCTGCAATGACCTGTTTGGTGTTTGGAGCCAAACACTTCAGAGACATGTGTTATCTGAGACCTATAATATATTGATGAAAAACAGTATAATAGGAGACCTTTAAGAATGTCCTCCATACTCAGTGTCTTCCTTCTGTTTTCTTTTTACCCAGCATGCCACTGTAACCTTCACGCTCGTCGCTGCCGCTTCAACATGGAGCTGTACAAGCTGTCGGGCCGGAGGAGCGGCGGCGTGTGTCTGAACTGCCGCCACAATACGGCCGGACGCCACTGCCACTACTGCAAGGAGGGATACTACAGAGACATGACCAAATCCATCTCTCACCGCAGGGCCTGCAAAGGTAACAGGAAACAGGAAGTGCCTCAAGTTGGAGGCTATAACGATGCTGTGTTACAAGGATTAGGGTTTTCTCTAACGTTAGGGGTGGAGGTAATGTTTTATACTCGTGTTTTACACCAATGCTTTGTTCCCTGTGGCGGAAATAACTTAGTATATATACTCAAGATAAGAGATAAGATGGAACTTTATTTATTTATCCCCTTGGTTATTAAATTGAGGGTCAGAGGGACAAACAGGATTCACACAAGTTAAAAGATACAATTGAATAAAAGTAACTATTGAAACAAGATATCACAGGAAAACGTTCAGCATTTGAGTGAACATGTTAAATATATTTACATAAGTGTGCAGATGTGAGTTCAGGTTAAAGTAGTATGTGTGCACAGTCCTGGTTACTAACGGGTTGGTCAGCCCTTGATTGTGCAGCCTGATGGATATATAGTACCATACTTAAGAAACATTTTGAATTGTGTACTGCTTCATAGAGTATACGTCTACTCCACTTTATTTATATTGTTCAATATAGAAGCGGTAGGCTCCAGTATCGAGGGGCTAAACACAAGAAACACACAGTGAGGCGCAATACAACATCTGCTCTGCTCCTTGAATGCGTGTTGCCATTTATTCTCTGCGAAATGTCAAATACAATCTATACCAGTTACCTAAATATAAAGTGCTCTCAGGCTCACCCTCTCTGTGTGTTAATGCTAAGAAAAGTGTAACAGGTGAAAGCAGTCAGGTATAACTACAGCAATCACCAACAACGCTCCCGTAAACACACCCTTTAGACCAGTGGTTCTCAACTGGTGGGTCGCGGACCCGTTTCGAGTGGGTCGCAGATGTGTGAGCGAAGAAAACAAAATTGAAAAAAATAATTTCTTTTATTTTGTTGGAAACTTTTATTTTGAAGGCCCGATGTTCTAACGCTGTGCATGCAGTCGGCGTTGGACTGGAAGTACCGGAGACCATAAACGGTTTTGAAAACTTCTGTCACGTAGTGATCATCTTCTCAATAAAACATCTTTGCTGATGTTTTTTTCGAGTCTTCTGGCCAATCAGAATCAAGATTGTTGCCGGAAGTCCCCACGGAGAATAACTTTGCGGTAGACCCCCGCAATATGACCCCCGGAATATGACCCCCGGTTTGATGATTGACAGGTCACAGAACAATGGGAGCTATCTACCCTTACCCACAATTTAAAGTAAGTCACACAGACTCTCTCCTCTGTGCTCTTCTCTCTGTGAGGAGCAGCAAGTTCAGCTTCAGAACTAAGTGACAACCAAACAATGGCATAACATATTATGAATATGTCGGGTAGTAATACATTTATTTATTTTCTTCTCAGAGTACCAGAATGCGTAGTTTATATGTTAGTATTTCTAAAAATCTGCTGGGGGAGAATCCCCCCAGACCCCCTGCTGGGGTTGGGTTTTCAGCATGTGTTATACAGTTCAGCTTTGATTCCATCATCTCATTAAACCTTATTTAAAAGCATACGTTAGTTCTGTGAAGGGATAAAAGGGATATATGCACTGTACTTCACTTTAAGTAATATTATATGCTGCAAAGCGTATATATTACAGCACGATTTTTTGTTGAATAGATTTGAGTGGTTCAACATTTCGGGTCACGATTTATTGACAAAGGAAAAAGTGGGGTCCCGAGGCCTGGCCAGTTGAGAACCTCTGATTTAGACTTTACTTGTGGCTCCTATGTTAAAGATAAGTGTATTAACAAAAGATTTTTTGTTTTCTGCAATAATCCAAAATCCAATGGAGAAATCCTATTGCCTTTTTGTCCTCGGGAGACTTTGCGATACAAAAATACTTCTTCCCTTCACCACTCTTTTGTGACTCTTGGAGGAGTTATTGTGGCTGATAATACTTAATGTTCTTTCGATCCGTATTCATTAAGCTATAGCTACGTATGGATGTACGTCCTCCCCCGTCTGTTCCACACTTTAAAGGAATTCGTTAAAAAGTTGTGCAGAAAAGCAGCGGGTTGTTTCAGGGTCAGTGGAGTGACCCGTGCAGCTCCTGAGCTGTTTGGGTTCCTCCGTGGATCCCTGACAAGACAAACACAACAACCAGAGCGGAGGTGAACAGAGCAGTGGAAACAACTCGCTAATCGCTCCCATGCATACCTACCTCACACTGCAGCGGCTCCACAATAACAACACACAGGTGGGAGCACACATGTCAGGTTTGAGACCGAGCGGCAGAGGATTAAAGTGTGTGTGTGTGTGTGTGGTGTGGTTGTGTGTGTGTGTGTGTGTGTGTGTGTGTGTGTGTGTGTGTGTGTGTGTGTGTGTGGTGTGTGTGTGTGTGTGTGTGTGTGTGTGTGTGTGTGTGTGTGTGTGTGTGTGGTGTGTGTGTGTGTGTGTGTGTGTGTGTGTGTGTGTGTGTGTGTGTGTGTGTGTGTGTGTGTGGTGTGTGTGTGTGTGTGTGTGTGTGTGTGGTGTGTGTGTGTGTGTGTGTGTGTGTGTGTGTGAAACAAAAGAGGGGCTCCTTCTGTCTTGCAGCACCTCAGGGAGTAGAGAGGCCCTGAGCAAACACACTGCTGTCACTCAGGGTATACACTCATCGGCAAAACATCCCATAGATGTACAAAATACTGGTGATTATCTATGCTTGCTGAGCTATGATTGGCTGTTTCCCCGATCCCTGGTGAAGAGTGGTGCAGGAATGAGTCCTAAAAGCAGATATTAGTTAGCATTTTAGCCGTTTAGGTTCCCTGGTCTGGAAGTCATTGTTTTGTTCTTATGTGTTTGTGTTTGTTACCCTGAAATAAGGTCTGTGGTTAACTCAAGCTGAAGAGATTTTTATTCAACGACATAAAATACGTCAGTAAATACCCCACTGGTGAATTTAAAAACGGTGGTTGCTAACAAGTGTCTAAATGAGACGACTAAACGTCATCACGCCCCACATTAGCTTCCTTTAGCTTAGCGGTGGTGACGTGAAGTCATGTGACCGTGCTGTAGTTCCTTTATAGCCCAACATTAGCCACCTTTAGCTTAGCGGTGGTGACGTGAAGTCATGTGACCGTGCTGTAGTTCCTTTATAGCCCAACATTAGCCTCCTTTAGCTTAGCGGTGGTGACGTGAAGTCATGTGACCGTGCTGTAGTTCCTTTATAGCCCAACATTAGCCTCCTTTAGCTTAGCGGTGGTGACGTGAAGTCATGTGACCGTGCTGTAGTTCCTTTATAGCCCAACATTAGCCACCTTTAGCTTAGCGGTGGTGACGTGAAGTCATGTGACCGTGCTGTAGTTCCTTTATAGCCCAACATTAGCCACCTTTAGCTTAGCGCTGGTGACGTGAAGTCATGTGACCGTCCTGTAGTTCCTTTATAGCCCAACATTAGCCACCTTTAGCTTAGCGGTGGTGACGTGAAGTCATGGGACCGTGCTGAAGTTCCTTTTATAGCCCAACATTAGCCACCTTTAGCTTAGCGGTGGTGACGTGAAGTCATGTGACCGTGCTGTAGTTCCTTTATAGCCCAACATTAGCCTCCTTTAGCTTAGCGGTGGTGACGTGAAGTCATGTGACCGTGCTGTAGTTCCTTTATAGCCCAACATTAGCCACCTTTAGCTTAGCGGTGGTGACGTGAAGTCATGTGAACGTGCTGTAGTTCCTTTATAGCCCAACATTAGCCACCTTTAGCTTAGCGGTGGTGACGTGAAGTCATGGGACCGTGCTGAAGTTCCTTTTATAGCCCAACATTAGCCACCTTTAGCTTAGCGGTGGTGACGTGAAGTCATGTGACCGTGCTGTAGTTCCTTTATAGCCCAACATTAGCCTCCTTTAGCTTAGCGGTGGTGACGTGAAGTCATGTGACCGTGCTGTAGTTCCTCTATAGCCTAACGTTAGCTTTTTACTTCAGAAATCATAAAGTGTTGTTAATATGTGGAGATTATCCTGCTGAACTAAACGTGTAAGTATCATACATTTTAGTTTGAATCACATGGAGGAATCCCATTGTCTTCTTGTGGAGGAAAGCAGGGAGATGAGGCCTTCATGGTGGCCTGCAAAAATGAACCATCCCTGCACAACTTTATACTGCTATCAACTTTTACATTTATTTTTTCAGCTTGCATGAAATGAAACAAAAGGCATAAAGCTACAAAACTGTTTTCAGACTTTATATTGAACTCCAACACAGCCCTGGGATCGATGTCCTGCACATGTTAGTGTCGTGCAGAACACAAGCCTGATAGATCGTCTCTTCTGAGCTCCAATAAAACACTTTTTACAGCATTGTTTCCCTCAGCCAGGCTAAACATTTTCACAAGCTATATTTGGGGGGTTAGAGGGAGCAGGTTAGTGTAACAGAGCTTCTCCATTTTGTGCTTAATGATGTAGCAACACCCATAGATCTCTGCAGAGTCTTTCCAAACACCTGGATCAGTAACACTCGAAACCTTTCTCTCCGTCACCTATATGCTCGGTGCTCTGGGATCAAAACTAAACAGCCTGATTGCTGCGTTTCTGCTCAGGTGACACAAGCAGGGCGATGTGACATCAGTTTAAAAACCTCTATTTATTATTGGAATCAGCCAACCATCCCACTCTGCTGTTGTTGGACAGGAAATACAGCGCCGAGCCAAAAGGGCCAGGAGGAAGTCTGCTTTCATTCCTTCAAACCCCCCTCCCCTCTTTCTCTCTTGCCAACACTCCACATCTCAAGGGGAGAACATGTAGAGGGATTACGTAATCCGGACAATCACATTTTATTTATATAGCTTGATATCAGAAATTACACATTTGTCTCAGGGGGGCGTTTAACTGTCCGTAGACCATAGCGGGAAAAACTCACAAAGAAATTCAACAATTAAAGGGGAACATTGTCTTTGAACCTCGGGGAGGGCAAAGGGGTTAGGGAGTAACAATAGTTGTCATGGTTATAGATAAAATAAATAAATGACATTAAAGGGGACCTATCATGTCTATCATGCTTCTATACATCAACATGTGTCCCCGGTGTGTCCCTGGTGTGTCAGGGAACTCACGCAGCGTCAGAAAGTAAAACCCTCTCTTTCCTCCGTACCCAAATCTCTAAAAACGGGGAACCACGGAGCTGATCCAGATTAGCGTCCAATATGTCGTAATATCTGAAATGTGGACCCACGGCCCAATCAGAAACGTTGCTATCAGAAACAATGCCCGACTGTTTTGGACGTAATATGGTCGGTGTTTACATTAGCATCGCTAACACTCAGAGCTAACCTGTACTGGAGAGCATGTGTGTGAAGAAGCAGGAAGTAAAAAGGAACTCACCTTGTGGTATAACCGGCAAGAGAGAAAGCCTTTGAGCTCCAGACTGTTTCAGATCCTTGATAATCCATGATATGGCGTTTCATCACGGCAGCATTTAGTTTAGACGGTAGCTGCCGGGTCCCGCATGAGCTCAGACCCCTCCTCTTTAAAGCTTTATCCCCAAATCAGCACTTTTGAAACAGGAAGTGAAATAGAGGGATATGAGGCATGGCTAGAATGATCTGTTTGGTATTTTGACCAAAACACTTCATAGACATGTTTCTAATATATTTTTATATATCTGAGACCTATGCTATTGCCTAAAAATAGCATGATAGGTGACCTTTAAATAAATCAACATTTTGAAAACATTAATCTAAAAAAATTAGAAAAAGCTAAACTAATAATTAAAAAAGCTAAAATAATAATAGATCTAATTAAAACTCTAAGACACATCGATATAACTCAATAATGAATATATAAATAATTGTATAGTATTTTGTTTAATAGTTTTCAAACAAATAACAAATTTTCTGCCTTGGTACTAAGAGATAATAAAACTGCAACCAGTATCTCAACACAAGTTATTACAGACAACGTTTTATATTATAGATTATTTACAATATATTATATACTTTTTAACTTTATTATGTAACGCAGTAGGTGAACACCTGATTAGCCAAACAAAAATACAATTCATACTTCGACAACATTTTGTTAGTAAAATATCACTCGTCACCGGCTTGGTCTTCAATATCAGGGTCCATGTGTTTATTATCCTTGCAAGAATGGAAGTACACACACCAGGTTGCATGGGACAAAAGAGTAACTTTAGTAGAGTCCTTCATGCTTATATACAAGAGAGGGAGTTACAGTCAACAAGATGGAGGAATACCGGTTCAAAGCAGTATTCTGACATTAGTTCAGATTAGCTAAGGCCTGCGTAAGCATGACATGAGAGGCATACGTCTATCTCTCGAGTGACTGTGTCATCAGTAACATAGCTATCATAACTTCAACACAGTGTCTCATGAGCGTCATCCATGTAGTCAGACATCCGGCTACGTACACAGCTACGTAGGTTATCATGTGCTACTCTGACATTAGAAGAGTACATTCAGTATTTTCCCAACACATTTTTTCAATTTCCCTCCCAACCCTGCATGTCCTCAAAGACGTCCTTAACAGTTTGAGGTTCAGCGCTTCAGAGCGTCTCCATCTCCAGTGGCAGCGAGGAACGCCTCGTGTTTTATTTCCCAGATTAACAACTTCACCCCTCATCAAGCGCAGTGTAAACACGGCTCTCTGAACCCCCCTCCGTCCCCCCACGCCCCTAACGGTTTATTTTTTTACTCCCCGTCCCCTCATACGTTTGGCACTCTAAGCCTTTAACCAGGCAGAGAGATGAGGCTGGTTCACTGCAACAGATCCTCCCAAACCCACACACAATGTAAAGTAATACATTTCAGGAGAAATCAAAGCAATAATAGATTTGAACTGATCGAAGACATGCACAGCGCATAGTGTATTTGTGTAGAGCTTATATTGAGTATTGCCTAGAGTGATTTATTGTTATTTTACACACACACACACACACACACACACACACACACACCATATATACATCACTTCAGGGGACATTACATTGACTTACTTTCGTTTCCTGGAGACTTTTTTATTTGAACTGTATTGTCATACTATATCTTAGATATTTTATTTAAGTGTATTTGAAGTGTACTAAGTATTATGTTCGCAACCTGTATTTAAATCAGGCTTTATAATTATTTGAGTGACCGAGATCATGTAAGTGTATTTCAAGTGCACTATGTATTAATTTATTGAGCTGTACTTAAATCAGGTTTTAAAATTGTTTGACTGATAGAGATCATGCAATGTTATTATTTGTTTATTGATTGTTATGAACCTGCCTGAGGAGCACAGATGGAAATTAGCTATTAGCTATAATCTGGCATACTATATATATAACTCTTCTCTTTGCTGAGATTAATGTTTTTGTATGCATGGTCCTTCTATAAATAAATACAAATACAACAAAATACTTATCCTAACCTTAACCATAGCCAACACATGCCTAACCCTAACCCTAAGGGGACCTCCATTATGTCCCCATAAGGGAGGCGAGTCCCCACACGTGACTGTGTAAACAGATTTAGGTCCCCACAATGATGGTAATGCTAGGCCACACATACACACACACACACACACACACACACACACACACACACACACACACACACACTGCAGGTTAAAAGTAATTAATTCTTCTGAAGGATGTTAGGGTGTAGTTTTGAATTAGGGAATGTTTGAGATTGAAAGGACATGAAATGCAGTCTACCTGTATACAAACTATAACAAGTTAATACTTAATATGTTACTGCCTAGTTTAAATTATTCAGTCTATTGCATGTAATACACAGGAAATCAAAAACAGTTTCTTAAAGGACGAGGTTGACATTTAAAGAATTGGTGTATTCACTTTGAGTCTGGCTCAAAGATTGGAGCATTTCTCAGACCATAATTACTTATGGTTTGAGAAATTAATTATAATTAAAGTGGAGATATCCTGCTCATTTTCAGGCCTCTACTGTGACATGCAACTGTTACAACATCCTCTATAACAGTGCTTCTCAAAGTGTGGTCCGCGGACCACTGGTGGTCCGTGAGCGCCCCCTAGTGGTCCGTGAGTATATTGGTAACAATTCACATTTTAAATAAATAAGTTCATTTAAGTTTTCGGCACTCTCGCGGGAATATCTCCGCAATGGAGCGAGGTTAAGTTTCACGTTCGATTGCATGATATAGCCCAGCGCAACACCTTCGTCACACATGTTGCCACCTGTTTGTACCATTTTCAGGCGATTTGTAATCTGTTCTAGAAAAACGATGTGTTTTTGGATAGTTGTGGAGTTAGGTGGTCTGCGAGTGTTTTTTTATTGGTTAAGTGGTCCTTGGTATGAAAAAGTTTGAGAAAAACTGCTCTATAACAAACTACAGGAGAGGGAGAAACCCCTACAACAATATAAAAATACCTCTTTAAGCTAAGCTGTTGGATGTCGTCTCAGTTTTTGGCCAATTTCCTGCTCTTAGTGGTATAAATCTTTTTATTTAACTCACAAATAAGTGCTTTTATCAAACACTTTTTATTAGAAGGTAACCACAGCGACGTAATGATGTTGGATTTCAGGATGCACACACCCTGAAATATCACATGCCAAAGATTTTAAAAGATATATAAACATGCTCCAACATATTTCATTTTATTGATTTGTGGTAGAACCAGTAAGATCTCCTTATTGCGTTATGTGGTGATTATGTGATTGCATTTGAAGTTTTCATTAAAACAGCCCTCCCTCATTTTCATGTTCAAATCCCAGAGGAAATGAACTGGGTCCCCATTTTATTCCAATAAATACACTCGCTCGATATGCTCTCACCATACAAATCAAGGAGAAGAAAAACAAAAGGAGAAAAAGGTTTAATACGCATCTCGTTATGTTCGTAAAGCTCCATAAATTCCAACTAAAAGCAACTCCAACCTCTCCTGCACCACTTCAAGAGCTTTTCAAATGACTCTGCCGGTACATATCACACATGCTGCTGGGCTCCCACTTCAAACACACTGGCTTTATGGTAAACGTTTGACACACACACACACACACACACACACACACACAGGATGAATTTCTCACATTTAAACGTGCGATCCTCCCAACTAACGGCTTAAACAGACTTTGAAGTGCGCTTCACTCGGCCGTTAATGGGAAACATTATTCAGGCAGGGAACTCTTTGCCAAAAAGCTTTACATTGAAACTCAATCTGAAGAGCACACACACAGCGAATCACACACACATTAAAACACACACACACACACACACACACCCCCACACACACACACACACAGAGAGATGGTAGAAGTTTTTAGGTCCTTTACTTAAAGTAGAAATATTATGGTCTTACAGTACTCTAATACAGGTAAAAGGTCCACCTGAACATCAGCAGGAGAGGACTCTTTAAAGTAGAGACACTACATACTGATGTACCCCTGAACATCAGCAGGAGAGGACTCTTTAAAGTAGAGACACTACATACTGATATACACCTGAACATCAGCAGGAGAGGACTCTTTAAAGTAGAGACACTACATACTGATATACACCTGACCATCAGCAGGAGAGGACTCTTTAAAGTAGAGACACTACATACTGATATACACCTGAACATCAGCAGGAGAGGACTCTTAAAAGTAGAGACACTACATAATGATATACACCTGAACATCAGCAGGAGAGGACTCTTTAAAGTAGAGACACTACATACTGATATACACCTGAACATCAGCAGGAGAGGACTCTTTAAAGTAGAGACACTACATACTGATATACACCTGAACATCAGCAGGAGAGGGACTCTTTAAAGTAGAGACACGACATACTGATATACACCTGAACATCAGCAGGAGAGGACTCTTTAAAGTAGAGACACTACATACTGATATACACCTGAACATCAGCAGGAGAGGACTCTTTAAAGTAGAGACACTACATACTGATATACACCTGAACATCAGCAGGAGAGGACTCTTTAAAGTAGAGACACTACATACTGATATACACCTGAACATCAGCAGGAGAGGACTCTTTAAAGTAGAGACTACATACTGATATACACCTGAACATCAGCAGGAGAGGACTCTTTAAAGTAGAGACACTACATACACATATAAAACCTGGAAAGGAGCAGAATGTGTCCTCTTTAAAAATGAAGTGTCCTTACTAACTAATATCAGCTTTCATTTGGTTACAGTATGTCTGTGCCCTGCCCTCTGCTGACTCTACATATTGCATTCAATAAAAATCCTTCTTACATAAGTGAGAAATCCTTCACATTAGAGCAGCCTCTGATTTCCTTCCAGACCCTCACAGATGGGGAACTGGGCCCCGCACCAACATACAACCTCAATCAAATTACTCTGCCTCCCTCCACCCATAATGACGACGAGAGCCTTCATTAGGGCCGCTTTTGGAGGCATGCATCAGAGTAAATAACTTGATAAATTGTATTACTTCAACCTCACTCAGCACAGTATCAGTCACAAAATGCTTGTGGGTTTGTGCCCCATGGATGAGGAAGATCCAATGTTTTTGTCAGCCTATTTTGGCTTTATGCACACTGAGCAACTTCACATTAATAAAAGGGTCTTCGCCTCCAACACTGGCAGAGGTGGGAAGTAATGCAGTACAAATACTTTGTTAGTCTAATTTAGTAAATGTTTCTGGTTTCAGTACTTTACTCCACTACTTATTTTTCTGACGACTTTTTACTTTTTACATGTTGAACCCAAATACCTGTACTTTCTACTTCTCTCATGTTGAACCCAAATACCTGTACTTTCTACTTCTCTCATGTTGAACACAAATACCTGTACTTTCTACTTCTTACATGTTGAACACAAATACCTGTACTTTCTACTTCTCTCATGTTGAACACAAATACCTGTACTTTCTACTTCTTACATGTTGAACACAAATACCTGTACTTTCTACTTCTCACATGTTGAACACAAATACCTGTACTTTCTACTTCTCACATGTTGAACACAAATACCTGTACTTTCTACTTCTCACATGTTGAACACAAATACCTGTACTTTCTACTTCTTACATGTTGAACTCAAATACCTGTACTTTCTACTTCTTACATGTTGAACTCAAATACCTGTACTTTCTACTTCTTACATGTTGAACCCAAATACCTGTACTTTCTACTTCTCACATGTTGAACCCAAATACCTGTACTTTCTACTTCTTACATGTTGAACCCAAATACCTGTACTTTCTACTTCTCACATGTTGAACTCAAATACCTGTACTTTCTACTTCTCACATGTTGAACACAAATACCTGTACTTTCTACTTCTTACATGTTGAACTCAAATACCTGTACTTTCTACTTCTCACATGTTGAACCCAAATACCTGTACTTTCTACTTCTCACATGTTGAACCCAAATACCTGTACTTTCTACTTCTCTCATTTTCCAAACAGCTGGTTCCTTTAGTCTGAATGTGTGTTTGATGCGTGATCATTATTCTTTAGAGTCATTGCGTGCCTATTGATTTGAACACGATCGTGATCCGTGTATCCATCACTTCCTGGTCTTCTCTAAAGAAGAGGGACCAATGGAAACGTTGTCATGTTGCCGTTGTTCAGCATGGAAACATTCATTAGCTAACAATGACATTATTGTTCTATTAATATAAAGGGAGGTCAGGTACTCTTTAAAGCAGCTGCTAGCTATGGGTACTTTCTACTGAAGTACATTTCAAAGCCTCTTTACTTTCACTTGAGTAAAGAAGTTTAGTCAGTACTTCTACTTTCACCAGAGTATTTTTAAACACGAGTATCTGTACTTCTACTTGAGGAAAGGATGTGTGTACTTTTGCCATCTCTGAACACTGTATCTAGTTCTCTTCATACATCCATGGTACAATCTAACTTGGTGCTCCTCTCCCCCTTGTTTTCCTCGATAGCATGTGATTGCCATCCAGTGGGAGCAGCAGGGAAGACGTGTAACCAGACGACAGGACAGTGTCCCTGCAAGGACGGAGTGACGGGGATCACCTGTAACCGCTGTGCTAAAGGCTACCAGCAGAGCCGCTCCCCCATCGCACCCTGCATCAGTAAGGTCTACTTTTACCACCTTTACACACAATGACTGTCAAAAACATTGAGTTTGAAACAGTTGAAACTCCTTGTGGTGTAAATTCCACACTTAATCACCTTCTGGTAAGAAAAGAACAATTATACGAGGTTAGAACTGATACATTTAAAGTTACAGTGACATATAATTAATGAGACTTATGATACGTTTCTACGATACTCCTCAGCCTAGACGTTGGCCATCTTGGCTACGTAACAGAAGATTGCGGTTTCTCCACCAAACTCAGCACCATACAAACAAGTTATACATGTTGTATTTTTTCACAATTGAATACACAAACCACTTTACTAAGGGGTCAACTTAGGTATTTCACACACTGTGCAAATGTTCAAATGGCAGCGTACTAAATTATCCAAATTGAGACACAAAATCTGTACGCTAATTGGTTTAGCTTAATAGCTAACAGTACAGTTAGTTCCACAAGTTTATTCAGATCTACAGTTTGTGTACTAGTCAGCAAGTACACAGTCAGCAACAATTTCCTCTTTTGTTTAGCAGTTTCTACTCTTACGAAGTCTACGTTTTACAAAGGATGATGGTGACACAGCTAATACGCTTCCTCCATGAACAGGGATTGTTACAATGGATTGATTGCAGAATACCGTAAATGGCAAATCTCACAGTCAAGCTTAAATACTCTGACCCCATCAGCGATAAACACCATTATCAACAACCAATGAAAAGCTTTTGAGTAAGAACATGAAGTTTTTCTAAGCTAAAGACTTTGCTAACATTCGGTTTTTGGACTTGTTGGTTTAGCTTGATTGCTAACAGGACGATAGGGTTGATAATTAAAAAAAAAGAGAGTCTCAAAACAGTCAGGAAGCTAGTCTTCTTTTGACGAGCAGTTCATATTCTAATAATGGATGTTAAATAAAGGTTAAAGGTGCCGCTAAAAAAATGTTAAAATAGCTAACTCAATTGGACTGTGGCTCACATTTCCCTCAAAGGTCAACTGTGTGTCAAGAGAGTTAGCTATTGGTCACCAGAGGAAGTTAATGGACCCATTACAATTAAAATGGAAGAGGATGGTTTGACCCTAACCTTCGCCAAGCTTTAAAGGTCCCCTATTATTCTGTTCTTCATCAATATATTATAGGTCTCAGATATATCCAGAGCCTGTCTCTGATTGGCTGAAACACCAAACAGATCATTGCAGCATGAAAAAGTGGATTTTGCATTAATAGGTGACCTTTAATACTCTAACTGCTATTATCAAACCCTCAGAAAAAAGCTCAGGACCTGAAAAGGGCAGCGTCTGCTTGTTACGCATGGATTCATCACCCATCCTGTGTTATTTCTAAGATATTTTGGATAGATATTTGGCTTGTTTAAACCAGAGCCCTGGATAAACAGACCATTAGTGCTTTCCTAACATGGCCCTTCAATATCGTCTCACAATACATCCCCAGAACAAGTCCAAGGGAACGATGGCTGATATGTTTATTGGCTGTATCTGCCGCCTGCAGATTCCAGGCCCTCGGCAATAAACGCCAAATGCCTGCCAAATGTAGCTTCTTTAGCTTTGAGCTGGCTGCCACGGACAGATAAGATAACGCTGATGTCTTGGAGGACATGTACACAAATTGTCCACTGTGTAACTGGGGATGACATTTCTGATAAAGTCGTGTTTGGAAATTGGACACTATGGAGTTGTTTGGCCTGAATCCACAGCGATAAACCTGGAAAAGGATTTATATTTCTTTTCATAAGGAAGGTAACTGTAGAAGTTGGAGGAAATGCCTTTTTTTGAAGAATATACGTGATTTCTCGTATATTTTTTTAGATGTCTCTGGGTTTTAATAGTGATATAACACTTTTGTGATGTCTAACTCCCCTGCCAGCTACAGCTTTTACAAGAGCAGCACCCCTTGGCTCTCTTCAATTACAATCAGAAGGGAATAATAGAAAATCTCATCGTCTTTTTACACTTTATTATGTCAAAATCATCCCATTAAAATACCTAAAAGAGGTTTTTGACATTCAAATTCTGCTCTTGGGAGAATAACCAGGAAATTGAGCTACGTATATATTTCTCAATTACATATGTTTTATTCTGTTTGCAATGCAATGTGATCACAAAGTAAAAATATTTTCCTCTTTTTGTCGCAGAGATCCCAGTTGCATCCCCGACAGCGTCTTACACCAGCTATGAGGAGCCGTCAGGTGAGCAAAACAACTAAATCTTCTGGATTAAAGTCATATTTTGATGCTCTGTTTTGATATAATATTGATAACGAGACATGAAGAAGAGGGGACACGTGTTGATGTAGAAAAGACTTGAAAAAGTGTATTTTGCATAATAGGTGACCTTTAAATCAAATTAAAAGCCAAATGTAGGTGTTTAATTAACCAAGGGACTTTACTGTCGTGTGCAGGAAGTCATTGCCTCGTCATGAATGTAACTAAGCGTGTATTTCTAGCACACACATGTTTTTCCATCCCTTCATAGTCTCACTCCTGCACTAAACACACCTCAGAGTGCGGCTGATGTGAACTCCAGATATTTTTCCAGTTCTCCCTTTACCGCCTGTATTCCAGCCTGTATTCCAGCTTGTATTCCAGCCGGTATTCCAGCCGGTATTCCAGCTTGTATCCCAGCCTGTATACCCAGCCGGTATTCCAGCTTGTATTCCAGCCTGTATACCCAGCCGGTATTCCAGCTTGTATTCCAGCCTGTATACCCAGCCGGTTTTCCAGCTTGTATCCCAGCCTGTATTCCCAGCCGGTATTCCAGCTTGTATTCCAACCGGTATTCCAGCTTGTATCCCAGCCTGTATACCCAGCCGGTATTCCAGCTTGTATCCCAGCCTGTATACCCAGCCGGTATTCCAGCTTGTATCCCAGCCTGTATTCCCAGCCGGTATTCCAGCTTGTATTCCAGCCTGTATACCCAGCCGGTATTCCAGCTTGTATTCCAGCCTGTATACCCAGCCGGTATTCCAGCTTGTATCCCAGCCTGTATTCCCAGCCGGTATTCCAACCGGTATTCCCGCCTGTATTCCCAGCCTGTATTCCAGCCAGTATTCTAAAATATCGACCTGCAGCTTCAGAGTCATTTCTGTCCTTTATTGGCTTGAAGAGTGGTGAAGGAATGAGTCCTGAAACTCAGAAATGAGTCAGTGTTTTAGCACTTCCTGTTCCCTGGTCTGGAAGTCAATGGTTTTCTGAATGTGTTTTTTTGCCTGAAATAAGATATGTGGTTAACACAAGCTGAAGAGATTTTTAACGTTTTGTTCTAGGACATAACATACATCAGTAAATACCCCACTGGTGGATTTAAAAACGGTGTTGCTAACAAGTGTCTAAATGAGACGACTAAACGCCATCACGCCCAACATTAGCCGCCTTTAGCTTAGCGGTGGTGACGTGAAGTCATGTGACCGTGCTGTAGTTCCTTAATAGCCCAACATTAGCCGCCTTTAGCTTAGCTGTGGTGACGTGAAGTCATGTGACCGTGCTGTAGTTCCTTTATAGCCCAACATTAACCTCCTTTAACTTAGCGATGGTGACGTGAAGTCATGTGACCGTGCTGTAGTTCCTTTATAGCCCAACATTAGCCACCTTTAACTTAGCGATGGTGACGTGAAGTCATGTGACCGTGCTGTAGTTCCTTTATAGCCCAACATTAGCCACCTTTAGCTTAGCGGTGGTGACGTGAAGTCATGTGACCGTGCTGTAGTTCCTTTATAGCCCAACATTAGCCACCTTTAGCTTAGCGGTGGTGACGTGAAGTCATGTGACCGTGCTGTAGTTCCTTTATAGCCCAACATTAGCCACCTTTAGCTTAGCGGTGGTGACGTGAAGTCATGTGACCGTGCTGTAGTTCCTTTATATCCCAACATTAGCCACCTTTAGCTTAGCGGTGGTGACGTGAAGTCATGTGACCGTGCTGTTGTTCCTTTATAGCCCAACATTAGCCACCTTTAGCTTAGCGGTGGTGATGTGAAGTCATGTGACCGTGCTGTAGTTCCTTTATAGCCCAACATTAGCCACCTTTAGCTTAGCGGTGGTGACGTGAAGTCATGTGACCGTGCTGTTGTTCCTTTATAGCCCAACATTAGCCACCTTTAGCTTAGCGGTGGTGATGTGAAGTCATGTGACCGTGCTGTAGTTCCTTTATAGCATAATGTTAGCTTTTTACATCAGAAATCACAAAGTGGTGTTAAAATGTGGAGATTATCCTGCTGAACAAAACGTGTCGGTATCATAAACGTTTGTTTGACACAGAGATTATTTCCTGCAGTAATCCAAAGGTAAAATCCAATTGGACTTCTGGGTCAGACCACAGAAATACGTCATTATTAAAACCACTTTACTTTGTTGAAGGAGCCCTTGCGATGCTATCTTCTAAATCAGCCTACAAAAAATAAAGTCATCCCTGCACCACCTATTTTAATGTTGGCTTTAAATAAAATGTAATGTACAGTGTGCAAACCTGTTACCTTAGATGTTTAAGTATTTATTAAATTAAAGTCATTTGAGTAGTTTACACCATGATTCAGGTTTAGTTGAGTCACTTCCGATCATCAATCAGCGTCTAATGAGAGCGGCGCCACTGACTTCATTCAGCTTTCTTCTGGGTCCCACTTCCTACTATAGTGCCGGCGAGGCTGTGTGGAGTTTGGATTCCTGTCAGAAACTCCACACCCTGCAAATTAGCAGCAGTGTGGTCCCCCGAGACCCCGAAGAGACAAACAAAGGAGGTGTTTGTCCTCTCGGCGGGAGATCGGCCCTTAATGAGAGCTGTGGGTGTAATGGCTAATGGAGAACGTCAGAATCAGAATCTCTTTATTTGACCCGCAGCGGGGAAATATACAGAATCACGTTTAATACCAGGTACTGTACGTTAAAACATAAAAGAAAGTTGCTTTGGTATATGATGTTGCATACATAAACGACATAAGAAAATAAGATAAGGATTGTAAAAACATGTAAAAAACGATTTAGGTATTTACACCAAATTTAGATATACAAAAGAAACAATACAAATTGAAAAATGTGTACAATGAATATATGAAAAGGAATGACAAACTGAAATCTGCAGAGGTGGTAGAAGTACTCAGATATTGTACTTGAGTAAAAGTAGAAGTACTCAGATATTGTACTTGAGTAAAAGTAGAAGTACTCAGATATTGTACTTGAGTAAAAGTAGAAGTACTCAGATATTGTACTTGAGTAAAAGTAGAAGTACTCAGATATTGTACTTGAGTAAAAGTAGAAGTACACAGATCTTGTTCTTGAGTAATAGTAGAAGTACTCAGATATTGTACTTGAGTAAAAGTAGAAGTACTCAGATATTGTACTTGAGTAAAAGTAGAAGTACTCAGATATTGTACTTGAGTAAAAGTAGAAGTACTCAGATATTGTACTTGAGTAAAAGTAGAAGTACTCAGATATTGTACTTGAGTAAAGTAGAAGTACTCAGATATTGTACTTGAGTAAAAGTAGAAGTACACAGATCTTGTTCTTGAGTAATAGTAGAAGTACTCAGATATTGTACTTGAGTAAAAGTAGAAGTACTCAGATATTGTACTTGAGTAAAAGTAGAAGTACTCAGATATTGTACTTGAGTAAAAGTAGAAGTACTCAGATGTTGTACTTGAGTAAAAGTAGAAGTACTCAGATCTTGTACTTGAGTAAAAGTAGAAGTACCCAGATCTTGTTCTTGAGTAAAAGTAGAAGTACTCAGATATTGTACTTGAGTAAAAGTAGAAGTACTCAGATATTGTACTTGAGTAAAAGTAGAAGTACTCAGATATTGTACTTGAGTAAAAGTAGAAGTACTCAGATCTTGTTCTTGAGTAAAAGTAGAAGTACTCAGATATTGTACTTGAGTAAAAGTAGAAGTACTCAGATGTTGTACTTGAGTAAAAGTAGAAGTACCAGAGTGTGGGAATACTCTGTTACAGTAAAGGTCCTGCATTCAAAATGTTCCTCTACATGTAGTGGAGTAAAAGTACAAAGTAGCATACAATAGAAATACTCAAGTAAAGTACAAGTACCTCAAAATTGCACTTAAGTACAGAACTTGAGTAAATGTACTTAGTTACTTTACACCTCTGGAAGTCTGTTATATTATATTTTAAAGTGGAAAAAAAGTTACAGTATAATAACAACAAGAGTATTGAGCAGATTCAGTAACAAAAGTAGACTTCAATTTTATAAAAAAGTTTGCAAATGTTATCAATAACAACAACAAATAAGTAAACAGATAAGTCAACCATTGTAAACAAATTGCAAGACAACAACAGACAGTAAAAAAAACACTACGTAGCACTATATTTAAAAAAAAAGTGACCTTTGAAAATATTGAAGTAGCCGGTAATGTTTACAGATTGCAGATAAAGGGAGGAGTAATAAAGTCGTAGTGGTGGGAGATAGAGACCCCCCCCCCTCTCTGCACTTCATTTACATGGAAATCAGGCGGCTCGATATGGACTCGTCCTCAAATTCATTTACTTTGGGATTTCCTCTTTTCTCACTTCAGGCATTCCTGCAGAAATGCTTTTCTCTAAAACACAGACATGGATCGGACCCTCGTCCCACGTCCTGAGCTGGAGAGGAGGAGGAGGAGGAGGAGGAGGAGAGGGGCGTTTTTTTCTTCCTCAATCGTTACCCGGGCAACCTCATTCACACGGAGCATAATGGGGAAGAAAGGGGGAGACTGGACAGAGGGCTGGAAGAAATAATGAAGTTTGTCCATATTCAGGCGCACTGAAAGGTCCTCTCTCTCTCTCCACAGCTTTCCCACCCCCCCCACCCCCCCACCCCCCCACCCAGAAAAGGCTTATTGCTTTGGGAGGAGGGGGGGGGCGACACTCAGAGATGATCTGGTTCCAATTTGTGTCAGAAAGTGGAGGGAACACATTATTTCAATTTGAGTTTGTCTTCTTGTCCCAACACCACCTCCGTTATCACAAATACCAGGGGGACGGCATCCATTAGAGGTCACCTATTATCCAAGTCTCTCCTACATTAACATGTGTCCCCTCTTCTTCATGTCTCTCCTACATCAACATGTGTCCCCTCTTCTTCATGTCTCTTCTACATCAACATGTGTCCCCTCTTCTTCATGTCTCTTCTTCATCAACATGTGTCCCCTCTTCTTCATGTCTCTTCATCAACATGTGTGCCCTTTTCTTCATGTCTCTTCTACATCAACATGTGTCCCCTCTTCTTCATGTCTCTTCTACATCAACATGTGTCCCCTCTTCTTCATGTCTCTTCTACATCAACATGTGTCCCCTCTTCTTCATGTCTCTCCTACATCAACATGTGTCCCCTCTTCTTCACGTCTCTCCTACATCAACATGTGTCCCCTCTTCTTCATGTCTCTTCTACATCAACATGTGTCCCCTCTTCTTCATGTCTCTTCTACATCAACATGTGTCCCCTCTTCTCCATGTCTCTTCTTCATCAACATGTGTCCCCTCTTCTTCATGTCTCTTCTACATCAACATGTGTCCCCTCTTCTTCATGTCTCTTCTTCATCAACATGTGTCCCCTCTTCTTCATGTCTCTTCTACATCAACATGTGTCCCCTCTTCTTCATGTCTCTTCTACATCAACATGTGTCCCCTCTTCTTCATGTCTCTTCTACATCAACATGTGTCCCCTCTTCTCATGTCTCTTCTACATCAACATGTGTCCCCTCTTCTTCATGTCTCTTCTACATCAACATGTGTCCCCTCTTCTTCATGTCTCTTCTACATCAACATGTGTCCCCTCTTCTTCATGTCTCTTCTACATCAACATGTGTCCCCTCTGTGGAAAGAGACTCTCAAAGTTTCAGGAACAAAGATTTTCTCTCTTTTTGATCCATTTCTATAAAAACCTGTCTGAAAATGAGCTGATCAGATTTTGGCCACTTTGTGATGTCATAACGATGTGTTGTCTTGTGTAACCATTAGCCAATCAGCAACCAAGGTAAACTACAAGTTCTTTGTAACCACATGTCTCTCAGAGGGGCTCAAGTTTCAAGGCTTTTATTGTCATGACTACAGTGTAGTTATGACAATGAAAATCTTGGGTCAGGCTCCTCCCACAGAGAAACTTAATAAAACAGATAATAATGCAAGTAAATAAAATAAAATAGAATATAATACAAATTGTGCAGATTAGTCTGTATACAAGTAATTTGAATATTGATATATATATAAGTTGCAAACAGATGTTATGGATGTTCTTTCAAAACTTTTGACGTAATTGTGGAATATTTGCTTTCAATTATTTGCCTAGACTTCTGCTTTCAGACGTAGTTAATTATGAAGTTATTACCCCATCTGAAAAGAATCCAATGCAGAGCCTATAATATAATACATTATTTAATATATATTATATATTTATATATGTATATTTATATAGTCTTAAAGTTACAACCGGCGCTTTGAGTGCAACCATAACGCTAATTGAGTTTGACCCCCCCTTTGACACAGGTCAACATTTCAGTTGCACACCATCTAATGATTAGACGGTGTGCAACTGAAATGTTGACCTGTAGCTTCAGTGTCCTTCCTGTCCTTAAAGAGTGGTGCAGGAATGAGTCCTAAAATGTGAACGGTTCACAACAATCCAAACAGGGTCGGGAGGGTTACTTTTAAAATGTCATCCGTTACAATAACTAGATGTAATCAGTAGTAACCTTATCTGAGTATCAACATGTAAAAGTAATGTAACCTGATTATAAGAAGCTGAGAACCCTAACCTTCTGCAAACCCCATGAAGTAACACATGCAGAAAGTGAGACATTTCAAATCTATCAAGTTACGGAAAGTGAAAACGAATCTTTGAGCTGCTCCTCGACATTTAGCCTCGACCAGCGTTGGAGGATTCACTCTCTCGCCCTTTAGAGGCTCGGATGCTCCCAAAAAAGATAGTTGCTAATTTCCCCCTGCGACCTCCTTTTGTGCCGTCTGACCTGAAGGTCACACAATGCGTGCCGGGACACTGACGAGACTGGAAAGGATGGGCGGGGGGGTAGTGAGAGTGTGTTAACAGACACAGGAGGATCTGTGTAAGCTATAGTCGTCACACAGAGGCTCTTTGGAGGCAGTCGTCCAGCTGTGAGGATGCTGACCCACTGTTTCCTCTCACTGGGAATGTTTTATGATCTAAGGCCCATCACACCATGATAGAGGTCCCCTACTGTCTCTCATCAATGTATCACAGGTCTCAGATATATCCAGAGCCTGTCTCTGATTGGCTGAAACACCAAACAGATCATTGCAGCATTACCCATAATCCTCTCTGTTTCAGACCTGTTTCCAAAGTGCTGATTCTCTGGCTGTTACTTTAGATGAAAACAAGGAGCCCCTCCCCACGCCCCTCTGAGAGAGAATTGGTTACAAAGAAGAGACATGAAGAAGAGGGGACACATGTTGATGTAGAAGAGACATGAAGAAGAGGGGACACATGTTGATGTAGAAGAGACATGAAGAAGAGGGGACACATGTTGATGTAGAAGAGACATGAAGAAGAGGGGACACATGTTGATGTAGAAGAGACATGAAGAAGAGGGGACACATGTTGATGTAGAAGATACATGAAGAAGAGGGGGACACATGTTGATGTAGAAGAGACATGAAGAAGAGGGGACACATGTTGATGTAGAAGAGACATGAAGAAGAGGGGACACATGTTGATGTAGAAGAGACATGAAGAAGAGAGGACACATGTTGATGTAGAAGAGACATGAAGAAGAGGGGACACATGTTGATGTAGAAGAGACATGAAGAAGAGGGGACACATGTTGATGTAGAAGATACATGAAGAAGAGGGGACACATGTTGATGTAGAAGAGACATGAAGAAGAGGGGACACATGTTGATGTAGAAGAGACATGAAGAAGAGAGGACACATGTTGATGTAGAAGAGACATGAAGAAGATGGGAAACATGTTGATGTAGAAGAGACATGAAGAAGAGGGGACACATGTTGATGTAGAAGAGACATGAAGAAGAGGGGACACATGTTGATGTAGAAGGGACATGAAGAAGAGGGGACACATGTTGATGTAGAAGATACATGAAGAAGAGGGGACACATGTTGATGTAGAAGAGACATGAAGAAGAGGGGACACATGTTGATGTAGAAGAGACATGAAGAAGAGGGGACACATGTTGATGTAGAAGAGACATGAAGAAGAGGGGACACATGTTGATGTAGAAGAGACATGAAGAAGAGGGGACACATGTTGATGTAGAAGAGACATGAAGAAGTGGATTTTGCATAATAGGTGACCTTTAACATTAAGCTGTTCTCGCTGTAACTAATACGAATGTCCCCTCTGTGGGACGAATAAAGGTATTCTGATTCTGATTTATCGTCAATCCACGTCTGAAACACTTCCCACATCACAGCAACTCCATTTACAACATCAACAAGGACACATTTTAAAGACAGGAAAGAAGGGAAACAGACATTCAACATAATATATTCAAGAAGCCTTTAACGTACATTTGATCCTGAATCAAACTCTGGAACAAATTGTTCAGAAACCGAGAATCCATAAAGACTCGTCTACTCTGATGAGTCCATGATCAAGTCCTTTGAGGTACATCCATGTTGGCAATACCCAAGAAGTAACGGATTCAGGGCGACTGTGGCTGCGAGGGAGTGCGGTCGTCTTTCAACCAGAAGGTTGTGGGTTCGATCCCAGCCCATGCAGTCAACATGTCGATGTATCCTTGGGCAACATACTTAACCCAGAGTTGCTCCCGATGGTATGGCCAACGGTGTGTGGGTGTGTGTGAATGTTAGGTCCTAGAGTAAGGTACACTGCTCTGTATGAATGGGTGTGAATGGGTGAATGACATGTAGTGTGTAAAGCGCTTTGAGGGGTCTTAAAGACTGGATAAAGCGCTATATAAGTACAGTCCATTTACCATTTACCATTCAAAAAGTAGGAAATTAAAAATAAATCAAGTTACAGAAGGTCAAAACCTTCTGACACAGGTACCGGAGGAGTTGTTGGCGAGTCCAGTTAAGAATAATAACTCAAGCCAAACACGAAATGAGCTCAATATCCTTTGAAAGTGATTTGATATCTAACTTTCTCCCCTTCTCTCCAGACTGTGACTCGCACTGTAAAGCGTCCAAGGGAAAGTTGAAGATCACCATGAAGAAGTACTGTAAAAAAGACTACGGTGAGTGAGTCCAATGATCTGAGAGCTGCCAGACGTCAGCCAGCAGGCAAGAGGTCAGACGTCTCAATTCATCCTGACCGGGTAAAAGCCAATCCGCTCCCTGATGGCTTGCTCACAGAGCTTTAGGCAGTGGCGAACCGTCAGGGCCTTCAAGGTATTCAGAGAATACCCTGGAACGCTCAGATAAAACAAACACAAAATCGATTTAATTATATAAATAAAATGTATATAAAATGAATAAATGAGAATGGTATCTGTGTTGTTGATCTGTAATATCACAGTGTTACGTTTATTTGTTTGTCCTTCTCGGACCATGCACTACGCATTTCAGTGGGTTTGTGCTAGAAAAGAAAGCAACCAATCAGATCTTGTTCTGGGTCTCTGGGTAGAACATCCTTCAACAAGGTGTTCTACATCCTTGATCGAATGCCCTGGCCGTTGCACTGAATGAGAGCGTACGTTTGGACTGACAGTTTGATCAACCAATCAGATATTGATTTGTAGCCAATGGGCGTGTTCTTTCAGAGTTCCCCTCGGTTCCAGGTGCTCTAGAAGGCCCGCTAGTTCACTGGCTCGAGACAGAGGACCTAGATGAATGCGACGAAGCAATTCATGCCGTTTTATTGTTTTTAACGTTGAAATGACGAGTGCAACAGGTGAAGATGAAGTTGTTGCGGAATTGTTGTGAGTACCCTTTTCAAGACGACAGTGAAAAGACGGACATTATAATGCCGCGGAGGGGGGGGGGGGGGGGGGGGGGATGGCGGAGACTGCGGGGGGGGGGGTGTCTACAGAAGGTCCAGTTGTGATAGACACGGTTCGCCACTGGCTTTAGGCAATGTCTGCTAACGTCCGCTTGATCTGAGAACATATCTTTACACGCTGGTGTGGGCTTCCTAAAACACAAAGCAGTCCTATCCCTACAAACTGTCTGCAGATGGAAAACTGAGCCTTTAATTGAGGGTCTATTTTTAGGCGAGAGCATCAACATTGCTTCAACTTTGGTCAACTTTAAGGCATATATTTGAGTAGTCTTCCACTGTAATATATGTGTATGTTATCGACGTAATCATAAACCAGGAGAAGTGTAGTAGCACAAACGGCACACAAGGGGAATAGGTGGGACAACATAGACTTAGTTATTACGTAACTTCCGTAATTATTAAACTTCCAAACCGATTTCAACCCAAACCACAATCTTTGGCTAAACTTAACCGATGCTGTGTCCCAAAATGTCGAGTCAACACTTAATGTTTGAAGTCCACGACATGGCAGTTTCCAAAGCGAAGTATCCCAATTGAAAGAATAACTTCTTTGGTCGGATATTCGTAGGAAAGCAACACGAGTAACAGCTTGTGACTCTCCCGCCCTGCACCACTTCTTCTCTGGTCAGTCATAAAAGAGTCGACCCTTTTACAGACCCTGCTGAAGAGGAACAGTAAACTGGATCTGCTGGGCCTCAGTTAGCCCGAGGCATTTGGCTTTTAGACGTTTCAGAGCAAATCCCCCGCTGATAGAAGAAGCCAAAGCACACAGCGATCACGTCACGTTGTCAATGAGTCAACGTGCTTCAGCTGAAATACATCTAACAATGCAGCGCCAGGTAAATAAACATCATATCACTGGGTCGAAAATTAAATATTAAAAAGCTGGTACGACCAGAATAGAGCAGAAACAGCTGCGTGCCACAAATCAACTTGGAACAAAAATACGTTTTCATGATTGATGAAACTGAAACTCATAGAAAAAATGAAGCGTGTCATGAAGCGTGTCATACCTGTAACTCCAACACAGGGGGTCTTTACAGATAGTGGAATCCTTTTCTTCCTCTGCTCCACATGACAAATGACCCGCTGCGCTGTTTGGATTTTACGCCTCATTAATCGTCTCAATATAAAGGTGTATCTGTAACTGGGGGATCCACAGAGACACCAAGGAGCCTTTGAAGCAGATCCAAAGTCACACAGGATATCTCAGGTTTCTACCGCGCAGTAAACCATTAAATACATTTAAGAGTTCTGCAAATAAAAAGCCCAGCCCCATTAGTTCTGCTAGAACACTTCCAGCTTCCCTAATGTGGATTTCTTCGAGACTAACTTGTCTCTCATTCAAAAGTACTCGTAACCCTTTTTAGGCTTTCAACAGCATCCAACTGAACATCAGCCAAGTTTGTTTTATTCCCCCTTTAGAGTTGAGTAGACAATAATTCAGGCCATTTGTTGCATTTTGCAAGGAAGCCAAACGCCCGCCATTTTTCATATTTCTATGATTTAAATCTTAATCATCGGGCTCTGCGTCCATAAATCAGTCGGGCTGATTCGAGCGAAGCGGGCGGTTCATGCTGCGTTCTGGAAGCAGAGGAGGCAGACATCATCGCTTAGCAAGCTTTCCCTCCGCCTAATTCATTCCTCAGACCTTCCGCCTCTTTGTCAGGGTCCCTCCTCTGTTCTTTGAGGACAAGTGAACCACAACCTAAACAAGTAAGAAGGAAATTGTATTTCCTTCTTATATGCAATTGTATTTGATCAGGTGTTGTACAAGTGTGTTAAAGAAATGCATGGAAACCTGGAAACAGAAATCAGAGGGTTTTCAAGTTACTACGACATGATTTATTTGCAAGAAGTCCGCCAATTTTTGATTGGATGAGTTGTGCCGTAACAGCGATGTAGTGCAATTGTAATTCGTGGTAAACATCTGCGTGGGAACTACTGGAGAAAGTTCAACTTGGTAATGGGAGTTTAGGTTTCCATGTTCCACAACTAACATGGATACAATGAGAAGGGAACGCACTTTGGATATTATGACTTCAAAAGGACTTCAACCACGGCTCGGGTTGGGTAGCGTTCGGATTCCAATGATTCCTGGTTCTTAAAAATAAGCCAATTTCACTGGGAGAAAAATAAATGTAGTCAAATGTGTATTCATATTTAGAAATCACTTTAATTTGGTCGCCGTTATTGAACACAATTGTGTGCAATTTGAGAATTAAAAAGTCTCCTCTGCTGTTAAAAATGTGTGGGTGAAAGAAAACACAGGAATTGCTCGGCTTGTGTATCTGCCATTAAGCTTTTCTCCTAAATGTTGTGGGTTCTGTCTCGGCCCATACTTCACTACGTTTCATCAAAATAGGGCCAGCAATCTTTTTCCAAAAACCTGCTTGACAAGAGAACAAAGAAACTGAACCAGAATCATAACTTCCTTGGCGGAGGTAAATAGATATTGTATCATATCCAATTGAGAGCGAGGACCTCCTCCCAAGGTCTCTCTGTTCAAAAACGGCGTTGTGCATCTGCCCTGTGATTCAGATTTGCTCCAAAAAGTAATTTAATCGCCCAGTATTTCATGACGTTTCCTCCAAATGGACCAGCTGTTTTTTCAATAAACTTGCTGAACAGAAGAACAACATAAACCTCCTGGCACAGGCATATATATATAAAGTATAGTTACACACCCAAAGGAAAGCGCAGACCTAGGTCACGGCAACACATGTTAACAAAAGAAAAAATCGATTGTGATTTAAATCTGTTCCAAAATAATTATCTTCTTTCTTCACCCCTGAAACACTCGTACACAAAAGAGCAAAACATCTGAACCAAAACCATAACCTCCTTGGCACAGGTAAATATAAAGTCATGAGATACTTTAAGATATCCGTCTGAGAGCGTGTCTAGGAAAAGATGATTTGTGTTTCTGCTCCACCCTCACACGGCGTTCCATTAAAATCAGTGTTTCTGTAACCCTGCTGAGAAAGAGACGTCTTCCCTCAGCGTGCGTTTCCTCCGCCTCGTCCTAATTCACTTCTCAGGCCTGTCGCCTCCTCTTTGTGGGGTTCCTCCTCTGTTCTCCTGCAGGGTCACGGGAAGAGGCCCTCTGTTTAAACACTGCGGCACCCAGCATTCCTCGGGGTGCAAACAGGTGCTAAATTAGGCAGACGGTGACGGATTGCCACCCCGGAGAGAAAGAAATATGTTTTGTGTATTCAATTTTTGTTTTTCATCACTAGCGTAGCTACGGAGACGGAGGATACAAAGGGATTATATTCCCTCCTGACACCCTCCTCCGCACACACACACACACCAGGACACAATGAATCAAAGCGCCTGGTGTTTACCGACGCCCCGGGAGAGGGCTCAAAGGCAGAGCCAGACTTCTTTAGGCTCACCCGAGGGTAGCAGGTCCCTGATCATTCACTCCCTGATAACCAGAAGGGACAGAGGGGGCCTCAGCGGTAATTAAGCGAGCTCTAATTTCATTAGCCTTGCTTGTTGGTGTCAAGCTGCTGCACACAGCCCTCAGAGGATGAACCCAGCTGGAGGTTTGGCCGGCAGCGAGGCTCCGCTGGCAGCCATTGTGTGCCGAAGGATCATCTCCTCTCTCCCACTGTCTCACCAAACACCCACAGCGTTTAGTGAAAGGTCGTTTGACCCGGCGCTCTCTGTGCTGTCAGTTTGGCTCAGAAGGTGTGTGGATCTGTGTGTTTGAACACAGGCTGAGACCATACTTGAGAGAGAAAGAAAAAGAGAGGCAGTTTGGACGCTGTAAGCGAGTCTCCTCGAGGAAACTATCTCTGTCGGATCGGACCAGTCACAACACTTTGATCAGTTAGTGTGAAAAGTGGATTCTGTAACCCGCTGTCTTCCGTCTCTGTGCTGAGCTGATTGACTGCCGCACATAGATGAGAGAGGTATCGATATTGACATCTGACCATCAGAAAAGAGAGCACATGTCCTAAGTAGCTAATAGAGGAATAGCTCCCATTTGCCTCCCATTCACTTCCATTCTTTGCAAACACAGTGGTGAAACATTTGATCGTGTGGCGTTGCAAATTAGCATATTCATTTCTCAGGGAGTTTAACCTTAGAAGAGTTTAAGGCAAATATTTTCCTGCAATTGCAAGTGTGTCTGTGCCTTGCTCCCGTCTCTCCACTGTCTCACCAAACAGCGTTTAGTAAGAGATCGTGTGACCCGGCGCTCTCTCCGCTGTCTCAAACCAAAAGGCAGGAGGTGTGTGGATCTGTGTGTGTTTGAACACAGACTGAGAACATACTTGAGAGTTTGGACGCTGCAAGCGAGTCTCCTCGAGTTCAGAGCGCTATCTCCGGGCGGATTCTCACGCTGGGAGTTGGACGCGGCTCTGGGAGCAGAACCCGGATAGCTCATGAGGTCGGAAACACTTCCCGATTCTCCTGGAACTTTTTCTGTAGCTGGGAAGACAAATAGTGGCCCCTCCTCCCCTCCTCACACACCCTTTATGTGTCTGGATGAAGGAGAGGGCTGCAGTGAATGGCAGGGCTGTGAGAGCCCGCTCTACTCAGACCAACAAACCTTCTTTCTTCTGAAATTGTGTGCAATTTGCTCACACCATGCATCGACACACAAACTCCTCGGGTCTCTTCAGTGTTGGCGGCCATGATGAACACTGAAAGTGATCATGCTCAGCCAGAGAGGCAAAGAAAAGGCGAGCCTACCTAGCTGTATGAATAAAGGAAGAAGGAAATGCACAATTAACCATGCCCCGCACTTTTGGGTCACTGTGTTTAGTGGGTTAGCGTAACCAGAGGAAGTCTTAAAAATAATGTAGTTGAGATGTTTGTTATTGTAAGAAGATAAATAGCTTACTAGAAGAGCACTTGGAGAGCTCAAATTTCAATAGGAACACTTGCGTTCCTATTGGCTACCGCTCCAACACATTGTACGTGATAAGCTAAGGGGCGGGACATCTCTAAGCAGTTGACCAATCACAACAGAGCCGGCCAGCTAACCAATCAGAGCAGACTGGGCTCCGGTTTCAGACAGAGGGTGAAAAGAGTTGCTGCAGCACAGGCAGTATGAGAAAAATAAAGAGCTTTTTGAACATTAAAGCACGGAGACATGTAGAGACACTACATACTGATATACACCTGAACATCAGCAGGAGAGGACTCTTTAAAGTAGAGACACTACATACTGATATACACCTGAACATCAGCAGGAGAGGACTCTTTAAAGTAGAGACACTACATACTGATATACACCTGAACATCAGCAGGAGAGGACTCTTTAAAGTAGAGACACTACATACTGATATACACCTGAACATCAGCAGGAGAGGACTCTTTAAAGTAGAGACACTACATACTGATATACACCTGAACATCAGCAGGAGAGGACTCTTTAAAGTAGAGACACTACATACTGATATACACCTGAACATCAGCAGGAGAGGACTCTTTAAAGTAGAGACACTACATACTGATATACACCTGACATCAGCAGGAGAGGACTCTTTAAAGTAGAGACACTACATACTGATATACACCTGAACATCAGCAGGAGAGGACTCTTTAAAGTAGAGACACTACATACTGATATACACCTGAACATCAGCAGGAGCAGGACTCTTTAAAGTAGAGACACACTACCATACTGATATACACCTGAACATCAGCAGGAGAGGACTCTTTAAAGTAGAGACACTAATACTGATATACACCTGAACATCAGCAGGAGAGCGACTCTTTAAAGTAGAGACACTACATACTGATATACACCTGAAACATCAGCAGGAGAGGACTCTTTAAGTAGAGACACTACATACTATATACACCTGAACATCAGCAGGAGAGGACTCTTTAAAGTGGTGAGCACAACATCCTGATATACACTGAACATCAGCAGGAGAGGACCTTTAAAGTAGAGCCACTACTACTGATATACACCTGACTATCAGCAGAGAGGACTCCTAGGGGAACACTAATACTGCTATACCCTGACAGCAGCAAGAGGACTCTTAAAGTAGGAGACACTACTACTGATATACAACCTGAACATCAGCAGGAGAGGACTGCTTTAAAGTAGAGACAATACATACTGATACACCTGAACATCAGCAGGAGAGAACTCTTTAAAGTAGAGACACTACATACTGATATACACCTGAACATCAGCAGGAGAGGACTCTTTAAAGTTGAGACACTACATACTGATATACACCTGAACATCAGCAGGAGAGGACTCTTTAAAGTAGAGACACTACATACTGATATACACCTGACCATCAGCAGGAGAGGACTCTTTAAAGTAGAGACACTACATGCTGATATACACCTGAACATCAGCAGGAGAGGACTCTTTAAAGTCGAGACACTACATACTGATATACACCTGAACATCAGCAGGAGAGGACTCTTTAAATTAGAGACACTACATACTGATATACACCTGAACATCAGCAGGAGAGGACTCTTTAAAGTAGAGACACTACATACTGATATACACCTGAACATCAGCAGGAGAGGACTCTTTAAAGTAGAGACACTACATACTGATATACACCTGAACATCAGCAGGAGAGACTCTTTAAAGTAGAGACACTACATACTGATATACACCTGAACATCAGCAGGAGAGGACTCTTTAAAGTAGAGACACTACATACTGATATACACCTGAACATCAGCAGGAGAGGACTCTTTAAAGTAGAGACACTACATACTGATATACACCTGAACATCAGCAGGAGAGGACTCTTTAAAGTAGAGACACTACATACTGATATACACCTGAACATCAGCAGGAGAGGACTCTTTAAAGTAGAGACACTACATACTGATATACACCTGAACATCAGCAGGAGAGGACTCTTTAAAGTAGAGACACTACATACTGATATACACCTGAACATCAGCAGGAGAGGACTCTTTAAAGTAGAGACACTACATACTGATATACACCTGAACATCAGCAGGAGAGGACTCTTTAAAGTAGAGACACTAATACTGATACACCTGAACATCAGCAGGAGAGGACTCTTTAAAGTAGAGACACTACATACTGATATACACCTGAACATCAGCAGGAGAGGACTCTTTAAAGTAGAGACACTACATACTGATATACACCTGAACATCAGCAGGAGAGGACTCTTTAAAGTTGAGACACTACATACTGATATACACCTGAACATCAGCAGGAGAGGACTCTTTAAAGTAGAGACACTACATACTGATATACACCTGAACATCAGCAGGAGAGGACTCTTTAAAGTGGAGACACTACATACTGATATACACCTGAACATCAGCAGGAGAGGACTCTTTAAAGTAGAGACACTACATACTGATATACACCTGAACATCAGCAGGAGAGAACTCTTTAAAGTAGAGACACTACATACTGATATACACCTGAACATCAGCAGGAGAGGACTCTTTAAAGTTGAGACACTACATACTGATATACACCTGAACATCAGCAGGAGAGGACTCTTTAAAGTAGAGACACTACATACTGATATACACCTGACCATCAGCAGGAGAGGACTCTTTAAAGTAGAGACACTACATGCTGATATACACCTGAACATCAGCAGGAGAGGACTCTTTAAAGTCGAGACACTACATACTGATATACACCTGAACATCAGCAGGAGAGGACTC
This sequence comes from Harpagifer antarcticus, assembly GCA_902827135.1. Lineage (NCBI taxonomy): Eukaryota > Metazoa > Chordata > Actinopteri > Perciformes > Harpagiferidae > Harpagifer > Harpagifer antarcticus. The sequence continues at coordinate 64,682 of CADEHL010001135.1, read as the reverse complement.
TTTAAATTAGAGACACTACATACTGATATACACCTGAACATCAGCAGGAGAGGACTCTTTAAAGTAGAGACACTACATACTGATATACACCTGAATCTAGTAGGTCTGTAAACCTTCTTTAAAAACAAACCATAAATGAAATACTTGGTAGAGGTAAATATGAAACTATAAGATGTTGTGACACATCCAACTGATTGAGTTCCCATCGGGTCATTCAATCTTCTCCAGATTCGATGAATTCCCCCAATTGTAAGTGCACCCCCGTCGTTCACACTTAATGGCACATTCCTATCCAAACCCACGGGGTAAAGCACTTCACTTCAAGCTCATATTAGCTCCATCGCTGTCGAGCTGTTTGTCTCTCGTTGCGATCACAGCGATGAAGTAATGGCTACTTCGTCTGCAGGGGAGCTTCTGCAAAAAGGAGCTTTACTCATTTCCTGCTATGGAAATATCTGGTACAAGTGGTGCAGTCCAATGGTTACCAGGTTTAGCTTGGTTTAGCCTGAGGTTGTCAATGTTCTGAATCCAGTTTCACATCTTATAGACCAATTGGAAAGCTTCAGAAGTTATATATTGTTAGCAGATGTGCCATTGTTCTATAAAAATATATATTTATGTTTCCAATAAAGAAGCCAATATCCACCTCAAAAAAAAACGTCTCTGCCCTTCACTTGGTTGTTGCTATGGCAAGGGAGTAAGCTTAGGAGAACATCAACAAAGGGTCATAGGTTAGAGATGAGGGGAGGCAGTCGTGAATGCATCGGATTAGTATCTGCAATTTTATTGGACCTTTTATACAACATCTTATAACTGTGTTGGCTGGTGTAGTTTATAGCAGCAGTTCCTAAACTTCTTTATTCTGATGTTGGTTAGTTATCACTAATTTATGCTAAAAACAAGTTGATGTTGTTGTTGATTCAACCCTATCTTTCTCATCTCTTCCCCCAGCTGTCCAAGTTCACGTCCTCAAAGGAGACAAGGCGGGCGAGTGGTGGAAGTTCACCGTCAACATTATATCCGTCTACAAACAGGGTGATAATCGCATCCGCCGCGGGGATCAGCTGCTGTGGGTAAGAGCCAAAGATGTCGCCTGCAAATGTCCCAAGATAAAGCCCGGGAGGAAGTACCTGCTCCTGGGAACGGACGACGACGATTCCCCCGGGCAGAGCGGCGTCGTGGCCGATAAGGGAAGCCTTCTGATCCCGTGGAAAGATCTGTGGGGCCGCCGGCTGAGGAAGTTCCAACAGCGCGACAAGAGGGGGAAGTGCTAAAAGTTACTCAAGAGGAAAAGGGAGTAGTGTGGTGGAGGAGAAACAACATCTCCACTGGGACGAGTAGAGAGCTGCAGGAATGAGTCCTAAAACCCCCGGATAAGAGTTTGCATTTATATCACATACGGTTCCCTTGTCTGGAAGTCAATGGTTTTTTTTTATGCGTTTTTGGTTGTTAGCCTGAAATAAGACCTGTGGTTATCACTCGCTGAAGAGATTTTAACATTTTGTTCTACGACATATATACGTCAGTAAATACCCCACTGGTGGATTTAAAGTGTCTAAATGAGACAACTCAACGACATCACGCCCAACATTAGCCGCCTTTAGCTTAGCGGTGGTGAGGTGAAGTCATGTGACCGTGCTGTAGTTTCTTTATAGCCCAACATTAGCTGCCTTTAGCTTAGCGGTGGTGAGGTGAAGTCATGTGACCATGCTGTAGTTCCTTTATGGCCCAACATTAGCCGCCTTTAGCTTAGCGGTGGTGAGGTGAAGTCATGTGACCGTGCTGTAGTTCCTTTATAGCCCAACATTAGCCTCCTTTAGCTTAGCGGTGGTGACGTGAAGTCATGTGACCGTGCTGTAGTTCCTTTATGGCCCAACATTAGCCGCCTTTAGCTTAGCGGTGGTGAGGTGAAGTCATGTGACCGTGCTGTAGTTCCTTTATAGCCCAACATTAGCCTCCTTTAGCTTAGCGGTGGTGAGGTGAAGTCATGTGACTGTTCTGTAGTTCCTTTATAGCCCAACGTTAGCTTTTTACTTGGTGGTGTTAATATTAATGTGGAGATTATCCTGCTGAACAAAACGTGCAGGTATCTTAAACGTGTGTTTGCCACAGATCTTATTTTTCGCAATAATACAAAATCACATGGAGAAATCCCATTGGCTTTTTGTCGAGGGAACCCTTGCGTTCCGGTTCGGCCTACAAAAATACATCATCACTGCACCGCTGTATTCAAGGAAGAGGAGAGGATGGATGAAAAACTGGAAGAATAAAAGATGGAAAGACAGGTGACGAGAGACGGAGGAAAGACTGAGTGCTGCTGCTCTGAGTTGGAGCGATGAGATTAGTCGTTTTTTGTTGAACTTTTTGTGAAGGAGCTCATGCTACAGTTTCTGTTTGTCTTTCAAGGTTTGTGTTGTTGTGTAATTGCAGAGTTTGCACCTACAGATATGTCACACCCTGACTATTTTACCCATGATGCCATTGTCTTTTAAAGTTTCAGTTGTATTCAGGAGCATCTACTGTATCACCCTTTAGTATTTTAAGAGGATCTATTTCCACTGTGCTGTTTAAAGCATTATCGAGTTAAAGGAAGAGATGTTTCACTTGAGGGTTTCCACTCGAGTCTGATAAGATGCCCAACTTTGGATACTGAAACAAATACGTAATATGTGCCACCTTGCTCGAGAGCTACTTGCCTATATGTGATTGTTACCTCAGTGAAACTAAAATGCCATATTGATCCTCTGTTTTATTCTGTATGACGATCGCATTTCATATTCCAGTTGAAGCCCTGCGCTTTTCGATATATCAACAGTATGTTGTGGTTGTGACCTCTGCAATGTAAAGTAACCATATGTGCATACATAGACATTATTTTTAGTAGATGATGCCGTAGCATCAGCTAGATGTAGAGTAGACGTGTCAACCATGCACTTATTTTTACTTAGTCAAAGTTTTAGAACATATGAGATATGTTCACGTTTTCAGAGTGCCATCCAAAAACAAAAATATCCCATATGATGCAACAAAGCTGATGTTTCTGATCCACAGTAACAACCCTGTTCAAATTGTCAAGATTGCCAAGATGTTCTCACTCCTAAAATACGCTAGCTTGGTCATCCCGCTCATTCCACTTTCAACGCACTGGGTACACAACATTTTGAACCGTATAAAAGACTAAGACATGTTGTTAACGTTACGTACGCAAGTTAAATTACGTACGGGAACTAAGTGACGTACAGTTAAGGTGACAAAACTACCTGGTTTGATGCTTTTGTTAAAACGATTCTTACGTTACGTTACTTAAGAGTTAGTTATTGACAGTACGTTTAAAAAAACTAAAACGAGTCGAGTGCAACAGAAGCACCTGGTTTCTACATAATTTAAGTTGTGTTCGCAAAATAAGTATTTTAAGGATGTAAACGTACATACTTACGTTAGAATACTTCAACGTTGACTTTTGGGGTTTATTGTAACTCAAGATATGTGTGTAATTTGAGTTTGTGACATACGTGGCGTTAGGTACGTTACGTAGGTGAACTAAACTACAAAAGTTTAAATTCACAAGCGTTGAAATTCATAGTCAAACGAAACACAAACAGGAATCCCTAAGGTGAAAGTTGTGTATTTGTTTACTTAACTAAAGATATCTAAGTAAGTTAAGTTAGACCTAAGTTCTACACGTTAACGTTTAGATAAGTCAATGTTTACAAACTGCATTCTTTTGGGTAAAAATCCTTATGATTTCTGAACCCATTCATCCATTCCTGACCTTCTCTTTAGACAGAATTTAAAATATGACACTTCGCTGGTCTTGTACCCCCGTGGGTTAACGGTCAATGCTTTACGGCTAGTGACCAAACTACTGTATTTGAGAGTGAGAGTGAGAACGCCTTGAAACAAACTAAATGTATTCTCTAATAAAGGACTAAAGGTTGGATGTCCCAAATATTTCCAAGAGAGAAACAGAAAATCTTCTGACTTTATTAAAGATAATATCAAACCACTGCCATAATGCATGCTCGCCCTTTACTGTAGCTGCCTGATAGCTAACGATGATTGTGAATTATGTACACATTTAAACAGTATTCAGTGTTGTGGGGAAATAACCTGTGGAGTGATAAATAAGATATCACAGATGTTTATCGTCAGACGTTCCTCAGAGCGACTTTGAGGACTTCATTTTCTTGGTACTGGACGAAAAGGCATGACTGATTGTCTCCGTGTTATATAGCTGTATAGTATTACTTTTATATTTTGTTAAACATTAACTAGATCTATCTCTATGTGAACTTAACCAGAGTTTTTTTTCTAAAGAATAGAGGCTTAATAAATGACAGAGGAATAAATGAATGTCTCCCAGAGGAACACACACTCTCACTATGACCACTCACACACACACACATCTGTGCACCATACTGTATGTGTTTGAAAACTACAACGCACTTCTACACATCTGTACCAGAGTTTACGGACGCGACCAGACGTCTGCTCTCCAGGAATTATATCTGAATAATTATCGGTTTATACATCGGCTTGTAAATGTTGTTTAGCAGCGTCCATTGTTGTGTAATGTCTTGTAATACTAATATATTATGTGTATCACAAATGAATATATTTAATGACACATGAAACGAAATGTGGCTTGTGTGGTTTTTATATTTTACTTTTTTTGCATTGAATTGTAGATGGCTGTAATGAGAAGTATTGATAAGTGTTTGGCTTTTGAACGGCCGCATAGAACTGAAAATTAATTCATCTGAAATAAAGCTGTGTTAAACAAACAACAAATGGAGGGTGATCCCAGCCGAAGGGAGTTTACGTTATTTTCTCTTCCTGTAATAAAACGTTATTTCACACGATTGCAAAACACTAAATTCAGACTTTATGCTCCATAACAATTTAGTCTGGCCCTTTTTTTGTTTATTTACATTTTGTCCGTTGTAATTGCGGAAGCATACAGCGTAATTTAGTTTAAAGCTCACCTATCATGCTATCTTTAGGCAATAGCATAGGTCTCAGATATATAAAGATATATTAAAAACATGTCTATGAAGCGTTTTGCTCAAAATACCAAACAGATCATTCTAGCCATGCCTCATATCCCTCTGTTTCACTTCCTGTTTCTAAAGTGCTGATTTGGGTATAAAGCTTTAAAGAGGAGGGGTCTGAGGTCATGTGGGACCCGGCAGCTACCGTCTAAACTAAATGCTGCCGTGATGAAACGCCATATCATGGATTATCAAGGATCTGAAACAGTCTGGAGCTCAAAGGCTTTCTCTCTTGCCGGTTATACCACAAGGTGAGTTCCTTTTTACTTCCTGCTTCTTCACACACATGCTCTCCAGTACAGGTTAGCTCTGAGTGTTAGCGATGCTAATGTAAACACCGACCATATTACGTCCAAAACAGTCGGGCATTGTTTCTGATAGCAGCTTTCTGATTGGGCCGTGGGTCCACATTTCAGATACTACGTCGTATCGGACGCAAATCTGGATCAGCTCCGTTGTTCCCCGTTTTAGAGATTTGGGTACGGAGGAAAAGAGAGGGTTTTACTTTCTGGCGCTGCGTGAGTTCCCTGACACACCAGGGACACACCGGGGACACATGTTGATGTATAGAAGCATGATAGACATGATAGGTCCCCTTTAATGTCATTTATTTATTTTATCTATAACCATGACAACTATTGTTACTCCCTAACCCCTTTGCCCTCCCCGAGGTTCAAAGACAATGTTCCCCTTTAATTGTTGAATTTCTTTGTGAGTTTTTCCCGCTATGGTCTACGGACAGTTAAACGCCCCCCTGAGACAAATGTGTAATTTCTGATATCAAGCTATATAAATAAAATGTGATTGTCCGGACGCAAATCTGGATCAGCTCCGTTGTTCCCCGTTTTTAGAGATTTGGGTACGGAGGAAAAGAGAGAGGGTTTATTTCCTGACGCTGCGTGAGTTCCCCGACACACCGGGGACACATGGTGATGTAGAAAAGACATCAACAAGTGCATTTTGCATGACAGGTCCCCTTTAACTAATCCTACACGTAATTCTTTATTACTCAAATAAACCAATTGCCCACAAATTGACCACTTTAGATTACGGGTCACAAATAACAGTGTAATTATTTAGTAAATAAATATATACTTGCTTTGGGTACTTATACAGTATGTACAGTAGAAGTAAGAGGTTAGAGGGATAAACCTCATTACTAATGCTTTTTAATAATTACCTAATGATTACTGAGTAACAAGGCAAATAAAAAGAGCAATAAAAAGTGTTATTTTTAAATAATGACATATTTAGAAAATAAATTAGGCTGAAGAAAGTATTTATATATAGATTTACTTTAATTATTATGTATTTTTAAAATAGTTGCCTATTATTTTTCTGTAAAATGTGTCGACTTATTATCTAGTTTTTATTCATTATTTATATTTTGTATTATTTTTTACGATGTTATCTAAAGAAATATGTATAAAAAAGTAACTTTACAATGATTATATAATTAATTATGGACAGTTATGTGTGACAAATCACAGAAATTAGAGGTTAGAGGGATAAACCTCATTACTAATACTTAAACAAAATTAAGAAAGCATTTATATGAAGATTCACTTTAATTATTATGTATTTTTTCAAGTATTGTCAATTTTGTTTTCGCAAAATTAGTCGACTTATTGCTGCAGATCTAGTTTTTTTTTAATATATTTTGATTTTTTACAATGTTATTTAAAGAAATATGCATAAAACAGTAACTTCAAAATGATTATATAATTCATTAGGAACCGTAATGTGTTTTCTGATCAATTCCTTTACTTAAATGATCCCATTCTAATATTGATTGGGAATAATGTATATTCTCTGACGGGAAGTTGTCAGTGTGACTTAAAAAAAACGTGAAGCCAATAATTAAGCAAGTAAATAAAGTAAAAAAGACGTAACTTCCCCCATGTCCTTCAGTGCAGAATATAATTTGAGTTGGATGCTGAGCCTCTCTAAACCTCAGACAATAAGCACTGGCTGTTCGACAGAGAGGGTAAAAGTACACACATCCTTTACTCAAGTAGAAGTACAGATAGTCGTGTTTAAAAATACTCTGGTGAAAGTAGAAGTACTGACTAAACTTCTTTACTCAAGTCAAAGTAAAGAGGCTTTGAAATGTACTTCAGTAAAAAGTACCCATAACTAGCAGCTGTTTTAAAGAGTACCTGACCTCCCTTTATATTAATAGAACAATAATGTCATTGTTAGCTAATGAATGTTTCCATGCTGAACAACGGCAACATGACAACGTTTCCATTGGTCCCTCTTCTTTAGAGAAGACCAGGAAATGATGGATACACGGATCGTGTTCAAATCAATAGGCACGCAATGACTCTAAAGAATAATGATCACGCATCAAACACACATTCAGACTAAAGGAACCAGCTGTTTGGGAAATGAGAGAAGTAGAAAGTACAGGTATTTGAGTTCAACATGTAAGAAGTAGAAAGTACAGGTATTTGAGTTCAACATGAAAGAAGTAGAAAGTTCAGGTATTTGAGTTCAACATGTAAGAAGTAGAAAGTACAGGTATTTGAGTTCAACATGTAAGAAGTAGAAAGTACAGGTATTTGGGTTCAACATGTAAGAAGTAGAAAGTACAGGTATTTGAGTTCAACATGTAAGAAGTAGAAAGTACAGGTATTTGAGTTCAACATGTAAGAAGTAGAAAGTACAGGTATTTGGGTTCAACATGTAAGAAGTAGAAAGTACAGGTATTTGAGTTCAACATGTAAGAAGTAGAAAGTACAGGTATTGAGTTCAACATGTAAGAAGTAGAAAGTACAGGTATTTGAGTTCAACATGTAAGAAGTAGAAAGTACAGGTATTTGAGTTCAACATGTAAGAAGTAGAAAGTACAGGTATTTGGGTTCAACATGTAAGAAGTAGAAAGTACAGGTATTTGGGTTCAACATGTAGGAAGTAGAAAGTACAGGTATTTGGGTTCAACATGTAAGAAGTAAAAGTAAAATGTCGTCAGAAAAATAAGTAGTGGAGTAAAGTACTGATACCAGACAAATGTACTTAAGTGTAGTAGCGGAGTATTTGTACTCCACTACTTCCCACCTTTGCTGTTCGATGGCTATAACGCAGTCTTATTTCTAAACGGGTGATATCACCTACGCGTCTGATCCAAACCGCAGATGCTATTGTTGTAGCTGGGAGGTTGTTGGCATCACTTGGAAACCCCTTAACTTATTCCTGTGGGAGTTTCACACAAAAACAAACGATTCTGAACGCGCTCCAAATGAGAGTCCATCTGTCTTGGCTGCAGGACAGCGGATTGATAAACTGCTCCGCTATGCCCAGTGCAAAATACTCCAAAGGGGCCAACCAATTACACAGTCCCTGCTGAAGGATTAATCTGTGTTCTCCATTAATGTGAAGGCCACCACGATAACTGCCCGTGAAACCCTCTAACTGGGATTTGGGGGGTATCATTGAAGGCATGCAGAGGAGGTAGGAGGAGGTCTTTTCTCTTGATAAAATAAAACGTTATTTTCATACTTTTGAAAACACAAAATCAAGACTACACAGTATGCACAGGTACATTTAGTCACTTATAATTGCAGAAGCATACAGCGTCGTTTTGTTTAGTTAATCCTACACAAAATTATCTATTACTCAATTATTAAAATGATTGCCTTACAGCCCAAACATACTGTACTGCAGGACAACTTTAGATTACATAAAATGGGCTGCCAGTTAATTTTGCAATAAAATGTGTTATTTTTAAATGATGACATATTTAGAAAATAAATAAATATAATTTGAAGGCATGCAGAGGAGGTAGAGGGGAAAACACTTGAACCTCAAATTGCATTGCAGCCGTTTGTGTGAGTTGGTGACGTTTGATGTGCCAATTTCTCACTTTAAAATGTCCCGATGCAAAAGCCTCAGAAAGGGTCATTATCAACCGCAACCTAAAGTTTCAAAATTAAAGAAGACAAATATGAATCGGAGCAACCACAAGAGAAACTACCACTTAATATATTAGAATGAAACAAACCTAGAAACAGTAGGTTGCGTAGAAACAGCTGTTTGCAGAACGTAGAACCAACAGGTTGCAGAGCATAGACAGAGCACTTTACGATGCGTAGAAACGGCAGGTTGCTCAACATAGAAAGAGCAGGTTGCAGAACGTGGAAACAGACGGTTGCAGAACGTGGAAACAGACGGTTGCAGAACTTGGAAACAGACGGTTGCAGAACGTGGAAACAGACGGTTGCAGAACGTGGAAACAGACGGTTGCAGAACGTGGAAACAGACGGTTGCAGAACGTGGAAACAGACGGTTGCAGAACGTGGAAACAGACGGTTGCAGAACGTGGAAACAGACGGTTGCAGAACGTGGAAACAGACGGTTGCAGAACGTGGAAACAGACGGTTGCAGAACTTGGAAACAGACGGTTGCAGAACGTGGAAACAGACGGTTGCAGAACGTGGAAACAGACGGTTGCAGAACGTGGAAACAGACGGTTGCAGAACTTGGGAAACAGACGGTTGCAGAACGGGGAAACAGACGGTTGTAAACGTGGAAACAGTAGTGTTACGAACTTGATACTCAAAGGTAAGGACTCAACTGCACGACCCGGGAGCCAGAGGTAAAGTATAATTAATATACTTTATTTCTTCCACAAAATCTATACAAAAGAAAAACACTTACGAGGTGACAAAAAAGGGTCCAAAAAGGTACAACAAAACATCACTCACAACTTGAGGAATTAAACTTTCAATAAGTTTCAGAAGCATAACGTAGGTTTGAAAAAAGACGCAATCGACAACGAGCAGAGTACTGGCATGAGGACAAGACAAGACCTTCCGTGGCAAAAGACAAAAACGAACTGACACTGAACACTGGGAGACAGGGGAATTTAAACACAGGGTAACAAGACACAGGTGGGAACAATCAGGGGCGGGGCTGACACTCTTGAGCACAGGAGACACACAAGGGGTGACAGGTGAAAACAATCAGGAAATTAGACACACCAGGGAAACAAACGCCAGACAGGACAACACAGGGGAAAAGACCAGACAATACACAGGGAGGAAAACATGACAAGGAGAACAGAAACACACCCATAACAAGACATACAAAACTAAAACGTGACATAACAGAAGAATCATGACAAGTAGGGTTGCCGAACGTGGAACCAGCAGGTTGCAGAACGTAGAACCAGCAGGTTGCAGAACGTGGAACCAGCAGGTTGCAGAACGTAGAACCAGCAGGTTGCAGAACGTGGAATAAGTAGGTTGCAGAATGTAGAAACAGACGGTTGCGATGCGTAGAAAAAGCTAAATGCGGAACGTGTAAACAGTATGTTGCAGAACGTAGAACCAGCAGGTTGCAGTCAATGTTAGTGTACCTGCTTCTCTTACAACTGCATCACAATGTATTTCAGACCCTAAAAAACATCATCTTAATGAGGCCGACTGTTGCACCCCCCCACTGACATTTCCCTCTTGATTTTGGGCGTGATGGGAGAGTTGAAGAGAGATCAGGGTGTGTCTGAACTTCCCTCTCAGTGTGTGTAAAGATGAAGCTGGAACAACAAACACACGGACGCGATGTGACCGGAGCTTTTGGCCTTCATTCTACACAAAGCAGTCTGAATGCAGGGGTCAGGTTTCCATCGACAGCGCAGACCTGGAACTTTCCACCGGGATGAATCCCTCCAGCTGCCATTGTCTCCCTGTTAGTGGAGACAGTATTCCTCGGAAAACTAAGTAAGTCAGGGCGTCAATGATGATGATGCGACACGCTGAGGTTGGATCTCTAACCTCTGATTGGATAGCGTGCTGACAGCTGCCAGGAAATGGAAACAGCAAGTGGTCGAGTGAAAAGGCTTAAACTCACAAACAGAGGTGGAAGAAGTACTCGGATGTTGTACTTGAGTAAAAGTAGAAGTACCAAAGTGTAGAAATACTCTGTTACAAGTAAAAGTCCTGCATTCAAAATGTTCCTGCCCTGCCGTGGTGCCCTTGAGCAAGGCACCGGACATCCCCCTTCCCCCCCACTCCCATTGCTCTCCAGGCGCTGTACAATAGCTGCCGACTGCTCCTAGTACTAGACTCCTGGTACTAGGATGGGTTAAAAGCAGAGAACACATGTCACTGTGTGTGCTGTGTGCTCTGCATGTGTGACCATCAAAGAGGGGTTCATCCCTCCATCTTCTAAAATCTGATTTAAGATTATGATTATATTTCACATCATTCATCCAAATCTGTAAAGTAACTAAAGGTATTAAATACATGTAGTGAAGTAAAAGTACACCATTTACCTCTGAACTGTAGAGGAGTAGAAGTACAAAGTAGCAGAAAATGTACTTAAAGATTGTACCAGGAGGCGTGTGGCGTAGTGTGTTGTCCGTAGGTGTTGGGATCAGGGGGTCACAGGTTCAAACCCCACTGCAGTCAGCATGTCGTTGTGTCCCTGAGGCACTTCACCGCAAATTGCTCCTGTGGAGATTGTCCACAGTATCGAGTATGTAAGTCGCTTTGGATAAAAGTGTCTAACAAGTAACATGTAATGTACCTAAGTACTTAAGTACATGTACTTAGTTACTTTACACCTCTGCTTCCATGACTTTTTCATGACAAGGTTTGAAATGAAATGAAAACTTATATTCTACATGTCTGTTCAGGGTTGCCCCTCCCTACACACAGATCACACAGACTGTGTGGATTATGTGCTCCACAGTTTCCCCGCTGGAGGCTTCGGCGCTAACAGTACACGAGCGTGCTCCACTAGCACGCCCCCCTTGGTGTGTCCGTGAGTTCTAAAGTGGGTGTTAAAGCTATACATCTTTTGACAAATCAACTACTCCTAAAAAATCTGTTAGGAACTAGAAAGCACCTTGACAGCATGGACCAACGCCAAGGCCAACGGTGCATTTACAGGCTCCTCGGATGGTACCATTCCCCACATTTTGGAAGTCATTCTTCTGTTTTTGGTGTGTTCATGAGCTTTAAGTCAAAATGTGTAAACAACATGGTCGCTACAAAGAAGATCGGTTGTATTTTATGGCTCAAAGAGCTGATATTAGACTGTTCATGTGAATTCTCCCCATTTAAAACTAGCCTTTCTGAATATTCTGAACCCTCAAGAAACCTTGCAATGATAACGAAAGTGAAACAAAATGTGTTTATGTGATTCAGACCTGCTCTTCAAAGTCACCTATTATGCAAAATCCACTTCTTCATGTCTCTTCTACATCAACATGTGTCCCCTCTTCTTCATGTCTCTTCTACATCAACATGTGTCCCCTCTTCTTCATGTCTCTTCTACATCAACATGTGTCTCCTCTTCTTCATGTCTCTTCTACATCAACATGTGTCCCCTCTTCTTCATGTCTTTCTACATCAACATGTGTCCCCTCTTCTTCATGTCTCTTCTTCATCAACATGTGTCCCCTCTTCTTCATGCCTTTTCTACATCAACATGTGTCCCCTCTTCTTCATGTCTCTTCTACATCAACATGTGTCCCCTCTTCTTCATGTCTCTTCTACATCAACATGTGTCCTTCTTCTTCATGTCTCTTCTACATCAACATGTGTCCCTTCTTCTTCATGTCTCTTCTACATCAACATGTGTCCCCTCTTCGTCATGTCTCTTCTACATCAACATGTGTCCCCATCTTCTTCATGTCTCTTCTACATCAACATGTGTCCCCTCTTCTTCATGTCTCTTCTACATCAACATGTGTCCCCTCTTCTTCATGTCTCTTCTACATCAACATGTGTCCCCTCTTCTCATATCTCTTCTACATAACATGTGTCCTCTCTTCTTCATGTCTCTTCTACATCAACATGTGTCCCCTCTTCTTCATGTCTCTTCTACATCAACATGTGTCCCCTCTTCTTCATGTCTCTTCTACATCAACATGTGTCCCTCTTCTTCATGTCTCTTCTACATCAACATGTGTCCCCTCTTCTTCATATCTCTTTCTACATCAACATGTGTCCTCTCTTCTTCATGTCTCTTCTACATCAACACGTGTCCCCTCTTCTTCATGTCTCTTCTACATCACATGTGTCCCTCTTCTTCATGTCTCTTCTACATCAACATGTGTCCCCTCTTCTCATGTCTCTTCTACATCAACATGTGTCCCTCTTTCTTCATGTCCTCTTCTACATCAACATGTGTCCCTTCTTCTCATGTCTCTTCTACATCAACATGTGTCCCCTCTTCTTCATGTCTCCTTCTACATCAACATGTGTCCCCTCTTCTTCATGTCTCCTCTACATCAACATGTGTCCCCTCTTCTCCATGTCTCTTCTACATCAACATGTGTCCCCTCTTCTTCATGTCTCTTCTACATCAACATGTGTCCCCTCTTCTTCATGTCTCTTCTACATTAACATGTGTCCCCTCTTCTTCACGTCTCTTCTACATCAACATGTGTCCCCTCTTCTCCATGTCTCTTCTACATCAACATGTGCCCCCTCTTCTTCATGTCTCTTCTACATCACCATGTGTCCCCTCTTCTTCATGTCTCTTCTACATCAACATGTGTCCCCTCTTCTTCATGTCTCCTCTACATCAACATGTGTCCCCTCTTCTCCATGTCTCTTCTACATAAACATGTGTCCCCTCTTCTTCATGTCTCTTCTACATCAACATGTGTCCCCTCTTCTTCATGTCTCCTCTACATCAACATGTGTCCCCTCTTCTCCATGTCTCTTCTACATCAACATGTGTCCCCTCTTCTCCATGTCTCTTCTACATCAACATGTGTCCCCTCTTCTTCACGTCTCTTCTACATCAACATGTGCCCCCTCTTCTTCATGTCTCTTCTACATCACCATGTGTCCCCTCTTCTTCATGTCTCTTCTACATCAACATGTGTCCCCTCTTCTTCATGTCTCCTCTACATCAACATGTGTCCCCTCTTCTTCATGTCCTCTTCTACATCAAACATGTGTCCCCTCTTCTTCATGTCTCTTCTACATCAACATGTGTCCCCTCTTCTTCATGTCTCTTCTACATCAACATGTGTCCCCTCTTCTCCATGTCTCTTCTACATCAACATGTTGTCCCCTCTTCTTCATGTCTCTTCTACATCAACATGTGTCCCCTCTTCTTCATGTCTCTTCTACATCAACATGTGTCCCCTCTTCTCCATGTCTCTTCTACATCAACATGTGTCCCCTCTTCTCCATGTCTCTTCTACAATCAACATGTGTCCCCTCTTCTTCATGTCTCTTCTACATCAAACATGTGTCCCCTCTTCTTCATGTCTCTTCTACATCAACATGTGTCCCCTCTTCTTCATGTCTCTTCTACATCAACATGTGTCCCCTCTTCTCCATGTCTCTTCTACATCAACATGTGTCCCCTCTTCTTCATGTCTCTTCCACATCAACATGTGTCCCCTCTTCTTCATGTCCTCTTCTACATCAACATGTGTCCCCTCTTCTTCATGTCTCTTCCACATCAAACATGTGTCCCCTCTTCTTCTTCATGTCTCTTCTACATCAACATGTGTCCCCTCTTCTTCATGTCTCTTCTACATCAACATGTGTCCCCTCTTCTTCATGTCTCTTCTACATCAACATGTGTCCCCTCTTCTTCATGTCTCTTCTACATCAACATGTGTCCCCACTTCTTCATGTCTCTTCTACATCAACATGTGTCCCCTCTGTGGAAAGAGACTCTGAAAGTTTCAGGAACAAAGATTTTCTCTCTTTTTGATCCATTTCTATAAAAACCTGTCTGAAAATGAGCTGATCAGATTTTGGCCACTTGATGATGTCATAACGATGTGTCGTCTTGTGTAGCCATTAGCCAATCAGCAACCAAGGTAACCCCCCCCACCCCCCCCCCTTATCACCTGAATCTCCTCCTAGAGCACCATTGAGTTCTTTGTAACCAAATGTCTCTCAGAGGGGCGTGGGGAGGGGCTCCTTATTTTCATCTAAAGTAACAGACAGAGAATCAGCACTTTGGAAACAGGGCTGAAACAGAGGGGATTATGGGTAATGCTGCAATGATCCATTTGGTGTTTCAGCCAATCAGAGACAGGTTCTGTATATATCTGAGACCTACATGTATAATATATTGATGAAGAACAGTATAATAGAGGACCTTTGTGATGTATTTTATACATAGCCATGTGTCCCCGGTGCGTCGGGGAACTCACGCAGCGTCAGAAAATAAAACTCTCTTTTCCTCCGTACCCACATCTTTTAAAAACGGGGGAACAACGAGCGGATACAGATTTGCTGCCGATATGACGTTATTTCTGATGGCGAACCCACAGAGAGTTGATATCAGAAACAATGCCTGACGTGTTTTGGACGTAATCTCGTCTTTGTTTACATTAGCAAGCCTCGCTAACACTCAGAGCTAACCTGTACTGGAGAGAGCATGTGTTTAAAAAGTCTTGAGGTAAACCCGCAAGACAAAAATAATTTGAGCTCCATACTGTTACAGAAATAATCCTTGATGTGGTTTAGAACAGGATGGCGTTTTATCACAGCAGAATTTAACTTTATCTCCGGTAGAATTCTGATCAGGCATTAGCTCCGCCTCTCTAACAGGGCTGCAAAAGAGGGGTTTGAGCAGTATGAGGCATGTGGGTGAACTGTTTGAGACCCATAATATATGCCTAAAAATAGCATGATAGGTATTTTTTCCGTTTCCCTAGTGTCAAACAGACTAACCAAGCAGAACACATCACCTTCATTAGCAGGAGGTAAAAATGACCACCATGGTGTGGCAGGAAGCATTAGCATCCCCCATAGAGCCTTCAACAGGAAAAAGGAGGTCTTCAAATAGTCCAATAACAATCTAATTACAGTGTATTGACAAGACATTCATTAACTCCAGCGTAAATGAGCAATGGTTTAATGACTATGATGGGAGTTGTATTGCACGGGGGAGGGGAGAAAACTAATTGAGATCTACCAAAATGAGTTGAGGGGGGGAGAGAGGGGAGAGGCCTGTGATACTTAAGTGGATTAGTTGTTTGGGAAGAAGGAGGAACACCAGAGGAGATCACAGAGGCTGATTTGCATTACCCAGCAGACCTTTAGCGACACCATTTCTAATCTCTATTGACAAGATAAGCTGCCAGAGAGGGAACGTTTCTTTACCACATTTCCGTTTGGTCAGGAAGAGTTCAATCATTTCAACAGAGATGGCAAAAGTACACACATCCTTTACTCAAGTAGAAGTACAGATATTTGTGTTTAAAAATACTCTGGTGAAAGTACAAGTACTGACTAAACTTCTTAAGTAAAGGTAAAGAGGCTTTGAAATGTACTTCAGTAAAAAGTACCCATAACTAGCAGCTGTTTTAAAGAATACCTGACCTCCCTTTATATTAATAGAACCATAATGTACAGGTATTTGAGTTCAACATGTAAGAAGTAGAAAGTACAGGTATTTGAGTTCAACATGTAAGAAGTAGAAAGTACAGGTATTTGAGTTCAACATGTAAGAAGTAGAAAGTACAGGTATTTGAGTTCAACATGTAAGAAGTAGAAGTACAGGTATTTGTGTTCAACATGTAAGAAGTAGAAAGTACAGGTTTTGTGTTCAACATGTAAGAGTAGAAAGTACAGGTATTTGTGTTTCAAAATGTAGAAGTAGAAAGTACGGTATTTGAGTTCAACATGTGAGAAGGTAGAAAGTACAGGTATTTGGAGTTCAACATGTAGAAGTAGAAAGTACAGGTATTTTGGTTCAACATGTAGAAGTAGAAAGTACAGGTATTTGAGTTCAACATGTAGAAGTAGGAAAGTACAGGTATTTGAGTTCAACATGTAAGAAGTAGAAAGTACAGGTATTTGTGTTCAACATGTAAGAAGTAAGAAAGTACAGATATTTGAGTTCACATGTAAGTAGTAGAAAGTACAGGTATTTTGTGTTCAACAATGTAAGAAAGTAGAAAGTACAGATATTTGAGTTCAACATGTAAGTAAGTAGAAAGTACAGGGTATGTGAGTTCAACATGTAAGAAGTAGAAAGTACAGGTATTTGTGTTCAACATGGAAGAAGTAGAAAGTACAGGTATTTGAGTTCAACATGTGAAGTAGAAAGTACAGGTATTTGAGTTCAACATGTAAGAAGTAGAAAGTACAGGTATTTGTGTTCAACATGTAAGAAGTAGAAAGTACAGGTATTTGAGTTCAACATGTAAGAAGTAGAAAGTACAGGTATTTGAGTTCAACATGTAGAAGTAGAAAGTACAGGTATTTGAGTTCAACATGTGAAGTAGAAAGTACAGGTATTTGTGTTCAACATGTAAGAAGTAGAAAGTACAGGTATTTGGTTCAACATGTAAGAAGTAGAAAGTACAGGTATTTGGTTCAACATGTAAGAAGTAGAAAGTACAGGTATTTGGTTCAACATGTAAGAAGTAGAAAGTACAGGTATTTGGTTCAACATGTAAGAAGTAGAAAGTACAGGTATTTGGTTCAACATGTAAGAAGTAGAAAGTACAGGTATTTGAGTTCAACATGTGAAGTAGAAAGTACAGGTATTTGAGTTCAACATGTAAGAAGTAGAAAGTACAGGTATTTGAGTTCAACATGTAGAAGTAGAAAGTACAGGTATTGAGTTCAACATGTAGAAGTAGAAAGTACAGGTATTTGTGTTCAACATGTAAGAAGTAGAAAGTACAGGTATTTAGTTCAACATGTAAGAAGTAGAAAGTACAGGTATTTGGTTCAACATGTAAGAAGTAGAAAGTACAGGTATTTGTGTTCAACATGTAAGAAGTAGAAAGTACAGGTATTTGGTTCAACATGTAAGAAGTAGAAAGTACAGGTATTTGTGTTCAACATGTAAGAAGTAGAAAGTACAGGTATTTGTGTTCAACATGTAAGAAGTAGAAAGTACAGGTATTTGAGTTCAACATGTAAGAAGTAGAAAGTAGAGGTATTAGTGTTCAACATGTAAAGTAGAAAGTACAGGTATTTGGTTCAACATGTAAGAAGTAGAAAAGTACAGGTATTTGGGGTTCAACATGTAAGAAGTAGAAAGTACAGGTATTTGGTTCAACATGTAAGAAGTAGAAAGTACAGGTATTTGGTTTCAACATGTAAGAAGTAGAAGTACAGGTATTTTGGGTTTCAACATGTAAGAAGTAGAAAGTACAGTATTTGGGTTTCAACATGTACAGAAGTAGAAAGTACAGGTATTTGGGTTCAACATGTAAGAAGTAGAAAGTTCAGGTATTTGTGTTTCAACATGTAAGAAGTAGAAAGTACAGGTATTGTGTTCAACATGTAAGAAGTAGAAAGTACAGTATTTGGGTTCAACATGTAAGAAGTAGAAAGTTACAGGTATTTGTGTTCAACATGTAAGAAGTAGAACGTACAGGTATTTGGGTTCAACATGTAAGAAGTAGAAAGTACAGGTTATGTGGTCAACATGTAAGAAGTAGAAAGTACAGGTATTTGGGTTCAACAATAGAAAGTACAGGTATTTGGGTTCAACATGTAACGAAGTAGAAAGTACAGGTATTTGGGTTCAACATGTAAGCAGTAGAAAGAAGTACAGGTATTAGTAGTTACAATGTAGAGTAGAAGAAAGTACAGGTATTTGTGTTCAACATGTAAGAAGTAGAAAGTACAGGTATTTGTGTTCAACATGTAAGAAGTAGAAAGTACAGGTATTTGTGTTAAACATGTAAGAAGTCAAAGTAAAAAGTTGTCTGTTTTATTGTATTGCACTGTTGGAGGAGCCTGTGACCTAAGATGTTCATTACCATAATAAGCTATGTACGAATGACAATAAAAGCCTTGAATCTTGAATCTCGGGCCTTACTTTCTGCATTTTATCACATTTTGTTGAATGACACACTTCGTAGTCTCTTGGCTTGGGGGAAGGTCGCAAGTATTAACGAATCGAAGTTACAAGTCATGGTGGTGAAGTGAAGAGTCATATGCTCAATTTTGGTTCTTCCCCTTACTCCACCGCATGTCGTACACAGTGAACACTTTGTCTCAAATGTGCTCAAAGCTACTGTGTGAAGTAACGGTCAATGAGCTAACAAGCTAACATGCTAGCAGCGTTCGAATCAGCTAATCATTACAGACTGCTCAATTAACCCAATAAAATTAACAGTGGCTTTATTTCGATCACCAGTAGAGTGGTTACGTTACTTAAGCCCGCGTCACACTGTCCCGAAATTGACACCCGATGGACACACGATAAAGGAAATGTTCAAATTCGGCTGTGATCGTAGCAACATCGGGCCATTCGTGAGGGCATCTTAAGCCATCGTATGACCGCCGGTGGAGTTTCTCAGGCTCCGGCAGCAACTTCGTAAGGCACTCGTGAGGGCATCTTGTCGAATCGTGTCATCTTCGTGTTATCATCGGTGCCATCGGGCATTCGCCCTCACTCTGATCGGGGCGAATGCCCGATGGCACCGATGATAACAAGATGCCCTCACGATGGCCTTACGAAGGGCAAAATTGACACACGAATTCAACACGAAATGAACCTTCGCAAGGTCCTTCTGCAATTTTTTGGCATGCCAAAGATTTTGCCACCGCTCACGAAGTTGCTGCCGGAGCCTGAGTGAGAAACAACACCGGCGGTCATACGATGGCTTAAGATGCCCTCACGAATGGCCCGATGTTTCTACGATCAGAGCCGAATTTGAACATTTCCTTTATCGTGTGTCCATCGGGTTGCTTTATTGCACAACAAAATCATGTAAACATATTATGTAAATAACCCAATTTGTGTTCTGTGAAACTGAAAAGGATATAATATATTATTTTGAAGGAGAGTTGACAGGAAGTTGTTGTTGCTATGGAAACAACATTACGGAGAAAACGTAATATCTTCTACATATAAAGACGGAGAAAGTAAAGAACCAAGTCTGAAGATATCAGTACAGTATCATAGTACTTTAACACACTTCTACAAGTGTTACCTTCGTTGTAGTTGTATGTCTTAAATGTCGTGTGTGGTTCGGGGCCATCTTCGTGCGAAATTCACAATTCCATATTCGTGTGTCCATCGGGATGTATAATTTTGATTTGTATAGAGTTGTGTTTACAAGAGCGCAACCTCGTTTTGTAGCTAAGATGGCGGTTGTTGAGTGGGAGTGCATTTTACCATACTTGACATTGTTATGTACTCAAAATACCACATGTACGTACAGAAGTACACTAATTGAAACAGCAAAAGTCATGTGACTGGACTCCACATCACTGATATCAAATCAGGAATGTGGCTTTCATTGAAATAACGAGACACCACCACCCGTCCCTCCTTCCCTTTCCAATGTGTTTTTGTCCCTTTTTGACTGCAGATTATATAAACAACCAGGTGTTGAGGTGCATTTTCCACTTCCTCCTTCAAGCACCGTGCTCCATTCATCGATGGCCGGTCTTTTTTTTTGCTTCCCAGCCTTGATTGGCATCGGCACAATGAGGGAATGTGGCTCCGTGAAACAAAGATTGAAGCACCTTTTGGAGATGGAAGGAGAGCTTAAAGAGGTACTTGATGTCGGCCCACTGTGTGACCACCTACACACACACACACACACACACACACACGGTAAAACACATACATGTGCACACACAGCTCTAAATCTGCTTTTGACACCTTCAGAGCCCCACTCACTTATTCACTCTCTCCCAAACTGCCTCTCTGTTTGTCTCTTTTCTTGCGATGCACACGTTTCAAAAGCTGTATTTCTGGCTTACTACTTCTGGGAACAAAAGCTCTTCTTATGCATCGTGGAGAAGCCCCACTAGAGAGGCCTCCATCCTGGATAGCAGAGTGCACATAGACTACTCCTCTCCTCCTCATTACCATTTCCATACAGGATTGAGCCACTTGGCTTTTGGATGCTGTGTACTATATTTGCCACCCATCCCAACCCCCAAAGGCTTTCTCCAGGTCCAAGTTAAACGCTCAGCAAAGACCATCAGCTCATAAACTGGCTCTTTTAAAGGCCTATTCATGGATGGATCTCATTGGAGGAGAGTGCTTCAGCGGCCTCACAGTAGCGCCCTGTTTTCCCCCTGAAGGCTTTAACGAGGACACGAGGACACCAAACAGAGTTTAACACACACTAAAAGTAATTTGACATTTTATGTGCTGATGAAATGTGACTAAAAAGCCAAAATACTTGATTTCCATCGAGTCAAACACGTTTTTTGATTTTTGGACTGCATTTAAATGCATTGATTATGTCTCTGTTGATGCCAAATACTTTTTAACAGACACTTTAAGTATTTTAAATGTCATATTTTGTATTAATGACTACTACTGTACGTCCCATAACTAGTGCGGAAGAAGTACAAGATCATTTCCTTAGGTAAATAACAACAGCGTTGGTCTTTAAATACTCCGTTACAAGTCAAACTGGATGTATTATCAGCTAAATGCACTTCAATCATTCAAAGTAAAAGTACTCGTTATGTACAATGGCTCTTTTCAGTGTATATATGATATCTTTATCAGGTACAAATACATATAGAAACATTTAAATGTTGTAGTTTGTCAATGTAAAGCCAATTTCAGATATTTTATTGCACATTGCTTCAATTTGTGTTTATATAAGTCTCTATTTTATTCTAAGATTGTGGGATTTTTAAAATGCCATAAAATAACAGGTACAGGCATGACTATGATATCAATTAATCCACATAATATTTAGTAAATATTTGAGCTTTTTCTCTTAAAAAACTAATCATTTATCTTTAAGGATGTGAAAAATTGGATTTAACTTTTTTGGATAGAAGAAATTGGACAAAATATGGAAAAAACACACGAAACGAAGAAGAAATCTAGAATTTCCCTCCTCTCTTTCTCGCCTGTATCCTCTCTCCCTCCGCCCTCCCTCCCCTCTCATCTGAATACATTAATATCTGTTGGCCCGGAGCAGAAATACTCATGGACTGAACAAAGTGCAGAGTGACTTCAGGCTCTGGGATCTTCAAATAAACCCTGACTGGGTGTCATGGGGACCAGGAAGTAGAATTAAGTGCTATATTAGCTGACCTTCATCGTGTTGTTTGTCCCAACCTGTTGGCCGGCGCGTAACCACGGTCTCCGCGCCCAACAATGCGAGCATTTCCCCCGGCGACAAAAAAACACGGGCCTCGGGAGGGTTTACTGAGCAAACAAGACGAGTGCTGCCAAACACTCCTCGCTCCCACATCTCACAACCTCTCTCTCTCTCTGACGCCATCTTTCTCCTCTTTGCTCTTGTCCATCCGAGAGGCTCTGAGAGGCTCGCAGACAGTTCTGGGTCGAGAGCGAGACAGAGATGAAAACAGAGCGCTGACCTGTGTGGAGATTTAGAGTTGACGAGGTACGCCTATAACTTTTAGGCTTTTGTTTCCAAAGGCTGTGATGTAGAGAAAAGATTGCTGGTGTGTAAAAATGTACACTTGACTAACTGTCTAACCTACACTTAAACAGTTCCTATGAAAAGTTATTCCTTAAATTGCTACTATGTCCCCCTATCCGTGTCCAACAACGTCTGATTGTACCACTTTTTTAAAACATTATTGAAATTACCTTCTGTCCGTCCAGGAAAAAACTTGATTAGGAAAAGATCGTAGTTTAGAATGAAGTAAAAACAACATTTCAAAAACTAGGAATAATGTTCTTCAGATACGGAAAGGCGTGAAAAACTAAAAGTACTAAAGCTCACTGACAGTTCTGGGTCGAGAGCGAGACAGAGATGAAAACAGAGCGCTGACCTGTGTGGAGATTTAGAGTTGACGAGGTACGCCTATAACTTTTAGGCTTTTGTTTCCAAAGGCTGTGATGTAGAGAAAAGATTGCTGGTGTGTAAAAATGTACACTTGACTAACTGTCTAACCTACACTTAAACAGTTCCTATGAAAAGTTATTCCTTAAATTGTTACTATGTCCCCCTATCCGTGTCCAACAACGTCTGATTGTACCACTTTTTTAAAACATTATTGAAATTACCTTCTGTCCGTCCAGGAAAAAACTTGATTAGGAAAAGATCGTAGTTTAGAATGAAGTAAAAACAACATTTCAAAAACTAGGAATAATGTTCTTCAGATACGGAAAGGCGTGAAAAACTAAAAGTACTAAAGCTCACTGACAGTTCTGGGTCGAGAGCGAGACAGAGATGAAAACAGAGCGTTGACCCGTGTGGAGATTTAGAGTTGACGAGGTACACCTATAACTTTTAGAGTGAAAAGTTATTCCTTCATTTGTTCCTATTTTCCCCCTATTGGTGTACACAGCAACGTCTGATTGTACCACTGTTTGAACATGCATAAAACATTATCGAAATTGACTTTCCAGGAAACAGCTTGATTAGGTTTAGGAAGGGATAGTTTAGGGTTAAGTAAGAACAAAGTGGCAAAAACGATGAATAACCAAATACGGAAAGGCGTGAAAACCAATAAATAAAGAAGCTCGCAGACAGTTCTGGGTCGGGAGATGTAGGAAAGCAGAGCGCTGACCTGTGTGGAGATTTAGAGTTGACGAGGTACACCTAAAACTTAGGCTGCTATGTAGAGAAAACATTCCTGGTGTGTAAAAACCACAACCTACACTTACACAACAGTATGGAAAGTCATTCCTTCATTTGGTCCAATTCTCTCCTATCAGTGTCCAGCAACGTCTGATTGTAGCATGCATGAAATATTCTTGAAATGAACTTCTGTCCGTCCAGGAAAAGATCGTCGTTTAGGGTTAAGTAAAAACAAAGTGGCAAAACTATGAATAATGTTCTTGAAAGGCATAAAAACAATAAATGAAGACGCTCAAAGACAGTTCTGGGTCGAGAGATGTCAGAAAACAGAGCGCTGACCCGTGTGGAGATTTAGAGTTGACGAGGTACGCCTATAACTTTTAGGCTTTTGTTTCCAAAGCCTGCGATGTAAATGTGAAACGTTTTCATGGTGTGTAAAAATGTACACTTGACTTACTGTTCTAAACTACACTTAAACAACAGTGACGTGCAGACAGAGATATAACAGTTCCTATGAAAAGTTATTCCTTAATTTGATACTATTTTCACCCTATCAGTGTCCAGCAACGTCTGATTGTAGCATGCATGAAATATTCTTAAAATGACCTTCTGTCCTTAAAATGACCTTCTGTCGTAGTTTAGGGTTGAGTAAAAACAGAAACTGTAAAAAAGTAGGGATAACCGAATACGGAAAGGTGTGAAAACCAATAACTAAAGACGCTTGCAGACAGTTCTTGTCACAGTCTGCTTTCTCACTCACCTATTTTCTGCATTATCATTCCTTAGTCACCTGGTAGTCACACCCTGTCTCTCTCTCTCTCACTCTGTTTCACCCATCAGCTCCATTAGTATTTAGGCCCACTTCACCTTCACCTCAGTGCCAGATCGTACTTCGCAGCATGCCAGTCTTTCCCGCACTACTCCTCAGATTGCTCTCCCGGTTTCGACCCTGCCTGTCCCTGACCAGCCTGCCTCGCCTGCTCCCTGACCCGTTCTGTGCCTACGACTCCCGTCCTGCCTGCTCCCGGAAACCTCGCCTGTCCCCGACCAGCCCTTGGCCTAGTATCTGCCGTGTTGTCTCCTACCAGCCTATTGCCTCAAATAAAGCTGGTTACCGACTATCTCTGGTTTCCCGTGTTCTGCATTTTGGTCCTCAGCTCGTTTGTGACAGAACGATCTGGCCAGAAATGGACCAAGCAAACACCGGGTCTCCTAGAGACCGCTTTGAGAGGGTTGAGGACGCCATCCAAAGACAGGAGGTCACAATAGCTACCTTAGCTATCGAGTCCCACCAGGCAACCTCAACCCAGGGACAAACGCTGGCTTACCTTACCTCCCAGATGCAACAGATGGCCGCCACCGTACAACAGCTAGCCGCTACCATGGCTGCTACCGTCCCTCCGCCCGCAGCTCCGATGCTCGCTCCAGCCCCTGGGTCGACGGGATACGCTCCGGAGCCTCGTGTGGGAACGCCGGAACGTTACGCGGGTGAGCCGGAGGGATGCAGGCCGTTTCTCACAAACTGTTCCATATTGTTTTCACTGCAGCCACACACCTTCGCCTCCGAGGCGGCTCGTGTAGCTTTCACCGTTAATCATCTGACGGGGAGAGCCCGTTTATGGGGAACTGCAGAGTGGGAGCAGCAGACACCAGCCTGCGCCTCGTTTGCTGCCTTTTCCGCGGAGATGCGGAAGGTGTTCGGTCCCGTTCGTCTGGGTCCCGACGCTGCTGGAGGCCTGCTGAGTTTGAGCCAGGGTTCCGGCACCGTGGTGGATTACGCTATTGACTTCCGCACCAGCAGCCGCCGCAGCAGCTGGAATGAGCCGGCGCAGTGTGACGCATATCTGAGAGGATTAGCGGATTATATGAAAGATGAGCTGGTTTCCTATGATCTCCCTGCTTCCTTGGATGGGTTGATAGAGCTCACCTCTCGGATTGACGGACGAATCCAGACTCGGAGAGGAGAGCAACAGACGCGAGCGGCGGGCCGCTGCTCGCGACAACAACTTCCGGTTTCCGGGAGATTTCGACTTCCGGGTTCGGCGGAGAGTTCCCACTCCTACTCTGACTCACGGTACGAGGTCGAGCCCATGCAAGTGGGTCGTACCAGTCTTACCTCTGAGGAGAGGGAAGTACGTCGAAGAGGTAAAAGACAGAGCTCATCAGTAATGGGGAGTATACTGGTGGGCCAAACCTCTGAGCTGATCCCCAATCTAAGACCCTTGTGCCATGCTCGACTCCTCCTGACAGGCAAATCTCAGGCTCTGGCTGTTTTTATCGACTCCGGATCAGATGTTAGCATCATTGACGAGGAGCTCGCACGACAGCTGGGCATCCAACAGGTTCGGCTGCTCCAGCCGGTACCGGCTAATGCCTTGGATGGTCACCTGCTGGGAACAGTGACACACCAGACGACACCGGTCCATATGCTCATGTCGGGGAACCACCATGAGACAATCCAGTTTCATGTGCTACGGTCCCCCCAAATCCCTCTGATTTTGGGTTATCCGTGGCTCCGCCGCCACAACCCGAACATTGACTGGGCAACTGGGTCCATCCTAGGTTGGAGTTCTTCCTGTCATCAGGTTTGTCTCAAGCAGGCCGCCGCACCTCAACTATCTGTGGATATGAACCTGGTTCCGGATGTCACAGGGGTTCCGGCGGAGTATTTGGACTTTAAGGAGGTGTTTAGCAAGGCTAAGGCGACATCTCTTCCACCTCATCGGCCCTATGACTGCGCCATTGAGCTACATCCAGGCGCAGTCCCACCCAAGGCCCGGTTGTACTCGCTTTCGGCACCGGAGAGGAAGGCCATGGAGACCTACGTCAATGACTCTCTGGCTGCGGGAATTATTCGTCCTTCCACATCACCCGCAGGAGCAGGGTTTTTTTTTGTGGCGAAGAAGGACAAGACCCTGAGACCCTGCATTGACTATCGGGGCCTGAACGACGTCACGGTGAAGAATCGTTATCCCTTGCCACTCATCTCGTCAGCATTTGAGTTACTACAGGGGGCTACAATCTTCACTAAGCTGGATCTACGAAACGCTTATCACCTGGTACGAATCCGGGAGGGGGACGAATGGAAGACCGCCTTCAACACCTCTTCGGGACATTACGAGTACCTGGTGATGCCATTTGGACTTACCAACGCCCCTGCAGTTTTCCAGGCGTTGGTGAACGACGTACTCCGAGACATGTTGGATCGTTATGTTTTTGTCTATCTGGACGACATCTTGATTTTTTTCTAAGAACCTCAAGGAGCACGTCCATCATGTCCAGACAGTCCTCCAGAGACTTCTGGAGAACTCACTGTTCGTCAAGACGGAGAAGTGCGAGTTTCACACTTCTTCGGTCGCCTTTCTGGGCTACATCGTGGGTCAAGGAAGTGTGGAGATGGATCCTTCTAAGGTCTCAGCAGTTACCTCGTGGCGGGTTCCTGATTCTCGGAAGGAGCTGCAGCGTTTCCTGGGATTCGCCAACTTTTACAGACGGTTCATCCGTGGCTACAGCACCGTGGCCGCCCCGCTCACCGCCCTGACCTCATCCAAGGTGACGTTCCGATGGTCCCCTGCAGCCGAGGAGGCTTTTCAGGACCTCAAGGGCCGGTTTACGTCAGCTCCTATCCTTCAAGTACCAGACACCGCTGGTCAGTTGGTGGTGGAGGTGGATGCTTCTGACGTAGGGGTGGGGGCCATTCTGTCGCAACGTTCTGGTGAGAACCAGAAGCTCCACCCCTGTGCTTTCTTTTCGAGGAGATTGAGTCCGGCGGAGAGAAACTATGACGTGGGGAATCGAGAGCTTCTAGCAGTCAAGTTGGCGTTGGAGGAGTGGCGACACTGGCTTGAGGGGACAGAACAACCATTTCAGGTATGGACCGACCATAAGAACCTGGAATACATCAGGTCGGCACAGAGACTGAATTCTCGGCAAGCCAGGTGGTCGTTATTTTTCACCCGGTTTAATTTTTTTCTCTCCTACCGCCCGGGCTCCCGCAACGTGAAGGCCGACGCTTTGTCCCGGCAGTTCGGGAGGGAGGGAGACACCCGGGGTATTCCAGACACTATTCTTCCTGCTCCTCGAGTGATCGGCGTCCTCGCTTGGGAGATTGAGGAGAGGGTTAAGACCGCTTTGGTGGACCAACCCGGTCCTAGTTCTTGTCCTCTAAACCGCTTGTTTGTGCCTCAGGTTTTGAGGGCTGAGGTGCTTCAGTGGGCTCATAGCTCCAGACTTTCCTGCCACCCTGGAATTCAACGTACCAAGGGGATGGTCCTACAACGGTTCTGGTGGGCCACGCTGGAAGCTGACACCCGGGAGTTTGTGAACGCCTGTCCTGTGTGCAATCGGCACAAACCATCTCACCAAGCGCCAGCTGGCCTCCTTCATCCATTACCGGTCCCACGTCGCCCTTGGTCACATATCTCATTGGACTTTGTGACTGGTCTACCACCGTCCCACGGACATACTGCCATCTTGACGGTGGTAGATCGGTTTAGTAAGATGGCCCATTTCATACCCCTGCCTAAGATCCCGTCAGCTAAGGAGACGGCGGAACTGATTCTGCTCCACGTGTTTCGCATTCACGGACTGGCGACTGATGTGGTTTCCGACCGGGGGCCCCAATTCACCTCTGTGTTTTGGAGGGAGTTTTGTGAGCTCATCGGGGCGACGGTTAGTCTCACCTCCGGTTTCCACCCACAGGCCAATGGCCAGACTGAACGGAAGAATCAGGAGATGGAGACCACTCTCCGCTGCATGGCTTCCGATCATCCCACGACCTGGTCAAAACAACTCCTGTGGGTGGAGTATGCCCACAACACCCTCATCAGTTCCGCTACTGGTCTTTCCCCTTTTCAGTGTGCTTACGGTTTTCAACCCCCATTGTTCTCTGCATTGGAGAAGGAGGTTACCTGTCCGTCTGTCCAGGCTTTCATCCGACGTTGTCGGAGGACTTGGAGGCAGGCTCGTACTACTCTGCTTCGGTCTGCTAACCGGTACGCCACATCAGCGAACCGCCGACGAACCAAGGCACCTGTGTACCGGGTAGGCCAGAGGGTGTGGCTTTCCACCCAGAACATTCCCCTTCGGATGGAGTCTAAAAAGTTAGCGCCCAGGTTTATTGGACCCTTCGAGATTGTCAAGGTCATTAATCCTGCAGCAGTTCGACTGAGTTTGCCCCGGAACATGAAAATCCATCCCACCTTCCACGTCTCCAGGATTAAACCTGTCCGGGAGAGCCCTATGGTTTCCGCCGCCCCTCCACCACCACCCCCGAGGATGATCGATGGGGGCCCTACCTACACCCTTCGTCGTTTACTCCGTTCCCGTCTCAGAGGAAGAGGGGTTCAATATTTGGTGGACTGGGAGGGCTATGGTCCTGAGGAGAGGCAGTGGGTTCCGGCTCGTCATATCCTCAACCCTCAGCTCATCCGAGACTTCCACCTGCGTTACCCGGAGCAGCCGTCTAGGACCCACGCTCGACCAGGCGTTAAGCCAGGGAGTACTCGTCCGCTACGGACCAGAGGCTTCGTCGAGGGGGAGGGGGAGTCGTCATCGGTCGAGGAGGACGAGGATTTCCAGGAGGGAGAGGCCGAGAGAGCGGTCTCAGATGAGTACTAACCTTTCCCATACCTCCTCTTTCCACCCGGTGTCTGTAGGGTTTTTTTTTCTTGGGTCTCTTTTGTTGGGTTTTTTAGTATTGGTTAGACGTCTGGAGCCGTCCATTAAGGGGGGGGTTCTGTCACAGTCTGCTTTCTCACTCACCTATTTTCTGCATTATCATTCCTTAGTCACCTGGTAGTCACACCCTGTCTCTCTCTCTCTCACTCTGTTTCACCCATCAGCTCCATTAGTATTTAGGCCCACTTCACCTTCACCTCAGTGCCAGATCGTACTTCGCAGCATGCCAGTCTTTCCCGCACTACTCCTCAGATTGCTCTCCCGGTTTCGACCCTGCCTGTCCCTGACCAGCCTGCCTCGCCTGCTCCCTGACCCGTTCTGTGCCTACGACTCCCGTCCTGCCTGCTCCCGGAAACCTCGCCTGTCCCCGACCAGCCCTTGGCCTAGTATCTGCCGTGTTGTCTCCTACCAGCCTATTGCCTCAAATAAAGCTGGTTACCGACTATCTCTGGTTTCCCGTGTTCTGCATTTTGGTCCTCAGCTCGTTTGTGACAGTTCTGGGTCGAGGGCGAGATGAAAACAGAGCGCTGACCCGTGTGGAGATTTAGAGTTGACGAGGTACGCCTATAACTTTTAGGCTTTTGTTTCCAAAGTCTGCGATATGAACCTTTGCAGAAAAGATTCCTACCGTGTACAAATGTTTACTTGACTTATTGGGCCAACCTATACTCATACTACAGTTTACACAACGTCTGATTTGGTATTGGTTTCAATAAAAACGACAAAGAGAAAGACAAGAACCCAGTTAGCATAGCTTAGCACACATCATTGAAACAAGAGGAAACAGCTAGCCTAGCTACAAAAGGGAGACTCTTAAATGAATGTACATTGTCGATGAATCATCTGCAATTAAACTGTCTTCCTATACTTTCATTATATGAGCATGAAATTCATTTCGACATGCTGTATGTGTTATAGGCTCTGCTCTCACCATTAGCCTGTTTGTTGTTCCTTCACAGAGTGAAAGTGAAGTGGTCCAGAGACATTAATAAATCAGCCTCTTTGCTCGCTCCGATTAATACAGGAAGACACCAAACACACAGGAGGAAGGACTGTTGGGAGCTACAGGAATACACTTTCACTGCGAGACCTTTCTTTATAACCTGAGAGGATCAGAAGAACTGCACCAAGTGGACGGAAATGTCAACAGGAATTTAAATAAGGTCGATAATAAAATGTGAGATCCTAATTGTGCAGCTAGGAATACAACAAATATC
This sequence comes from Harpagifer antarcticus, assembly GCA_902827135.1. Taxonomy (NCBI): domain Eukaryota; kingdom Metazoa; phylum Chordata; class Actinopteri; order Perciformes; family Harpagiferidae; genus Harpagifer; species Harpagifer antarcticus. The sequence continues at coordinate 34,305 of CADEHL010001135.1, read as the reverse complement.
AATGCTCTGAATCAAATGGCACCTCCTGAGATAAAGATAAGTACTTTATTGATCCCAAACTGGGAAATGTTTCCATTGCAGCAAAACAAGGCATTGCACTTCAGTAGAAATTAAAGAGTACAAATAAACAATACTAGAATTAAAACATCTTAAAGGGGACCTACCATGCAAAATGCACTTGTTGATGTCTTTTATACATAAAGATGTGTCCCCGGTGTGTCAGGGAACAAAACCCTCTCTCTTCCTCCGTACCCACATCTCTAAAAACGGGGCTAAAACGGAGCTGATCCAGATTTGCGTCCGATATGACGTAATATCTGAAATGTGGGCGTTCTTTAGAACAGTGCTTCTCAAAGTGGTCCGTGAGCGCCCCCGAGTGGTCCGTGAGTATATTGGTAACATTTCACATTTTAAATAAATAATTTAATTTAGTTTTCCGCACTCTCGCGGGAATATCTCCGCAACGGAGCGAGGTTAAGTTTCAGTTTAAGTTGCGTGATATAGCCCAGCGCAACACCTTCGTCACACATGTTGCCACTTGTTTGTACCATTTTCAGGCGATTTATAATCTGTTCTAGAAAAACGATGTGATTTTGTAGATTTGTGGAGTTAGGTGGTCCTTGGTATGAAAGAGTTTGAGAAACACTGCTTTAGACCCACGGCCCTATCAGAAACGTTGCTATCAGAAACAATGCCTGAAGTGTTTTGGACGTAATATGGTCTTTGTTTACATTAGCATCGCTAACACTCAGAGCTAACCTGTACTGGAGAGCATGTGTGAAGAAACAGGAAGTAAAAAGGAACTCACCTTGTGGTATAACCGGCAAGAGAGAAAGCCTTTGAGCTCCAGACTGTTTCAGAGAGAATCCTTGATGTGGTTTGGAACATGATGGCGTTTAATCACGTCAGCATTTAGCTTTAACTCCGTGTAATTCTGAGCAGGCATTAGCTCCACCTCCTCATTTTTCAAGCCAAGGACCCCGAATCAGCAGTTCTCTAACAGGGCTGAAACAGAGGGATATGAGGGATGTCTATTGGTATTCTGAACAAAACACTTTTAATATATTTGTATATATCTGAGACCCATAATATATGCCTAAAAATAGCATGATAGCAGACATTTAAAATAGAATTAAAACAGCATTAAAAGTAGAAGATATACAGGAGATAAAACATCTATAATCTCTGACGATAAAACACCATTGAAGGGTTTGGATGCAAGGTCTGATGGTGCCATTCGGTCGACTGTAAGCCACAGACAGAAGGAGGGGGTTGAGATTCAATCTTGTCGCTGCATCAAAGAAGATTCGTCCATCAGAAGCCCAGCATCAGCACAGGGATCAAACCTGCGCCATCACACAATCACCAGCTGGGTCACAGGAGGAGGGTCAGAGCACCGGAGGAAATCTATTCACACCAACCTGCACACCGCCGTCACGTCCACCTTCAGGAGGCGACCTTGCTGTAAAAGGTGGTGCAGGAATGAGTCTTAAAGCGCTACAATTAGTCCGTTTTAGAGCACATTAAAACAACTGTGAACATTCATAAACACACCTCGGCCCCTCAAACACTGCAACCACTATTTAGAAATATGTGTGGCTTTTTTACTTGCATCTTTTGTTTACTATAACCCTTTATGAACACATAGTTAGAATACACATTTATACCGTGTTGTACATTCAACCTGTTAAGCCCCGAGCCTTTTTTTCAGATCTCAGGCTCGAAAATGACATTCCCAGAACAAATGACCATATCTTAACTTCTAAAAGGGTTAAATGAATAATCTTTTTTCTCAAAGTAACGATAAACCTGTGAGTTGGATGTAGAAGAGTCAGAATCAATATAGCATTTTTTTATTTTAAAGTAAATTCAGATTGAACATAGTAAAGAAAATGTAAATTATAGTGTCCGTCCATAAATAACCCATTACTTATAGTGAAACCTTGAATGATGGGTTGGTAGACTAAAAGCTTTAGGAATCCAAAGTACAACATATAATAAGTACCCTGTATCAATATTGATGCAAAACAAGTGACATTTGACCTTTTTAGAGAGATTTAGAAAAATAAACCCACTTCTGGGGCCATTTGGGTGCATTTTCGGTACCACTTTACAGTAAGACTACCCTTATAAAGGGTTTACGAATAGTTTGTAATTCATTTATTAATTAGGTTGTGAACACTTTATACATCCTTAATAAGCTTTTATAAGACATGAGAGCCAGTTGAGGTGGTTCGGGCACCTAGTTAGGATGCCACCTGGGCGGAGGTGTTCCAGGCACGTCCAGCTGGGAAGAGACCAAGGGGTAGACCTAGGACCAGGTGGAGGGATTACATCTCTTCGCTGGCCTGGGAGCGCCTTGGGATCCCCCAGTCAGAGCTGGTTGATGAGGGGAAAGGAAGTTTGGGGCTCTCTGCTGGAACTGCTACCCCGAGACCCGACCACGGATAAGCGGAAGAAGATGGATGGATGGAAGACATGAGATAAACAGGGCAACTGCGACCGGTTGCTTGCCAAATAGTGAGCCCACATGTATCTGTGCTGCTAAGCCTTATTAGAAACGGTAGTAACTCATTAATAAACGGGAGTGTGTTTTACACTTTACAATAAGGGTCCCTTTTGGCAACTATAAATGTTAGTAACTCGTAAATAAATGGTCATAAAGAGATGCCAAGAAACATCAAGATGGATGGGGGGAGAATCAACTCCGTGAACAACAGATACCAAGGATGCTGGCTGATGAAGAAGACGAAGTAAGCTCTAGGTAGCCAATATAAGGCTTAGTCATCTTGCCAAATAGTGCGCCTGTGTTGATGTATGACAACTATGTTAGAACTGGTTTATAAATGGTTCTTAATGATTAATAAAGCGTTTACAAACTAATCCTTTATAAGGGTTGTCTTATTGTAAAGTGGTACCGCATTTTCCATATCTCTGGCCCCCCTCGTCGATTTTGATTGACATCTCTTTTTAACCGTCAGAGCCAATAGAACCGAGGGGAAGTTCCTCAAATCCAGCTAAACATTACCCATTGGTGAGTGAGTGATGCGTAGCCAGAATGCCCAAATGTCGTTGTGCTTTTGGTATGATGACAATAAAGATATATTCTATCCCTGTCCCCTCATCTGGAAGTCAATGTTGACGCATTTTTGGTTTGCTGACTTTTTGACGATGTGTTCAGTTTAGAGCTGCACAATTTGGATAAAGGAACAATTAGCTTGATTAGTTTGACTGATTTTCCAATTCCCGATATTAAGGAATGTATTATTAAAAAATATATTAAATGTATTAAACTGTGACTTCTAGATTGTTATGTCGAATACCTTTTGTAGGCTAGGACTTCCACAATACTTTAAATATTGCTCTTCCTGCTATTTAGATATTGCACTCGTCTATATTGATTCTAGTTCAAATTAAGATGAACTAAGCCGCCTTATCTCAGTTGTTCGAACACTTCGGTGTCTTCAGGAGGACGGTTTGATTCCTGATCTGTAATAAAGAGTTGACTTCTAGCTGCTTCACATGTTGCACGGCGTTAAACTTCCTGCAGGTCCATCAGAGGGAGACGCTGTGGATCTGCAGGACAATAAAAAACCTCTCTCTGTCGTCCAATCAGATTCCTGAGTGACGCGTCTGCTGCCATCTGGACAACAGCTCAGTTTTCCATAAAATTACAAAATTATTTTATTAGTTTTATGTCATATATATATTCATGTTGCACTGTTAGAGGCGCCTGTGACCTAAGTGTTTCATTGCTGTGCACGTGACGATAAAGCCTTGAGTTGAACTGTAAACATAACGATATAGCAGGTGAAGTGTCTTTTATATACAATATGTTGTATCACAGTTGATTCCAAAAGTATACACAGAAATAGCTTAACAGTTCTTAACACTATATATAATCAATATTACTTAAAAACTCAAAAATATATCTGCTAGAAATTTGTATTTTAAATTCCAAAAACCCTAAATGAATCCAACACGAGGAATAGTAGAAACGTCTTCATATCTCTTCTACATCAACATGTGTCTCTCCTACATCAACATGTGTCCCGTCTTCTCCATGTCTCTTCTACATCAACATGTGTCCCCTCTTCTTCATGTCTCTTCTACATCAACATGTGTCCCCTCTTCTTCACGTCTCTTCTACATCAACATGTGTCCCCTCTTCTTCATGTCTCTTCTACATCAACATGTGTCCCCTCTTCTTCATGTCTCTTCTACATCAACATGTGTCCCCTCTTCTTCATGTCTCTTCTACATCACCATGTGTCCCCTCTTCTTCATGTCTCTTCTAAATCAACATGTGTCCCGTCTTCTTCATGTCTCTTCTACATCAACATGTGTCCCGTCTTCTTCATGTCTCTTCTACATCAACATGTGTCCCCTCTTCTTCATGTCTCTTCTACATCAACATGTGTCCCCTCTTCTTCATGTCTCTTCTACATCAACATGTGTCCCCTCTTCTCCATGTCTCTTCTACATCAACATGTGTCCCCTCTTCTTCATGTCTCTTCTACATCAACATGTGTCCCCTCTTCTTCATGTCTCTCCTACATCAACATGTGTCCCCTCTTCTCCATGTCTCTTCTACATCAACATGTGTCCCCTCTTCTTCAAGTCTCTTCTACATCAACATGTGTCCCCTCTTCTTCATGTCTCTTCTACATCAACATGTGTCCCCTCTTCTTCATGTCTCTTCTACATCAACATGTGTCCCCTCTTCTTCATGTCTCTTCTACATCACCATGTGTCCCCTCTTCTTCATGTCTCTTCTACATCAACATGTGTCCCCTCTTCTCCATGTCTCTTCTACATCAACATGTGTCCCGTCTTCTTCATGTCTCTTCTACATCAACATGTGTCCCCTCTTCTTCATGTCTCTTCTACATCAACATGTGTCCCCTCTTCTTCATGTCTCTTCTACATCAACATGTGTCCCCTCTTCTCCATGTCTCTTCTACATCAACATGTGTCCCCTCTTCTTCATGTCTCTTCTACATCAACATGTGTCCCCTCTTCTTCATGTCTCTCCTACATCAACATGTGTCCCCTCTTCTCCATGTCTCTTCTATATCAACATGTGTCCCATCTTCTCCATGTCTCTTCTACATCAACATGTGTCCCCTCTTCTCCATGTCTCTTCTACATCAACATGTGTCCCCTCTTCTTCATGTCTCTTCTACATCAACATGTGTCCCCTCTACTTCATGTCTCTTCTACATCAACATGTGTCCCCTCTTCTTCATGTCTCTTCTACATCAACATGTGTCCCCTCTACTTCATGTCTCTTCTACATCAACATGTGTCCCCTCTTCTTCATGTCTCTTCTACATCAACATGTGTCCCCTCTTCTTCATGTCTCTTCTACATCAACATATGTCCCCTCTTCTTCATGTCTCTTCTACATCAAAGAAGAGGGGACACATGTTGATGTCCTCTCTTCTTCATGTCTCTTCTACATCAACATGTGTCCCCTCTTCTTCATGTCTCTTCTACATCAACATGTGTCCCCTCTTCTCCATGTCTCTTCTACATCAACATGTGTCCCCTCTTCTTCATGTCTCTCCTACATCAACATGTGTCCCCTCTTCTTCATGTCTCTTCTACATCAACATGTGTCCCCTCTCCTACATCAACATGTGTCCCCTCTTCTCCATGTCTCTTCTACATCAACATGTGTCCCGTCTTCTTCATGTCTCTTCTACATCAACATGTGTCCCCTCTTCTCCATGTCTCTTCTACATCAACATGTGTCCCCTCTTCCTCATGTCTCTTCTACATCAACATGTGTCCCCTCTTCTTCATGTCTCTTCTACATCAACATGTGTCCCCTCTTCTTCACGTCTCTTCTACATCAACATGTGTCCCCTCTTCTCCATGTCTCTTCTACATCAACATGTGTCCCCTCTTCCTCATGTCTCTTCTACATCAACATGTGTCCCCTCTTCTTCATGTCTCTTCTACATCAACATGTGTCCCCTCTTCTTCACGTCTCTTCTACATCAACATGTGTCCCCTCTTCTTCACGTCTCTTCTACATCAACATGTGTCCCCTCTTCTTCATGTCTCTTCTACATCAACATGTGTCCCCTCTTCTTCATGTCTCTTCTACATCACCATGTGTCCCCTCTTCTTCATGTCTCTTCTACATCAACATGTGTCCCCTCTTCTCCATGTCTCTTCTACATCAACATGTGTCCCATCTTCTTCATGTCTCTTCTACATCAACATGTGTCCCCTCTTCTTCATGTCTCTTCTACATCAACATGTGTCCCCTCTTCTTCATGTCTCTTCTACATCAACATGTGTCCCCTCTTCTCCATGTCTCTTCTACATCAACATGTGTCCCCTCTTCTTCATGTCTCTTCTACATCAACATGTGTCCCCTCTTCTTCATGTCTCTCCTACATCAACATGTGTCCCCTCTCTTCATGTCTCTCCTACATCAACATGTGTCCCCTCTTCTCCATGTCTCTTCTATATCAACATGTGTCCCATCTTCTCCATGTCTCTTCTACATCAACATGTGTCCCCTCTTCTCCATGTCTCTTCTACATCAACATGTGTCCCCTCTTCTCCATGTCTCTTCTACATCAACATGTGTCCCCTCTTCTTCATGTCTCTTCTACATCAACATGTGTCCCCTCTTCTTCATGTCTCTTCTACATCAACATGTGTCCCCTCTTCTTCATGTCTCTTCTACATCAACATGTGTCCCCTCTACTTCATGTCTCTTCTACATCAACATGTGTCCCCTCTTCTTCATGTCTCTTGTACATCAACATGTGTCCCCTCTTCTTCATGTCTCTTCTACATCAACATATGTCCCCTCTTCTTCATGTCTCTTCTACATCAACATGTGTCCCCTCTACTTCATGTCTCTTCTACATCAACATATGTCCCCTCTTCTTCATGTCTCTTCTACATCAACATGTGTCCTCTCTTCTTCATGTCTCTTCTACATCAACATGTGTCCCCTCTTCTTCATGTCTCTTCTACATCAACATGTGTCCCCTCTTCTCCATGTCTCTTCTACATCAACATGTGTCCCCTCTACTTCATGTCTCTCCTACATCAACATGTGTCCCCTCTTCTTCATGTCTCTTCTACATCAACATGTGTCCCCTCTCCTACATCAACATGTGTCCCCTCTTCTCCATGTCTCTTCTACATCAACATGTGTCCCCTCTTCTTCATGTCTCTTCTACATCAACATGTGTCCCCTCTTCTTCATGTCTCTTCTACATCAACATGTGTCCCCTCTACTTCATGTCTCTTCTACATCAACATATGTCCCCTCTTCTTCATGTCTCTTCTACATCAACATGTGTCCTCTCTTCTTCATGTCTCTTCTACATCAACATGTGTCCCCTCTTCTTCATGTCTCTTCTACATCAACATGTGTCCCCTCTTCTCCATGTCTCTTCTACATCAACATGTGTCCCCTCTTCTTCATGTCTCTCCTACATCAACATGTGTCCCCTCTTCTTCATGTCTCTTCTACATCAACATGTGTCCCCTCTCCTACATCAACATGTGTCCCCTCTTCTCCATGTCTCTTCTATATCAACATGTGTCCCCTCTATTCTCCATGTCTCTTCTACATCAACATATGTCCCCTCTTCTTCATGTCTCTTCTACATCAACATGTGTCCCCTCTATTCTTCATGTGTCTTCTACATCAACATGTGTCCCCTCTTCTTCATGTCTCTTCTACATCAACATGTGTCCCCTCTTCTCCATGTCTCTTCTACATCAACATGTGTCCCCTCTTCTCCATGTCTCTTCTACATCAACATGTGTCCCCTCTTCTTCATGTCTCTTCTACATCAACATGTGTCCCCTCTTCTTCATGTCTCTTCTACATCAACATGTGTCCCCTCTTCTTCATGTCTCTTCTACATCAACATGTGTCCCCTCTGTGTAAAGAGACTCTGAAAGTTTCAGGAACAAAGATTTTCTCTCTTTTTGATCCATTTCTATAAAAGCCTGTCTGAAAATGAGCTGATCAGATTTTGGCCACTTTATGATGTCATAACGATGTGTTGTCTCGTGTAACCATTAGCCAATCAGCAACCAAGGTACCCCCCCCCCCCCCTTATCACCTGAATCTCCTCCTAGAGCACCATTGAGTTCTTTGTCACCAAATGTCTCTCAGAGGGGCGTGGGGAGGGGCTCCTTATTTTCATCTAAAGTAACAGCCAGAGATTTAGCACTTTGGAAACAGGGCTGAAACAGAGGGGATTATGGGTAACGCTGCAATGATCTGTTTGGTGTTTCAGCCAATCACAGACGGGCTCTGTATATATCTGAGACCTGTGAGATATTGATGAAGAACAGTATCATAGGGGACCTTTAAGTACTGTTGAGTCGCAGATGTATCCAGGCCTACGAGAAGTATTAAAGTTCTGTTTGGTACGGATTCTCCTTCCTCAGAATAATTGCAATTAGTAATTTGTTCCAGACCCGTCGGTCACCAGGACTGTGATGTGGTGATGTGTAATTGCAGATGTGCCGTTTCCTCACACAGATAACGGAGCGTGTCTGTCAATCAACAGATCCTAAATTTGTTTTGCTTTGGAAAACAAGCACTCCACGTTCACACCAATTTACCCGCTCAGCCGTCCTCATGAGATCGAGACAGACGTTGATAAAGCGAAGACAGAAGACGACACAAACTCATTACCAGAGTGTGTCCGCGCATCTCAATGCGTCTCACTGGGTGGGGGGGGGCTTTAAACACTTTAATAAGAAGTGACGGGACGCATGAATCCTGCAAATTATCTGCAATTAGTTCAGAAAAACTTAATTATTTAATTGAAACAGTATTTGTAATGGAAATTATAATAAATAAATACATAATTGATGATACATTTCATTAAGAAGTCATTAAAAACCTTAAACATCAGCAATTAGGGAGGCGTGTGGCGCAGTGGGTAGAGCCTTGGTGTTCACAGGTTCAAACCCCACTGCAGTCAGCATGTCGTTGTGTCCCTGGGACACTTCACCCCAAATTGCTCCTGTGGAGATTGCCCACAGTATTAAGTATGGAAGTCGCTTTGGATAAAAGCGTCTAACATGTAATTAAAACAGCTCTAAAAGTTTAGTTTTAATTTGTGATTTAAATAAAGACTATATTATATTCATCAAACAAAAGGTTATTTCTCATGGAGATTGAAACCAGAGACTCAAAAGAATGCAACTAGACATTAGAAATGTTTCCTTTCTTGATGTTCAGTATCATTTGGTTGAGCGTGCATATTCTTTCCCTGCTGTAAGGTATGCTTAGTATAACACATTCCAGCTTTATTGTGTCTTAACATATGCCTCACTTCCTTATTGAACATTTCCTAAACCAACACCCTGGAAGTCTGTATTCCAAACAATGGCTCTGGATTGAGTCACATATATTTCCTCTCTTGATCTCACTCTCTGAGTCATCCTCACCTCTGTGTTTCTTGAACAGCGGTCATTAAAGAGGCCCTCTGACCTCCTCCCTCTCTAAAGCTTCTTTTTCCTCCCTGCAGAAAAACCTCCAACACTTTCAGCCGCCAACCTTTTCTCTCCCGGCCAAGACCGGCTCCCCGGGGTTCACTGAGGATGTGTGTGATCTCGCTTTGATCCAGAGCAAACTCGAGGATGTTTTACACGAGCGAGGAAGAGGGTGGCATTATCTGTGTCCTGAGTGGGGCAGCAAAGAGATTCGTGATGGACGAATTCTCCATCCATTTGACATGGAGGTTTCTAACAACGTCACCAGTTAAGCCTGCAGAGATATGGATGAGAACGGCGAAGAAAAAGGAAGCTTTAAATGGCTGAACTATCTTGACTTTTTCAAGAGTGTTGAATACAGATATTAGTATAGATATTGATGTTTTTGTAGGTTAACCTTAAGTTAGCATCTCCCTGGTTCCCTCCACAAAAATACAATCGGACTTTTCCCATTGGATCATTGCAGGAACAAACGTTTATGATACATTTCAGCAGGATAATCTCCACATATTAATGCCACATTATGATTTCCGAAGTAAAAAGCTAATGTTAGGCTATAAAGAAACTGCAGTATGGTCATATGACTTCACGTCATCGCCGCTAAGCTAAAGGCGGCTAATGTTGGGCTATAAAGGAACTACAGCACGGTCACATGACTTCACGTCACCTCCGCTAAGCTAAAGGTGGCTAATGTTGGGCTATAAAGGAACTACAGAACAGTCACATGACTTCACGTCACCTCCGCTAAGCTAAAGGTGGCTAATGTTGGGCTATAAATGAACTACAGCGCGGTCACATGACTTCACGTCACCACCGCTAAGCTAAAGGAGGCTAATGTTGGGCTATAAAGGAACTACAGCACAGTCACATGACTTCACGTCATCGCCGCTAAGCTAAAGGCGGCTAATGTTGGGCTATAAAGGAACTACAGCACGGTCACATGACTTCACGTCACCTCCGCTAAGCTAAAGGTGGCTAATGTTGGGCTATAAAGGAACTACAGAACAGTCACATGACTTCACGTCACCTCCGCTAAGCTAAAGGTGGCTAATGTTGGGCTATAAATGAACTACAGCGCGGTCACATGACTTCACGTCACCACCGCTAAGCTAAAGGTGGCTAATGTTGGGCTATAAAGGAACTACAGCACGGTCACATGACTTCACGTCACCACCGCTAAGCTAAAGGTGGCTAATGTTGGGCTATAAAGGAACTACAGCACGGTCACATGACTTCACGTCACCACCGCTAAGCTAAAGGAGGCTAATGTTGGGCTATAAATGAACTACAGCACGGTCACATGACTTCACGTCACCACCGCTAAGCTAAAGGTGGCTAATGTTGGGCTATAAAGGAACTACAGCACGGTCACATGACTTCACGTCACCACCGCTAAGCTAAAGGAGGCTAATGTTGGGCTATAAATGAACTACAGCACGGTCACATGACTTCACGTCACCACCGCTAAGCTAAAGGTGGCTAATGTTGGGCTATAAATGAACTACAGCGCGGTCACATGACTTCACGTCACCACCGCTAAGCTAAAGGAGGCTAATGTTGGGCTATAAAGGAACTACAGCACAGTCACATGACTTCACGTCATCGCCGCTAAGCTAAAGGCGGCTAATGTTGGGCTATAAAGGAACTACAGCACGGTCACATGACTTCACGTCACCTCCGCTAAGCTAAAGGTGGCTAATGTTGGGCTATAAATGAACTACAGCGCGGTCACATGACTTCACGTCACCACCGCTAAGCTAAAGGTGGCTAATGTTGGGCTATAAAGGAACTACAGCACGGTCACATGACTTCACGTCACCACCGCTAAGCTAAAGGTGGCTAATGTTGGGCTATAAAGGAACTACAGCACGGTCACATGACTTCACGTCACCACCGCTAAGCTAAAGGAGGCTAATGTTGGGCTATAAATGAACTACAGCACGGTCACATGACTTCACGTCACCACCGCTAAGCTAAAGGTGGCTAATGTTGGGCTAGAAAGGAACTACAGCACGGTCACATGACTTCACGTCACCACCGCTAAGCTAAAGGAGGCTAATGTTGGGCTATAAATGAACTACAGCACAGTCACATGACTTCACGTCACCACCGCTAAGCTAAAGGAGGCTAATGTTGGGCGTGATGACGTTTAGTCGTCTCATTTATACACTTGTCTAACCACAGAACTTATCTTACTGTTAACACATGTAATTTGCCTGCTTACATACACTTTAAAGCTGAATACATTCCTGTAAATTGGGGTTCAGTATCTTGCCCAAGGAAAACGTCATCACATTGACTGGGTCGAACCACTGACCCTCAGATTTATAGATAACCATTAACCCCTGTAGTCGCCCCTATTTCAGATTCACAGCGTGGCTTTTTAAAACATATTTCTCATAAACCTGTGTCTAATCTGTGCCTCATACCTACACGATTGTATCAGATGTGTTGTTGATGTTACCTCAGATCCAACAGATGAGTTTACGAGTGGAGGAAGAGACCAGGCCAAAACAACGTGCAGAGCTTCAACAGGAACAATCCTCCTGATGGAGCAGCGAGGATTACCGGAGCGACAGCTGAAACGCATTGAGAGATGGTAATCATTAACCACTTTGAACAAGACGTCAGAGCGGAGAGGTCGTCAATAACACTGCGCACCGGAGGCTCCAGAGTCTGAACGTGACTTTTACTGGGGCCGGCAGATCATATGGACCAGATAGATGTGAGCGCCCAATCCCTTTATTATTAATATATTTCACGCTGCATCAGTGGAAACAGTCGCCGTGTAGACTCAACAAACTGAAAGGTGTGTGAGAGTGTGTAATAGAAAGCACTCCCAAACTAAATGAACAAGGTATGTGCAGTGACGTATTCTGGTCTTAAACTTACATAAAATTACTACTACAGTGTGTAGAAGAGAGTGGAGCAGGAATGAGTCTCTGCACTCGTAAATGAGTCAGCTTTTTATCCGTTCCGTCGTCTGGAAACCATATCCATTTTAACAATTTTAGCCATAACGTCCAGCCTAACATAGATAAACCTTACATCACAGAAACATTTAAGTTGTAGCACTCTGATGTGGGGATTTGGAAAATATTTGTTCATGTTAACCAATGTTTTATAGGATACTTATAAAATAACATACTTATTTTTCTGTTTCTCTGCGTTGTGGTTTTACAGGTAGTGATGGCACACAGGTGCAAACACGCTTCAACGGCCCACAACATATCCATGAGGAGAAAAGTAAGTCATTTCAATATACTGACAAACACTTACAGTTATGAAACAGGCAGGCAGTTGTCCAAATGTATAATTCTGAACGTCACCAAGCGCTCCGGTCCCAGCTGTGTGCGTCACTTGTTAGTGTCCCCTGGTTCTCAGCTGTGTGCGTCACTCTTTAGTGTCCCCTGGTCTCCCAGCTGTGTGCGTCACTCTTTAGTGTCCCCTGGTCTCCCAGCTGTGTGCGTCACTTTTTAGTGTCCCCTGGTTCTCAGCTGTGTGCGTCACTCTTTAGTGTCCCCTGGTCTCCAGCTGTGTGCGTCACTCTTTAGTGTCCCCTGGTCTCCAGCTGTGTGCATCACTCTTTAGTGTCCCCTGGTTTCCCAGCTGTGTGCGTCACTGTTTGTCCCCTGGTCTCCCAGTTGTGTGCGTCACTTTTTAGTGTCCCCTGGTCTCCCAGCTGTGTGCGTCACTCTTGTCCCATGGTCTCCCAGCTGTGTGCGTCACTCTTTAGTGTCCCCTGGTCTCCCAGCTGTGTGCGTCACTCTTTAGTGTCCCCTGGTCTCTCAGCTGTGTGCGTCACTCTTTAGTGTCCCCTGGTCTCCCAGCTGTGTGCGTCACTTTTTAGTGTCCCCTGGTCTCCCAGCTGTGTGCGTCACTTTTTAGTGTCCCCTGGTCTCCCAGCTGTGTGTGTCACTTTTTAGTGTCCCCTGGTCTCCCAGCTGTGTGCGCCACTCTTTAGTGTCCCCTGGTCTCCCAGCTGTGTGCGTCACTCTTTAGTGTCCCCTGGTCTCCCAGCTGTGTGCGTCACTTTTTAGTGTCCCCTGGTCTCCCCGCTGTATGAGTCACTTTTTAGTGTCCCCTGGTCTCTCCAGCTGTGTGTGTCACTCTTTAGTGTCCCCTGGTCTCCAGCTGTGTGCGTCACTCTTTAGTGTCCCCTGGTCTCCCAGCTGTGTGCGTCACTCCTTAGTGTCCCCTGGTCTCCAGCTGTGTGCGTCACTCTTTAGTGCCCCCTGGTCTCCCAGCTGTGTGCGTCACTTTTTAGTGTCCCCTGGTCTCAAGCTGTGTGCCTCACTCTTTAGTGTCCCCTGGTCTCCCAGCTGTGTGCGTCACTCTTTGTCCCGTGGTCTCCCAGTTGTGTGCGTCACTCTTTAGTGCCCCCTGGTCTCCCCGCTGTGTGAGTCACTTTTTAGTGTCCCCTGGTCTCCAGCTGTGTGCGTCACTCTTTAGTGTCCCCTGGTCTCCCAGCTGTGTGCGTCACTTTTTAGTGTCCCCTGGTCTCCCCGCTGTATGAGTCACTTTTTAGTGTCCCCTGGTCTCTCCAGCTGTGTGTGTCACTCTTTAGTGTCCCCTGGTCTCCAGCTATGTTCGTCACTCTTTAGTGTCCCCTGGTCTCCAGCTGTGTGCGTCACTCTTTAGTGTCCCCTGGTCTCCCAGCTGTGTGCGTCACTCTTTAGTGTCCCCTGGTCTCTCAGCTGTGTGCGTCACTCTTTAGTGTCACCTGGTCTCCCAGCTGTGTGCGTCACTCTTTAGTGTCCCCTGGTCTCCCAGCTGTGTGCGTCACTCTTTAGTGTCACCTGGTCTCCCAGCTGTGTGCGTCACTCTTTAGTGTCCCCTGGTCTCCCCGCTGTGTGAGTCGCTTTTTAGTGTCTCCTGGTCTCCCAGCTGTGTGCGTCACTCTTGTCCCCTGGTCTCCAGCTGTGTGCGTCACTCTTTAGTGTCCCCTGGTCTCCCAGCTGTGTGCGTCACTCTTTAGTGTCCCCTGGTCTCCCAGCTGTGTGCGTCACTCTTTAGTGTCCCCTGGTCAATAAAGACGACTTTCCACCTGTCAGCCACCGTAGTTATGTGCAGCACAGAAGCTTATATAACTATATGAACACACTTTCATTGCTCAACTCCTTTCCCAAACATCCAAGCTCACCTACACACCCACCTTAACGACCTCACCTCACTCTGGACCCCGCCAAGAACCCAACTACGTGGCAGGTTGGAGACGAGGAAGCCAACAACGCTCTGAAACTTTGAAGTTGAAACAGGGCCAGGAATCACCTGCCATAAAGACGAGTGCGTAATCTCCGAGCTATTTGTTCTGGAGCCTGGGTGGTTAGGGGTCCCCGGGGAGCGCCGGCCCCTCTGAGATCACATCGGTGCGGAGCGGAGGTGGAACTAATGGAGCCATGATGTGTTCAGAGACACTTCTGAGAGCCAGATGGTGAAGAGAGACGTCCTTTTTAAGCTTTTCACAACACTTTCCTCCCCTGGACAGAGGAGCAGGACTCCATCAGGCTTCACACGCAGGGTGGACATAGAAACATACAGTGCTGGACTCTAATGATAAATAAAATGTACACTTTTCAGGTACTTTAAGTGAGTATTTTCATGTTATGCCTCTTCATACTTCTACCCCACTACATTTCAGAAGCAAGTATTGTACTTTTTCTTCCACTAAATGTATCTGACAGCCTTTCAATTATTTAGATTATTAGCTTATACAAATATCAATACATAAATAAACATTTACGTCAACACCGCTAAGCTAAAGGTGGCTAATGTTGGGCTATAAAGGAACTACAGCACGGTCACATGACTTCACGTCACCACCGCTAAGCTAAAGGCGGCTAATGTTGGGCTATAAAGGAACTACAGCACGGTCACATGACTTCACGTCACCACCGCTAAGCTAAAGGTGGCTAATGTTGGGCTATAAAGGAACTACAGCACGGTCACATGACTTCACGTCACCACCGCTAAGCTAAAGGTGGCTAATGTTGGGCTATAAAGGAACTACAGCACGGTCACATGACTTCACGTCACCACCGCTAAGCTAAAGGCGGCTAATGTTGGGCTATAAAGGAACTACAGCACGGTCACATGACTTCACGTCACCACCGCTAAGCTAAAGGTGGCTAATGTTGGGCTATAAAGGAACTACAGCACGGTCACATGACTTCACGTCACCACCGCTAAGCTAAAGGCGGCTAATGTTGGGCTATAAAGGAACTACAGCACGGTCACATGACTTCACGTCACCACCGCTAAGCTAAAGGTGGCTAATGTTGGGCTATAAAGGTCCAACCCAGTCTCACGGCATTTCGTGTAATAGAGTGGTGCAGTGACCCATCCTAAAACCCGGACCAGAAGCTGTGTGGTTCATAAAAACATTTTCTTACTCAATATCAAACCACGATTATTGTTTTTATTTTAAATTGTATAATGTCGGACTTTTTTTGCCGTCCGTGAGGAAAATAAATGGGGCTCAGAGCCTCAGAATACTGAAAGCTGTATTTTTTAAATATTTTTTTTCCTTCCAAGTTGTTATTATTTGGTGCAGGCACGAAACATACTACCAATAGAAATACATTGCTTTTAAAATCGTTCTGTGTGACACGAAAAAAATGGCGAAATCGTGTTGGTGAACACGAATCAATAGATACATTTCGTGACTATAAGACGAAATGCTGTGAGACTGGGTTGCACGGTCACATGACTTCACGTCACCACCGCTAAGCTAAAGGCAGCTAATGTTGGGCTATAAAGGAACTACAGCATGGTCACATGACTTCACGTTACCACCGCTAAGCTAAAGGTGGCTAATGTTGGGCTATAAAGGAACTACAGCACGGTCACATGACTTCACGTCACCACCGCTAAGCTAAAGGCGGCTAATGTTGGGCTATAAAGGAACTACAGCACGGTCACATGACTTCACGTCACCACCGCTAAGCTAAAGGTGGCTAATGTTGGGCTATAAAGGTCCAACCCAGTCTCACGGCATTTCGTGTAATAGAGTGGTGCAGTGACCCATCCTAAAACCCGGACCAGAAGCTGTGTGGTTCATAAAAACATTTTCTTACTCAATATCAAACCACGATTATTGTTTTTATTTTAAATTGTATAATGTCGGACTTTTTTTGCCGTCCGTGAGGAAAATAAATGGGGCTCAGAGCCTCAGAATACTGAAAGCTGTATTTTTTAAATATTTTTTTTCCTTCCAAGTTGTTATTATTTGGTGCAGGCACGAAACATACTACCAATAGAAATACATTGCTTTTAAAATCGTTCTGTGTGACACGAAAAAAATGGCGAAATCGTGTTGGTGAACACGAATCAATAGATACATTTCGTGACTATAAGACGAAATGCTGTGAGACTGGGTTGCACGGTCACATGACTTCACGTCACCACCGCTAAGCTAAAGGCAGCTAATGTTGGGCTATATAGGAACTACAGCACGGTCACATGACTTCACGTTACCACCGCTAAGCTAAAGGTGGCTAATGTTGGGCTATAAAGGAACTACAGCACGGTCACATGACTTCACGTCACCACCGCTAAGCTAAAGGCGGCTAATGTTGGGCTATAAAGGAACTACAGCACGGTCACATGACTTCACGTCACCACCGCTAAGCTAAAGGTGGCTAATGTTGGGCCATAAAGGAACTACAGCACGGTCACATGACTTCACGTCACCACCGCTAAGCTAAAAGAGGCTAATGTTACGCGTGATGAAGTTTAGTCGTCACTTTTAAACACTTGTTAGCAACCGCTGTTTATAAATTCACCAGTGGGGTCAGGGCCGTCCCTCCTTACAGGCCGATCATGCAGACTGCGTGGGGCCTCATCTTGTGGAGGGTGCCTCAACTGAG
Source organism: Harpagifer antarcticus (assembly GCA_902827135.1). Taxonomy (NCBI): domain Eukaryota; kingdom Metazoa; phylum Chordata; class Actinopteri; order Perciformes; family Harpagiferidae; genus Harpagifer; species Harpagifer antarcticus. Next base: position 16,942 of record CADEHL010001135.1, on the reverse strand, counting down.
CCGAAAATGCGGAGCACCTATGCGCTGCAATTAGTGTGGCGCGGCAGGGTTTCGCCGCTGCGAGGCTCCACTTGCACCATGCGCCCCCCCGTCGACGCTCACGAAACAGAGGGCATCATCATATAACTTTGCGTGGGGCCTCATGATGGACAGGGACGTCCCTGAGTCGGGTATTTGCTGACATATTTAATGTCGTAGAATAAAATTTTCTTCAGCTTGTGTTAAAGCCCCTGTCACACTGTCCAATATTCATGTGTCCATCGGGTGTACATTTCGGGACAGTGTGACAGGGGCTTAACCACAAACCTTATTTCAGGATAATAACCAAAAACACATTCAAAAACCACTGACTTTCAGAGGAGCGAACCAGAAGTGGTAAAATGCCACTACTTTGGGGGGGCAGGAATCATTCCTGCACCACTCTATTGTCCTGAGAAGCTATAAAGGTTTATTCGTCCAGAGTATATTTTTCTTTCCTGTCCATCACATTTGATTTAGTTTGACTTTAGCTCACAGCAGAGACTTTGTGCCACGGTGGGTCATGTTGACTTCCCATTCGGGTGTTGATAGATGGAAGGGTAGGAGGAAATTGATGGCAGAGGGAGGGATGCGTGAGGAGTGGAGGTTACCCGCCAGCTGAGGAAACACCGCGGCTGGCATGGCCACGCTGTTTTTGATGGTGAAAATCAGCTCGGGGGGCCAATGAAAATGTTTGGGTAGAAATGTTTAAACACAGGAAATAAGACGACTACTCTTCATTGACAGGAAACATACATCCTCTCTCACACACACACACACACATTACACAGGACAAATTCCTCCTGACACCCTGGGTAGGACTTGTGATTTTGCAGTACTTCCACCATAGGAATTAAATGTCACAAAGGCACCGTTAGCTGAGGAGAGATTTACACCTTGCAGTGCACTGATTGAAGAACCAGATACTGTTATCATGAGAGCCTCTGAACTGTTTTCTTTTTTATCCTGGTATGAAGTTTGGTTCCTTATGTGCGATACTGTTAGACGGATCATTAATAACACATAGTAAAGGGCGGCAGAATGCAGTTGCAGAATCTAAGGAAGAAGACTTCCTCCGACCCCGAATTTGCTAACTTGAGAGATTTTAAATCACTCTTCTCTTTAAGACTTCCCAATTGTTATAGGATGCTTCTCAAGACAAGTGGTGCAGGAATTAGTCTTAAAACCCTAAATTGAGTCAGAGTTCTCGCACTTCCTGTCCCTTTATCTGGAACTCAATGGTTTTTTTAATGTGTTTTTGGTTGTTATCCTGAAATAAGATCTGTGGTTAAAACAAGCTGAAGAGATTTTAAAGTTTTCTTCTACAACATAAAATATGTCAGTAAAAATATGTCAGTAAATACCACACTGGTGAAACGTCATCACGCCCAACATTAGCCGCCTTTAGCTTAGCGGTGGTGACGTGAAGTCATGTGACCGTGCTGTAGTTCCTTTATAGCCCAACATTAGCCACCTTTAGCTTAGCGGTGGTGACGTGAAGTCATGTGACCGTGCTGTAGTTCCTTTATAGTCCAACATTAGCCACCTTAGCTTAGCGGTGGTGACATGAAGTCATGTGACCGTGCTGTAGTTCCTTTATAGCCCAACATTAGCCTCCTTTAGCTTAGCGGTGGTGACGTGAAGTCATGTGACCGTGCTGTAGTTCCTTTATAGGCCAACATTAGCCACCTTTAGCTTAGCGGTGGTGACGTGAAGTCATGTGACCGTGCTGTAGTTCCTTTAGAGCCCAACATTAGCCACCTTTAGCTTAGCGGTGGTGACGTGAAGTCATGTGACCGTGCTGTAGTTCCTTTAGAGCCCAACATTAGCCACCTTTAGCTTAGCGGTGGTGACGTGAAGTCATGTGACCCGTGCTGTAGTTCCTTTATAGCCCAACATTAGCCACCTTTAGCTTCGCGGTGGTGACGTGAAGTCATGTGACCGTGCTGTAGTTCCTTTATAGCCCAACATTAGCCACCTTTAGCTTCGCGGTGGTGACGTGAAGTCATGTGACCGTGCTGTAGTTCCTTTAGAGCCCAACATTAGCCACCTTTAGCTTAGCGGTGGTGACGTGAAGTCATGTGACCGTGCTGTAGTTCCTTTATATTTTATACATTATGTATATAATAAGTGTCAGTACGATTTTATTTTGTATTAGCGTGCATTTCCTGTTTGGAAAGTGGCGCTGTACTGATAGTGGTGATTTTATTTTGGAATTCTTAGCGTGCACTTCCTGTCCTGACAGTGGAGGTCTGCACCGGAACTGTCCTGAGAGTGGAGGTCTGCAGGCAGACCCCTCTCGCCATCTTTGCCAGTGGAGAGAAAGGCACTTCATTTGATCTGCCAGGCTTACAAACATTTCAGATCTAAATTCCCTGAGGCATGAATGGCAATAGAGAGAAGGCATCGCTGCTAATAGAATTACAGACATCTCACATAGTTTTACCTTTTTTATCTTTTAAGTCTGGACTGGACACCAAACAAGGGAAAATGTGTCTGGGTAGAAACCATCAGGTCTGTTGACCCTTCTCATATATTGGAGGTGAGACAGAAACGGTGGACCTGCAGATGACATCAGCTGAAGCTCTGCTGCCAGAATATATTTTTTCCAACACTTGGCAGCTTGTACGCTCCAATCCTCTTTTATTGCTATTTACCTCTTTGCCAAGCTTTGTTGAAAGCACATCGTTTCACAAGATGAATGTGAACCTGAAAAAAGACCCTCACCCACCAGCCCTCCATCAGGTTCCAGCGCTGCTTATCTGTGGGCTTTTTTAAGCGGTCCTGAATCTCTTAGTGTTGATTCTTCCCAACTATAAAAAGGAGTCTTGCGAGGGTGAGCATTTAGCTTTTAGCGTTGTAGTTCATTAAATCAAGCCTTCAAGAAGTGCACCAGGCGTTGAAGCAAGTTTTCTTAGAGGCCAAACGGTGGTACTAAAACTTCTGTCTCAGTCTGTGACGTCATTCAGTCGAAAAATTGCTGATGTCCCATTGAGTTACATTGGGAAAGACCGACTGTAAGTTATCAGATATTTGCTTTAAAACGTATATCAGAAGGACCAACACATGAATAGCCTGGGTTTAGGGTTAGGAGGCGGGGCTTAATGAGTGGGGGTAGGAATGAAAACTGGGAGGCGGGGCTGAGCTGAAAGAGGTGGGGCTTATCTTATTGTTAAAATTACGTAAAAAATGTTTTCTAGTGATGGGAATGACGGCTCTTTGAAGTGAGCCGGATCTTATGACACCGTTCTAAAAAGCCGGGAGAACATTTGTTGACTTGGGCCAAAAAACACGTCGTCTACCTGTACCACTGAAGAACGGCTCTCACCAAGTACGACTCGGTTCCCTTCGTTCGTTCCAAAGAGCCGATCAGAGGAATCGGATCGATCGTGAACGTAACATCCCTAGTTTTTACCATGAGTGCTCTTCTTCTCTCCAAAGCAAAAGAACCAGGTGATTAAAATAAGCAAAATGCATGGCGCTGTTGGGCATAGATAAGATGGAGGGGTTGTGAGCTAACTGCTACCCTTTGCTTTCCTTTTTCCACAACTACAGTTCACAACTCAACAGTAAAACAAGAATAGAAAGTACATCAAACCATTTAGCAGCCAGAGCGGTATCAGAGAAGCCCTCAGCCCCCCTACACTTTTTCTAAATATGTCCACAAGTGCACAGGAGAGCGTTGGTGAACCCAGAGGAGTCTGAACCAGCCGCTCATAAATCCACCGTCGGACAGGCAGGTGGAGCGCGAGCGTTTAGACTCTGAGGGCTCGCCTGATTTATGGATCAGTGTAACCTCTGCAGTTTAAAGATAACAAGAGCAAACCTCGCCGGGGAGCGAAACCTCTGCCCTGCTCCGACACTGTGAAACCACTTTAAAGATCCACTCATCAGGGAAGCATCAGTCAGAGAAATAGTAGAAGTTATGATAGACAGGGTTATGTCATCAGTTGACCTAACTTCTGAATTATAGCTACTTAAATACAATGCCGATTAACACGAGAAAATACATATCAATTAGGCTGGCTTTTATCTAAGTGTTTTAAGGCTAAGTGTTCTAAGTGTGTTAAGGCTTTTATCTAAGTGTTTTATGTAAGAGAACAGAACAAGGTCAGAAAAATGTGTCCTCCTTTACTAAAAACATCATCACGGTATTTGATAAAGATTAATTACCTTTTTTTGTATCCTAATTACATAATACCATTACATGTTACCTACTGTTAACGGCCTCTTTCCTCACTGCTGCAGCCAAAACCGTTTCCTCCCGACTTCCTTTTTAAAAACATTTATATATATTCTTATTGAAGACACATAGAAAGGACATTTGGTACATTTTGGTGAACCACAGTAACACATGTTCAACAGTTCAAAGCTACTAGTGTTCAGCTTAGTCTCTACTATTGTGCATCAATTGACAAGCCATACGTAGTGGATCTTCACTTGAAGGCAAACAATATTTAAACCACTAAGGAGGCTCAAGTCCCGCCTCCCCTTCAACAAGGCAGCACAAGAGATTCTCAATTCCACCTCTGAGGACCTCTCCAGAGGTTGGCGGCTGCTTGGAGGCAGGAGTGGGAGCTAGCCGGGCCCTCCCGCATCCATTGCTACATCTGGGACCCAGGAGATGGCGCCATAGGAGGAGACGACCTACCACGCCGGGAACAGACCACACTAAACCGCCTACGAACTGGGGTCGGTCGCTTCAAAACATCAATGAAGAGGTGGGGCCTGGCAGACAGTTCTGCATGCGAGTGCGGTGACCCTGAACAGACTGCCGAACATATAATAACCACCTGCCCTTTATATAGACCACCCTCGGAAGCCAGCCTCTTCGACGTAGGACCAGAGATGCGGGCATGGCTACACGACACCGAGTTGGACCTCTGACGTTACACGAAAGAAGAAGAAGATCGGAAGGTTGCGAGTTCATATCCCAACCGGAACACCACTACTAGTGTGCCCTTGAGTAAAGCACTTAGCCCTCAGTTACTCCAGGGAGAATGTCCCTGTAATTGGTCATTGTAAGTCGCTTTGGAATAAGGCGTCTGCTAAATGCCTAAATTATATTTTAGGGCCTCAACTCCGGTGTGTCTCACTCATTAGCAACGCAACACAGAGCAACAAGAACGTTGTCTACAGCAGCCAAGAACTCGCATGTAGTTTCTCATTTGAGGGGGTGGTGGATGCGTGGGCCACCCGAATAGGTCAAGGGGCCTTTGGCTTTTCTTGCCGGGGTGGGGGTGCGGTGCCCCCACAAAAAGAATCAAATTCTGTGGGAAACACTGGATGGTGAATAAAACACTGAATAAACAGGAGATGAAATATACAGCAAAGGAAGAGCTTGTGTTTCTCTGACGCCGTTTGTCGTCTTACTTTAGTAAACTAGCAGTACTTGTTCCTTTTATCTGTCTCACATTAGCTGTCAGTGTGTGGCGAGGACAGCCTGCCACCATCACTCCACAAAACACCATCATTTGTCTTAATTTCCCCGCGAAACCCCTTCCACCCTTTGATACCACGGACCGCAAATCCAGCCCAATAACGCAGCCTGCAGACAGGGATTTGTTATTCTGCTAACACTCATGTCTGCGGCTCACAAGAGGCTCGTCTGTGGAAGGTGTTGTTGTGTTTAAAAGGCACCGAGGAACAATCCGCCGCTGTTTCCCTGCCACATGCAGCTGTCATCGTCCCATTCACAGGAAAACACTCATCATGTCATCACCGCTCTGGAGCCAGAGCTCTATTCAGCGAGATAGCAGCTTGTAATCACGCCGTCCTCCAGGAGAAGCAGCCGAGGAGGAGCTGATTACTTGGACTCACATCGTGCATTCCTCTGCAGGGCCTCGCTGCTCCTCGCTCAGGAACAATCGTCTCTAATGATGCTCATTAATGACGAGTTTATGTTCGCCAAATACCTCCCAGACCCCCGTGAACACACAGCGTAAACACTCTAATGGAAACTTGGTGCCACACACACATTTCTATGTCTGCAGGTTGTTTGTGGATATATCGTAACACATTGAAACAACATGTTGTAGCACTTGAGTATGGGCTGAAAATACTGTTTAGGTCAGAACATTTTAAAAACTAGTACCATCTTAAATTGTGTACTACTGTATGTAAATGTGTTGATGAGAGCGTACCAATGCAATGTATTTAAAAATGCAAGATGGTGCTCTCATAATGGGCATAAAGTTGAGTGAGCAGTTGCTGTGGTTACTCCGGTAAACACAGCACCATATTTGTGATTTGTTGTAGTATTCAAAAGGTAATGTTATACCACTATACTGCTGTTGAAAAGGAACAGTTCGTAGCGACCGCAACATGTCAAAATAACCTTTACAGCGAGCGGAGTACACGTAACTTTTTCATTGTAAATGTTTGGGAGGCGCTGTTAGGACACTGGATGTAACAGACACTCCTGTGACCATCGAACGACAAGGACGATGGGATTACATCAGCAAGAGACGCTGCATGTGTTGGATGGTATTCATCCTAATGCATCCTTAGCTTAAGGAGATAATAAAGGAAGCATTGAAGCTCCTTTCCTATCATCTAGAGCAGTGGTTTCCAACCTGGGGGGCGCCAAAGATCAGGGGGGGCGCCAGGCCTCAGATGATTTGAGGCCAAATATCATATTTAGACTTTTTCTTTTTTACATATAATTGTAAAGCAATACATGAAAATAAAATGAATCCTGAGTCCAATAACCATCAAGTCACTCCAATAGTGCTCCTTAGTTACGCCTTAATCCTCCTTTAACAAAATACTTCACATTCATCTAGTTTGTGAGAGTAGTTGTAGCATTTTGAGACTTTTAAACTTTAATTACCGCTGTTGCTCCCCTCCCCCCCCCTTGCAGCGTCAGAAAGAAATAACGAGAAACAGTGAAATCTAGCTCGTTAACTTCAGCTAACTTTATGCGAGCGGCAACATGGATCGATTTTTAGTGAAGTTACGTAAAGTGAGAGAGGAGACGTGGGTCACTTGGGGGGGTACTGGTCCTCTGTAGAATCTGGAGAATCACAGAAGGGCCGGTCGTCAAGGGCCGTCGGCCGGCTCGGTTCGCTGACGGTCGGCACCGCCCTTCATTTGTAATGTTTCTAAATCATTGAAGTTGACAGGCGACAGAGGTCCACCGTTTCCCTGCAGCGAGGCTCCCCCCGTTAACAGTTCACTAGCGCACTTTTTGCTTTGACCACACCTCCAAACGTAAGCCCCACCCACATACTTAAGCCCCACCTCCCATCCGCTACCTTGCGTCTGGTTTCGGCTCAGTCGAATGAATGTAGAGGGGAAATAACTTGGATTCAGCCTTTAAGCAAACTATGAAACTTTTAGAACGTTAATGGATATTCAAAGTAAAATATATATGTTTGCTGTTTTCCAATGGAGGTCAATGGGAAAGTGTTTTCGTCTTCTAGTTATCTAAGTTATTCCGGGTCCTTTCACTCAGTTAGGAACCTTCAAGAGAGAAACAGACACACACACACACACCCTTTGAATGAGTGGCATGGAAAGGAGGCAACACCCGAGGATATCCTGGTACGAGCAGCTAGCATCACATTCCTGCCGCTCACTATCTCTGCATGTCAGGTGCTGTCAGTGATGTAGAAACACACATGCCGTTGACAAAGCAACCTGACAAGCAGAATACTTACAGAGCAGGAGTCTCACGCGTGTAATCATAACAAACCCGTTCCTCAGATGTAATCACAGTTATGGATCACAGTGATGAACATGCATGGATTAAACTGCGTAAACATTTCTGTGTTTCCTCATCGGTCGTCTCACAGAGGAGGCGATGAGGAGGCGATGAGGAGGCATCTGCAGAAACAGAACTGTGTGCTTCATCATGTGAAATACTTTGTAAACAGAGGGGCATACCAGCGCTGTCAACACATACAGAAGATGCTTTATGTCCTGCCATTATACCTTTAAACACCTTAATCCTAAAAGGAGAACATGTAAGAAATAGATTTTGAGAAAACTGCAATCTACCATAACGTGTTTTTACAAAACCTCCACAAGCCACCTGCTTTGTGTGCATCTGGTTTGTTTAAATTAAAGTATTCAAAGCTTTTCTGCAACAAGCGCTATAGCTGAATTCTATCTTTGGCAATGAAAGTCTAAAGTCTCTGGCTCCTCTAACAATGCAACATATACTTGATGTAAAAGTAAGAGACGTTAAATAAAGTGGTACAAGAAAGGTTGCAGGATATTTACGTGTAAAAACTGAATGTAGTTGAAAAGAAATGAAGAATAGAAACTGTAATACTGTAAACATGGCCAGACAAGCTGAGTCTCTATGTTTCAGCTTTCACAGAAAGAGAAACCTGATTGAAAGTGATGGACACCTGCTTTTTGCACAACTTGTTGGAATCAGAAAAACAAACAGAGGCTTCTGAGTAATCCGTACAAGTTTCTCAGTCTCCAACTAGATTACTTTCTGTTTTTAATAGTCAATGCTTTGATTAAGTGCCTCTCTGAGGGCCTAAGATATTCTGTGTTCTGTTCATTTTAAGGTTCAGGTTCAGGTTCTTTGCCTCGGACACACGACTTCTCAGGGAACATGTAGTGTTGCTCTGATGCCACTCTGAACACTCAATCTGCAAAGTTTTGAACATTCAGAATTGCTATTTTTAGGCAATAGCATAGGTCTCAGATATATAAAAATAGTGTTTTGCTCAAAACACCAAACAGATCACCCATTCCTCATATCCCTCTATTTCACTTCCTGTTTCTAAAGAGCTGATTTGGGGATAAAGCTTTAGAGAGGAGGGGTCTGAGCTCATGCGGGACCCGGCAGCTACCGTCTAAACTAAATGCTGCCGTGATGAAACGCCATATCATGGATTATCAAGGATCTGAAACAGTCTGGAGCTCAAAGGCTTTCTCTCTTGCCGGTTATACCACAAGGTGAGTTCCTTTTTACTTCCTGCTTCTTCACACACATGCTCTCCAGTACAGGTTAGCTCTGAGTGTTAGCGATGCTAATGTAAACACCGACCAGATTACGTCCAAAACAGTCGGGCTTTGTTTCTGATAGCAACGTTTCTGATTGGCCCGTGGGTCCACATTTCAGATATTACGTCATATCGGACGCAAATCTGGATCAGCTCTGTTGTTCCCCGTTTTTAGAGATTTGGGTACGGAGGAAAAGAGAGAGGGGTTATTTCCTGACGCTGCGTGAGTGAGGACACATGTTGATGTATAAAAGTCATCACAACGTGCATTTTGCATCATAGGTCCCCTTTAATATTTAATGCATTTTGAGAAGTCAGAAATCTTCCAATACCAGGTTTGAACAATTCCACGAAACGGCAAAACTACCAATAAAACCTCCACCATCCAGCTGCTGTTTGCACCACTTGTTGACAAAGATTGAAAGGATTTATAACTTTATAACTACAGCGTGTTCTGGCACTGAATATCTGAAGACTCCTCCTACAATGCAACATAAAATATCTATAAGATATAATAATGAAAAGCCATGACATAGTGCAAAGGGTTCAAGTTAGTTGCAGGGAAAAGGTAAATACGTACCTTAAAATAGAACCATACTGACTGAAAACCCACCTTGTTTAACACGGCACCTTGCCCCACAAACCCCCCATAAATACACACACATATAGCACTTTAAATATTTAGGTCCATTTCGATGAAAGCACCAGAACTCACAATGCTTTGGATTATTTTAACTGAATGTACCTGATTGTTCTGAGTTGATATCTCCATGGTTTATTGCACTTAAGGAATAAACTGTATACTTTAATATATAAACACGTTGTTATGCGGACTAGAAGTTGGTTAAAAACAGCTTCAAGTAAGAAAACGTGTTTTTAACTGCGCTTAGTAATTATTTAGCCCGGGGGTCTCTGAGTAATCCTTCACCAATTTAGTGACGAGTGAAGATTAGCCGCTTATCCAATTAGCTTCATGCTAACACCTGCTGAGCCAATCAGGAACATCTGAGGACCACACTGAAGAGAGAGGCCTGAACACTGAGGGACGAGTTGTTTTGAACAAACTGGTATATATTAAAGCCCAGTTTCCCTCGGTCCAGTATGAGCTAGAGGAAAGATGAGGTGTTTGAGGCGTGGATAACGTTATTACTGCCGCAGAGACCGCACACTGCGTCTGTTAGCTCTCTCATTATCATCACACAGGCTTTACAAAGAGGACAGGGGGTCCGATAAGTGCAGGTTAAGAGTTTTAATATGTTGAGTACACACGACACAAATAGCTTCAGGTTGTCCCAAACAACACACTTCAATAATGCGGTTTAGAGCTGCATGATTCGGAGAAACCTTGTTTTGACTGATATTAAGAAGACATTATTGGAGGAATTCATACTTTGTGCAACATTATTATCATTAAAGAACATTTTGAAATGATCACGGTGGAGGATTTGCACCAGAAAGCTGAAGAACACAGTTTGCAGGTCAGTGTTTTATCTCTGCAGCTCCACAATAGTCATTTACTGCCATTTGATTATTGCACTAGTCCATATTGCTATAATGATTCATTGTAATTAATCTAAATGTGGTTCTTAAACTCGTACTTTTGCTCAAATATATTAAAGGTCGACAAGACTAGGATGTCACTGATATATATAAAGACGTAAATATACATGTATTCATATCAAACCGTACAGTTTGAACTGTTTTCTCAATAGATATAGGTTCAAACACAGAGACATGTGCACAGTGTTTAACCAATGTATTTATACTTTTTATACTAACGTTTGTTCTCTTATTTTTATTTGAACAGTCATTGTGTGAACTCTTGTTGCTGCTCTGATACCTGAAGGTTTAACCCACATGTGTCAAACTCAAGGCCCGGGGGCCAAATCAGGCCCTCGGTGGATTTAATTTCAGCCCGCAGGATAATTTCTAATTCCTATTAGATCTGGCCCGCCGGTATATTGCACCTTCACTCCATCCTGAGGGTCTCCTCCGCTCAGAGCCTGAGCCCAAACATTGATGACCTTGCACCCAAGATGAGATGCCAAGTGTCTGAGCTAGCATCACAGAGCAGCACACTGAGTTCAAAGGATGCTTCAGGGCAGGGCAGGTTTGGTTCTTTGAGGGAGATAGTTTTGTTGAAGCTGCTGTTGGCCTGTGGGAAAATGTACTCATAAGAAATGAAGCTGCAGATAGAGCCGTAAGAAATGAATGCAACTGATTATTTAATGTTTAATGTTGTTTTTATAGGCAATAATTGAAGCTTTGTTAGTTCCAGGTTTAATATGTGCAATAAGTTCATTTCAATAAGTTCTGCAATAAACATTGAACCAGTCCGGCCCTCCACTAGTACCCATTTTTTAATTTTGGCCCACTGTGTATTTGAATGGTCTTAACTGGTGTGTGTGTGTGTGTGTGTGTGTGTGTGTGTGTGTGTGTGTGTGTGTGTGTGTGTGTGTGTGTGTGTGTGTGTGTGTGTGTGTGTGTGTGTGTGTGTGTGTGTGTGTGTGTGTGTGTGTGTGTGTGTGTGTGTGTGTGTGTGTGTGTGTGTGTGTGTGTGTGTGTGTGTGTGTGTGTGTGTGTGTGTGCCTCCATTCTCTTCTAAACACTGCCCTCTGCTGGACACAAGCGTGCATCTACACTTAGGAACAATGCATCCACTTCTGAATTGAAGTGCATAAAGGGAAGCAGTGTCTGTTGGTCATGCTTCCTCCTCAAAGATGAATGTATCACAGATTTAAATCCGTGTTGAATCTGTGTCTTTCATGTCTCGCCCCCCCCCCCTCCGCTGCAGAGAGAGAGACTGAGGAGTCTTTCAGCGACGAGACGCAGGTCAGACGTCTCAGAGAGAGTTATGACTATTTTATCACTTTTTCCTCACGAGGGTGAAGCTAGGGGTCCACAGAGTCACAGCTGGGTGGTCTGCAGAGCTGCACCTGACCCCTGACCTCTGAGCCGGGCGTGAACCTTGCTTTTGTTGAAGTGTCACCGGGCGCTGATTCACAACATTATGCTAAACAGTAAAAGAGAGGATCCATTGAAACGCAGCGCAAAGACAGCAGCTGACTTTTATTATAATACCAAATGAAATGTCGCTTATTGTGCTGGAATGAAGATGGAAATGTTCTTTGGCTTTGTTGTGCCATCACTTTAAATTCATATTAGAAAAGCTCAATGTTTCTGATGTGACAGTAACACATTTGTTAAAGGGAGGGCAGAATTAGACATGCGCAGATGCTGATGTTGCTAACACTGTCTTTATCCTTTAGTGACTTCACAGATGAAGGATGTGAAATCTAATCAAGTGTTGAATCAGACTTTAGTTCCACCTGGAGTAAATCCACCAGCTACCCTGCAGTCTACAAAGTACTTCAGACTAGCTGCACCTTCACCAGCTACCCTGCAGTCTACAAAGTACTTCAGACTAGCTGCACCTTCACCAGCTTTGAGAACACTTTCATGATCAATCATTATAAAACATATCATAGATATTATTCTGAAATGGACCAATCTGCACAACGACTACTTTCACTGTCTTTCACTATATTTTGATGAGAATACTTTCCTACTTTCACTTGAGGAACATTTTGAATGAGGACTTTTACTGTAACAGAGTATTCCTACACTCTGGTACTTCTACTTTTACTCAAGTACAAGATCTGAGTACTTCTACTTTTACTCAAGTACAAGATCTGAGTACTTCTACTTTTACTGAAGCACAAGATCTGAGTACTTCTACTTGTACTCAAGTACAAGATCTGAGTACTTCTACTTTTACTCAAGTACAAGATCTGAGTACTTCTACTTTTACTCAAGTACAAGATCGGAGTACTTCTACTTTTACTCAAGTACAAGATCGGAGTACTTCTACTTTTACTCAAGTACAAGATCTGAGTACTTCTACTTTTACTCAAGTACAAGATCTGAGTACTTCTACTTTTACTCAAGTACAAGATCGGAGTACTTCTACTTTTACTCAAGTACAAGATCTGAGTACTTCTACTTTTACTCAAGTACAAGATCTGAGTACTTCTACTTTTACTCAGTACAAGATCTGAGTACTTCTACTTTTACTCAAGTACAAGATCTGAGTACTTCTACTTTTACTGAAGCACAAGATCTGAGTACTTCTACTTTTACTCAAGTACAAGATCTGAGTACTTCTACTTTTACTCAAGTACAAGATCGGAGTACTTCTACTTTACTCAAGTACAAATCTGAGTACTTTCTACTTTACTCAAGTACAGATCTGAGTACTTCTACTTTTACTCAAGTACAAGATCTGAGTACTTCTACTTTTACTCAGTACAACGATCTGAGTACGTCTACTTTTACTCAAGTACAAGATCTGAGTACTTCTATTTTACTCAAGTAACAAGATCGGAGTACTTCTACTTTTACTCAGTACAAGATCGGAGTACTGTCTACTTTTACTCAGTACAAGATCGGAGTACTTCTACCTTTTACTCAGTACAAGATCGGAGTACTCTATACTTTCTCAGTACAAAGACCTGAGTACTTTCTACTTTTTATACCAAGTACAAGACCTGAGTACTTCTACTTTTAACTCAAGTACAAGATCTGAGTACTTCTACTTTTACTAAGCACAAGATCTGAGTACTTCTACTTGTACTCAAGTACAAGATCTGAGTACTTCTACTTTTACTCAGTACAGATCTGAGTACTTCTACTTTTACTCAAGTACAAGATCTGAGTACTTCTACTTTTACTCAAGTACAAGATCGGAGTACTTCTACTTTTACTCAAGTACAAGATCGGAGTAGTACTTCTACTTTTACTCAAGTACAAGATCTGAGTACTTCTACTTTTACTCAAGTACAAGATCTGAGTACTTCTACTTTTACTCAAGTACAAGATCGGAGTACTTCTACTTTACTCAAGTACAAGATCTGAGTACTTCTACTTTTACTCAAGTACAAGATCTGAGTACTTCTACTTTTACTCAAGTACAAGATCTGAGTACTTCTACTTTTACTCAAGTACAAGATCTGAGTACTTCTACTTTTACTGAAGCACAAGATCTGAGTACTTCTACTTTTACTCAAGTACAAGATCTGAGTACTTCTACTTTTACTCAAGTACAAGATCGGAGTACTTCTACTTTTACTCAAGTACAAGATCTGAGTACTTCTACTTTTACTCAAGTACAAGATCTGAGTACTTCTACTTTTACTCAAGTACAAGATCTGAGTACTTCTACTTTTACTCAAGTACAAGATCTGAGTACTTCTACTTTTACTCAAGTACAAGATCTGAGTACTTCTATTTTTACTCAGTACAAGATCGGAGTACTTCTACTTTTACTCAGTACAAGATCGGAGTACTTCTACTTTTACTCAGTACAAGATCGGAGTACTTCTACTTTTACTCAGTACAAGATCGGAGTACTTCTACTTTTACTCAGTACAAGACCTGAGTACTTCTACTTTTACTCAAGTACAAGACCTGAGTACTTCTCTGGAAAGTACCCAGAATTGTTCCGAATACTCTGATTAATAATGCATTGAGACCTTCACAATAACAGCTCGCCCTCATCTTGTCAGGTTTTCTCTGGAGGTGCAAAGTGAAGCGGGTCCAGCACCACCCTGTACACAGAAGAGGAAATGAACAAGGTATTGGATCTATTGTGTGCGAGTGATTCTAACTCTAGGCCGATATCCCAGTATGCATTAAGTGGGGTTTGGTCCAGGCTTACATCTTGCACTTTGTTCATCACAAGTAAATCCATACGAGTTTACAATTCATAGTATGTATCAGGGTTTCCGCTAGGATTTTTTCTCGCCGGTCAAATGTCCGAACAGAATTTATTTTACCGGTGTGGTGACCACCTTTAATACACTGGGACATAATTCAATCATGGAACTACAGGTTGGGGGTATTGTTCCGCACGGACACTATTGCTTATTGTACCTCTTGTGTATATACTGTGTCCTCCTCCTTTTCTCTCTCTCTTGTCGACCCGGGCTGCGACCCGACAACATGTCTATTTCTACTCCTCATTAAAGTACCCTTTTGCACCTTCGATGCACCGCCTCCGACTCCCATATCTCCTGGCACTTCACTGGTGACTCTGACACGTCTGGGGAAATTTCCGAGACGAAGCCGAACACGGCAAAAGGAACTCAGGTTCCTTTCTCGAAATGCCGGGGATTTTTTGGAGACGTCCGTGGCTGCCACCGGCACGCGGACTGAGGCTCGGTGCGTGCTCTGCAGAAGGCTGGAGACGTTGCTCGCCGTTCCCGCATCGGGGGGACGATGCACGACCTGCTGGGTCGACCAGCAACCCCATGGCTACCTCATGGGGCTGTTTCTTCGGGGCGTGCGGCTGCACGTCCCAGCGGCGCTAGCTAACCACGACTAGCAGCTATCCACGTGGGGCTAACGACGGCTAGCAGCTACCAATGGCTGCCAGCTAACGGCCTCAGCTAACGGCTAGCTGCTAACGGCTAGCTGCTAACGGCTATCGACCTTTTCGAGCTTTTCCTGGTGCCTGAGAGGAGGTTTGACCATGTCTGGTTGGCCTCGTGTGAATCCTCTCGCTATTTCGCCCACCTGTTTTTGACCGTGGACAGTACGGCCCTTTTTGAGCATTTTCTGGTGCCTGAGAGGAGGTTCGACCATGTCTGGTCGGCCTCGTGTGGACACTCTCACCTGTTTCACCACCTCGACGGCGGCTTCAGACGCCACTCTCGCTCATTCGACGCCTGGGTGGTGCACTCCTGGACCCCGTCTCGCCTCGGCGGTTTCGGACGTCCCCATGCCTTCACCGGCCCGTGGGTGGCGCGCTTCGGGACCCTGCCTGGCCTCTTCCCTCGCCTCGACGGTTTCGGACGGTCGCCCATGCGGCCATCGGCCCGTGGGTGGCGCGCTCCGGAGCCTGTCTGGCCTCTTTCTTCGCCTCGGCGGTTTCGGACGTCCCCATGTCTTCATCGGCCACGTGGGTGGCGCGCTCCGGGACCCTGCCTGGCCTCTCCTCTTACCGCGGCTCACGGTTCATTTCGACGGCGGCTCCGGACGGCGCCCCGTCTGGCCTCTCCCTGTCCACGGCTCCTTCCTCCCGGGGATGCTGCTCCTGCCCCCCGGGGACCCTGCTCCTGCCCCCCGGGGACCCGGCTCTTTCCTCCCGGGGATGCTGCTCCTGCCCCCCGGGGACCCGGCTCTTGCTTCCCGGGGATGCCTCAGCGCACTGCTGAGGACCCTCATGCCCGCCGCCGCGGCACGTTCTGCCTGCGGCCGGGTGGCTCTCCTGCTTCCCTGGGATACCTCAGCGCCTGCTGAGGACTTCATGCCCGCCGCCGCGGCACGTCTGCCTGCGGCCGGGTGGCTTTCCTGCTTCCCTGGGATACCTCGACGCCTGCCGAGGACTTGGTGCCCGCTGCCGTTGTGCCCTCGCCTGCGGCCGGGCAGCGCTCCTCCCTGCTGGGGACCACCGGGATCTTCGCGCCGTCCCCGCGTCGCAGCGCTGCGGCCCCCCTTACGACGCTACTGCGGCCCCGTTCCGGCCCGTCTTCCACCCCCGGTGAGGATGCCCTCGTTAAAACCTTACCCTCTCCTGCGGCCCCCTTCCGACGGCCCGTTCCATGGCCCGGCCCTCACCTGCAACCTCACCCTCCCTCAGACCCTGTGGTGCTTCCTCCCGGACGCGAGGATTTTTTTTGCCCTGTTTGAATTCTGGGGGGGCTTGTGTGGTGACCACCTTTAATACACTGGGACATAATTCAATCATGGAAATACAGGTTGGGGGTATTGTTCCGCACGGACACTATTGCTTATTGTACCTCTTGTGTATATACTGTGTCCCTCCTCCTTTTCTCTCTCTCTTGTCGACCCGGGCTGCGACCCGACAAACATGTCTATTTCTACTCCTCATTAAAGTACCCTTTTGCACCTTCGATGCACCGCCTCCGACTCCCATATCTCCTGGCACTATACTTCCA